>CM040425.1:157142357-157742357 GCA_022702705.1 Papilionanthe hookeriana x Papilionanthe teres
ATTTAGTATAGAAGAAGAAGAAGAGAGCTTGCTTGAAACTGTAGAGAAATATAAGAAAGCCTTTGGATGGACCATAGCTAATATTAAAGGAATCAGTCCTTTATTCTGTATGGACAGAATCCATATAGAAGAAAACTACAAACACAAGGCTGATCCTCAAAGGACATTAAATCCTATTATAAATGCGGTTGTTAAGAAATAAATTTTAAAGTGGTTAGATGCTAAAATTATCTACCCTATTTCAGATAGAGCATGGGTTAGTCCTATTCACTCTATTCTTAAGAAAAGAGGAGTAACTGTAACTGTTAATGAAAAGAATTAATTAATACCAACAAGAGAAGTTACAAGATGACAAATATGCATTGATTATAAAAAATTAAATCTTGCCACCAGGAAAGATCATTTTCCACTTCACTTTCTTGATCAAATGTTGGATAGACTAGTTGGTTATAAATACTTTTATTTTTTGGATGGATATACTGGTTATTACCAAATACAAATTGCTCCCAAGGATCAAGAGAAAATAACATTTACCAGTCCCTATGAAACATTTGCTTTTAGAATAATGCCCTTTCATTTATGTAATGCCCCTGCTACATTTCAAAGATGTATGATGACTATTTTATGTGATTTAATCGAAAAAGGAATTGAAGTATTTATGGACAATTTTTCAGTGTTTGGAATTTCATTTAAATAATGTTTAGAACATTTATCTAAGGTTCTTAAATGCTGTGAAGAAACAAATCTAATCCTTAATTGGGAAAAATGTCAATTTACGATAGCAGGAGGAATTGTTTTGGGATATCAAATTTCAGAAAAATGTATAGATGTATACCATACAAAAATTCAAGTGATCACAAATTTACCTTGCCCAACAAATATAAGGGAGATTAGGAGTTTTTTGGGACATACTGGATTCAACAAGCGTTATATTAAAGACTTTTCAAAAATTAATAAGCCTCTATGCTATTTATTGAAAAAAATGTGATTTTTAATTTTAATGAAGACTGCCTAAAAGCTTTTAATTTATTAAAAGAAAAATTAATCACCGCACAAGTTATTATTTCATTAAATTAGGAAAAACCTTTTGAATTAATGTGTGATGCAAGTGATTATGCCATTGAAGTTGTTTTAGGACAAAAACATGAAAAAGTTTTCAAAGTAATATACTATGCTAGTAGAACTCTGAATAAAGCTCAAATCAATTATACCACAACTGAAAAAGAGTTATTAGTTATAGTATATGCCTTTGATAAATTTAGATCATATTTAATTTAAACTAAATTTGTGGTGCATATTGACCATTCTACTATTAAATATTTAATGAAAATGAAGGATGCTAAACCAAGATTGATAAGATGGATTCTTCTTTTGCAAGAATTTGACTTTGGGATAGTAGATAGGAAGGGTGCTCATAATCAAATTGTTGATCATCTGTCCAAGCTTGATAATGAAAATCTCTCCTTTCTGATGAAGAAATTAATGAACATTTTCCTGATGAAAAATTATTCACTATTAATGAGTGGCGTGTTTCATGGTATGCGGACATTGTAAACTTTATTGTTAGTGACATTTACCCTATGGATTGACATACCAACAAAGGAAGAAATTTTTATCTGAAAGTAATACTTATTTTTGGGACGACCCGTTTTTAAATAAGGAAAGGATTTTATTTTTTCGAAAATGTGTGGCATTAGAAAAAACTTATGAATTTATTCAAAAATGTCATGATTTTGATTTTGGGGGACATTTTGGTGTTGATAAAACTGCATATAAGATTTTACAATCTAGATTTTATTGGCCTACATTTTTTAAGGATGTTAATGCTTATATTAAAAATTATGATTGATGTCAGTGTGTAGGCAATATTTCTAGAAGGAATGAAATGCCCCTCAATTACATGTTGGAAGTTGAAATATCTGACGTTTGGTGATTATATTTCATGAGACCATTTATACCATCTTTCAGAAATTTATACATTTTGTTAGCAGTAAACTATGTATCTAAATGGATAGAGGATGTTCATTTACCTCAATGTGATGCTTGAAGTGTTGCAAAATTTTTAAGAAAGAACATACTTTATAGATTTGGAATGCCAAGAGTAATCATAACTTATGGGGGAATTCATTTTAGAAATGCAATTATGGAGAAAGTAGTAAAGAAATATCTTATCATCCATAAAATTGCTTATCATCCTAAGACTAGTGGTTTGGTTGAATTATCCAATCATGAAATTAAAAGAATTTTAGAAAAATCTGTTAATGAAAAAAAGGATTGGTCAATCAAACTGGATTTTGCTTTGTGGGCTTATAGGACTGCTTACAGGACTCCTATAGGAATGTCCCTATATATACTAATTTTTGGGAAAGCTTGTCATTTACCAGTTGAACTTGAGCATAAAGCATACTGGGCTATTAAAGAGTTCAATTATAATCTAAAGGATGCTGGTGAGAAGAGATTATTGCAATTAAATGAGCTCAAAGAGATAAGAAATGAATCATATGAAAGTGCTAAAATATATAAAGAAAAGATGAAGATGTGGCATGATCAGAAGATTCTAAATAAAAATATTAAGCAAGACAACAAGTTTTGCTATATAATAACTGATTGAGGTTATTTACTAGAAAACTTAAGTCCAGGTGGATGGGCCCATTTATTGTAGTAAAAGTTTATCCATATGGAATTGTGAATATTAAAGATCCTAAAACTAAGAAAGTATTTAAAGTAAATGGTCAAAGACTGAAACCTTATTTCTCAGTAGATTAACTTAAAGTTGATGGGAATTTGATGATGGGCCACCCAAATTAATTATTTGGTATGTCAGGCTGACGAAGTAAAACCAAGCGCTTTGTGGGAAGCAACTCATAGCTATCAGTGTGCTCTGCTTTAAGTTTGTTTTGTGTGTTTTATTTGGTTTTATGTACGAATTTTATGGTATTATTTTGCTTATATTATGTTAGTGGAGGTTAATAAGACCTTATTTGAATATTTGGATGAATTAAAATGAATTTTCAGACATTTAGCAGGCCTATGCTAAATTGAGCACTAGCGGCTAAGTGCCAACAGTTGACGCTTAGGCGCCGAAGTTATGAAAAATGTGAAAAATATGTTGCTATAAGCCATTATCATGGGGAAGTTTCATGGCACATTATAAGAAGGTTTGTGAACGTGGCAGGGCGGTTTTAGGCCATCTAAAGTCTATAAAAAAGGGGCCAAATTAAAGGAGATTCATCCCATTCTAAATTTCTATCCTAAGAGCCTTATAGAAGAGTTTAAATTGGAGAAATGTCTTCTTAGGAGAGTGAAAAGAAGAAGAAGGAGGATGTCAATAAGATGAAGTCTGTTAGTGAGAGTGCGCAAGAGTTATATAATAGATTTCTGGCCGTTAGTATTCAAGGAATAGCTCAGAAGATTGCAAAGTTTGATGCTGATGTTGCATCAATTAAAGCAAAGGAAATTAAACTAATGCACATTTAGCACATATTGGATGGCAATTAAAAATTCAATTTAGTCATGCAAGTTATGTTGAAGAAGCGGACAAGGCGATGTACCTGAAAAACAAGTGGATTGAAGAAGATTCTATCAGATGTATTCATCATCGTCTGATCTATCAAATCTATATACCAAATGGTTCAGATGGAACTAATGGATGTACTGGATATATTCCACCTAATAGAGACTGGAATTAAGTTCTATAGTGTGTTAAGTGTTAGTTATTGGAGTTTTGTGTTTAATTAATTGTGTTAAGTATTTGATGTTTATGTATGCTGTGTGTTATTTTGTTTTATGTTTATGTTAGTGTTTAAGTGTTTTATTGTGAGTAGAAAATATGAGATCTTATCTAAGTTTCTTGGATTAAATACTTGTAGTTTATACTTGTAATTTGTATGAGTTTAATTAAGTAAAAGTTTATGTTTGTGTAAAACTTATGTTGAATTGTGTTTAATCTAAAGAGGTGTAATTCTGGAGATAAGAAGTTTATACGGTGATGAGATACTTATTAAATCAATTTAGGGTTTATTAAAGGAGAGAATATTTATTTAACACAAAAATTGAAAACTGCGAGTTGGCGGCTATGCGCCGAGACCCTGCGCTTATGGGTCAGAGCTCCACGGCTAAGCCCGATACTTTTGTGCTTAGGCATCGGGTCACGAAAATCAATTTTCAGGTTTAAAAACCTTAAAATTGTCATTTTTACACTTCATCATCATCTTCTATTTTCAGATTTTTGTGATTTTAGAGGCCATCACCACATTTAAAAATCTTGGGTCGTTTTAATTGAAAATTGTTAGATTCGATCTACTTTAGGTAAGAACACTACTCCTAAGTCAAAATTTTTTATTTTCACCATATATTTTGAATGTATTTTGGAGAAATCTGAAAATCACTATTCATGGTGAAATTTGAGAAAAATTACTTGGATTTAGTAGTTTAAGCCTTTTGGAGTTGAGTTTAGTGATTTTAAGTTGAATGTGGAATTTATAGTGATTTCTTATGCAAGTTTTAGAAATGGCACCTAAGAGGAGAAAAGCGAAAGCCACATTCGATTCCGACAAGTTCGTTAGCTTGAAAGCTCAAGATCATTACGTGCAAGTGTTACAGTCACGTAAATTGATCTTGGAGCGAGGATTCGATAATCAAGCAAAGAAGTTAAAGACAAGATTGTGAATTGCCTCTGGGATAAATTCTATTGTTTTACTGTTGTAGATGTTACTTCTATGTTTCGGGAGTTCTATGCAAATCTCCCAGAGTCAGATGAAAACTTTGTCTGGGTACGAAGACAACTGATATATTTTAATCCTAAGGTAATTAATGAATTTTACCTACTATCGCCTAGTATTCTTTGTTTTTATTCAAATTACAATCCTACTGAGGAAGAATTGGATGAGAATATCTCTATTTGACTGATGGGAGAGGATTATGGAAAATTACTAATGATAGAAGAGTTAACTTCTCTGCATCAATTTTGAATGCCACCTCCAAAGCATGGAATTATTTTATATCATCCAAGTTTCTTCCTACAAATCATCTGAGCGAAGTGACTAGAGAAAGCACCACTTTAAACTACTGTATTCAGCAGAGGAAGGTGATAGACATTGGAAATATTATTTATGATTGTATTTGGAGTACTGCCAGATCTACTACCACTGTAGATATGGGATTTCCTTCTCGTATATATTCATTGTGTGAGTTGGGTGGTGTTAGATCTGAGAATTGGGAAGCAGTTCTTTAGCCTCTTAAGCCTATTACCAGTTTGAATTTGAAGACTTATGCTGAGAATTCAATTTTTGGCTGGAGAGGAGGATTTCTAGGGGTTCCAGTTCATCTGCTTCTGCTGCATCTACATCTCGTACTTCCACATCCCAGGCATCTTTAGGTCATTTTTCTGATTCGCAGACAAAGCTTTTGAACAAGATAAGAGATAATGTTAACTATACTGCAGATCGAGTACATGATATACAGGGGAAAGTAGATGCGTATGGGGCACTATCTTCAAAAACATAGTGAGTATGAGGGGAATTATCACAGTTATATGGATAGATTGATTAGAGGTAATTTTAGTGTTGTGTTACCTACTCATCCACAGTATAGCCCATATGTGCCTACCCGTACCTGGAAGGAAGGGGATAATGAGGAAGAGGAAGAAAATTATTAGGATTGATATTTTATTTTGAGTTATGTTTTGTGATTCAATTTGTGGTGGACTATTCTATTATTATTGTTGTTGTGTGATTTACTATCATTTATGGATGTTATAGAGGACTACTCCATATTTTTCATTCTATTGTAATAGTTACTGAGACACTTTAGTTTGTGTTTATTTTAGTTGTGGCTTTGTATTTATGATATGTGATGTTATATGTTTGTGGTAGTAAATGTGTTAGTGATTTGTTAGTGTCTTTTGTTTGCTAGTTTAGAAATTTTTCCAGAATCTATTTAGGAAGGTTTTAAAATACTTTTAAAATCCACTAATTAAAATAGCATACTTAACTTTTCAATTTACTACCATATACATGTCTTAGTTATTGATTTTTTTAAGTGTGTGAATTTACTTTTATGTCCTCCACTACTTGAGAAGCCTTTTGATATTCTTTTATAAAATAAAAAATATTTAAAATTTTGGATTAAGTCATTTTCATTCATGTTTTTAATACCTGCATATTCAGGATATAAAAATTCTTGCAAGTTTAGTACTTATAGTTTTCTATTCCTACCCATGTATCTTGTTAGTATGCTTAAATATTTTATTATAACGAAGATTTTAAGTTTGGGGGAAAGGAGAAATAATTTTCAAAAAATTAAAATTTTATTTGTACTCAAATGTACTAAAAATTTAATTTGGAATGAAAAATAATTATGAGTATGAAGTTATATTAGGGAAATAAAATTTTGAATATAGAAATGAGTAAGAGAATTTACTTAAAATCTATAGTAAGGATGAAAAATTTAAGTTAATAATTTCTTAGTAAAGAAATGATGAATATTTTATAACTATCTTTAGTAGAAAAAGTTATATTTTTGGAAAAATAGAAGGATTAGACTTTTATTTTTAGTACTTAAGTTTCTTTTATTAAAAATAATTTTCAAAACTTTTATTATATTTTAAAGATATATATCTACCTTATGTTTTAGGAAAGGAAGGGAGGAATTCAAAATCATTAAAGGCATATCTAGATACAATAATCATTGATTATAAAAAGAAGAAAAAGAAAAGAAGAAAAAGGAAAGCAAAGTAAAAAAAAAAAGAGTATGTGAAAAGGAAGGAGAAGCTTGAGGATTTAAGGGCTGAATCAAAAATTGATTCCAAACCTGATCTTTTTAGAGTATAAGATTTAATGAAAATCTTGAAGCTTATAAAGATATTATAGTGAGTAT
Source organism: Papilionanthe hookeriana x Papilionanthe teres (assembly GCA_022702705.1). Taxonomy (NCBI): domain Eukaryota; kingdom Viridiplantae; phylum Streptophyta; class Magnoliopsida; order Asparagales; family Orchidaceae; genus Papilionanthe; species Papilionanthe hookeriana x Papilionanthe teres. The sequence continues at coordinate 157,149,234 of CM040425.1, forward strand.
AATTATTTTTAGTAAAGATTTTTAAGTAAAGAAAATAAAATGTCTAAGACCTATATTTTCAATAATCTATAAGTATTTCTGAATAAGATAGGAACTAGTATTTTTCATTAACATTTACCTAAGAGATTTCTAAACTTTAAATTGGTCTCATTTACAAAAAAAGTTTCTAAATTGGACTACTATATTTCTAGAACAAAATTTTAAAAACTCCTAAAGAAACTCATCACATAATTTAGTTGTATGATTTTTATATGATTAAAGGGTCACTTGAGCACAAGTAACACTTCAAGTTTGGGGGATTTTGATACACCTAAAATATATAGTATTTTTATACACATTTTATACTTATATTTGATGATATTGCACTTTAATGGAAGGTATTTTGTGTTTTTTTCTTGCATGTATGATTAAATAGATGAATATGATGAAAGGAGTGAAAAAGTATCATAATTGGAGCAAAAATGATGAAAATTGAAGAAGTGATCTATGATAGCTAAGCCTCGGAACCTACACTTACACGGCAAGGCCCGCGGTTATGAACCACAGTAGGAGCTTACACACCACATGAATCGCGGCTATGCGCCGGTACCTCACGCTTAAGCACGGCAGTTATAAAAGAGGAGTTATTTTAATTTAAGCTCGATTTTGAAGAAGTTTTTGAAGCACCTCTTAGTTAGAATGTGGGTAAATTCCTATTGGCACTAAATTCAATTTAAAATACTCTTAAGTGGATTCATCGCTTGGAAGATATGTTGAATTTGGACCCAATTTGAAGAGATATGAAGATACATTTTGGAAAACTATAAAAAGAGGACTTGAAGATCAGAAAAAAGGTTGTTATCGGAGGGTGTGGTTAGTTTTTAAGAGTGAGGTTTATAGAGAGTTAGTTTAGAACACACCTCTCCACTTCACCATCTTTACTTTATTTTATATAGTTTGTATTAGGAGTAGAATTAAGATTTGGAGTCTACGGGGTTGGACGCCAACCTCTAAAGAGTATTGTAAGGGAAAGCAAAGTTTTTAAAGGAACTTCAAGAGTTTTGTGGAGAGGATTTACATATAAGTCTTTATCTTTAAATTACATTTAGTTTTCTAATTAAAACTTCTTATGTTTTCACTATGATTTCTACTTTTAAACCAAGTTGTGATTACATTTTCTCCATGAATTCTGAGTAGTTTTCTTTATCTCTTTCCTTAAGTGATAAAGTTATTAAGTTATAGAAGTATGTTGTGTGAAGTATAGGATTTAAATATTGGAAGAAGTTGTGATGATTCAAAACCTTGCACTTTATTTACTTCTTGTTTTGGTCAATTAACATGTTAAAATATTTTGTGAGAATATGTAAGATCCAGTGCGGTATTGTCTCAATCAACAATTGGAAAGAATCACATGAGATTGTATGGGTGAGAATGTAATCCACATGGTTGAGTGCAAATAAATAGGGAGATTTACTTTGATGGGTGTAGAATTAGAGGACATTAGAGTAACAGGATAAATCCCTAATTTGATTTATTATTTTATGTTTTGATACGAGATTTTAGCCCCTAGGTGGAGGGAATCGAGGAAACTCTATAGTGATATCTAGTATCTTTCCTGCCTAACCCATCTTCAAGATTTTAAAATAATGAATTAGCCTATGTTCTTTATAGCATCTCATGTAATGGTAAAGAATATAATTACTCATATTTGACATAACACATTTTAGATACTTCCACAACAAAGATTCTTCATAACTTGTTATTGTTTCATAAAAAGGAAAAAGATCTTTCATTTGCATAACTATTCATCTTACAAAAGTTTAGTTAAATTTGTTGTTTACTGATCCACTTTTCGATATTTATACTTACAAATATGATATAAAAATTAGCAACGACACCAAAAACTTGATCCTTTACTGAATATATATATACTGATGATTCTGTTATGGAACTTATGATTTATATTGTGGATACTACGCAAGTATATGTATCGTTATCAAGTAATATAGGGCTCTAATGGAGTCCTAGATATCGATCCCACAAGGAAGTTAGAGAATTTAAAGACAACTTAAAGTAGATTTACTTACTAATCTAGTATACGGAAATTAAGAACACTTAGACTATAATAAACTAATGCTTAAAAGGTTGAATATAAGATTTTAGAAAAGTATATTTCTCCTTGTTTGAGATAATTAAGTGAATGAAGAATTAAATGAGTTTTTAATTGTAGTGTGCCAAATAGGACCATTCATATTCTTTACCCTTTGGTCCAGGTGCAAAGAACTTTGACTAGTCTTATGTTTGGTTACGAATACGTGGCTAGAGCTGGGAGGATACCGGCTGCCACTTCGAGCTCCCACGTTCCCCTCGCTCGAGGGCTAACATCTACACTTCGGCTCCTAAACAATAGGACCGAATTGAAGATTTTAGTCTTTCACACTAAAATGTCCAATTCTACGCCTGATAGTTAATATTTCCCTATTTATTTGCACCCTCATTCCAAGGCTTTTGACTTCCCGGAATCTTGTATGTAATCTTTACTATAGTTGATAATTCAACATATGTTAACAAATCAATTGGCCAGATTAAAAGTAAATTAAGATTTTAAGTAAAAGATTAGCACAATTTCTATTTTCATATTTTTAGGCACAACTACTTTAATTCATCATTTCACAAAATCTCGATAACAAGGAGAAAGACTAAGGAAACTACTCAGAATGCATGGGAAAAATAACACAAATCATGGATTTCATTAAAGTTAACAAACAATAAACAAATATACATATCTCAATTCTTCTCCCCAAGCAGACTTCTTGAAGTTCCTTTAACTCTTCCATCTAGTACAGCACACTTAATTAAACTCACCAAGACGCTAAACACTCTATCTACACACTAGAAAGACTCTATATAGAAACTAAAAAACTCTACAATGACACACAACTGACTAAAATTTGTCTCTATTTATAGAAGGATTCAAATCTCCAAAGGTTGCTTAAGCACCTCTTCAAAAGCATCCAGGTTCAATGTATCTGGCTATATTCAACTGTCTCGCCATCGGCGAGCTCGATCTCGCCGTCGGAGGGCTCGATCTCGCCGTCGGCAGGCTTCTAGAAGATGGATAAACAGCGCAATCTCGCTCTCGGTGGGCTCGATCTCGCTGTCGGCGAGTTCCTTATAATATATTCAAAACTTTCGGGAAAAACTCGCCATCGGCGCCCTTTTCCTCGTCGTCGGCGGGATAGTTCACTTTTAATCTATTTTAGTCCTTTTTGCTCCAAATTTGCTTCTTTTCGTGATTTTTGCTTTCATTACTTATAAATCATCATTCCTGCAATAAAATAAATAAAATGCCTTTCTTTAAAGTGTAATTTCATATAAAATTGGTATAAATTTCTCAATACATTTTTCTGTGGTCAAAATCCCCCAATCGTAACTATTACTTTTCCTCAAGTAATTTTAATACTAAATAAAAATAATGATTATTTGTAATAAAACTTTTAATTCAGAAATACTATGAATTAGATTTAAATAAATATTATAGTAAAGTTTAATAGAAATATTTTTAGATAATTAAATTAATTCTATAGATATAAGGTTATTTAGTGATCAAGTTTAAGATTTTTAGTCTTCTATTTATTTCAACAATGACTATATTTGAAATATTAAATTACTTAAAATATTCAGATGATAGGTTGTTCATGAAAACACTACTCAGTAAAATACTAATCCATATACATATAAGTTTAGAAATATAACTAAGTTTTCCTTTTAGGTTGATTCAAATGAAGCCAATTTTTGATAAGGCATCTCATCAAGCTTCTTATCACTTATATTTTTCTTTTTCATTTAGATTGATTTTCAATCATATATATATATATATATATATATATATATATATATATATATATTCTTTTCTTTTCAGGGATTGATTATCAATCATTCTTTTTCTTTTTCAAGTGAGGATTACTGTATCTGGATAGCATGTTAATGATTTTGAACTTCATTTTTCTCTTTCCTAAATTTGAAACTTGAAATATTTCCTTACTTAATATATATTTCCAAGCTTTTACTTCATTGGGTTTCAATCTTTTCTTTCTCAACTAAATATTTAAGAATTTCATATTTAAAATATAGTTTTCCTTACTTTAAATAGTTAACTATATTCTTATCCTTTTAAACTAAATTTCTTAATCTATAAAACTAGTTTAATTACTATAAATATTTTATTCAACTTTCTATAATAATTAGATAAATTAATTCTAGTTACTGAATTAAAATTACTACAGAAAATTATTTTTATAATAATTTTGAAAATGTAAATTGAGAACAATTTAATAATTAAATTTGTATTGTTCCCTTCCCCCAAACTTAAGTTTTTCTATCTAATTATAAATGGTGAAAAAGAAAATATACTGTAAATTTAAATCATACCTTTTAGCTTTAGGTATTTTTTCCTTTGAAGTTCTGTAGGCTTTTTCCATTACTTAATTAACCTGTACTGTTAGTATTTTTCTACACATATAATATTTAAAAGAAAATGTTGGGTAAAGAAGTTTTTAATAAGTACAAAATACTTAACATAACTTATACTTAATCTACTGCTAAACATACAATTGACTACTCCATTTAAAAGTCACAATAACAATTTGAAATATTAAAATTTACAAATGATATATAATTTTAACAACAAAATCCAAAAGCCTAATATAACATCACAATCAGGGTTATAAAGTAAACATCAATTCTAAAGTTCAAAGAGAATACATAAAAAATTACATAACATAACAATTAAAGTTTTTTTTTTTAAACAAACAACTAAACTTTTAAAACATAAACAAATATAAAATCTAATCTTCTATATAAAAATCTCAGGCTACATCTTCTCCTCCTTGATCTACAGGTTGAGTAGGCTGGTAATGAGTATATCGGGGGCACTCAGGAAATACAACATCGAGCTCTCCTCTCCTATAATGATTTTCAGCATCGTAGTAAGCTATCTCATACTCTGAATGTCTCTGGAGATACTCAAATTTTCAGCATCAAAGTAAGTTATATCATACTCTGAATGTCATTGGAGATACTCGCTGTCATAATCATGTCTTCTCTCTAAGCCTCCAATTCTCTAATCAATGTGTTCCAATTTTTCTTCTATTTTCTCAAAACTTTTCCATTGTAGAGTCATCTCATTCATCAAATCTTGAAGGGTAGGAGTACTAAAGGGAGGAGGGTCATAACTGGTAGAGGGAATATCTCTACTCGAAGGAGGTACATAACTCCTAGTCCCAGATCTCCATCCTTTGTGGGATTTATAATTTTTTATATTAGCTAGAGTAATGGGTTTCATAGGCTCCACCCATTTCTCATCATCTCTCGCCTCTACCCCAGATAATTGGCAGAGTGCATAAATCAAACCAGGGTGTCCTAGTCCTTCTCCACTCTCACTTCTTGCAGTGGCTAATATATTCTTGTAAATAATATTTCCCACCTTAATACTTCTTTGGTTCTGAATATAGAAATTCAGAACCGCTCTATCTCTTATTACTTCACTATGGTGATAGGTGGGTAACAAGGTAGAACAAATAAAATAGTGTCAGGCTTTAGATAATGCATTCAACATTGAGAGAGGAAAGTTTACCATTTCACGCTGCTTAATCTTCCAAACTCCTTTCCCATCAGTGAGAAAGTTGATTACTTCTTCTAGCGGTCCTTCCATTGTTCCAAAAGTATCATACTCGCTGGTGTACAAGTCACGTACTTCGTAGAATAAATTAATCCTTGCAGCACTGAAATCCACCAATAATCCTCTCACCTTGATTGGTGCATCTTCGATCGCAATCAAATTGGCATAGAATTCTTTTACCACTTCCACAACAGCTCTGTTGGTTATGTAACAGAAGTTTTCCCATCCTCTTTCTTTTATTATTCGCTCTACTTCTCCTCTAGGATTTTTGAAAACTCGATCTTGAATACATTTCCTGGCTTGAATGTTGTGAAAATATCTTGATTGTGCCCTTGCATTCACAAATCGAGTTTCGTCGTAATCCATTCTTCTCTTTTGTCGTGGAGCCATTTTTTCGATCTATCAAATTCACAAAAATTCTTAACTAAACTTCTAAATATTACTAAGATGGCTTCCAATAGTTACTAAAATCAATCTAAATCAAGTTCCACGAATTTCTTCCAAGTCTTTTCTTCACATTTCAAATTTTTTCCAAAATCCTCAATGTAGAAGAAATTCATGGTGAAAATCAAAAATTTTTACATAGGAGTGAAGCTCTTACCAAGGGAAGATGAAATCTGGCGTCAAAATGTGTTGAAATCGCTCCAGAATCCCGGATCCATCAAGCCACTAAGTCGGTTTTTCGAAGTTTTGAGGAAGGGGATGATGAATAGTGTCGGTTGACCGGTCAAAATATAGTACATTTCGCGATCTCGCTGTCGGCGAGAAATTTCTCACCGTCGGCGAGCTAATTAATTCACCAAGGCCAAAGTTTCGGGAAAATCTCACCGTCGGCAGGGTCGATCTCGCTGTCAGCAAGATTTCCAAATTTTTAAAAATTTTTATATTTTCAATTATGTTCAATTTAAGTAAGCCTTGTTCTAATGTTCAGTCACTTAATTTGATATATTTTTTCCAAGATTAGATATTCTACTGACTCATATAAGGTTTACACAATACAAATAGTATAACTTTATAATTGAAATCCATGAAATTACAACTTAACATACCACAAAACTAACAATTTACTTAGCAAATTAACCAAAACACATCTAACTCAGCATTGCAATCCACACCACGATACTCTAAATGCTGAGACTAAACAAACAACATACAATCTCATATAAACAGAGATTAACTTCGTAAAATCCAAATTATATTAAAGACTAAGTTCAAATCAACACACATACATATAATATGAATAGAAATTTCTGCTACTCATCGGAATCCGAACTGATCTCTTCTCTGATGTTTCCAATAGAACGCAAATGCACAAACAAATTATAGAAAGGTCTGAAAGGGAATTCTGCAATAGAATCTTCTTCAATCCACCCTTTCTGTCTCAACAGTCGTATGAAACTTGCCTCCACATGTCATGAATGGTCAAAGTGCTCCTTCATTCTCCAGTCTATATGATCGAATAAATCAGAGATATTATCAATAGAATTCATCACATTCTGTAATTCCTTCTCCAATCCTTTAATTTTCCTTAAAATGAGGTTTGTTCTATTAGTCAGGGGCCTAATTAAGGGATTGTTTTGAGATGCTTGATCAGAAATAATTACTGTTTCATCATTGTGATCCAATGTAGGAAACATATCTGTCAGATCTAGTGGTTTCCAAGGCAATAGCACTTTTTCCCAAGCTTCGTAGGAAACTTGGTAATGACTACATAAAGCAAATATAGTTGATGGGTGTCCAAGTTCATGAATCGACCCATGCACAATTAATCCTAATGCAGACTTCATAATGATAGATCCAACATCGATAGGTAATCCAGATTCAATACAGTAATTTAAAATTATGCATTCCTTCGAGACTTTGTTTACCCTCGTAGTGGGTAATAAATTTGATGAAATAAAAAAATCCCAATGCTTAGATACGGGGTTAAGAAATGATTCAGAAAAACTAACGTACCCGTCTTCTCGTTATTCCCAATCGTCAGGTTCGTCGGTCAGATATCTATAGATCTCATTCATGTTGTATCTTGTAGGAACAAAATTTGAATAGTGGCAAACAGGGGCATTTTCCATCGAATATAAATCATTTATTCTGGATGGAGTGAAAGTTACCCATCTGCCTCTTACGTAAACGCTTTCGTTATTGATTGCATGCAGATTAGAGGAGAATTCCTTGACTATTGGAATGACTACAGCAGATTTTGTATAGCAGAATACCTCCCAACGTCGCTGAACAATCATTTCCTCATTTGTAGTCGTTGAATTCTCCGCTCCTCTGTTTACGAACCCACTTTCCTTAATAAGTCGCTTTTTCATCAAAACCTTATTGAATAGTCACTGAGCCTCAGAACTGATGAACTTTCGTCGGTTAAACACTCTGGATTTCGTGGTTTCTAATGGGTTGGGGGCCATTATGGATTGTTTTGGAGGGGCTCTATTCTTTTCTAGTGAAGGAATGGTTTAAATAATGAGTTCTAAATGCTTTGTGCTGAATATTATAGGTTAGAACCGCCCAAAACCGCAAAATAACTCTTAAACCCCACTTTTTAACAATCTCTCCGTCGGCGGTAACGATCTCGCCGTCGGCAAGATAGTTAATATATTTAAACTGAATTTGGGCACGCCGATCTTGCTATCGGCGGGATCGATCTCGCTGTTGACGAGATTAGGTAAATTGCCCAATTTTCGCTCTGGTCCGAATATTTTTTGATTTCTTCGTAAAGAATCAAATTTGTGATGATTTTAAAATGTAAAATGAGTAGTAGAATTTATTTTATATTTTAATTTTCAATAACATTAATAAATAGATCATAATTAATAACTACTATGGGTTGCCTCCCATAAAGTGCTTGGTTTAACGCCGTCGGCCAGGCCTAATTTAGTTAGTAATCGGGTTGAGTGAGCATTAAAACCTCTTTAAAATTTGGTCTTCTCCCTTGAAAATAAGGTTTTAATACGTAATGCATTTTACTTTAAATCTATGCCCGAGTTTTTGATCTTCAATTTCTATAGTTCCGTATGAAAATATTTAAGTTATAATGAAAGGCCACTAACCATCGAGATTTCAATTTCCGAGAAAATAATTTCAATCTTGTATTATAAAGCAAACCTTCTTGTCCTGGCTCAAAATTCTTCGGAGTTAATCTTCCGATCATGCCATAATTTCATTTTTTTTCTTTATAAATTCTATCATTATGATAAGATTCATTTCTTAATTCTTCTAATTCATTCAATTGCAATAATCTCTTCTCACCAGCTTCTTTCAAATTGTAATTAAATTATTTAATTGCCCAATAAGCTTTATGTTCTAATTCAACTGGTAAGTGGCAAGCCTTTCCATAAATAAGCCTGTTAGGAGTCATTCCAATGGGAGTTTTATAAGCAGTCCTGTGTGCCCATAATGTAGTGTCTAGTCTTATAGACCAATCCAATATATTAGGGTTTACAGTCTTTTCTAAAATACGTTTAATTTCTCGATTAGAAACTTCAGCTAAACCACTGGTTTGTGGATGATAAGCGATTGATATCTTATGAATAATGTTAAATTTTTCTACTTAGTTTGTGAATATATTTATTTCTAAAATGAGATCCTCCGTCAGTGATAATCACTCTCGGCATTCTAAAGCTAATAAAAATATTTTTCATTAGAAACTTTGAAACACTATTAGCATCACATCGAGGTAAAGCTTGTGCTTCAATCCATTTAGAAACATAATCAACGACAACTAATATATATGAGTTTCCGGATGAAGGAACAAATGGTCCCATAAAATCTAATCCCCGAACATTAAAAATCTCGACTTCTAATATAAAATTTAGAGGCATTTCATTTCTTCTAGATATATTACCTACTCGTTGGCATTTGTCGTAAGTTCTGATATATCTATAAAAATCTCTAAAAAGAGTAGGCCAATAAAATCTAGATTGTAAAATTTTATAAGCAGTTTTATATGTTCCAAAATGTCCTCCAAAATCATAATCATGACATTTTTGAATGATTTGTTCTGTTTCTTCATAAGGCACGCATCTTCTAATTATAAGATCCTTACATTGCTTATATAAATATGGTTCATCCCAAAATATGTTTTATCATCATGAAAGAATTTTTTCTGTTGTTGCAAAGGTAACATAGGTGGTAAAATATCACTTACAATATAATTTACTATGTCAGCATACCATGGTATTTTCCACTCATTTATATTATATAGTTGTTTGTGAGGAAAACTGTCAGTAATTTCATTATCAGTGTCAGATAGTTAATTATATTCTAGCCTTGATAAATGATCTGCAATTTGATTATCAGTTCCCTTTTTTTAATGTTTTCAAAATCAAATTCTTGCATTAGTAATATCCGTCTAATTAATCTAGGTTTGGAATCTTTCTTTTGCATTAGATATTTAATAGCAGAGTGATCAGTATGCACAATACAGTTAGTTCCAATTAGATAAGGCCTAAATTTATGAAAAGTATAAACAATTGCTAATAGCTCTTTTTCAGTAACTGTATAATTCATTTCAGCATTATTAAGAGTTTTACAAGCATAATATATAACTTAGAAAATTTTATCATATCTTTACCCAAGTACTGCTCTGATAGCATAATCACTAGCATCATGCATAAGTTCAAATGGTTGTACGGCATATTTTTGGGTTGTATGTTTAATTTTGAAGAAAGGGTCGCCTACAGAAATTGTCGGCGAATTTTAGATTTAATTTAAATAAATAATTTGAAAAGTAGTATTTGATTTTGAAAATAATTTTTAAATTTGAAGATTTAAAGATATGAAATCAAGCTGATCTCACATCCCGAATAGTTTACATAAACGAGCACCGCACCACTAATCAGTGTATCTATCTCGAAGAATAGACACACTTGCTTGATAATGGGGCTCGATTAGATAAACTAGAAAGGTTTGTGACATCCATTTGGTCTGCGAACCAATTTTATAAGCCGACAAGTTCCACAGCTTAATATAAATGAATTAAGTAGGGTTTATATTACACAGGTTCTTAAAATTCCCTATAAGGGCGAGCCCCATAGTTAATTACATCTTAAGTGACGGGAATCACCTAAGAAAACTCTTGATAATAATCGGTAGTTACTGCTCTCGAGAATTTCAAAGTTTAAGTTTTCAAAGGATTGAATTTTGGAATTTCAATAGGGAATGGATCAAATTTGGAACATTTTATTTTGGGAATCCAAAGGAAGAAAGATAGGAGAAATCACAGATTCAAAGCAAACTCCGGTAATTTCCCGACTATCCTATTGTTTGGCTTGAATTTAGGAAAGTCCTAATGTTTATTTAATGTTTTGATCTTGCCAATTTTAATTAATTAGGACTTATATTTGTATGATAAAATCATACAAATAGCCTTGAAGATGTGAGAGTTTACGTCGTACCAAACGACTACCTCGGAGTCCTAAGAGCCAGGTTAGGGCTTAATTTACATGACATGATCATGCAAATGCCTAACGAAGAGTTGAGGATTTATGTTGCACCGAGCGAACTACCTCGAAGTCCTATGGCTTGGTTATTTAATTCTAAGAAAGTTTCTGCTGAATTAGACTCGAAGTTTTGCTTAATGACGATGGCCGTGCTTTGCCTACCATGCTCCGAGCTCCTTATTGTTGCGAGAGGTTTAGTTTTAGAAGTCATAAATCGGGAGATGAGAGAAGTGTTACGGTTTAGAGAAAATCTTAAAATCCAGGTGTTTTTTAATATTTTAATTAAACAAATCTTAAAGTTGATTATAACAACACCGGTTAAGATCCCGCGGTTCCATCCTTCGGCATCGTTATTTTTATCGGATTCACTTAGTCCGGATGAATTTGCTAAACTCAGTCTGAATGAGTTCCACACTTTCATTTAGGCAGTGGGAAATCCCGTTAGCAACACGTAGGTTACATCATCCGAGGTATTCCAGATCATCCAACAAGACGTTTTAATTTAGTTGTAGTTGTAGTTTTGTTGTTCGTTTGTGATTAAATTTTGAGTTGTTTTATATTTTGAAATGTTGTGGCGGTGAATTTTATCTTATAATGACTTTTAATTTAGTTTTGGTTTCGGTTTTAGGGACTATCCTAAAAGTGTGGGTTTTCATGCAACGAGTTGTTTATCATGCAAGAAAAGTAAGTGCGATGCGATTAAATAAATTGCGATAAGATAAATTGCGATAAAATAAAAGTGTACACTGGAGGGTCTTCCCGTCATCCCAAGCTACACTTAAAACACAATTAGAATATTTAAGCATTTAAAGCAAGTTCATAGGTAAAGGCTAAGGGAAGGGTTATGGTTTTCTACCGAGGTCACTACTCCTATAGCTAGTCATCTCCTATGACGTCTAGGTACTTGTGTTTTAGTTTGAGGACGATTTTCTTCATCAAAGAATAATTAAGTTCAGTTCTTCTTATAAACATCCCATCATATCGAGGAAGTGCTTAAGACGAGTCTTAAACATCTTTTCAATATTTCTAGGATTATTTTTAAGTCCAAGAGAATTTAATTATACAAATGAATTAATCGTCCAGGAATTCAAGTTTTGTTGTTATCTTACTTAGTGAACTAGGACATTTGAATATCCTATGAGTGAAGTAACACTTCACTTAACGTTCTGTTTAGGAGTTATGACAACAAAAGCTTTCGAGGGCAAATTAATGTTGAAATGGTTTATGATTTAATTTAATTTCGGTTAATGGGTTTAAGTTTGGAATAGTGTTGAAGTTGCTTTATATTTATTTTTAAATTCTTTATGTCTTAGGTGACGTTATTTTTAATTCAATTTAATTTAACTTTAATTTAATTTAATTTGGTTTAGTTTTAATTTTAATTTAATTTATTTAATTTAATCTAATTTTAATTTTAACTTGATTTTTTTTATTTTAATTTAATTTAATTTAATTTAATTTAATTTAATATGATTTAATTTCATTTAATTTAATTTGATTTAATTTGATTTAATTTAATTTAATTTAATTTAATTTAATTTAATTTAATTTAATTTGATTTAATTTAATTTGATTTAATTTAATATGTTTTAATTTAATTTAATTTAATTTAAATTTAAATTTAATTTTTTTTAAATTTTAATTTAATATTTTATTTTTTATGTTTTAAATATGATTTAATTTTAATTATTAAAGAATTAATTTAATTGAAATTTTAAAAGGATTTAATTTAAATAATTTAACTTTAATTTAATTTAATGATTAAGTCTTTTAGCATTTTAAATCTTAAATTTGAATTATCATTTTAATTAGGAATTAAATATTATTGAGATGATTAATTTAGGGATTCTTAAATTAAAGAACAAATCTCTTCCTAATAATATCCACTATTTTAATAATTCCAATTTTATTATTCTTCCAAATTTAATTAATTATTTGATTAAGGTTTATTTTAATTATTTTTTAAATTGTTTAGTAGGTTTCTACCCTTTAATTACTTAAATTTCAATCATCCAAAACAGATTAGGATCAAATATTTTACTCTTTAATTTTATTAAGCCTAAAGTTTTAATTAAAGGTTAAAATTTTAATTACCATTTTGCCCTTCAAGCTTAATAATTTCATAACTCGCTAAATTGAGCTTAAATGAACTTGAAATTTTTATGTGACTTCACTCATATGTCAATAAAGGCATTAGAGGAGAAAATGTGATTTTTCTGTATTTAATTTATTTATCTAATTATTTTTGGTGGAAAATAAGGATTTCCAAGGAAAATTTAATAATATGACCAAGGGAAAGTTTATGTCCTTAAGAAAATTATGGGACATTCTTAATGACTAGAGGACTACTTGGACCAATTTTGGTGATTTTTTGAAATATATTCTTTTTATTATAATTATTTTGAGTTTTGGAGTATTAATTAATTTAAAAATAAAATAAAGGTTGAAAAATGAATTTTATATTTTTCAAAAATCTCTCTGATATCAAAAAAATCAGAGAATCAATTTTTACAATTTTTTGATTTTGTTTTGATTTATTAGAATTATTTTAGTGGAAATGCTAAAAAATACATTTTTTAAATTTTAAAATTACCTTAGGGCTTTAAAATTTAATATCTCATCATATAGACTTAAGAAAAATATGGGATTTGTTCCTAAGTGATTAAAATTAAAAATGTGACATTTTGGTGAATTTTATTATTTTTGTGATTTTTATTATTTTTTAATTATTAAAAATATTAAAATAATGCAAAAAATCAACTTTTTAGAAAATTGAAATTTTAATTTTCTTAAATTCCCTTGATATCAGAGAAGCTCCAAAACCAATTTGGTGAATTTTTGAAAAGCATTTTGAAAGTTATGAATTTTTTAAGTTTAATTTTGGCTAAATGGCTTAATCAACCCATTTGGTAGGGCTAAACAAGTCCAATTGACTTCAAATTTTTATGGTGGGTTCCTCTGATCCTAAAGGTCAGTGGAGAATTGATTTCAAGTCAATTTGATGTGTGATTAGCTCTAATTAATTAAGGACTTATTTTCGGTGTTTAAGTCAATTAGGGTTATTCCAAGTGGATTAATTCAAAACCTATTTTTCACTAGAGTCCTGCGGTCATAAGAAACATCCTCAAATTTTCCTAGAATTTATTTCACAACATGCTAATTATTGGAATTAAAATATTCAGAATAGTGACCTAGAATTGAAAAATCAATAACTCTCCATAGGGGTGGCCTTTGACTTTGGAAAATTCAGGGAATATTCCCAAATTCAGAGGCTTCAAAAGCCCTATGGTCTCATGCCATGGTGAATTGTATACATGCATGGAGAATTGAAAATGTGCAGAGAGTAAATAAATTATTAAAAATAAAATACTTGATGAAATTAAATGATTTCTTTTCCACATTATTCTCCTACGTTCATTGAGACGAGAGGGTATTTTTATTTTATTTTTCTAATTTTTCTACACAAAATTATGTATTTTTGAAGTTTAGGGAATTAAATAAATAGGAAAATAACCTAATTTCCTACTTATCCATGCGGCACCAACTCGACCTAGGCATCTCCGAAGCGCCGCGTGTCGCTCTCCCATTCGACGCCGCCACCTGACTAGGATGCCACGCGGCCTACGGTTCATGTCCCGTTGCTACGTCCGGCATGTTCCTGGCCGTCCGCTTGATACACGCGCGATCCGACGGCTCCTGGTCATCGTCTACGACTGGTGTGCACCCGTGACCGTCAACCTTCTAACCCTAATTTCTCACTCGATTCTCAACGGATTTTCGTGTTCTTATGCTCTATGGATTCGTCTTGAGGAGACAAACACATCCATATGGTAAACATGTATTTAAATTGACTCAAATTAAATAGAGAATCTCTGTAAGCTCGGGAAGAAGAGTGAGTCCTAGGGGAGTTAGGGGTTGGAATCAGCTGCTCTAGTGAGGAGAAGAACAGCCATGGTGGCCATTGGGCATGGGGCAACTCAGCAGGTGAGAATTTCAATGCTTGGCTCCTTCCAATGTCTCGGCCATGGCATTTTCCGGCGACCCGAGCGGTGGCGCGTGAGGCATGGGTCACCCTCGGGTCCGGGTGGGTCGGGGGCTGGAGATTTGTGCGAGCGATTGTCCAATGCCGAGTGTAAAGGGTTGGATTTAAGTGGTAAAGGGAGAAGAGTGATTTTGGGTTCACATGTGTCAACCCATGTATTTGGGCTTGGTTCACCTCCCCATGGTCGATTTTGGGCCAAGGGGATCGGTTAGGTCATTGCCATGGAGTGGTGAAGTCCCAATCAAAATAGTTTAAGTTAATTTTGGGTTATGGTGTTGCATTAAAAAGGTTAAAATGGCTTAAGGAAGGCTTAGGAAAGGACTCCCTCTTCTTTCCATTAATGGCTTGGTGACAAGTCAAACCCCCATGGCTTCATGTGGCTTGTCCATGGCTTGCATGTGGCTCCATTTGGCCCATCCTTGGCTTAGCAAAAGTGGATTCATTTATATAAAAAAGGAATTTGGAAATTTTGGCAATTTAGTGAAAATTTAGATGGTGCTTGATTTAGGTTGATTTGATGATTGATTTGGGACTTAGGAATTGATTCCAATTAAAGGGATGATGAGAAGGAATTGTCAATGTGGGCTTTGGAATGGGTTTGGGCTTTTGCATTTTATTTTGGATGGGCTTTTAAAATGGTTTAGGGAAGTGGGCTTTTGGATTTTAAAATGGACTTTAGGATGAAAGTTTGGTAAAGTCTTGGGCCAAATAATTGTTAGGTTTGGTTTTGGGATGTTTCATGAGTGATTTGGAATAAATTTGAGGTGGTTTGGGCTTGAATTGGGTTGGATTTGGGTTCATTTGGTACATGAGCCAATGTAAGTCAAATTGGGCTAATTTGGGCCAATGTTGGGCTAGGGTTGAAATTAATGTAAAATTAATGTTGGGAAATATTTATGGGAGTGTTTCAAAGAGGTTTTGACTTTGGTTGGGTTTTGATTTTGGGGTTTGGGTTTATTTGGGTTAGGTTTGGGTTTAGGTCAAAATTGGGCCTTTTAGCTTTGGGTTGAATTTAAGTGGGGTTTGGGTCCAAACTTTTTGCAAATCATGTTAGTGTTTTGTTTGTGGGGATGTTAAGGAAGGTTTAGAAAAGGTTTGGGGTTTATTGGAGTAGAATTGGGTTAATTTGGGCTAAGTTTGGGTCATGGGTCCAAATTGGGCTTTAAGGTCCAAAATGAAATTGGGTTCAAAATTGGCCCATGGTGTAGTTGAACAAAATGAAATTGGGAATATTTGGGATTTTCTAGAATTTTTTGGGAATTTTCGGAATTTTTTGGATTTTTGGGATAAGAGGGGCATTCTGGGTATTTGGAGGGTATTGGGAGGTATTTTTGGAATTTTTGGTATTTTTGGCTATGAATTATCAATTTGAGTGGAGGGGAAATATTCAAGGTTAATTTTGGGGAATTTTGGGTGATTTGGAAATTTTGAAAAATTTGGGTAATTTCAAGGGTTTTCGGTAGGCTAGGCGGGTGTAGGGTCCCAGGGGTCAAAAATTGAAAATTTGGAAAATTGAAGGTTGGGTAAATGTAAGTGGAATGGGACCATTTTGGTTGAGCCATGGAGCCATATCAAGCCCACATGAGCCATGAAGGAACTCATTTGAGGCATTCAGCTATGTTGTTCCTAACCCTCTTGCCGAGGGCTTAGGGGTTAAGGACCATCCATGTGAATCACCTTCATGAGTCGGGAGGTCGAGTTGGGTATATGTGTGGTTTTAGGAGGTGTGTGAAAGTATAGTGTATGAGTGTAGTGTGTGTGTAAGTCGGCCCTCACCGAGACCAGGGCCACCCCGGGGCGGTCGTAAGGCCAAAGAGTCCTACAGGAACTCATCCTTTAAACTTCCGCATTTGATCTCGACCCTGCTAGGTGATTAGGGGTCTACAATCAAGTTTGTGGAGTTTGTAGGGAGTTAAGAAGTGGTTTGAATTTCTAAGTGGTGGATCCCGATTCTAATCCTATAGGATAGTCGAAGGAAAAGCCTAAGGCTAGATCCTAAGTACTAAAAGAAGAAGAGAAGACCTCATCGAAAATGAGGTCGACAAATGGACCCTCGATAGGTGTGGTGAGTCGACGGAGCACACCGCGCGTATTGGTGTTGACCAGGCGATCAACAAAACCAACACAGGAGTCCAAGTGACAAACTTGGGACAAAGTAGAAGAATTTCCGCTGGGGAGTGTCAAGTATATCCCTGAGACTGGAGATTCCTGAACTCTCGCTAGGGAAAGCGAAAGGAGGTGAATCCCAAATCACATGATGCGGGGAATTTCGATTTAGATTTCATTTTGTTTCAGTTTAAGTTTTGATGTGTGAGCTCAGATTTTAGTTTGAGTTTCAATATAGATTGAGGTTTTGTTAAAATTAATTTGAAGGGATTTGAACTTGAAATGAAAATTGGAATTTTGTGGTTTTAGATGTTAACATCTTCAACCTAAAAAGAAAATTGAATTGATTGGATTGAATCATTACAATGAGGAGAGATCTCAGAGCAATGCGGTATTGGATGTAAAATCCTTAACCTCGAGAGTTTGAATTTGGTGTATTTCATTGCGATAGGGAAAGAATCCTAAAGCAAGGCAGTCTCGGATGTAAAAATCCTCGACCCCAAAAGTTTGATTTTGATGTATTTCATTGCGATAGGGAAAGAATCCTAAAGCAATGCAGTCTCGGATGTAAAATCCTCAACCCCAAAAGTTTGATTTTGATGTATTTCACTGTGATAGGAAAAGAATCCTAAAGCAATGCAGTCTCGGATGTAAAATCCTCAACCCCAAAGGTTTGATTTTGATGCATTTCATTGTGATAGGGAAAGAATCCTAACGCAATGCAGTTTCGGATGTAAAATCCTCAACCCCAAGAATTTGAATTTGATGTATTTCATTGCGATAGAGAAAGAATCCTAAAGCAATGCAGTCTCGGATGAAATCCTCAACCCCAAAAGTTTAAATTTGATGTATTTCATTGTGATAGGGAAAGAATCCTAAAGCAATGCAGTCTCGGATGTAAAATCCTCAACCCCAAGAATTTGAATTTGATGTATTTCATTGCGATAGGGAAAGAATCCTAAAGCAATGCGGTCTCGGATGTAAAATCCTCGACCTCGAAAAGTTTGATTTTGATGTGTTTCATTGCTTATAGGGAAAGAATCATAAAGCAATGCGGTCTCGGATGTAAAATCCTCGACCCCAAAAGTTTGATTTTGATGTGTTTCATTGCTTATAGGGAAAGAATCCTAAAGCAATGCGGTCTCGAATGTAAAATCCTCGACCCCAAAAGTTTGAATTTGATGTATTTCATTGTGATAGGGAAAGAACCTAAAGCGATGCGGTATCGGATGTAAAATCCTCGACCCCGAGAATTTGATTTTGATGTATTTCATTTCTATAGGGAAAGAATCCTAAAGCAATGCAGTCTCGGATGTAAAAAATCCTCAACCCCAAAAGTTTGATTTTGATGTATTTCATTGCGATAAGGAAAGAATCCTAAAGCAATGCAGTCTCGGATGTAAAATCCTCAACCCCAAAAGTTTAATTTTGAATGGTAATTGATTTTGCAAAGATTTGTAGTGTTGATTTGAAAAGTGTGGAATTTTGGTGTTTCGAGAATTTCATGAAAGTTGTAAAAGATTTTTGTGGAAGGAAATAAATTAGGAGGGAATATGTAGATGTTACATATCCCATTCAAAAGAGTTGATCGAAAGTTGCTGGTTTGGATTGGATACAATTCCTCACCATCAGATTCGAATCGAAAACCTCATGGCTCCGTGTCAATGGAATCAACCGCTTCCATCCCAGATAAGGGAGAGAGTAAAACGGATTGGATTTCAGATTTGGAAGGTTGAGTTTGAATTTGATTTAAAACTTGTGTTCATTTTGTTTATCCTTTAACGATTCAAATTTGCTTTATCATTCATTTAATGTTCGTGAGAATTTGGAGTTCATCATTTTTTTTATTTAGATTTTTAAGGAAAGTTTTTTTTTTATTTTTTTTATTTCTTTTCTGTTCTTTGTTCGAGGTTCATTTAACTTTAATGGCGTTTCCCAGTCAACTTGCACAAAAGAGGTGAAGGAAAAAAATGTGACATGGTCACTTTCATTCCAATCATGTTGAAGATACATCATACAACTCGATCTGGAATACATCTCATACAATCCATATAGACTCAAAACGGACTATGTATGATCTTTGTCGATCCATCCAAAAAGGCATCGTCGAGAAATCCATGTCTGAATAGTGAGGTACATGGTCAATAACATCACCTTCCAAGCCATCCTTCAACATGGATGCACGTTGGAGGTGTGATATTTTCCATGTAACTCACAGCTCGTAAGGCCAGAGGCTCTCAAGCTCCGGGTCTGGCTGGAAGTGATAAGGTGCTTTCCTGTCATCCATCCTTCTAAAAGTAACTGAGATCCACTTCATTGGTACTCCGGTATGCGATGTTTAGCGACATCCGCTCCGTTGCCCTTCGGTATCATGACGGAACCTACGGTAATGGTATCTTTACTGGCCCTCGGAACTCACACGGGGCTTCTATCCGGAGGTCGGATCCGAACATGATATTACACTCGTTCGAGAAAGAAGCTGTGCGAAAGGTCGACAAAGTCGTGGTGATCGATGTGCGGGGGTATGCGGTCACCCTTCTTGTAAATGTTAATGATGCAAGCTGTTGGGTATGCAATCTGCTGGCGATACCCTCCATGTTATCATTCTTTTTACCATCCTTTTGATGACTAATGGCGTTGGATCCACTGGCCATGACGGAGTATCCCACGTGGGTTTCCCTCCTGTCTTCTGCGAAGTTGTAGCAGCATCCACATTGTATTGTAATTCTTCCTTTCCCTGGCATCCATCTCCGGGGTTCCGAGTAAGTGTTTTCTCTTAGGCGGCCCACTCGGCCCATTCTTTTCAAATCCCGGATGCAGTCCACGATTTATTATTTTTCGTATTCTGAGAACACGTTTGTATGTAGCTCGAGGCCTTCTAGTATATTGATCCTCCTGCCTCTAATTCTCTCGAAGTATTCAAAAGTTTGCTTCTCGACATTCTACATTCTTTCTAGCTCGTATTCTGGAATAATCTGCAAATGGCGAGGCCTGGTGACGTACTGTGGGATATATGGCTCAATCCCTTCGCGTTCTCTGTTGACCTCATTTTTGATGAGGTATTCTCTTCTTTTTTTTAGTACTTAGGATCTAGCCTTAGGCTTTTCCTTTGACTATCTTAGAGAACTAGAATTGGGATCCACCATCTAGAATTTCAAACCACTTCTTAACTCCCTGCAAACTCCACAAACTTGACTGTAGACCCCTAATCACCTAGAGGGTTGAAATCAAATGTGGAAGTTTAAAGGATGAGTTCCTATAGGACTCTTTGGCCTTAGGAGCGCCACAGGTGGCACAGTGCGGTGAAGGGGCTGACTTACACACACACTACACTCATATACTACACTTTCACACACCTCCTAAAACCACACCCATACCTAACTTGACCTCTGACTCATGTAGGTGATTCACATGGATGGTCCTTAACCCCTAAACCCTTGGCTAAGAGGGTTAGGAAAAACATAGTGAATGCCTCAAATGAGTCCCTTCATGGCTCATGTGGGCTTGATGTGGCTTCATGGCTCAAACAAAATGATTTTATTCCACTTACATTTACCCAATCTTCAATTTTCCAAATTTTTAATTTTTGACCCCGGGACCCTACACACTTTAACTTACCCAAAGCCCTTGAAATTACCCGATTTTTTCAAAAATTTCCAAATCACCCAAAATCCCCTAAAATCAATCCCAAACATTTCCACATCACTCAAATTGATCATCCATACCCAAAAATATCAAAAATTCCAAGAAAACCTCCCAATACCCTCCAAATACCCAAAATACCCCTCTTGACCCAAAAATCCAAAAATTCAGAAAATTCCCAGAAAATTCCAAAAAATCCCAAATATTCCCAATTTCATTTTGTTCAACTACACCATGGGCCAATTTTGTCAATTTACCCTACTTTTGTTAAAACCCCCAATTTGACCCATTTTAACCCTAAGTGAACTCAATGTCAAACCAAACCTACCCAATTGACCCAAATTCTGGTCCAATTCAATTCTAAACTTCAATTCAACATTCCCAACACCAATCTAGACCAAATCCAAGTCCAATTTGATGACATTAGGATCCAATTTCACTTTTGGCCTTAAAGCCCAATTTGGACCCTAAACCCAAACCTAACCCAAACTCACCCAATTCAACTCCAATTAACCCCAAATCTTTTCTAAATCTTCCTTAGCATCCCCACAAGAAAAACAGTAACATGATTTTCCCAAAATTTAAACCCAAACCCCACTCAAATTCAACCCAAAGCTAAAAGGCCCAATTTTGACCTAAACCCAAACCTAACCCAAATGAGCCCAAACCCCAAAATCAAAACCCAACCAAAGTCAAAACCTCTTTGAAACACTCCTATAAACATTTCTCAACATTAATTTTACATCAATTTCAACCCTAGCCCAACATTGGCTCAACTTGGCCCAGTTGACCTATATTGGCCCATTCACCAAAAGAGCCCAAATTCAACCCAATTCAAACCCAAATCACCCCAATTTGCTTCAAGTCACTCATGACACATCCATGAGCTAAACCCAACCATTATTTGGCCCAACCTCTTTACAAAATTCCCATCCATAAATTCATTTTTAAACTTAAAGGCCCATTCCTTAAACCATTTTAAAAGCCCATCTTTTACCACATCCAAAGGCCCAAAATTGGTCCCAAAGCCCATATGACATTTCCTCTCATCATGCTTTCAATTAAACTCAATACCTAAGTCCTAAATTCATCATCAAATCATCCCAAATCAACCCATATGCCAATTCCCATTAAAATACCAAAATATTTCTTAAATCCATTTCCATGAAATTGACTTAACTTTCCCCAAGCCAAAGGTGAGCCATGAAGCCATGCATGAGCCACATGTGAGCCATGAGAGCCTTGGACACTCCACCATGCTATATTGAGTAAGAAGAGGGAGGGCTTTCCTTAATCCCTAAAGCTCAATAGCCTTAATCATGATTCACACTAAACTTAAATTTAATCCAAATATATTTGGATGGAGACTTCTCCATGCCAAACCAGTTGATCCCTTTGATCCCCCACAGCATCCAAAGCCACCTTGAAGGGTGCACCAAGCCCAAATGGGTGGATTGACCCATTTAGACTCAAAACTAGCCATGCCCCATTCTACTTTGGATCAAAGCCTTTACACATGGCAATTGCCAATTGCTTGCACCAAGTCCCAGCCCTGACCCACCTGACCTTGAGGGTGACCCATGCCTGGACGGTCGGCCACCAGGCCGCCGGAAAACACCATGGCCTAGAGCTCACATGTGAGACAACTTTGGAATTCTCCCTTGCTTGAGCTGCCCCATCCCAGATGGCCATTGTAGGCTTGTTCTTCTCTTGCCAAGAGCGGTCGATCCCAAGCCCTAACTCTCCCCGGGAGGCCCTCCACCCTCTCCTATTTAAACACCACCCCTTCTCGGCCATGAGAGGTGCTTGAAACAAATCTTAAGGAAACTACGCAAAATTGTTCCGGACTACTCCCCATACATAGAGCATTTGATTCCCACTTAATTCCAGCCTAATTCCTACCGAGTGAGTTCGATTTTGAGCTCGAACTTTAGCCCAAAACCGGGACACTTCTTCACAGTGGATCAATCTTCAAATTGATTGGTCCTACACCTTCACCGGACCAAGAGGAGAAGTTTCCCGCTGAAAGCCCCATCTCCGAGGCCACCCGGTTGCTCCGGCCTCCAAGCTTTCGATCGGTTGTGGTCGAAATCCTACCTGAGCAATTCACCGGACCGGGAGACTTCATCCGGAGCTTCGCTGGGATCCGATCGAAGGTGAAACAACCCTCGGATCGAAGCCACACTTCTCCGAGCAAAGGTATGGCCTCACTCTTCTTCCCGAGCTTCCGAACACTCTCCATTTTATTGAGTAAATTTCATCCCACATAAGCGTATGGATGTGTTCTTCTTCTCGCGATGAATCCATAGAGCATAAGAACGTTAAATTTGGTCGAGTATCGAGTGAGATCTTGGGCACAGAAGATGGACGGTTCTCGGGTTAGGAGGCTTGGGGACGATAAACGGATGCCGTTCATTCGATACACGCGTGGACGGACGGCTCGGATGGCGTCGGACCGGGAGATGGTACGTGAACCGCGGGACACGGGCTGCGCGACTCGAGCGGCGGCGTCGAATGAGACCGCGCCGCGTTGCCGTTCGGAGATGCCGAGGATGACGCGGCGCCGACTCGGATAAATAGAAAATTAGGGATTTTTCTATTTATTTAATTCCACGAACTTGGAAAATTCATAACTTTGTGTAGGAAAATCATAAAAATAAAATAAAAATACCCTCTTGCTCGAGTGAACGAGAGGAGAATAATGTGGAAAAGAAATCATTTAATTTCATCAAGTATTTTATTTTTAATAATTTATTTACTTGTTTGCACTCTTTTAATTCTCCATGCATATAGGAAATTCACCATGGCATGAGACCATAGGGCTTTTGAAGCCTCCGAATTTGAGAACATTCTCCGAATTTTCCAAAGTCGGAGGCCATCCCTATGAGAAGTTATTGATTTTTCAAATTCATGTTACTTGTTTTGAGTATTTTAATTCTAATAATTAGCATGTTGTGAAATAAATTCTAGGAAAATTTGGTGATGTCCCTTATGACCAGAAGACCCTAGGAAAAATAGGTTTTGAGTTAGTTCATTTAAAATAACCCTAATTGTCTTAAACACCCAAAATAGATCCCTAATTAATTAGAGTTAACCATACATCAAATTGACTTGAAATCAATTCTCCACTGACCTTTAGGATCGGAGGAACCCACCATAAAAATTTGAAGTCGATTGGACTTGGTTAGCCCTACTAAATGGGTTGATTAAGTCATTTAGTCAATTTGAACTTTAAAAATTCATAACTTTCAAAATACCTTTCAAAAATTCACTAAATTGGTTTTGGAGCCTCTCTGATATCAGGGGAATTTAAGAAAATTAAAATTTCAATTTTCTAAAAAAGTTGATTTTTAATATTATTTTAATATTTTTAATAATTAAAAAATAATAAAAATCACAAAAATAATAAAATTCACCAAAATGTCATATTTTGAATTTTAATCACTTAGGAATAAACCCCATATTTTTCTTAGGTCTATTTAATGAGATATTAAATTTTAAAGCCCTAGGGTAATTTTAAAATTAAAAAAAATGTATTTTCTAGCATTTTCACTAAAATAATTATAATAAATCATAGAAAAATCAGAAAATTGCAAAATTGATTCTCTGATTTCCTTGATATCAGAGAGATTTTTGAAAAATATAAAATTCATTTTTCAACCTTTATTTTATTTTTAAATTAATTAACACTCCAAAACTTAAAATAATTATAATAAAAATAATATAATTCAAAAAATCACCAAAATTGGTCCAAATGGTCCTCTGGTCATTAGGAATGTCCCCTAATTTTCTTAAGGACAGAAACTTTCCCTTGGTCATGTTATTAAATTTTCCTTGGAAATCTCTATTTTCTACCAAAAAATAACTATATAAATAAATTAAATACAGAAAAATCACATTTTCTCCTCTCATGTCTTTATTGACATATGAGGGAAGTCACATAAAAATTTCAAGTGCATTTAAGCTCAATTTAGTGAGTTATGAAATTATTAAGCTTAAAGGGCAAAGTGGTAATTAAAATTTTAACGCTTAATTAAAACTTTAGGTTTAATAAAATTAACAAGTAAAATATTTGATCTTAATCTGATTTGGATGATTGAAATTTAAATAATTGAAAGGTAGAAACCCATTAAACAATTTAAAATAATTGAAATAAACCTTAATTAAATAATTGATTAAATTTGGGAAGAATAGTAAGATTGGAACTATTAAAATAGGGATATTGTTAGGAAGAGATTTATTCTTTAATTTAAAAATCCCTAAATTAGTCATCTCATTAATATTTAATTCTTAATTAAAATGATAACTCAAATTTAAAATATTAAAGGACTTAATCATTAAACTAAAGTTGAATTATTAAACTCTTTTAAAATTTCAATTAAAGTTAAAAAATAAATTAAATTTAAATTAAATTAAATTCAATAAATCAAATTGAATTAAATTAAATTAAATTAAATTAAAGATTAATTAAGTTAAATTAAATGAAAAATTAAATTAAATTAATTTAAATAAATAAATTAAATTAAATTAAATTAGACTAAATTAAATTAAAACAAATTAAATTAAATTAAGTTAAATTAAATTAAAACATATTAAATTAAATTAAATTAAATTAAATTAAATTAAAATTAAAATCAAATTAAATTAAATTAAATTAAAATTAAATTGAATTAAATAACATTACCTAAGACATAAAGAAATTAAATATGAAGCAACTTGAACACTATTCCAAATTTAAACCCTTTAACTAAAGTTAAACTAAATCATAAACCATTTGAAACACCAATTTGCCCTCGAGAGCTTTGGTTATCATAACTCCTAAACAGAACGTTAAATGAAATGTTACTTCACCTATAGGATATTCAAATGTCCTAGTTCACTCGAGCGAGATAACAACAAAACTTGAATTCCGGGCGATTAATTCATTTTGGACTTAAAACAATCCTAGAAATATTGAAAAGATGTTTAAGATTTGTCTTAAGCACTTCCTCGATATGATAGGATGTTCATAAGAACAATTGAACTTAATTGTTCTTTGATGAAGAAAATCGTCCTCGAACCAAAACACAAGGAACATAGACGTCATAGGAAATGACTAAGTATAGGATTAGGAACTTGGTAGAAAACCATAAACCTTCCCTTAGCTTTACCTAGGAACTTGCTTAAATGCTCTAATTGTGTCTTAAGTGTAGCTTGGGATGACGGGAAGACCCTCCAGGTTCGCTTTTATTTTATTGCAATTTACATTATTGCAATTTCTTTAATTGCATCGCACTTACTTTTTCTTGCATGATAAACAACTGTTGCATGAAAACCCACACCTTTAGGATAGTCCCTAAAACTGAAACCAAAACTAAATTAAAAGTCATCGCAAGATAAAATTCACTGCCACAACATTCCAAAATATAAAACAACTCAAAATTTAATCACAAACAGAACACAAAACTACAATTACAACTAAATTAAAATGTCCTGTTGGATGATCGGGAATACCTCGGATGATGTAACCTACGTGTTGCTGACGGGATTTCCACGGTCTAGATGAAAGTGTGGAACTCATTTAGTTGAGTTTAGCAAATTCATACGGACTAAGTGAATCCGATAAAAATAATGATGCGGAAGGATGGAACCATGGGATCTTAACCGGTGTCGTTATAATCAACTTTAAGATTTGTTTTAATTAAAACACAAAAAAACACTTGGAAATCGAGATTTTCTCTAAACCAAAACACTTTTCTCATCCCCGATTTATGACTTCTAAAACTAAACCTCTGCAACAACAAGGAGCTCGGAGCATGGTGGGCGGCACGGCCATCGTCATCAATGAAACCCGAGTCTACTTCGAGTAAAACTTTCCTAGAATTAAATAACAAACCCATAGGACTTCGAGGTAGTTTGCACTAGTGCAACATAAATCCTCAACTCTTCGTTAGGCATTTGCATTGCAAATTAAACCCTAACCGGTCTTAGGATTCCGAGGTAGTCATCTGATACGACATAAACCCTCACATCTTCGAGGCTATTTGTATGATTCTATCATATAAATATAAGCCCTAATTAATTAAAATTGACAAAATCAAAACATTAAAAAGACATTAGGACTTTCCTAAATTCAAGCCAAACAATAGGATAGTCGGGAAATTGCCGAAGTTCGCTTCGAATCTGTGATTTCTTCTACCTTTCTTCCTTTGAATTCTCAAAACAAAAATGTTCCAAACTTGATCCATTCCCTATTGAAATTCCAAAATCCAATCCTTTGAAAAATTAAACTTTGAAATTCTTGAGAGCAGAATTATTGATTATTATCGAGTGTTTTCTTAGGTGATTCCCGTCACTTAAGATGTAATTAACTATAGGGGCTTGCCCTTATAGGGAATTCTAAAGAACCTGAGTAATATAAACCACTGTTTAATGTTTTCATATTAGGCAGAGGAATTTGTTGGCACATAAAATTGGTTCGCAAACCAAACGGATGTCACAAATCTTCTAGTTTATTTAATCGAGCCCCATCGTCAAGCAGTGTGCCTATCCTTCGGGATAGATACAAGGTTTGTGGTGCGGTGCATGTTTATGTAAACTATTTGGGATGTGAGATCGGTTTGATTTCATATCTTAAATTCTTCAAATTTAAAATTATTTTCAAAAATTAAATACTACCTTTCAAATTATTTATTTAAATTAAATAAAAAATTTGCCGACAACTTCTGTTAGGCGACCCCTTTTTCAAAATACAAAACACCAACCTAAAAATATGCCGACATTCTCCTGCATACCTCGGCTCCTCAGGGATGGTCTCCGTCTGGACATCCTCCGGGGTTGCTTCTGCAACAAGGTTATGCATTACTGGTGGCTTTATCTGGAGGCGTGGTAGCCTTCCATCTTCCGATCTTTTTGAGATTTCCCTAGTCTCTTCGTTATCCTCGGAGTCGGCCTCCTTCCTTCGAGTTCTCGGTGAACCGGCGTCCTTGAAGTATATGCACTTGGTAGTAGCAACTGCCTCGTCGCGCTGGTCCGCTGCTAGTTTAGTTAACATCGTGCGGATACGGCGCTTTTTATTTCTTCGCTGAGTTGCTGTGAGAGTAGCTCTTCGTACTTCCTGAATCTCTGTGGGTGCGACGCTGACAAGCCTGCCTTCTGCTATAGGGACTACAGACTTGGTTCTCTTATCTTCTTTAGTGTTTGTTTTCCTTTTCTTGCTGCTGGATTGGTGACTTGGGCCACCCACTTTCATTACTGTCGGCTCGGGCGGTTCCTCTCGGTCAATTGGGACCCGGTCACCTTCCTCGTATTGCGGAGCTCGCTAGTGCGAAGTCCGAGTCAATCTCTATTATCGCTCCATCTTTCACCCTCTTTTCGTCGAGTGCAAGGCTTACGCCATTTCTAAAGTTCAGGACCAACCGCCCGTTTGACATTTCCCTGCGAAAAGACAAGGAAAAGGATCAGTGGCTGTACTAAGAACAAGAACATTAAGAAAATTTTTATTAAAGATAGTTTTTTTTTATTATTATTCCTTTTATATTTTCAAATTCAACAGGAATGAAGTGGGAAAATATCGGAAAAAATATTTTGATTTGGAAGAGAAAACAAGGAAAACATATTATCATGACTTTATTTATTTTAGCACATTTTTTATTATTTTTTGGGTTCGGACCCAGTCATAAGTAATTACTTTGCCCTTGCTTCTAGGGATGAAGAATTCATTCCTTCGAAACATCAGGTAGCGTAATACTTCTTCAAGTATCGTCCATTGATCGGAAGCATATGTCGTTCTCCTTGGCAATTCACAAGCTGGTAGGAGCCTCCTGAGTAGACTGCCTCAACCACAAACGGTCCTTCCCAAGTGGATTCAAATTTTCCTCCTATCTTGTGGTGTGTAAGAATAGGTCTCTTAAGAATGAGGACTAAGTCACCAACTTTGAAGGTTCTTGGGCTGACCAATCTGTCATGGGCTTGAACCATCTTAGCTTGGTATAGTTCTAAATTTTGTTGCGCTGCAAGTCTTTTCCCTTCCAGGCTTTCTAATTCCTCTAGTCGTAATTTGGCATTCTCTTCTGTCGTGATTTTGTTTGCAACTGCAATTCTGAGTGAAGGAAGCTCGGACCTCTAAGGGTAACACTCGCCTCGGACCCATACACCGGAGCGTAAGGTGTAGCTTGAGTAGGAGTTCGAAGGTTGTCCGGTAGGCCCATAAGGCTTCTAATAACTTCTCGTGCTAATTTCTCTTATTATCGTCCAAGGTTTTCTTTAAGATTTGAACGAGAGTTTTATTAAAAGCCTCGATCGAGCCGTTTGCTCTTGGGTAGTAAATTATTGAATATCGCCGGTCGATTCCGTGTCTCCCGACAAAATTGTTGATTTGTGTGCTTCGAATGCCGACCCATTATCTGAGATGATCCTGCGCGGCACTCCAAAACGGTAGACAACTTGGCTTTTGAAAAACTGTAGCATGTGGTGTGCTTTCACTTCTCTAAGTGGAACTGCCTCTGCCCACTTGGAAAAGTAATCTGTAGCCGCAAGAATGAAATGATGTCCTTTCGAAGATGGTGGTTCTATTGGACCCACTATATCTGTGCCCCAACATTCAAATGGCCATGACGCAATTGTCGAATGTAGCACATTTGGAGGTTGGTGTAGAACCACTCCGTGCAGTTGGCATTGGTGACAGCTCTTGGCGATTTTCATGCAGTCGATCATCATTGAGGGCCAGTAATACCCTAGCCTTTTTAATTTTCATCTTCATCTTCGGACCCGACTAGTGAGCGCCATAGAGTCCTGAATGCACCTCTTTAACAATTTCACGGGCTTCGGACCCGCTTAGGCACCTCAGCCACATTTGATCAAAAGACCTTCTGTATAACGTGTTGTTTACTAATGCGTAGGACAGAGTTCTTTTCTTGATCCGATGGGCTAGCGACCTATCGTCCGGTAGTTTTCCTGTTTGCGGGTAGTACATTAATGGGCGTCGCCGATCTTCTGTGTTTTCTATCACTACTGCAATTGATTCCTTTTCTTTTTCTAATTTGTGTATTGTGTCTATGTCGAGCCGTGATAGGGCTCGACGTCAGTGAGCTCGACACTTCCATCGATTCATCTTGCAAGCGAGGCAAATTCTTTTGCGAGGCGGGCTAACGCATCTGCTAAAGCATTTTCCTTCCCAGGAATTTTGTAAATTGTCACATTCGGGATTTGTTCCAACAAGCGTATGGCATACTTGGAAGTATTGCTCGAGTCTTGGCTTTAAAATTACGTACTTGTCCGTGATCCGTTGAATGGTTAACTGCGAATCCCCGTAGATGTTGATGTTTGTTATCCCCATTTGAATAGTTAATTCCAGTCCTGTTATGAGGGCTTCGTATTCTGCTTCGTTGTTTGTACATGTCTTTGTTAAGTGGTAGGAGTATCTTAACATCCCCCGCTCCGGTGTTATAAAGATTAGTCTGATTCCTGCCTTACCGGGCACTATCACTTGTGATTCTTCGTCTTTGTGTCTTGAAGATGCTCCGTCGAAATATAATTCCCAACGTCGATCATCAGGGTCTTCTAAGCTCATTATTTGTTCGTACGGCAAGTTATCATTGAGAGGAGATTCCGCCGGCAAAGGGTGTGCTCTGCGAGGAAGTCTGCTAGGACTTGTCCCTTTACGGCACGAAGAGGCACGAAAGTTATATCGAATTGCGATTGTTGACCTCATTTTTGATGAGGTCTTCCCTTCTTCTTTTAGTGCTTAGGATCTAGCCTTAGGCTTTTCCTTTGACTATCTTAGAAGACTAGAATTGGGACCCGCCTTTTAGAAATTCAAACCACTTCTAAACTCCCTGCAAACTCCACAAACTTGACTATAGACCCCTAATCACCTGAGGGTTGAAATCGAATGTGGAAGTTTAAAGGATGAGTTCCTATAGGATTCTTTGGCCTTAGGACCGCTTCTGAGTGGCCCTGGTGCGGTGAAGGGCCGACTTACACTACACTTACACACTACATTTCCACACACTTCCTAAAACCACACCCATACCCAACTTAACCTCCCGACTCATGTAGGTGATTCACATGGATGGTCCTTAACCCCCAAGCCCTTGGCTAAGAGGGTTAGGAACAACATAGTGAATGCCTCGAATGAGTCTTTTCATGGCTCATATGGGCTTGAAATGGCTTCATGGCTCAACCAAAATGATTTCTTTCCACCTAGATTCACCCGATCTTTAATTTCCCAAATTTTCGATTTTTGACCCCCGGGACCCTACACCTACTAAACCTACCCAAAACCCTTGAAGTTACCCAAATTTTTGCAAAATTTCCAAATTACCCAAAATTTTCCAAAATCAATCCCAAACATCTCCACATCACTCAAATTGATCATCCATACCCAAAAATACCAAAGATTCCAAAAATACCTCCCAATACCCTCCAAATACCCAAAATACCCTTCTTGGCCTAAAAATCCAAAAATTCAGAAAATTCCCAGAAAATTCCAAAAAATCCTAAATATTCCCAATTTCATTTTTCCAACTACACCATGGGCCAATTTTGTCAATTTACCCTACTTTTGTCAAAACCCCCAATTTCACCCATTTTAACCCAAAGTGAACCCAATGTCAAACCAAACCTATCCAATTGACCCAAATTCTGGTCCAATTCAATTCTAAACTTCAATTCAACATTCCCAATACCAATCTAAATCAAATCCAAGTCCAATTTGATTGACATTAGGATCCAATCTCACTTTTGGCCTTAAAGCCCAATTTGGACCCATGACCCAAACTTAACCCAAACTCACCCAATTCAACTCCAATTAACCTAAAACCTTTTCTAAATCCTCCTTAACATCCCCACAAACAAAACCCTAGCATGATTTGCCCAAAAATTTAGACCCAAGTCCCACTCGAAACTCAACCCAAGGTCAAAAGGCCCATTTTTGACCTAAACCCAAACCTAACCCGAATTCAACCCAATTCAAATCCAAATCACCCCAATTTGTTTCAAATCACTCATGACACATCCATGAGCTAAACCCAACAATTATTTGGCCCAACCTCTTTACAAAATTCCCATCCATAAATTCATTTTTAAACTTAAGGGCCCATTCCTTAAACCATTTTAAAAGCCCGCTTCCACCAAATCCAAAACCCCAAAAAAATTCTTCCAAAGCCCATATGACATTTCCCCTCATCATACTTTCAATTAAAATCATCCCTAAGTCCTAAACCAATGATCAAATATTTCTAAATGAAGCTTCATCCAAATTTCCACCAAATTATCCAAAATCCTTAAAATCCTTTTTTATGAAATTGACGAAACTTTTTGCCGAGCCAAAGGTGAGCCATGAAGCCATGCATGAGCCACATGTGAGCCATGAGAGCTTTGGACACTCCACCATGCCATATTGGGTAAGAAGAGGGGGGCTTTCCTTAATCCTAAAGCTCATTAGCCTTAATCATGTTTCACACTAAACTTAAATTTAATCCAAATATATTTGGATGGAGACTTCTCCATGCCAAACCAGGTGATCCCTTTGATCCCCACAGCATCCAAAGCCACCTTGAAGGGTGCACCAAGCCCAAATGGGTGGATTGACCCATTTAGACTCAAAGCTCAGCCATGCCCCATTCTACTTTGGATCAAAGCCTTTACACATGTCCATGGCCGATTGATTGCACAAACCTCCAGCCACGACCCACTTGACCTTGAGGGTGACCCATGCACGGCCGGCCGGCCACCAGGCCGCGGGAAAACACCATGGCCGAGAGCTCACATGTGAGCCAACATTGAAATTCTCACTTGCTTGAGCTGCCCCTTGCTAGTGGTCACCATGGCTGTTCTTCTCCTCACCGGAGCAGGTCGATCCCGAGCCCTAACTCCCCACTGGGAGGCCCCAAGCCAGCTCTATTTAAACTCCACCCCTCTCGGCCATGAGAGGAGAGAAGCATAAACCTTGCCAAAACTCGCCAAAATTGTTCCGGACCCTCCTCCACCCTTAGAGCACTTGATCCCCGGTGAAATTCCCCTGCCATTTCTCCTCTCGTAAGCTCGATTTCGAGTTGAAATTCCACCTAAAACCAGGACACTTCTCCACGGTGAGCCAATTCCCAAATTGATTGGCTCTACACCTTCACCGGACCGAGGGAAGGTGTCCACCATCAAAAGCCTCATCTCCGGAGCCACCCGGTTGCTCCAACCTCCGAAGCTTTTTGATCGGGCTTGGTCGAAATCATATCCGGACGATTCACCGAGACCGGGAGACTTCATCGTGGAGCTTGCTGGGACCCAATCGAAGGTGCAACAACTCTCAGATTGAAGCCACACTTCTCTGAGCCAAGGTATGAGCTAACTCTCCATCCCGAGCTTCTGGAGATTCTCCATTTCAAATGCCTTAGTTTCAATGCATGTTAGCCGTATAGATGTGTTCGTCTCTTCAAGACGAATCCATAGAGCATAAGAACATGAAAATCCATTGAGAATCGAGTGAGATCTTAGGGATTTAGTGTGGACGGCTATCGGGTGAGGACACTTGGGGACGATGAACGGATGTCGTCCATTCAATACACGCGCGGACGGACGGCTCAGATGGCGTCGGACCAGGAGACGGTACGAGAACCGCGGGGCCCGGGCTACTGACTCAGGTGGCGGCGTCGAATGGGAGCGCGCCGCGTGGCCTTTCGGAGGCTGCCGAGGATGCGGCGGCGCCGACTCGGATAAGTAGAAAATTAGGGATTTTCGATTTATTTAATTCCCTAAACTTCAAAAATTCATATCTTTGTGTAGAAAAATCAGAAAAATAAAATAAAAATACCCTCTTGCTCGGTGAAGAGAGGAGAATAATGTGGAAAAGAAATCACTTAATTTCATCAAATATTTTATTTTTTATAATTTATTTACTCTCTGCATTGTTTTAATTCTCCATGCATGCATACAATTCACCATGGCATGAGACCATAGGGCTTTTGAAGCCTCTGAATTTGGGAACATTCCCTGAATTTTCCAAAGTCAGAGGCCATCCCTATGAAGAGTTCTTGATTTTTCAAGTTCAGGTCACTGTTTTGAGTATTTTAATTCCAGTAAATAGCATGTTGTGAAATAAATTCTAGGAAAATTTGGTGATGTTCCTTATGACCAGAGAACCCTAGGAAAAATAGATTTTGGCTTAGTTCATTCAAAACAACCCTAATTGGCTTAAACACCCAAAATAGGTCTTTAATTAATTAGAGTTAACCAGGCATCAAATTGACTTGAAATCAATTCTCCACTGACCTTTAGGATCAGAGGAATCCACCATAAAAATTTGAGGTCGATTGGACTTGGTTAGCC
Organism: Papilionanthe hookeriana x Papilionanthe teres; assembly: GCA_022702705.1. Classification (NCBI taxonomy): domain Eukaryota; kingdom Viridiplantae; phylum Streptophyta; class Magnoliopsida; order Asparagales; family Orchidaceae; genus Papilionanthe; species Papilionanthe hookeriana x Papilionanthe teres. The sequence continues at coordinate 157,183,429 of CM040425.1, forward strand.
CCACTAATTGGGTTGATTAAGTCACTTAGCCATTTTAAACTTCAAAAATTCATAACTTTTAAAATACTTTTCAAAAATTTACCAAATTGGTTTTGGAGCCTCTCTGATATCAGGGGAATCTAAGAAAATTAAAATTTCAATTTTCTGAAAAAGTTGATTTTTAATAATATTTTAATATTTTTAATAATTAAAAAATAATAAAAATCACAAAAATAATAAAATTCACCAAAATATCACATTTTGAATTTTAATCACTTAGGAATAAATCCCACATTTTTCTTAGGTCTATTTAGTGAGATATTGAATTTTAAAGTTTTAAGGTAATTTTAAAATTAAAAAATGTATTTTCTAGCATTTTCACTAAAATAATTATAATAAATCATAGAGAAATCAGAAAATTGCAAAATTTGCTTCTCTGGTTTCCTTGATATTAGAGAGATTTTTGAAAAATATAAAATCCATTTTTCAACATTTATTTTATTTTTAAATTAATTAACACTCCAAAAATCAAAATAATTATAATAAAAATAATATAATTCAAAAAATCACCAAAATTGGTCCAAGTGCTTCTCTGGTCATTAGAAATGTCCCCTAATTTTCTTAAGGACAGAAACTTTCCTTTGGTCATGTTATCAAATTTTCCTTGAAAATCTCTATTTTCCACCAAAAATAATTATATAAATAAATTAAATACAGAAAAATCACATTTTCTCCTCTCATGTCTTTATTGACATATGAGTGAAGTCACATAAAAATTTCAAGTTCATTTTGGGTTCAATTTAGTGAGTTATGAAATTATTAAGCTTAAGGGGTAAAATGGTAATTAAACTTTTAACCCTTAATTAAAACTTTAGGTTTAATAAAAAATCAACAAGTAAAATATTTGATCTTAATCTGGTTTGGATGATTGAAATTTAAATAATTAAAGGGTAGAAACCCATTAAATAATTTTAAAATGATTAAATTTTAATTAAATAATAGATTAAATTTGGAGGAATAATAAATTGGAATTATTAAAATAAGGGATATTTATTAGGAAGAGATTTATTCTTTAATTTAAAAATCCCTAAACTAATTATATCATTAATACTCAACTCTTAATTAAAATGATAACTCAAATTTAAAATATTAAAAGACTTAATTAAATCATTAAACTCTTTTAAAATCTCAATTAAAATTATAAATTAAATTAAATCAAATTAAATTAAATAAAATTAAATTAAATTAAACTAAATTAAAATTAAATTAAATTAAATTAAATTAAATTAAATTAAATAATTAAATTAAATTAAATTAAACAATTAAATTAAATTAAATTAAATTAAATTAAATTAAATTAAATAATTAAATTAAATTAAATCAAATCAAATTAAATTAAAATTAAATCAAATCAAATTAATTAAACATCAAATCAAATTAAATTAAATTAAATTAAATTAAAACTCAATTAAATTAAATTGAATTAAATATAACATCACTTAAGACATAAAGAATTCAAAATAAATCTAAAAAAACTTGAACGCTATTCCAAATTTAAACCCTTTAACTTAAATCAAATCATTTGAATACTAATTTACCCTTGAAAGCTTTGATTATTATAACTCCTAAATGAAACATTAAATGAAGTGCTACTTCACTCATAAGATATTCAGATGTCTTAATTCACTGGGCAAGTTAATAAAACTTGAAAATCTCGGACGATTGATTCATTTATATAATTAAATTCATTTGGACTTAAAACAATCCTAAAAATATTGAAAAGATGTTTAAGATTCTTCTTAAGCACTTCCTCGATATGATAGGATATTTATAAGAACAATTGGATTTAATTGTTCTTTGATGAAGAAAATCGTCCTCAAACAAAACACAAAGAACCTAGACGTCATAGAAGATGACTAGCTATAGGATTAGGAATATGGTAGAAAACCATAACCTTTCCCTTAGCTTTACCTAGGAATTTGCTTAAATATTCTAATTGTGTTTTAAGTGCAGCTTGGGATGACGGGAAGACCCTCCAGGTACGCTTTTATTTTATTGCAATTCACTCTCTTGCAATTTACTTTCTCGCAATTTACCTTCTTGCAACTTACTTTATTGCAAATGCATTTATTTTTTCTTGCATGATAAAACAACTGTTGCATGAAAACCCACACCTTTAGGATAGTCCCTAAAACTGAAACCAAAACTAAGTTAAAAGTCATTGCAAGATAAAATTCACCGCCACAACATTTCAAAATATAAAACAACTCGAAATTTAATCACGAAACGAACACAAAACTACAATTGCAACTAAATTAAAACGTCTCGTTGGATGATCGGGAATACCTCGGATGATGTAACCTACGTGTTGCTAACGGGATTTCCCACGGTCTAAATGAAAGTGTGGAACTCATTCGGTTGAGTTTAGCAAATTCATCCGGACTAAGTGAATCCGATAAAAATAATGATGCCGGAAGGATGGAGCCGTGGGATCTTAACCGGTGTCGTTATAATCAACTTTAAGATTTGTTTTAATCAAAATACAAGAACACTTGGAAAATTAAGACTTCTCTAAACCAAAACACTTCTCTCATCCTGATTTATGATTTCTAAAACTAAACCTCTGCAACAACAAGGAGCTTGGAGCATGGTGGGCGACACGGCCATCGTCATCAACAAAACTTGAACCTACTTCAGCAAAACCTTCTTAGAATTAAACAACAAAGCCATAGGACTTCGAGGTAGCTTGCACTAGTGCAACATAAATCCTCAACTCTTCGTTAGGCATTTGCATTGCAAATTAAGCCCTAACCGGTCTTAGGATTCCGAGGTAGTCGTCCGATACGACATAAACCCTCATATCTTCTAGATGTTATTTGTTTGATTTTATCATACAAATATAAGCCCTAATTAATTAAAATTGGCGAAGATTGAAATACTAAATAAACATTAGGACTTTCCTAAATTCAAGCCAAACAATAGGATAGTCGGGAAATTACCGAAGTTCACTTCGAATCAGTGATTTCTCCTACCTTTCTTCCTTTGGATTCACAAAACAAAATGTTCCAAATTTGATCCATTCCCTATTGAAATTCCAAAATTCAATCCTTTGAAAACCTTAAACTTTGAAATTCTTGAGAGCAGAGTTATTGATTATTATCGAGAGTTTTCTTAGGTGATTCCCGTCACTTAAGATGTAATTAACTATAGGGGCTTGCCCTTATAGGGATTTTAAAGAACCCGGAGTAATATAAACCCTGTTTAATACTTTCATATTAAGCGAGGGAATTTGTCGGCTTATAAAATTGGTTCGCGGACCAAACGGATGTCACAAAACTTCTAGTTTATTTGATCGAGCCCCACCCTCGAGCGATGTGTCTATCCTTAGGGATAGATACACGGTTTGTGGTGCGGTGCTCGTTTATATAAACTATTTGGGATGTGAGATCGGTTTAATCTCATATCTTAAAACTTTCAAATTTAAAATTATTTTCAAAGTCAAATACTACTTTCTAAATTATATATATATTTAAATCAAATTTAAAATTTAAATTCGCCGACAACTTCTGTTAGGCGACCCCCTTTTAAAATACAACACAACCTAAAAATAGTGCTGACAGCAATAATATCATTGACCACCTGGCAAGTCTGCCAGAAAGCGTCGAACGGGTCATCATGTATTGCAATGGATTAAATTTCAAGATCGAGTTGACCTTATGAGAAAGCATGTAGTGCCTGAGCTTTTGAGCGGCGAAGATCAGGGCCAAACAATGCTTTTCAATTGGAAGATACTTTATTTCCGTTGGAAGTAAACGACGGCTTAGGTAGTAAAGAGCATTTTCTTTACCCTCATCATTGACCCAGGCTAACGGGGCTCCGAGAGAGTCGTCTAAAGCCGCGAGTATAAAGTATCGACGGTCTACCCGAGGCTCAGAGTCGTTAAGACGGGAGGTGTCATTAAATATTATTTAATGTCCTCGAAGGCTTTCGGCATTTCTCTTCCCAAATAAATTTGGCGTCCTTTTTAACTAATGCCGAGAAAGGCTGACACCTACCCGACAAGTTTCGGATAAAGCGTCGAAGATATGCCGACTTCCTTAAAAAGATCGTAGTTGTTTTAAGGTTTTGGGAGGCGGCATTTCTAGGATAGCTTTAATCTTTTCTGGGTCGATTTCAATTCTACGATGTCGGACAACGAATCCTAAGAATTTCCTGGAAGTGACGCCGAAGGCGCATTTTAAGGGATTCATCTTAAGGTTAAATTGTCTTAATCGTTCGAAAACAATCCTCAAATCATACAGGTGGTTTTCCTTTACTTTGCTTTTGATGACCACATCGTCCATGTAGCATTCGACTTGATTGTGGATGAGATAATCAAAAATTCTTGTCATCGCTCTCTGGTAGGTTGCTCCTGCATTCTTCAGTCTGAATGGCATCACTGTGTAGCAATATACTCCGATCGGAGTTCTAAATACTGTAAGTTTTTCATCTTCTGGAGCCATTTTTATCGGGTTGTATCCTGAAGATCCATCCATGAATGAGAATATTTCATGTGTTGAAGCAATGTCGATCATTAATTCTGGGATCGGTAGAGGGAATTCATCTTTTGGACATGCCTTGTTTAAATCTCTGAAATCTACACAAATTCTTATATGATCATTCTTCTTCCTGACTGGCACCACATTGGCTAACCAAAGTCAGGTATTGTTCTTCACGGACAAATTTAGTGTCTATTAGCTTTTTAACTTCAGCTATGACTTGTTGTTCGATTTCTAGATGCATTCTTCACGGACCTTGTCCGGCCGGGACAGAAGTAGGATCCACTCCTAGCTTATGGACTGTGACCTCTGGAGCTAATCCTGGCATCTCATCGTAGTTCCAAGCAAAACAGTCTTTAAATTCCATTAATAACTTGATTATTTCTTTGGAGTCTTCTTTATTGAGTAAGGAGCTAACAAAGGTAGGTCTAGGCTCTTCGCTAGTACCTAAGTTAACTTCCGTTAACTCATCTATTGTAGATTTGATCTCTTCTTCGAACTACGGTGGAGCGTTTCCAATTTGTAAATCTTCAAATTCTTCTGTAGTTTCCATGCAGTTTTCATTAGACTCGCAAGTGACAACCAAGCAAAATTCAGCATCGTCAACTGATCCTACTGTGCCGAATCTGAGACCATGTTTTGAATTGGGTGGACAACCGAAGTTATTCCATAATTTTTCAAAATGTTGTGATTGACCTTTTGTCCATTGTCGAAGTAAAAAACCACGCTGAATTAAATTTTGAACACAGGGAGAGTACCACTCAAAAGGTAATTCCATTAATTCTGATGAAGTAGCATCTTCAAATTGTACATTATTTTTAATTTTGGAGGAAGGAGCACCACGGTAGAATTTGATGGGCTTTGCACCGCCGCTACGTACCTCTTTGACCACCATACCCTCGATCTTATTAGAATGGATCGGGGTCAGGGTCATACTATGTACATAGTGGTTAACCTTCTCGTACATCGATTTGTATTCTTCATTCTTTTCATCTTTGAGAGGGATCCTAAATTGCGGCTTCTCCCGACTTATTTTCGCTTCTTCTTGCTTGATCTCTTTTTCTTCTTCAGAACTGTCTTCCCAATCAACATTGATGGCTAGTTTCCTCTGTCCAACTGTCTTAACGTCTCTTCCACGACCTCGTCCCCGGCCTCGACCTCGGATGCGAGTTGTGGAGAAACCTTCACCATCTCGCCGTAAGGGAGTGGTGAGTGACTGTTGGACTAGAACTTCAGGTTCTTCATCGTCTCGAACTTCCTTTGCTTCATTCGTTATAGTATCTCTGGAAAAGATTGTTTTCTTCGGAGGTGCATAATAAGATGCATCTTCATGGATTCTAATTTCATGTATGGAGAATGGTTGTAAGTCACCTTTGATGCACTGTTCCCCTCCATCATAGTATTTGATGCACTGATGTAGAGATGATGGTACCATCCGGTTTTCATGTATCCATGGTCGGCCTAGTAGAGCTTTAAATGACGTTTCTGAATCGATTATGTGAAATTTCGTGGTTGTCTTTGCTAAGTCACCGGTCTTCATTAGCAGTGTTATTGATCCGAGGGCTCTTTCTCCTTTCTGGTTGAATCCTCTTAATAACATTTTGTCCGCTTCGAGCTCGCGAGCATCAATTTCCAAGTATGCTAGCATTCGAAGATTCATTATATTGATTGATGCTCCTGGATCCACCAATACTCTGGAGAGCGTAAACTTCCCGATTGTAACTGAAATGTACAACGGTCGGTTGTGGTCTGCTGTCCCAAGTAGTAGGTCATTGTCCGTGAAGGTAACACCTCGATGTTCCTTTAACAAGCAAACCTCATCTAAGGAATCTCCGGTCATTTGAGCTAAGCAAATTTACGGATCAAGTAAGGCCTTGATCAGAGCTTCTCTCATCTCTTTTGATAAGATGAGAGCGTCATAGATGCTTAGTTTGGCCGGTAGTTTCCTAACATGGGCTAGCACGTTGTAGTCCACTTTATTTCCATGTGTCTCGATTTCTTCCCGAATGGGTATTTCTTCTGCCGGGGTTGGTTCTTCCTGAACAACCTCCTACCTTCCTTTGTCCTTTGGACCCATTCTCAGAGGTAGAACTCTTCCACTTCTTAAGTTTACTTCTGTAATTTCTCCCGAATCCGGTATTGAGTTTCGTTGGTGTTTCCTCCTGAATCAGAATGACAGGTTCTTCTGGATTAGCTTCAGAATCTGAAGGCTCTAACTCTATTGTGACTGGAGCTCCTCGAAACTCACAAATAAATTCACTGCTTGTTGAACTCTCGTAGCCTCCTTAGTGGATGTCTTCTTCGTCATTGTGATCGTCGAGATTATGTATGATTTGAGAATTGTCACTTGTATCGGAATCGATGTCCGGATTAGGTTGGTTGTCGCTAGTTACGTAATCGTTAGAAACAGTCAAAACGTAGCCAATGCCATAACCCTTATCATTATAAGATCCCACCGGAGTGAGCAGATAATCATACAGAGTCAAAGGTTCGAGGGATTTCTCCCCCGAATCGGAAACAACTATCCTAGGATAAGCAGCCCCTAGTCTAGCCCTAAGAGCCTTGGTCTTCTCTTCTTTATCAATTTTCTTCTTTTCTTCAGTCGTCTCTTGTTGAGGTGGTTCTTCTATCGCAAGTGATAGTGCCGACTTGACAGGTTTCGAACTCTGAATTGAGACTCGCATCGAAGCGGTTTGGATGCTATCTAAAATCTTCTTCGAAGACTTTGTCCAAGCGGTAGTCCATCCATCATCAGTCTCATAGGGATCTATCGGAACAATGAGATCCGTCGAGATAACATTGACGGAACCTCCTTTCTGAGGTTCCTTCATGTACTCCTTCGGGATCGTTATATTCCCTTTTCGAAGATTATCGTTGAGCCAACTTTTGAAGGTAATACAATCTTCTATCTTGTGTCCAAGCATCATGTTGTTAGGGCAAAATTTGGGATCACCTTTCTTGTCGACTTCTTCTGGTCTCTTAGGCTCTGGCAGTTGGAAATCTGGAGTCTTCATCAGACTGCGGAACATTTTTGGCACTGCCTCATTCTTGAACGGATATTCCCTGCTCAGAAGCTCCTTTAGCGTACGTTGTGGACGAGGCGGTTGTTCATACTGTTGAGATGACTGATAGCTGGGTCGAGGTTGCTGGTAATTCTGTTGAGTTTGTTGTGACCGTTCTGGCGGTATTTGTATTGGCTGCTTGCCTTTATCGACTGCTGCGATGATCCCGGATTTCTTTTCAAAAGTTTTCACGGGCTTCTGTTTGTCTGCTTTGTCGGTGAAACTTAATTGCTTCGCCTCCTCTTGCAAGCTTCCGGCCTTGCTTAACAACTTCTCGAAAGTCTTAATAGTAAATCCCTTGAGGAGAAGTGCTTATCGGGCCATGAATGCTCTTAAGTAAAATGCCGATTGCATGTTGTTCTTATGAATCGTGGCTCACACTTCATACTTAGATTCCTCCATCAAAGTATGTAGTCCACCAAAGTTTCATTCAGCTTCTGCTTCTCTACCACTAAATCACCTATAGTGATGTGGTGCTGAGCTCCGGCAAATTGCTTGATGAAGAGGTTCTCTAATTCTGACAATGTCTTCACCGAACCGTTTGGTAATTCGCATACCAATCAAAGGCGATCCTTGACGAGTGGCCGACAAGCCGTCGGAAGAGTAAAGCATCACTTCCGCCGGCATTGCAACAACTGGCAAGAAAATGTGCAACATCATGCCGAGGGTTTCCGGTTCCATCAAAGGTCTTGAACAGAGGTGGTACGAAGCCTTTTGGATATTGGACAGCGTCGAATTCTTCAGGGTAAGGTCTACCCGTCTGAATGGATGTCCCGCTCTTTGATTGTGCCAAGGCTTCTCGCACCTGCTGTTCCACCATGCTCTTGATATCCTTTTCTATAATCATGTTTTGTGTTGTGTCCTTTTTTAATTGATCATCCCTATTGACGGATGTAATCTCCTTTCCTCCGTCTACAATGTGAATAACTTCTGGGGGTGTTTCTCTTTGGGGTTGAACCTGACTCTGGAGAGTGGCTAGGGCTACGACCATCTCTTCCATCCTTTTGCCATTTGGGCGATCGTATCATTTTTCTCTTGAAGCTGCCTCCTCATTACGTCCGGCTCCTCTCTTCTGCGAGTCGCGAGGGCACCTTGTGAAGCCGACGAAGCTCGTGTTTCAACCATGTTAATTTCTGCATATTCATCATCCATGAACTTTGACGAGTCGACTTCATCTCCGAATTTCTCTTCTCTTTCTCTTGCTAATCACTCTGAATATCGGTTCTTAGCTTTTCCATAGCATCTTCTAGTGGTCTTTTACGTACATCCTTGCGGTTGTCATGTGATAAGCCGTCGAGTTTCCTTCTCATGAGCCCCCTTAACTGCGGTAGCGCTTTCTTCGGACTCAAGTCTCCTGACGAGACTTTCCTTCTCAGGTTGTTGTTTTAATCTTAATTGCCCGGTAGTGGGACGCCATACCATCCTTCTAGCAGTAGAAGGTCTAGGACCGGATGGTCTGTCAGTCAAATGCTGGAAGGTGGTATCCTCCCTAATTTGTAATCCTGAAACAACAATAGGTGGACTAGTTTTCATTCTCTTATTTGGCTTTTCCACAGCGATAGCAAGTTCTACTCGCGGCCCAAAATGAGATTTGGCCAGCACTAGCCCTATCCTTCTTAAAATTTCCGACACAGGGCATTTTTCTTTCTTTGCTAACTTTTCTATCAGGGTTTGCAGTCGAGCAAACAGCGTAATTCTAGCCATTTTCTTACGGCTATCGTTGTAATATGCGGGCTGAGGCAATGCAGAAGCAATCTTGCGAACATTTTCCTCATCCTCTGCAGCGGAGAGGGGATGCAAGCTACTTCCTCCCAAAAGTGGTATGTATTCAGGCAGCGGTGTATACTCGGGCAATTCTGGGATTTCCTCCAGAAAAGCAACTTCAGCAGCTCTGGCTTCTCTAGCAATCCTTCTACTTCTGTTCCACCTCTGAGTCCGTGTCAGTGATGGAATTCTCGAGCTGGACCAGATTTCAAAAACAGAAGATTTTACAGGAAGATCTGTACCCTCCACGGCAACAAGTTCATCACAGTTCTGAATTTCCTTCCCCTTTAGTCTGGCAGAAGCTGGGGTAGGTGCAGAGATAACTAGACCAGTGGGGGTAGCAACAACAGTCCTTCTGCGAACAACAGTACTCCTCTCAGTTGGAATCTTTTGCAGAGGAGGGAATTCATGAGTTTACTTGAGGTTAAACTCAATCAACGGCTTCTCAGTTTCTGGTACTTTGCTTTTGAGTGAAAAGAGAGTGACATCGGGGATTTTGATGTCGGTGTCCCCGAATCCTTGTCTGAATCGAATAATTCCATTATCAGGCAGTTCTTCCTTGAACACAGCTAGGTCGAGTCCGTTGACGAAGGAGGAGATCAGTTTTGGGGCTTCCATTTCTGCAGGGCAGATTCTAAGTGTTAGTCTCTGAATCGTGCTTCTTCTTGTCGTAGAACTTATGACGAAAAAGAAAGAGTCCGAACACATTTTTGTTTACCTTAGCGTGTTTGTGATATTAAAAGAAAATTATTTTTCGAAAAGATTTGTTCGTTAAGACAGAGAGTTATTAAAAGAAGGAGAGTTGTAGGAAGGGTAAAAGGAATTGATTAGGAACTGGAAAAGGAAGAGAAAGTCTTGTAGAAACTTCTCGACCCGCAAGACCGCTCCTAAACTAATACCTGTTGGGGGTCTACCCCACCTCAGAAATGAGGTAAAAGGATCTCGGAACCTCTCTATTTAGCGGTGTCTAAACAGTGGCTCCTAAATCCGAGAGAATGTTGGCTGTACTTGTTCAAGGTAGAAATGAACATAGTATTCCAACGGAAAGAAGGGTAGTTTGATCCACTAGGGACATGGATACACTACCGATTTTTGAAAGCAGAACTATCTGATTAAAAATGGAGAGAGGAATCGTCCCCAGCGGAGTCGCCAGAAGTTGTACGGCTTATTTTTGGGTTGTATGTTTAATTTTGAAGAAAGGGTCGCCTACAGAAATTGTCGGCGAATTTTAGATTTAATTTAAATAAACAATTTGAAAAGTAGTATTTGATTTTGAAAATAATTTTTAAATTTGAAGATTTTAAGATATGAAATCAAACTGATCTCACATCCCGAATAGTTTACATAAACGAGCACCGCACCACAAACCGTGTATCTATCCCGAATAGACACACTGCTTGATAATGGGGCTCGATTAGATAAACTAGAAAGGTTTGTGACATCCGTTTGGTCTGCGAACCAATTTTATAAGCCGACAAGTTCCCCTGCTTAATATAAATGAATTAAGTAGGGTTTATATTACTTGGGTTCTTAAAATTCCCTATAAGGGCAAGCCCCTATAGTTAATTACATCTTAAGTGACGGGAATCACCTAAGAAAACTCTCGATAATAATCAGTAGTTCTGCTCTCAAGAATTTCAAAGTTTAAGTTTTCAAATGATTGAATTTTTGAATTTCAATAGGGAATGGATCAAATTTGGAACATTTTATTTTGGGAATCCAAAGGAAGAAAGAAAGGAGAAATCACAGATTCAAAGAGAACTCCGGTAATTTCCCAACTATCCTATTGTTTGGCTTGAATTTAGCAAAGTCCTAATGTTTATTTAATGTTTTGATCTTGCCAATTTTAATTAATTAGAACTTATATTTGTATGATAAAATCATACAAATAGCCTTGAAGATGTGAGGGTTTACGTCGTACCAAACGACTACCTCGGAGTCCTAAGACCGGTTATGGCTTAATTTACATGACATGATCATGCAAATGCCTAACGAAGAGTTGAGGATTTATGTTGCACTAGGCAAACTACCTCGAAGTCCAATGGCTTGGTTATTTAATTCTAAGAAAGTTTTGCTGAAGTAGACTCAGGTTTTGTTGATGACGATGGCCGTGCTGCCCACCATGCTCCGAGCTCCTTATTGTTATAGAGGTTTAGTTTTAGAAGTCATAAATCAGGAGATGAGAGAAGTGTTCTGGTTAAGAGAAAATCTTAAAATCCAGGTGTTTTTTAATATTTTAATTAAACAAATCTTAAATTTGATTATAACAACACCGGTTAAGATCCTACGGTTCCATCCTTCCGGCATCGTTATTTTTATCGGATTCACTTAGTCCAGATGAATTTGCTAAACTCAACTGAATGAGTTCCACACTTTCATTTAGATTGTGGGAAATCCCGTTAGCAACACGTAGGTTACATCATCCGAGGTATTCCCGATCATCCAACAAGACGTTTTAATTTAGTTGTAGTTGTAATTTTGTTGTTCTGTTTGTGATTAAATTTTGAGTTGTTTTATATTTTGAAATGTTGTGGCGGTGAATTTTATCTTATAATGAGTTTTAATTTAGTTTTGGTTTCAGTTTTAGGGACTATCCTAAAAGTGAGAGTTTTCATGCAACAGTTGTTTATCATGCAAGAAAAGTAAGTGCGATGTGATTAAATAAATTGCAATAAGGTAAATTGCAATAAAATAAAAGCGTACCTGGAGGGTCTTCCCGTCATCCCAAGCTGCACTTAAAACACAAATAGAATATTTAAGCATTTAAAGTAAGTTCCTAGGTAAAGCTAAGGGAAGGGTTATGGTTTTCTACCAAGGTCCTACTCCAATAGCTAGTCATCTCTTATAACGTCTAGGTTCTTGTGTTTTGGTTTGAGGACGATTTTCTTCATCAAAGAACAATTAAGTTCAGTTGTTTTTATAAACATGCCATCATATCGAGGAAGTGCTTAAGACGAGTCTCAAACATCTTTTCAATATTTCTAGGATTATTTTTAAGTCCAAGAGAATTTAATTATACAAATGAATTAATCGTCCTGGAATTCAAGTTTTGTTGTTATCTTACTCAGTGAACTAGGACATTTGAATATCCTATGAGTAAAGTAACACTTCACATAACGTTCTGTTTAGGATTTATGACAACAAAAGCTTTCGAGGCGAATTAATGTTCGAATGGTTTATGATTTAATTTAATTTCGGTTAATGGGTTTAAGTTTGGAATAGTGTTCAAGTTGCTTTATTTTTATTTTTAAATTCTTTATGTCTTAGGTGACGTTATTTTTAATTCAATTTAATTTTCCATTAATTTAATTTAATTTGGTTTAGTTTTAATTTTAATTTAATTTATTTAATTTAATCTAATTTTAATTTTAACTTGATTTTATTTTTTATTTTAATTTAATTTAATTTAATTTAATTTAATTTAATATGAATTATTTTAATTTAATTTAATTTAATTTGATTTAATTTGATTTAATTTAATTTAATTTAATTTAATTTAATTTAATTTGATTTAATTTAATATGTTTTAATTTTATTTTATTTTATTTAATTTAATTTAATTTAATTTAATTTAAATTTCAATTTATTTTTATTTTTAATTTAATTTAATATTTTATTTTTTATGATTTAAAGATGATTTAATTTTAATTGTTAAAGTATTAATTTAATTGAAATTTTAAAAGGATTTAATTTAAATAATTTAACTTTAATTTAATTTAATGATTAAGTCTTTTAGCATTTTAAATCTTAAATTTGAATTATCATTTTAATTAGGAATTAAATATTATTGAGATGATTAATTTAGGGATTCTTAAATTAAAGAACAAATCTCTTCCTAAAAATATCCCTATTTTAATAATTCCAATTTTATTATTCTTCCAAATTTAATTAATTATTTGATTAAGGTTTATTTTAATTATTTTTTAAATTGTTTAGTAGGTTTCTACCCTTTAATTATTTAAATTTCAATCATCCAAATCAGATTAAGATCAAATATTTTACTCTTTAATTTTATTAAGCCTAAAGTTTTAATTAAAGGTTAAAATTTTAATTACCATTTTGCCCTTCAAGCTTAATAATTTCACAACTCACTAAATTGAGCATAAATGAACTTGAAATGTTTATGTGACTTCACTCATTTGTCAATAAAGGCATTAGAGAAGAAAATGTGATTTTTCTGTATTTAATTTATTTATGTAATTATTTTTGGTGGAAAATAAGGATTTCCAAGGAAAATTTAATAATATGACCAAGGGAAAGTTTCTGTCCTTAAGAAATTTATGGGAAATTCCTAATGACCAGAGAACTACTTGGACCAAATTTGGTGATTTTTTGAATTATATTCTTTTTATTATAATTATTTTGAATTTTGGAGTATTAATTAATTTAAAAATAAAATAAAGGTTGAAAAATGAATTTTATATTTTTCAAAAATCTCTCTGATATCAAGGAAATCAGATAATCAATTTTTACAATTTTTTGATTTTTCTTTGATTTATTAGAATTATTTTAGTGGAAATGCTAAAAAATACATTTTTTTAATTTTAAAATTACCTTAGGGCTTTAAAATTTAATATCGCATCATATAGACTTAATAAAAATATGGGGTTTGTTCCTAAGTGATTAAAATTAAAAATGTGACATTTTGGTGAATTTTATTATTTTTGTGATTTTTATTATTTTTTAATTATTAAAAATATTAAAATAATGCAAAAAATCAACTTTTTTAGAAAATTGCAATTTTAATTTTCTTGAATTCTCCTGATATCATAGAGGCTCCAAAACCAATTTGGTGAATTTTTTAAAAGCATTTTGAAAGTTATGAATTTTTTAAGTTTAATTTTGGCTAAATGGCTTAATCAACCAATTTGGTAGGGCTAACCAAGTCCAATTGACTTCAAGTTTTTATGGTGGGTTCCTCTGATCCTAAAGGTCAGTGGAAAATTGATTTCAAGTCAATTTGATGTATGATTAGCTCTAATTAATTAAGAACCTATTTTGGGTGTTTAAGCCAATTAGGGTTATTCCAAGTGGATTAATTCAAAACCTATTTTTCCTAGAGTCCTCTGGTCATAAGAAACATCCTCAAATTTTCCTAGAATGTATTTCATAACATGTTAAATATTAGAATTAAAATATTCAGAATAGTGACCTAGAATTGAAAAATCAATAACTGTCCATAGGGGTGGCCTCTGACTTTGGAAAATTCAGGGAATATTCCCAAATTCAGAGGCTTCAAAAGCCCTATGGTCTCATGCCATGGTGAATTGTATACATGCATGGAGAATTGAAAATGTGCAGAGAGTAAATAAATTATTAAAAATAAAATACTTGATGAAATTAAATGATTTCTTTTCCACATTATTCTCCTCTGTTCACTAAGCAAGAGGGTATTTTTATTTTATTTTTTTGATTTTTCTACGCAAAATTATGCATTTTTGAAGTTTAGGGAATTAAATAAATAGGAAAATAACCTAATTTCCTACTTATCCACGCGGCGCCAACTCAACCTAGGCATCTCCGAAGCGCCGCGTGTCGCGCTCCCATTTGATGCCGCCACCTGACTAGGATGCCACGCGGCCCGCGGTTCATGTCCCATTGCTCCGTCCCGCATGATCCTGGCCGTCTACTTGATACACGCGCGATCTGACGGCTCCTGGTCATCGTCTACGACTGGTGTGCACCTGTGACCGTCAACCTTCTAACCCTAATTTCTCACTCGATTCTCAACGGATTTTCGTGTTCTTATGCTCTATGGATTTGTCTTGAGGAGACAAACACATCCATACGGTAAACATGTATTTAAATTGACTCAAATTAAATAGAGAATCTTTGTAAGCTCAGGAAGAAGAGTGAGTCCATACCTTTGCTCAGAGAAGTGAAGCTTCGATCTGAGAGTTATGTCACCTTCGATTGGGTCCAAGCAAGCTCCAGATGAAATCCCTTGGCCTGGTGAATTGTCTAGGTATGATTTCGGCCACAGCCGATTACAAAGCTTGGAGTCTGGAACAGATGGGTGGCCTAGAGAGGGGCTTTTGCTGGTAAACTTCTTCCCTTGGTCTGGTGAAGGTGTAGGATCAATCAATTTGGGGATTGGTCCACTATGAAGAAGTGTCCTAGTTTTTGTGCTTAAGTTTGAACTCAAAATTGAGCTCGACTTGGAGGAATCAGGCTGGAATCCAGTGGGAATCAAGTGCTCTATGTGTGGAGAGTGGTCTGGAATGATTTTGGCAGAGTTTCCTTAAGGTTGGTTCAGCACCTCCTCCATGGCCGAGAGGAGTGGGGTTTAAATAGAGCTAGCTGGAGGCTCTCCCTGGGGGAGTTAGGGGTTGGAATCAGCTGCTCTGGTGAGGAGAAGAATAGCCATAGTGGCCATTAGGCATGGGTCAACTCAACAAGTGAGAATTTCAATGCTTGTCTCCTTCCAATGTCTCGGCCATGGCGTTTTCCGGCGACCCAGGCGGCTGGCCGGCAGGCATGGGTCACCCTCAGGTCCAGGTGGGTCAGGGCTGGAGGTTTGTGCAAGCAATTGTCCAATGCCAAGTGTAAAGGGTTGGATTTAAGTGGTAAAGGGAGAAGAGTGATTTTGGGTTCACATGTGTCAACCCATGTATTTGGGCTTGGTTCACCTCCCCATGGTCTGATTTTGGGCCAAGGGGATCAGTTAGGTCAGCTGCCATGGAGTGGTGAAGTCCCCATCAAAATAGTTTAAGTTAATTTTGGGTTATGGTGTTGCATTAAAGAGGTTAAAATGGCTTAAGGAAGGCTTAGGAAAGGACTCCCTCTTCTTTCCATTAATGGCTTGGTGACAAGTCAAACCCCCCATGGCTTCATGTGGCTTGTCCATGGCTTGCATGTGGCTCCATTTGGCTCATCCTTGGCTTAGCAAAAGTGGATTCATTTATATAAAAAAGGAATTTGGAAATTTTGGCAATTTAGTGAAAATTTAGATGGTGCTTGATTTAGGTTAATTTGATGATTGATTTGGGACTTAGAAATTGATTCCAATTAAAGGGATGATGAGAAGGAATTGTCAATGTGGGCTTTGGAATGGGTTTGGGCTTTTGGATTTTACTTTGGATGGGCTTTTAAAATGGTTTAGGGAAGTGGACTTTTGGATTTTAAAATGGACTTTAGGATGAAAGTTTGGTAAAGGCTTGGACCAAATAATTGTTGGGTTTGGTTTTGGGATGTTTCATGAGTGATTTGGATTAAATTTGAGGTAGTTTGGGCTTGAATTGGGTTGGATTTGGGTTCATTTGGTACATGAGCCAATGTAAGTCAAATTGGGCTAATTTGGGCCAATGTTGGGCTAGGGTTGAAATTGATGTAAAATTAATGTTGGGAAATGTTTATGGGAGTGTTTCAAAGAGATTTTGACTTTGGTTGGGTTTTGATTTTGGGGTTTGGGTTTATTTGGGTTAGGTTTGGGTTTAGGTCAAAATTGGGCCTTTTAGCTTTGGGTTGAATTTGAGTGGGGTTTGGGTCCAAACTTTGGGTAAATCATATTAGTGTTTTGTTTTTGGGGATGTTAAGGAAGGTTTAGAAAAGGTTTGGGGTTAATTGGAGTTGAATTGGGTTAGTTTGGGCTAAGTTTGGGTAATGGGTCCAAATTGGGCTTTAAGGTCCAAAATGAAATTGTGTTCAAATGCCAATCAAATTGGACTTAGATTTGGTCTAGATTGGTGTTGGGGATGTTGAATTGAAGTTTAGAATTGAATTGGACCAGAATTTGGGTCAATTGGGTAGGTTTGGTTTGACATTGGGTTCACTTTAGGTTAAAATGGGTCAAATTGGGGGTTTTGACAAAAGTGGGGTAAATTGACAAAATTGGCCCATGGTGTAGTTGAACAAAATGAAATTGGGAATATTTGGGATGTTTTGGAATTTTTTAGGAATTTTTTGAATTTTTTGGATTTTTGGGATAAGAGGGGCATTTTGGGTATTTGGAGGGTATTGGGAGGTATTTTTAGAATTTTTGGTGTTTTTGGCTATGAATGATCAATTTGAGTGGAGGGGAAATATTCAAGGTTAATTTTGGAGAATTTTGGGTGATTTGGAAATTTTGAAAAATTTGGGTAATTTCAAGGGTTTTAGGTAGGCTAGGCGGGTGTAGGGTCCCGGGGGTCAAAAATTGAAAATTAGGAAAATTGAAGGTTGGGTAAATGTAAGTGGAATGGGACCATTTTGGTTGAGCCATGAAGCCATATCAAGCTCACATGAGCCATGAAGGAACTCATTTGAGGCATTCACTATGTTGTTCCTAACCCTCTTAGCCAAGGGCTTAGGGGTTAAGGACCATCCATGTGAATCACCTTCATGAGTCAGGAGGTCAAGTTGGGTATATGTGTGGTTTTAGGAGGTGTGAAAGTATAGTATATGAGCGTAGTGTGTGTGTAAGTCAGCCCTCACCAGACCAGGCCACCCAGGGCAGTCATAAGGCCAAAGAGTCCTACAGGAACTCATCCTTTAAACTTCCACATTTGATCTCAACCCCCTAGGTGATTAGGGGTCTACAATCAAATTTGTGTAGTTTGTAGGGAGTTAAGAAGTGGTTTGAATTTCTAAGTGGTGGGTCCTAATTCTAATCCTATAGGATAGTCAAAGGAAAAGCCTAAGGCTAGATCCTAAGTACTAAAAAGAAGAAGAGAAGACCTCATCAAAAATGAGGTCAACAATGGTTTCTCCCAATCAGTTGAAACTATTATAGGTGTTGTGATTAATTTATCTTTTAATAATTCAAAAACACTTAGGCATTCAACTATGAATTCAAATTTCTTGTCCTTTTCTAAACGTTGGCATAGAGGTTTAGTAATTTTTGAAAAATCTTTTATATAGCGTCTGTAGAATCCAACATGTCCAAGAAAACATCTTACCCCTTTTGCTGTAGTTGGAGGTGGTAATTTAGCTATAACTTAAATTTTTGCATGGCATACTTCCATGCCATTTTCTAAAATTTTATGCCCTAATACAATTCCTCCTATAACCATAAATTGACATTTCTCCCAATTTAGAACTAAGTTAGTTTTCTCGCATACCTCTAATACTTTTTCAAGATGATTCAAGAATGTGTCAAATGACGTTCCAAATACAGAGAAATCATCCATAAATACTTCTATTCCATCATCAATTAATTTACTAAATATAGACATCATACATCTCTGGAATGTTGTAGGTGCATGACATAATCCAAAAGGCATTCTTCGAAAAGCAAATGTTTCATAAGGACTAGTAAATGTAGTTTTCTCTTGATCCTTAGGAGCAATAGGTATCTGATGATAACTGGTATATCCATCTAAAAAACAAAAATATTTATGTCTGGATCTATCCAAAATTTGGTCTAGAAATTGTATGGGAAGTGATCTTTTCTGGTGACTGCATTTAATTTTATATAGTCAATACATATACGCCATCCAGTTACTTGTCTTATAGGTATTAAATCATTATTTTCATTATCTTTAACGGTCACTCCTCCTTTCTTAGGAACACGGTGAATTGGGCTTACCCAGAGCATCGTCCAGAAATAGGATATATAATACCATTATCTTACCATTTTAATATTTCTTTCTTGACTTCTTCTTTCATTATTGGGTTTAATCTCCTTTGAGGATCTACTCTTGGCTTATGTTCATTATCTAAAATAATTTTGTGCATACAGATTGAAGTACTAATTCCTTTAATATCTGCTTAAGTCCAACCAAAAGTTTTCTTATATTTTTTAATGTGTCTAACAGTTTTTGTTCTTGTGATTCATTCAATTCAGCTTATATAATAACTGGAAGGGTTGAATGGTTACCTAAGTAAGCATATTTTAAATGATTAGGTAAAATTTTTAATTCAATTTCACGAGGTCTAATAATTGACAGAACTATATTCTTTTCAGCGTTTTCAATATTATCCTACATTTCAAATTTTTCCTGTATGTAATCCAGTTCTTCATTATCTGCTTCTTCAATTAATTCAGTATTTTCTTTTTCTAACTTTTCTTCATAATATCTTTTAAAATGTTTATTTTGCAAATGTTCAAGTATTTCCATTCGAAAACATTCATCATCTTTTTCTAAAGCAGGATTTTTCATTGATTTTGCTATGCTAAAGGTTACTTTTTGATCGTTTACTCTCATAATCAATTCTCCTTTATGAACATCAATCATAGCTTTTCTAGTGGCTAAAAAAGGGTCTTCCTAATATTATGGGAATTTTTTTATCTTCTTCCATATCTAGAACAACGAAATCTACCGGGAAGATAAATTTATCCACTTTTACTAACACATCTTCAATAACTCCCTTAGGATAAGTCACAGAACGATCAGCTAACTGAAGAGTTTCTGAAGTAGGTGAAATTTCTCCTAATTCTAATCTTTTAAAAATTGATAGAGTCATTAGATTGATGCTTGCTCCTAAGTCACATAAATCTTTTCCATAAAATTTTTCTCCAATAGCGCAAGGTATACTGAAACTACCAGGATCTTTTAATTTTTCAGGAAGTTTTTTCTGAATAATTGCACTACACTCTTCGCTAAGTGCAACAGTTTCATTATCTGTAAATTTTCTTTTTTTTATTTAAAATATCTATCATAAATTTTACATAATTAGGCATTTGTTCTAATGCTAATGCAAAAGGAATATTTACCGTTAATTTTTTTAAATTTCAAGGAATTTAGCAAATTGCTTATCTTTTTATGTTGCTTTAGTCGTTGAGGAAATGGTGGTGGTGGTTTTTCTATAGATATTTTCATAGGGATCAATGGATATTCTAAGTTTTGATCTTGCTAATCCATTTCTTTTTCGATTTCCACTTCCTCATTTTTACTTTATGTTTCTTTCTGAATTTTAGTTTCTAACTCTTTTCCACTTCGTAATTGTATCGCTTTAATTTGTTCTTTTCCTTGGTCTTTCAGATTTATTTCCACATTACTAGGAAAAGTTCCATGAATTCTATTGTTAAGCGCGGTAGCGATATGTCCGAGTTGAGTTTCAATATTTTTAATTGTTGTTCCTTGATTTTGTAATTGATTTCCTTGAATTTGTAATTTATTTCCTTGATTTTGGAAGTGCTGACCCATACTTAATATTAATTCTTCTATAGATAACTTCTTATCTTTAAATTGAGTGTTATTAAATCCAGGTGGATAAGAAGGTTTATAATTCATATTTCCTTGGTTAGGTGGATTTCTTATAGAGTTGTTCATCCATTGTTGATTAGCTGTATTGTTATTTCAATTAAAATTTGGATGATTCTTCCAACCAGGATTATAATAATTTGCATAAGGATTATTGGGTCTATTATTAATAGCATTTATAGTTTCAAAAGGAGATTGAGAATCTATAATTTGTCCAGATGAGTTTTCTTCTAATATAGGAGAGTAATTCATTCCAAAATGATCTAATTTCTTTGATATAGCAGTAATTTGAGAAGCTAACATAGATATTGCATCATTTTCATGAACACTAGCTATCTTTTTAGGATTTATTCTTTCAGCAGGCCATTAAAAATTATTACTAGTCATTTCTTCGATTAACGCATAGGCTTCATCAAATGGTTTTGACATTAATGAACCTCCAGCAGCAACATTAATGATTGATCTAAGAGATCCTACTAATCCATTGTAAAAAGTTTGTATAATTAACCAATCTAGTAATGCATGATGTGGGCATTTTCTAAGAAGTTCTTTAAATCTCTCCCAAGCTTCATATATGGATTCTCCATCAAACTGACCAAAAGATGTTATATCATTTCTAAGTTTTGCAGTTTTCAAAGGAAGAAAATATTTAAATAGAAATTTTTGTGATAATTCTCCCCAAGTTTTAATAGATCCAGGTGCTAATGAATTTAACCACATCTTAGCCTTATCCCTTAAAGAAAAAGGAAAAAGCCTAAGTATAATAGCATCATTAGATACTCCTTCATATTTAAAAGTAGCATATAGTTACAAAAACTAGCAACATGTAAATTAGTATCTTCATTAGGTGAACCACTAAATTGATTATTCTGTACCATTTGGATAATTGCAGGTTTAAGTTCGAATGAGTTAGTAGCTACATCAGGGTTTTGAATAGTTAGGTGAATTTCATCTAATGTAGGGTTGGCATAATCTCTTAATGGTCTTTGTTGGTTTATATTTTCAATTTCTGGATTATTTGCCATTTGTGTTAAATTTATAATTTCTCTCTTTTGTTTTCTAATTCTTTTATGTGCGCTCCAATTCTGAATCGTAAGGTATTAAATTTTCATTTCCAAATTTACGCATAAAATTTTTATGTAATATTTAAAATAGTCTGTTACTCTAGTAATTATTTTAATAATTCTATTAATTACCTTAATAATTGCTTTAGTTCCCTGGCAACGGTGCCAAAAACTTAATCCACTTTTCAATATTTATACTTACAACTATAATATGAAAATTAGCAATGGCACCAAAAATTTGATCCCGTACTGAATATATATATACTAATGATTCTGTTATGAAATTTATGATTTATATTGTGGATACTATGAAAGTATATGTATCATTATCCAGTAATATAGAGCTCTAATGGAGTCCTAGATATCAATCCCACAAGGAAGTTAGAGAATTTTAAAGACAACTTAAAGTAGATTTACTTACTAATCCAGTATACGGGAATTAAGAACACTTAGACTATAATAAACTAATGCTTAAAAGGTTGAATATAAGATTTCAGAAAAGTATATTTCTCCTTGTTTGAGAGAATTAAGTGAATGAAGAATTAAATGAGTTTTTAATTGTATTGTGCCAAATAGGAGCATTACTATTCTTTACCCTTTGGTCCAGGTGCAAAGAACGTTGACTAGTCTTATGTTTGGTTACGAATCTGCGGCTAGGTGCGGGAGGATCCGATGCCACTTCAGAGCTCCACGTTCCCCTGCTCTGAGGGCTAACATCTACACTTCGGCTCCCAGAACAATATGACCGAATTGAAGATTTTAGTACTGTCACACTAAAATATCCAATTCTACGCCCGATAAATAATATTTCCCTATTTATTTGCACCCTCCTTCCAAGGCTTTTGACTTCCCTGAATCTTGGATGTAATCTTTACTATAGTTGATAATTCAACATATGTTAACAAATCAATTGGCCATATTGAAAGTAAATTAATATTTAAGTAAAAGATTAGCACAATTTCTAATTTCATATTTTTAGGCACAACTACTTTAATTCATCATTTCACAAAATCTCGATAACAAGGAGAAAGACTAAGGAAACTACTCAGAATGCATGGGAAAAATAAGACAAATTATGGATTTCATTAAAGCTAACAAACAATAAACAAATATACTTATCTCAATTCTTCTCCCCAAGCAGACTCCTTAAAGTTCCTTTGACTCTTCCTTCTAGTACAACACACTTAATTAAACTCACCAAGACGCTAAACACTCTATCTACACACTAGAAAGACTCTACATAGAAACTAAAAGACTCTAGAATGACACACAACTGACTAAAATTCGTCTTTATTTATAGAAGGAGTCAAATCTCCAAAGGTTGCTTAAGCACCTCTTCAAAAAGCGTCCAGGTTCAATGTATATGGCTCAATTCAACTATCTCGCCGTCGGCGGGCTCGATCTTGCCATCGACGGGCTTCTAGAAGATGGATAAACCGTGCGATCTAGCTGTCGGTGGGCTCGATCTCGCCGTCGGTGAGTTCCTTATAATATATTCAAAACATTAGGGAAAAACTCGCCGTCAGCGCCCTTTTCCTCGCCGTCGGTGGGATAGTTCACGTTTCATCTATTTCAGTCCTTTTTGCTCCAAATTCGCTTCTTTTCGTGCTTTTTGCCTTCATTACTTATAAATCTTCATTCCTGCAATAAAATAAATAAAATACTTTTATTTAAAGTGAAATTTCATATAAAATTGGTATATATTTCTCAATACTTTTTTCTGTGGTCATTGACCACAGAAAAAAGTATTGAGAAATTTATACTAATTTTATATGAAATTGCACTTTAAAGAAAGGTATTTTCTGTGTTTTATTGCAGGAATTAAGAATTATAAGTTCTGAAAGCAAAAAGCACAAAAGAAGTAGATTTCGAGCAAAAAGGACTGAAATAGATGAAAAGTAAACTATCCCCCCGACGGCGAGATTTTCCCGAGAGATTTTGAATATATTATAAGGAACTTGCCGAAGGCGAGATCGAGCCTGCCGACAACAAGATCACACGGTTTATCCATCTTCTAGGAGCCTGCTGATGGCGAGATCGAGCCCATCGACGGCGAGACAGTTGAATTGAGCCAGATACATTGAACCTGGATGCTTTTTGAAGAGGTGCTTAAGCAACCTTTGGAGTTTTGACTCCTTCTATAACTAGAGACGAATTGTAGTTAGTTGGGTGTCATTTTAGAGTCTTTTAGTTTCTATTTAGAGTCTTCCTAGTGTGTAGATAGAGCGTTTAAGTGTGTTTAGCATCTTGGTGAGTTTAATTAAGTGTGTTGTACTAGAAGGAAGAGTCAACGGAACTTCAAGGAGTCTGCTTGGGGAGAAGAATTGAGATAAGTTTATTTGTTTATTTTTTGTTAACTTTAATGAAATCTGTGATTTGTGTTATTTTTCCCATGCATTCTGAGTAGTTTCCTTAGTCTTTCTCCTTGTTATCGAGATTTTTGAAATGATGAATTAAAGTAGTTGTGCCTAAAAAAATATGAAAATAGAAATTGTGCTAATCTTTTACTTAAATCTTAATTTACTTTCAATCTGGCTAATTGATTTGTTAACATATGTTGAATTATTAACTATAGTAAAGATTATATCCAAGATTTAGGGAAGTCAAAAGCCTTGGAAGGAGGGTGCAAATAAATAGGGAAATATTAACTATCCGGCGTAGAATTGGATATTTTAGTGTGACAGACTAAAATCTTCAATTCGGTCTATTGTTTGGGAGCTAAAGTGTAGATGTTAGCCCTCGAGCGCGGAATGTGGAGCTCGATGTGACGGTCGATATCCTCCAAGCTCTAGCGCAGTTCGATAAACAAACATAAGACTAGTCAATGTTCTTTGCACCTAGACCAAAGGATAAAGAATAGGAATGCTCCTATTTGGCACAATACAATTAAAAAACTCATTTAATTCTTCATTCACTTAATTCTCTCAGACAAGGAGAAATATACTTTTATGAAATCTTATATTCAACCTTTTAAGCATTAGTTTATTATAGTCTAAGTGTTCTTAATTTTCGTATACTTGATTAGTAAGTAGATCTACTTTTAAGTTGTCTTTAAAATTCTCTAACTTCCTTGTGGGATCGATATCTAGGACTCCATTAGAGCACTATATTACTTGATAACGATATGTATACTTGCGTAGTATCCACAATATAAATCATAAATTCCATAACAGAATCATCAGTATATACATATTCAGTGCGGGATCAAGTTTTTTATGCCTTTGCTAATTTTCATATCATATTTGTAAGTATAAATATCGAAAAGTAGATCATGTTTTTGGCACCGTTGCTGGGGAAGTAAAGTAATTATTAAGGTAATTAATATAATTATTAAAATAATTACTAGAGTAATGGATTATTTTAAATTTTACTTAAAAATTGTATGTGTAAATTTGGAAACGAAAATTTAATACCTTATGATTCATAATTAGAGCGCACAATTAAAAGAATTAGAAACAAAATGAGATAAATTATAAATTTAACACAAATGGCAAATAATACGAAAATTGAAAATATAAACCAACAAAGACCATTAAGAGATTATGCCAACCCTACATTAGATAAAATTCACCTAACTATTCAAAACACGATGTAATCGCTAACTCATTCGAACTAAACTCGCAATTATCCAAATGGTACGAATAATCAATTTAGTGGTTCACCTAATGAAGATCCTAATTTACATCTTGCTAGTTTTTTGGAATTATGTGCTACTTTTAAATATGAAGGAGTATCTAATGATCTATTAGACTTAGGCTTTTTCCTTTTTCTTTAAGGGATAAGGCTAAGATGTGATTAAATTCATTAGCACATGGATCTATTAAAACATGGGGAGAATTATCACAAAAATTTCTATCCAAATATTTTCCTCCTTCGAAAACTGCAAAACTTAGAAATGATATAACATTTTTTGGTCAGATTGATGGAGAATCTATATATGAAGCTTGGGAAAGATTTAAAGAACTTCTTAGGAAATGCCCACATCATGCATTACCGGATTGGTTAATTATACAAACTTTTTACAATGGATTAGTAGGATCTCTTAGATCAATCATTAATGCTATTGTTGGAGGTTCATTAATGTCAAAACCATTTGATGAAGCCTATGCGTTAATCGAAGAAATGGCTAGTAATAATTTTCAATGGCCTGCTTAAAGAATAAATCCTAAAAAGATAGCTAGTATTCATGAAAATGATGCAATATCTATGTTAGCTTCTCAAATTGCTGCTATATCAAAGAAATTAGATCATTTTGGAATGAATTATTCTCCTACTATGTTAGAAGAAAACTCATCTAGACAAATTATAGATTCTCAATCTCCTTATGAAACTATAAATGCTATTAATTATAGACCCAAAAATCCTTATGCGAATTATTATAATCCTGGTTGGAAGAATCATCCAAATTTTAATTGGAATAACAATAAAGCTAATCAACAATGGATGAACAACTCTATAGGAAATCCACCAAATCAAGGAACAAGAATTATAAACCTTCTTATCCACCTGGATTTAATAACACTCAATTTAAAGATAAAAATTTATCTATAGAAGAATTAATATTAAGTATGGGTTAGCACTTGCAATATCAAGGAAATCAATTACAAATTCAAGGAAATCAATTACAAAATCAAGGAACGACAATTAAAAATATTAAAACTGAACTCAGACATATCACTACCGCGCTTAACAATAGAATTCCTGGAACTTTTCTTAGTAATGTGGAAATAAATCCGAAAGACCAAGGAAAAGAACAAATTAAAGTGATACAATTACGAAGTAGAAAAGAGTTATAAACTAAAATTCGAAAAGAAACGAAAGTAAAATGAGGAAGTTGAAATTGAAAAGTAAAAGATCGACTGAGATCAAAACTTAGAATATCCATTGATCCTTATGAAAATATCTATAGAAAAACCACCACCACCATTTCCTCAACGACTAAAGCAACATAAAAAGATAAGCAATTTGCTTAAATTCCTTGAAATTTTAAAAAAATTAACGGTAAATATTCCTTTTAGTAGAAGCATTAGAAAATACATAATTATGTAAAATTTATGAAAGATATTTTAAATAAAAAAAGAAAAATCACAGATAATGAAACTATTGCACTTAGCGAAGAATGTAGTGTAATTATTCAGAAAAAACTTCCTGAAAAATTAAAAGATCCTGGTAGTTTCACTATACCTTGCGCAATTGGAGAAAAATTTTATGGAAAAGCTTTGTGTGACTTAGGAGCAAGCATCAATCTAATGCCACTATCAATTTTTAAAAGACTTGAATTAGGAGAAATTTCTCCTACTTTAGTAACTCTTCAGTTAGCTGATCGTTTTATGACTTATCCTAAGGGAGTTATTGAAGATGTGTTAGTAAAAGTGGATAAATTTATCTACCCGGTAGATTTTATTGTTCTAGATATGGAAGAAGATAACGAAATTTCCATAATATTAGGAAGACCCATTTTAGCCACTGAAAAAGCTATGATTGATGTTCAGAAAGGAGAATTGATTATGAGAGTAAACAATCAAAAAGTAACCTTTAACATAGCAAATCAATGAAATATCCTGCTTTGGAAAAAGATGATGAATGTTTTCGAATGGAAATACATTTGCAAAATGAACATTTTAAAAGTTATTTTGAAGAAAAGTTAGAAAAAGAAAATACTGAATTAATTGAAGAAGCAAATAATGAAAAACTGGATTATATATAGGAAAAATTTGAAATGTTGGATAATACTGAAAACGCTGAAAAGAATATAGTTCCAGTCAATTATTAGAGCTCTGAACTCGAATTAAAAATTTTACCTAACCATTTAAAATATGCTTACTTAGGTAACCATTCAACCCTACCGATTATTATATCAATTGAATTGAATGAATCACAAGAACAAATCTTGTTCGACACATTAAAAAAATATAAGAAAACTTTTGGTTGGACTTAGCATTTTAAAGGATTTAATCCTTCGATCCGTATGCACAAAATTATTTTAGATAATGAACATAAGCCAAGAGTAGATCCTCGAAGGAGATTAAACCGATAATGAAAGAAGTAGTCGAGAAAGAAATATTAAAATGATTAGATAATGGTATTATATATCCTATTTCGAACGGTCTGGGTAAGCCAATTCATTGTGTTCTAAGAAAGCGAGAGTGATCGTTAAAGCTAATGAAAATAATGATTTAATACCTATAAGACAAGTTACTGGATGGCGTATATGTATTTACTATAGAAAATTAAATGCAGCCACAAGGAAAGATCACTTCCCATTACCATTTCTAGACCAAATGTTGGATAGATTAGCCGGACATAAATATTTTTGTTTTTTAGATGGATATACCGGTTATCATCAGATACCTATTGCTCTTGAGGATCAAGAGAAAACTACATTTACTAGTCCTTATGGACCATTTGCTTTTTAAGAATCCCTTTTGGATTATGTAATGCACCCGCAACATTCCAGAGATTTATGATGTCTATATTTAGTAAATTAATTGATGATGGAATAGAAGTATTTATGGATGATTTCTCTATATTTGGAATGTCATTTGACGCATGTTTGAATCATCTTGAAAAAGTATTAGAGGTATGCGAGAAAACTAACTTAGTTCTAAATTGGGAGAAATGTCAATTTATGGTTGCAGGAGGAATTGTATTAGGGCATAAAATTTCGGAAAATGACATAGAAGTAGACCCTGCAAAAATTCAAGTTATAGCTAAATTACCACCTCCAACTACAGTAAAAGGGTTAAGAAATTTTCTTGGACATGCTGGATTCTACAGATGCTACATAAAATATTTTTCCAAAATTACTAAACCTCTATGCCAAATTTTAGAAAATGACAAGAAATTTGAATTCACAACTGAATGCCTAAATGCTTTTGAATTATTAAAAGATAAATTAATCACAACACCTATAATAGTTTCACCTGATTGGGAGAAACCATTTGAACTTATGTGTGATGCTAGTGATTATGTTATAGGAGCGATGCTTAGGCGAAGATATGATAAGAATTTCAAAGTTATATCTTATCTTTAGTAAAACTCTTAATAATGCTTGAAATGAATTATACGATTCTTGAAAAAGAGCTATTATCAATTGTTTATGCTTTTGATAAATTTAGGCCTTATCTAATTGGAACTAAATGTATTGTGCATACTGATCACTCTGCTATTAAATATCTAATGTAAAAGAAATATTCCAAACCAAGATTAATTAGATGGATATTACTAATGCAAGAATTTGATTTTAAAATCATTAACAAAAGGGAGCCGATAATCGAATTGCAGATCATTTATCATTGCTAGAATATAATGAATTATCCGACAACGATAATGAAATTACCGACGATTTTCACGACAAACAACTATATAATATAAATGAGTGGAAATACCATGGTATGCTTGACATAGTAAATTATATTGTAAGTGATATTTTACCACCTATGTTAACTTTGCAACAACAGAAAAAATTCATTCATGATGCTAAAACATATTTTTGGGATGAACCATATTTATATAAGCAATGTAAGGATCTTATAATTAGAAGATGCATGCCTTATGAAGAAACAGAACAAATCATTCAGAAATGTCATGATTCTGATTTTGGAGGACATTTTGGAACAGATAAAACTGCTTATAAAATTTTACAATCTGGATTTTATTGGCCTACTCTTTTTAGAGAGTCTTTAGATATATCAAAACTTGTGACAGATGCCAATGAGTAGGTAGTATATCTAGAAGAAATGAAATGCCTCTAAATTTTATATTAAAAGTTGAGATTTTGATGTTTGGGGATTAGATTTTATGGGACCATTTGTTCCTTCATTTGGAAACTCATATATATTAGTTGTTGTTGATTATGTTTCTAAATGGATTGAAGCACAAGCTTTACCTCGATGTGACGCTAAGAGTGTTTCAAAGTTTCTAATGAAAAATATTTTTACTAGATTTTGAATGGCGAGAGTGATTATCACTGATGGAGGATCTCATTTTAGAAATAAATATATTCACAAACTAGTAGAAAAATTTAACAATATTCATAAGATATCAAATGCTTATCATCCACAAACCAATGGATTAGTTGAAGTTTCTAATCGAGAAATTAAACGTATTTTAGAAAAGACTGTAAACCCTAATAGATTGGATTGAGTACTATAAGACTAGACAACTGCATTATGGGCATACGGAGCTGCTTATAAAACTCCAATTAGAATGACTCCTTACGAGACTTATTTATGGAAAGACTTGCCACTTACCGGTTGAATTAGAACATAAAGCTTATTGAGCGATTAAAGAATTTAATTACAATGCGAAAGAAGCTGGTGAGAAGAGATTATTGCAATTGAATGAATTAGATTAATTAAGAAATGAATCTTATCATAATTATAGAATTTATAAAGAAAAAATGAAATTATGGCATGATCGGACGATTAACCTGAAGAATTTTGAGTCAGGACAAGAAGTTTTGCTTTATAATATAAGATTGAAATTATTTTTACGGGAAATTGAAATCTCGATGGTTAGGGCCTTTCACTATAACTCAAATATTTTCATACGGAACTATAGAAATTGAAGATCTAAAACCTGGGCATAGATTTAAAGTAAACGGACACAGATTAAAACCTTATTTTAAAGGGAGAAGTCCAAATTTTGAAGAGGTTTTAATGCTTAGTCAACCTGATTACTAACTAAATTAGGTCGGGCTGACGACGTTAAACCAAGCGCTTTATGGGAGGCAACCCATAGTAATTATTAATTATGATCTATTTATTAATGTTATTGAAAATTAAAATATAGAATAAATTCTACTACTCATTTTACTTTTTAAAATCATCACAAATTTGAATCTATACGAAGAAATCAAAAAATATTCGGACCGGAGCAAAAATTGGGCAATTTACCTAATCTCGCCGACGGCGAGATCGATCCCACCGACAGCGAGATCGACGCACCCAAATTCTGTTTAAAAATATTAACTATCCCGCCGACGGCGAGATCGTTACCGCCGACGGCGAGATAGTTAAAAAATGATTTTTGTGAGTTATTTTGCTTTTTTGGGCGGTTCTAAGGCCATTTCTCTATATAAAACGTTCAGAACTTCATATTTACACTATCTACTTCCTTAGAAAATATTAGAGCCCCTTCAAAACAATCTATTATGTCCCCCAACCCATTAGAAACCATGAAATTCGGAGTATTTAACCGACGAAAGTTCGTCAGTTCTGAGGCTCAGCGTTTATTCAATAAGGTTTTGATGAAAAAGTGACTTATTAAGTAAAGAGGGTTCGTAAATAGAGGAGCGGAGAATTCAACGATGACAATTGAGGAAACGATTGTTCAGCGATGTTGGGAGGTATTCTGCTATACAACATTTGTTGTAGTCATTCCAGTAGTTAAGGAATTCTACTCTAATCTAAATGCAATCAATAATGGAAGCGTTTATGTAAGAGGCAGATGGGTAACTTTCACTCTATTCAGAATAAATGAATTATATTCGATAGAAAATTCCCCTGTTTGCCTCTATTCAAATTTTGTTCCTACAAGATACAACATGAATGAGATCTATAGATATCTGACCGACAAACCTGACGATTGGGATTTACGAGAAGACGGGTACGTTAGTTTTCCTGCGTCACTTCTTAACCCCGTCTCTAAGCATTGGTATTTCCTTATTTCATCAAAGTTATTACCCACTACGAGGGTAAACAAAGTCTCGAAGGAATGCGCAATTTTAAATTACTGTATTCAATCTGGATTACCTATCGATGTTGGATCTATCATTGTGAAGTCTGCATTAGGATTAATTATGCATTGATCGATTCATGGACTTGGACACCCATCAACTATATTTGTTTTATGTAGTCAGTATCAAGTTTCCTACGAAGCTTGGGAAAAAGTGTTATTGCCTTAGAAACCACTAGATCCGATAGATATGTTTCCTACATTGGATCACAATGATGAAACGATGATTATTTACGATCAAGCATCTCAAAACAATCCTTTAATTAGGCCCCTGACTGATGGAACAAACCTTATTTTAAGGAAAATTAAAGGATTGGAGAAGGAATTACAGAATATGATGAATTCTATTGATAATATCTCTGATTTATTCGATCACATAGAATGGAGAATGAATGACCACTTTAACCATTCAGGACATCTGGAGGCAACTTTCATACGACTGTTGAGACGGAAAGGGTGGATTGAAGAAGATTCTATTGCAGAATTCCCTTTCAGACCTTTCTATAATTTGTTTGTGCATCTGCGTTCTATTGGAAACATCAGAGAAGATATCAGTTCGGATTTCGATGAGTAGCAGAAATTTCTATTCATATTATATGTATGTGTGCTGATTTGAACTTAGACTTTAATATATTTGGATTTTACGATGTTAATCTCTGTTTATATGAGAGTGTATGTTGTTTGTTTAGTCTCAACATTTAGAATATCGTGGTGTGGATTGCAATGCTGAGTTAGATGTGTCTTGGTTAATTTGCTAAGTCAGTTGTTAGCTTTGTGGTATTTGAAGTTTGTAAATTCATGGATTTCATTTATAAAAATTATAATGTTTGTGTTGTGTAAACCTTATATGAGTCAATAGAGTATCTAATCTTAGAAAATATATCAAATTAAGTGACCAAACATTAGGACAAGGCTTAGTTAAATTGAACATAATTGAAAATATAAAAATTTTTAAAAATTCAGAAATCCAACCGACGGCGAGATCGACCCCGCCGACGGTGAGATTTTTCCGAAACTTTGGCCTTAGTGAATTAATTAGCTCGCCGATGGTGAGAAATTTCTCGCCGACAGTGAGATCGTGAAATGTACTATATTTTGACCGGTCAACCGACACTATTCATCATCCCCTTCCTCAAAACTTCAAAAAACCGACCTAGGGCTTGATAGATCTGGGATTTGGAGGGATTTCAATACATTTTGACGCCAGATTTCATCTTCCCTTAGTAAGAGCTTCACTCCTGTGTAAAAATTTTTTATTTTCACCATGAATTTCTTCTACATTAAGGAATTTGGGAAAATTTTGAAATGAGAAGAAAAGACTTTGAAGAATTTCATGGAACTTGATTTAGATTGATTTTAGTAACTATTGGAAGCCATCTTAGTAATATTTAGAAGTTTAGTTAAGATTTTTTGTGAATTTCATAGATCGAAAAATGGCTCCACGACAAAAGAGAAGAATGGATTATGACGAAACTCGATTTCTGAATGCAAGGGCACAGCCAAGATATTTTCACAACATTCAAGCCAGAAAATGCATTCAGGATCGAGTTTTCAAAAATCCTGGAGGAGAAGTAGAGGAATAATAAAAGAAAGAGGATGGGAAAACTTCTGTTACATAACCAACAGAGCTATTGTGGATGTGGTAAAAGAATTCTATGCCAATCGATCGCGATCAAAGATGCACCAATCAAGGTGAGAGGATTTTTGGTGGATTTCAGTGCTGCAAGGATTAATTCATTCTACGAAGTACGTGACTTGCACACTAGTGAGTACGATACCTTTGGAACTATGGAATGACCACTGGAAGAAGTGATCAACTTTCTCACTGACGGGAAAGGAGTTTGGAAGATTAAGCAGCGTGAAAGGGTAAACTTTCCTCTCTCAATGTTGAATGCATTATCTAAAGCTTGGCACTATTTTATTTGTTCCACCTTGTTACCCACCTATCACCATAGTGAAGTAATAAGAGATAGAGCAGTTCTAAATTTCTGTATTCATAACCAAAGAAGTATTAATGTAGGAAGTATAATTTATAAGAATACATTAGCCACTCCAAGAAGTGAGAGTGGAGGAGGACTAGGACACCCTGGTTTGATTTATGCACTCTGCCAATTATCTGGAATTGAAGCAAGAGATGATGAGGAATGGGTGGAGCCAATGAAACCCATTACTCCGGCTAATATAAAAAGTATGAATCTCACGAAGGATGGAGATCTGGGACTAGGAGCTATGTGCCTTCTTCGAGTTTGATATTCCCTCCACCAGTTATGATCCTCCTCCCTATAGTTCTCCTACCCTTCATAATTTGATGAATGAAATGACCCTGCAGTGGAAGAGTTTTGAAAAGATTGAGGAAAAACTGGAGCATATTGATCAGAGAATTGGAGGATTAGAGCGAAGACATGATTATGACAGCGAGTATCTCCAGAGACATTCAGAGTATGAGATAGCTTATTATAATGCTGAAAATCATTATAGGAGAGGAGAGTTTGATGTTATATTTCCAGAATGCCCCTGCTACAGTCATTACCGGCCTAATCCACCCACTGATCAAGGAAACGACGATATAGTTTGGGACTTTGATGTGGAAGATTAGATTCTATGCGTATTTGTTTAGTTATTTGACTTATAAACTTTGATGTTATAATTGATTGTATGTTTTTCTTAAAACATTAGTATTAATGTTTAGTTTATGAACTTGATTATGATGTGGTGTAGATCTTTTTAAACATTGTTGTTAAAGTTATATAGTTTTTAAATTTTTAATGTTTTCAGATTGCTATTGTAATCTTGGATTGAATTAGTAAATATAAGTGGATGTAGTGTCATATTTTAGTATAAAATGTGGTAGTATTGTGTTAAAATTCTTTGCCCAACACTTTCTTTAATATTATGTATGTAGAAAGTTATTAACAGTACAGGTAATTAAGTGATGAAAAGAACCTATAGAACTTCAAAAAGAAGAAATACCTAAAGCTCAAAGGTATGATTTAAATATTACAGTTTATTTCCTTTTCCCCATATATAATTAGATAGAAAAACATAAGTTTGGGGGAAGGAAAAAACACAAATTTAATTATTAAATTGTCCTCAATATACATTTTCAAAATTATTATAAAAATGATTTTTTGTAATAATCTTAATTCAGAAACTAGAATTAATTTATCTAATTATTATAGAAAGTTGAATAAAATATTTCTAATAATTAAACTAATTTTATAGATTAAGAAATTTAGTTTAAAAGGATAAGAATATAGTTAACTATTTAAAGTAAGGAAAACTATATTTTAAAATATGAAATTCTTAAATATTTAGTTGAGTATGAAAAGATTGAAACCCAATGAAGTAAAAGCTTTAAAATATATATTAAGTGAGGAAATATTTCAAGTTTCAAATTTAGGAAAGAGAAAAATGAAATTCAAAATCATTAACAGGCTATCCAGATATAGTAATCCTCACTTGAAAAAGAAAAAGAAGGATTGAAAATCAATCCCCGAAAAGAAAAGAATATATATATATATATATATATATATATATATATATATATATATATATATATATATATATATATAAATACATATATATATATATATTGGATTGAAAATCAATCCAAATGAAAAAGAGAAATATAAGTGAGGAGAAGCTTGAGATGCCTTATCAAAAATTGGCATCATTTGAATCAACCTAAAAGGAAAACTCAGTTATATTTCTAAACTTATATATATATATGAATTAGTATTTTACTGAGTAGTGTTTTCATGAACTTCCTATCATCTGAATATTTTAAGTAATTTAATATTTCAAATATAGTCATTCTTGAAATAAATAGAAAACTAAAAATCTTAAACATGATGACTAAATAGCCTTATATCTATAGAATTAATTTAAATATCTAAAAATATTTCTATTAAACTTTACTATAGTATTTATTTAAATCTAATTCATAGTATTTCTGAATTAAAATTTTTATTAAAAATAATCATTATTTTTAGTATTAAAATTACTTGAGGACAAGTAATAGTTAAGTTTGGGGATTTTGACCACAGAAAAATGTATTGAGAAATTTATACCAATTTTATATGAAATTACACTTAAAAGAAAGGCATTTTCTGTGTTTTATTGCAGAAATGAAGAATTATAAGTAGTGAAAGCAAAAAGCACAATAGAAGTGGATTTGGAGCAAAAAGGACTGAAATAGATGAAAAGTGAACTATCCCACCGACGGCGAGGAAAAGGCCGCCGACGGCGAGATTTTCCCGAGAGATTTTGAATATATTATAAGGAACTCGCCGACGGTGAGATCGAGCCCGCTGACAGTGAGATCGCACGGTTTATCCATCTTCTAGAAGCCCGTTGACGGCGAGATCGAGCACATCGACGGTGAGACAGATGAATTAAGCCAGATACATTGAACCTGGATGCTTTTTGAGGAGGTGCTTAAGCAACTTTTGGAGATTTGACTCCTTCTATAAATAGAGACAAACTTTAGTCAGTTGGGTGTCATTCTAGAGTCTTTTAGTTTCTATATAGAGTCTTCCTAGTGTGTAGATAGAGTGTTTAAGTGTGTTTAGCATCTTGGTGAGTTTAATTAAGTGTGTTGTACTAGAATGAAGAGTCAACGGAACTTCAAGGAGTTGATCCAAGAAAAAAGTACATATTTCTAGTGTGCATTTTATGCTAATTTTATGCACATTTTTAATGATATTACACTTTAAAGGAAGGTATTTTGCATATTTTTGTCTTCAAGTATAAAAATATGAATTGAGTGAAAATTAAGCAAAAACTGTGCAATTTTGAGCCAAAATGAGCAAGAAATAAACTTCTGACTTAGCACATATCAATATGTCTTTCTTTGTTTACTATCGTTCATATTTCTCATATGTTTTTGGATGAAATTATACTTTTGAGAAAGATTTTTTTATGTTTATCTTGTAGGTGAAGATGTTAGGAACAAAAAACAACTGAAATGGGGTGAAACGGAGTTGAAACGAAGCCAAACAGAGCAAAACCGTGGAGCTGTGCATAGGGTGGCGCCTAGGCGCCAGAATCATCCAGA
Source organism: Papilionanthe hookeriana x Papilionanthe teres (assembly GCA_022702705.1). NCBI lineage: Eukaryota > Viridiplantae > Streptophyta > Magnoliopsida > Asparagales > Orchidaceae > Papilionanthe > Papilionanthe hookeriana x Papilionanthe teres. The sequence continues at coordinate 157,219,753 of CM040425.1, forward strand.
AATGATTATTGGACGGGATTTTGACAACTTTGAGAGTTATTTTGACAGTGTTAAGTAGTTTCTACACCTTCTAGAAGCCTGGAAGTTATTCCTATTATATAGGACATGTGATACAACGAATCTAGACACATTGGAGCAGTTTAAATCACGAAGAGGTGCGACCCAAAGTGAAGGGGTGCGACTGTTCGGGCACGGAGCCCGGTGCCTAGGCGCTAGAGTTGGTTTCTAGAAGATACATTAAACATGGACACATTTTGAAGAGGTGCCTTGAGGCAACCCTTGAAGCCTAAAAATAGGAGGCCACTCCTTCAGAGAAAATCGCACCCTATAGTCTCTTTCTTCTCCCTTAGTCACTTTAGTCATTTTAGAGTCATTTTAGAGTCATGAAGATGTAGATTTCAATATATTATGGAGATATTGGTGAGGAATTTTGAGATATTGATGTAAGGGATGTACGAGCGGCGCATGGATCGGTGGGATACTTTGGTGGAGAGATCTTCTTCTTTCCTTTAGAGGGAAAAAGCTAAGTATTGTGTTCTTCATTCTCTTGTAATTGTTGTAAACACTTTCTAGTGGATTTTCTTTGTTTTAAACCAAGTTTTCTTTCGTGAATTATCCATGTTTCGTAAGTGATTTCCTTTACTCTTCTTTTAATATGAAGTAGTGGCATGCATAGGAAAATCATTTTTATGATAGAATTATCTATTAGATGCTTCTAGGTGACAGATAGTTGCATAAATATAATTGAATACTAATGAAATAAGTTCCTTGTTGACACTTAATTTATTTTATAGTTCTATCAATTCTTTTACTACTTATGTCATTATTTTCATTTACTTTTATTTTGTAATGAAATAGATGCATGTTTAGGAATTAAGATTTGCTTAGATATTCTCTTATTAAATTATGGTGATGATATTCATACCGGATCTTCATTTACTTTACAAATTGATCTTATTAAACCTGTTGAAGAATTCTGAGACCTAGAAGGAGATGAATTATTAACTAGTAGATATCACATGAATCATTGGGTAGTCGAAGGCCTTGTGCGGGTTATTCAAGGTGAAGTGCAAATAAATAGGGAAATATTATTTATTGGGCGCAGAATTGATTAGTTTTTAGAGTGACAGACTAAATTCTAATAATTTGATCTATAGAAAGGGAACGGGTTACTGGTAGGGCCGACCATAGCCACCCTTGGACATCTAGAAGTGTGAGTCTAGATTAACCCATTCTACTAATAAAACATCATGAACCGATCTATAGATTAGCCAATGTTCTTTATTCTTGGACCAAAGGGTAAAGAATTGGAATGCTTCTATTTGGCACTACTACATTAATTCTAAGCATATCTTTCTTACACATTATCTATGTAATTGCAAGAGAAATGTAATTTTTAATATCTCGAATTTCTCCAAACCAATTTATCCATAAGTTATCTTTTTATTTAAGAATTTAATTTAGGATTAGTTATTAACATTCCAAATTTAGGCCTTATAGAAATAGACTAGAATTAGCCTAAAGGATTTCTTACCTCGCTTCTCTGTGAGATCGATACTGGGGTTATAAAAGAAAACCCTATATTACTTGAAACGATACGTAACTTGCGTAGTACCCCTAGTGTGTAAAATATTTTCTAAAATTTTACAACATTTTGATTTTATACACTAGCCACTATTTATAAATTGGGTCAGGTTTTTGGCCATCTTTTGGAAGCGAATATTACTGTGTTATTGCGCGTCGGTTAATTTTTTGGCGCAGTTGCCAGGGGAAGCTTCGATAAGAACTTTAGGAGAATTTTAGTTGAAATAATTAGGGTTAGATTTGGAAGTTTGTAGTGTCGTAAAAATTGTTTGTGTGAAAAATAAGGTGTTCGTGAAAATGTTTTGTTGTGTTGAATATATTTTATCTATTATTTGTTTAATTGTTAATGTACTGTTTGTTGTGCTCTGTATGCGAAACAAAGGATCTGAAGGACTTGTGCCTTATGATCCCGAGTTAGAAAAATGGAAAAAATTAAAAAAAACAGAAGGGACTCGAAAAACTAGAAATGGAAATGGAAAACTTTCAAGATAATAACTTAGAAAATCATCATACTTCATTGAGGGATTATGAAAATCCTACGACAGATGAAAGTCACTCAAGTATACAAAACCCTGCGTAGAAGCTGACTCATTTGAAATAAATCTTGAGATTATCCAACTTGTGTAGAACAACCAGTTTGGGGAAATTCCTTTGGAGGATCGTTATTTACACTTATCATGTTTTCTAGAACATTGTGCTACATTTAGTTATAACAGCATGTCAGACGATGCTGTTAGACTAAGGCTTTTTTCCTTTCTCACTAAGAGATAAGGCTAAAATGTGGTTATACACATTAGCACCTGGTTCTATTAAAAATTGGGAAGAGCTAACTCAGAAATTCCTAGCTAAGTATTTTCCACCTTCAAGGACAGCTAAACTTAGAAACGATATTATCTCATTTTATCAATATGGAGGGGAATCAATATACGAAGCCTGGGAAAGATTTAAGGAACTCCTAAGAAAGTGTCCACATCATGATCTGCCTGATTTGTTAATCATTCATACTTTTTACAATGGGTTAGTAGAATCCCTTAAGTTTATAATTGACGCTGTCGCTGGTGGATCGTTAATGTCAAAATCATTTGATGAAGCGTATGCGTTAATTGAAGAAATGGCTACAAATGAATTTGAATGGCCCTCTTCAAGGGTAAATCCTAAAAAGGTAGCCAATGTTCATGATATAGATGCGACTGCAATTTTTGCATCTTAGGTTGCCACAATATCAAGGAAGTTAGACCAATTTAGAATGAACCAGCCTCAATTTAGTCCAGTAAGTGAGGAAAGTTCATTAGGGAATATAATTGATTCTAACTTATCATATGAAACTTTAAATACCACAAACAACCTATATTCTAACTTTTACAACCTGTGTTGGGAGAATCATCCTAAATTTAACTGGAATCATACTACTGATGGTGGAAACCAAAAATGGGAAAATAATCATGCAAATCCTAATGGAAGTTGGAATAATCAGGGGAACACAAACTATAGACCTTCATATCCACCGGACTCTAACAATGATCAACAATTTGAGGATAAGAAGATGTATATGGAAGAAGTGGTATTGCAAATGGGAAACCAGTTGCAAAGTCAAAATGCTGCGATTATAAACATAGAGAATCAATTGGGACAAATTGTTAATTCACAAAGCAATAGACCACAAGGAACACTTCCTAGCAACATTGAGATCAACCCTAAAGAGAACACTAATGAACAAGTAGAAGCTGTCCATTTAAAAAGTGGAAGAGAGATAGAGGAAGTGGTTAAAAAAGAGAAAGAAGTTGTGAGAGACACAAATGAAACTAAAAGACCTGAAGAACATGTTTCTAAGGATCTAGAAAAATTAATATCTCCAACTAAAATCAATTTAGAAAGACCACCACCTCCAATTCCTCAAAGACTTAAACAGTATGAGTTGGATAAGAAATTTTCAAAGTTCATGAAAGTACTTAAGAAGTTAACGATAAATATTCCTTTCACTGAAGCTTTGGAACATATGCCAAGTTATGCAATGTTTATGAAGGAGATATTAAATAATAAAAGGAAATTTGGGGATTATGAGACAGTTGCACTAAATCAGAAGTGCAGCGCTATACATCAGAAACATTTTCCTCGGAAACTTAACTATCCTTGTAGCTATACAATTCTTTGTGCAATTGGAAAAAGATTATGTGGAAAAGCTTTATGTGATTTAGGAGTGAGCATTAATGTGATGCCTCTATCTATATTTAAAAGGATAAGTTTAGTTGATATTTCTCCCATTACTGTAACCCTTATGTTAGCTGATCGATCTATCATTTATCTAAAAGGAGTTATAGAAGACGTGCTTGTTAAAGTGGATAAGTTTATCTTTCTTGTGGACTTTATTGTATTAGATATGGAGGAAGATAAAGAAATTCCAATTATTTTAGGGAGACATTTCCTTGTTACTAGACAAGCTATGATAGATGTGCAAAAAGGAAAGTTGAGTATGAATATTAATGACCAGGAAGTAACTTTTGGTGTATTAAAGACTATGAAACACCCAGCTGAGAAAATTGATGGTTGTTTTTGGATTGATGAAATTGATTATCCAAATAAAAACCATTTCCAATAAAGTTTTGAGAGTAAGATAACAGATGAGGTCCAAATGGTTTTTCATGATGATTCAAAAATGTTATTTAAAGAAGACTGTATGTATGTTTAAGAGAGGTGTGAAATGATGGACGTCACCGAAAATAGTAAACTTTTAATTCCATCTGTTGAAAAATCTCATAAACTTAAGATGGATGTACCCCATACAATTTTAAAGCCTACCTATTTAGGGAATTCATCTACATAACCAGTCTTTATATCTTTGGATTCAACTCAGTCATAAGAAAAACCTGAATTGAATGTTGAACATGATAAAATTATTAAACTAAGACTTGGAAGAGAATTTGAGGATATATTTCAAAAGAACTTTGAGTTGAGAAAAGAGGATAAGGATATTGGAAGACCATTGGAAGAAATTTCTAAGGAATTAGAAAAACATATTTCCTCAACTAAGATAGATCCTCCATCATTTAATAATTATAAAGGGGAAGAATTGGAAGATAATTTGAAATAGAAGAGTAATATAGAAGAATTTAATCCTGAATCTGAATTATCTAAAGAGAATCTGATCCAAAATTTGGGAGATATTGAAGTATCTTATAAAGATCCATTTCTTATAAATTTCAAGGATGATATTAATATGCAAATTCATAAAATCAATAGAAGAATATTGGATCTAGAAAGAAATATGAGGAACAATGATATAAATCAAACTAAAAATGAAGTGCTAAATGAAAAATTAAAATTTGAAGATTTTATAGGAATCCCTGGATCTGGAAATGATTGGGCGATTGATCAAGGATTATTAAAATGGAATTTTGATCCAGGAGGAAACATTTGTCGGGCCCGCGACGTTAAAACCAAGCACTTTATGGGAGGCAACCTATAGTTATCAGTGTGCTTTGATTTAGTGTGCTTGCGAGTCATGATTGTTTATGTGTTGTTTTGTGTTTTCTTTAGTGCAGAATAGATTAGATTTGTGAGGTTATGCCTTGGTCTTGACTAAATTTGTATATTACTTCTGGTGGTAGTAAGTCGACGAGCCTGTTATAACTCAGTTCTTAACTGGAGCTGAGCATTACCTTAAAGCATGTAGAGTTTAGACTTGGACCACTCCATGTCAACTCAGTTACTTCCTTTAACTAACTTTGTTTTCACTGAGTAAGGTCGCGAACTTATTTAGTAAACAAAATATAGATGAACTGCACTACTTTTATTAATACACCCACATTATTAGTATAGTTTCTTCCGTTAGAAATTGAAAGTAAGGAGGGAAAATGTGAGTAGAAAAGGAGATCAAATTAACCTCAATTGATATTTGTGTATGAATCTGGGAGTCTAGATATGTTAGTTTGTGTGTTTGTATTTGTGTTTATGTTACAACAATTTAGAGAATTGAAGAACACTTAAATATATTTTCCCATGTCGATGTTTTTCATGCTTATTTAACCTTTATTTAATTTAATTTTATTCTAGCATGTTAGTTTAGATTTACTTTCTGTTGTAAATTATTCTGTCCTGATGAATACATGTAGATGTTATTGATAGACAATTGTGGTAGATAGAATTTCTGAACTATTTTTCTTCCTGCTTATATTTTCTGTGTTGAATGTTATACATATTCAAATTCAAGTTTGGGGGTAGGAAGAAAAATATATTTTAAAGTTAGTATACTTTCTTTTTAGTTTAATATTATTGTACGCATGTTTTAGGCTAGATTTACCTTCTCCTGCAATCATTCTATCCTGATTATGCATGTGTTTAAATTTGATAGGATGTTGTAGTAGTTAGTAGATTTAACTTTTATTTTTCTTCCTCCTACATTTTATGGAATTAATTGCAAAATATTTTAAAAAATTCAAGTTTGGGGGGGGAATGAAAAACAATTTTCAAAAACTTAAATTTTATTTGTCCTCAAAACTGCTATAAATAAATTTGATTTTGAATGAAAAATAATTATGTGTATGAAGTTATATTAGGGAAATAAAATTTTGAATATAAAAATAAGTAAGAGAATTTAGTTAAAATTTATAGTAGTGATGAAAAATTTAAAGTTAATTTTTCTTAGTGAAGAAATGATAAATATTGTGTAACCATCTTTAGTAAGAAAAGTTGTATTTTTAGAAAAATAGAAGGACTAGACTTTTGTTTTCAATATGTAAATTTCTTTTATTGAAAAATAATTCTCAAAACTGTTATTATATTTCTAAGTAAAAGATATATATCTACCTTATGCTTTAGGAAAGGAAGGGTGGAATTCAAAATTACTAAAGGCCTGTCCAGATATACTAATCTTTGCCTAAAAAAAAAAGCAAGAAAGAAAAGGAAAAGAAAAAGAAAAAGAAAAATAAAAGAAAAAAGAGTATATCATGTGAAAAAGGAAGGAGAAGCTTGAGGATTAAAAGGCCTAATCAAAAATTGGTTCCACACCTGAGCTTTTTAAAGTATAAGATTTGAGAAAATCTTAAGCTTTAAAATATAATATAGTTAGTATAATTATTTTTAATAAATGTTTTTAAGTAAAGAAAATAAAATGTCTAACCCCTATATTTTGAAAAATTTACAAGCATTTCCGAATTAGATAGCAACACATATTTTCATACTCTTTCATCTAAGAGATTTCTAAACTTTAAATTGGTCTCATTTACTAAAATTTTTTCTAAATTGGACTACTATATTTCTAGAACAAAATTTTAGAAACTCCTAAAAAAACTCATACACATGATTTGCTTATGTGGTTTTTAATGATTATAGTGTTACTTGAGGACAAGAAACATTTAAGTTTGGGGGATTTTGATCCAAGAAAAAAAGTACCTATTTCTAGTGTGCATTTCATGCTAATTTTATGCACATTTTTAATGATATTACACTTTAAAGGAAGGTATTTTGCATATTTTTGTCTTCAAGTATAAAAATATGAATTTAGTGAAAATTAAGCAAAAACTATGCAATTTTGAGCCAAAATGAGCAAGAAAGAAACTTCTGACTTAGCACATATCAATATGTCTTTCTATGCTTAGTATCTTTCATATTTCTCACATATTTTTCGATGAAATTATAATTTTGAGAAAGTTTTTTTTATATCTATATTGTAGGTGAAGATGTTAGGAACGAAACGCAACTGAAATGGGGAGAAACGGAGTTGAAACGAAGCCAAACGGAGCAAAAGCGTGGAGCTGCGCACAGGGTGGCGCCTAGGCTCCAGAAACATCCAGAACGGTTATTGGACGGGATTTTGATGACTTTGGGAGTTATTTTGACGGTGTTAAGTAGTTTCTAGACCTTCTAGAAGGCTGGAAGTTATTCCTAATATATAGGACATATGATACAATGAATCTAGACACATTGGAGTGGTTTAAATCACGAAGAGGTGCGACCCAAAGTGAAGGGGTGCGACTGTTTGGGCACAGAGTCCGGCACCTAGGCCCCAGATCCCGGCGCTTAGGCGCCAGAGTTGTTTTCTAGAAGATTCATTGAACATGGACACATTTTGAAGAGGTGCCTTGAGGCAACCCTTGAAGCCTATAAATAGGAGGCCACTCCTTCAGAGAAAATAGCACCCTATAGTCTCTTTCTTCTCCCTTAGTCACTTTAGTCATTTTAGAGTCATTTTAGAGTAATGAAGATGTAGATTTCTATATCTTATGGAGAGATTGGTGAGGGATTTTGAGATATTGATGTAAGGGATGTATGAGCGGTGCATGGATCGGTGGGATACTTTGGTGAAGAGATCTTCTTCTTTCCTTCAGAGGGAAAAAAGCTAAGTATTGTGTTCTTCATTCTCTTGTAATTGTTGTAAACACTTTCTAGTGGATTTTCTTTGTTTTAAACCAAGTTTTCTTTCGTGAATTATCCATGTTTCGTAAGTGATTTCCTTTACTCTTTCTTTTAATATGAAGTAGTGGCATGCATAGGAAAATCATTTTTATGATAGAATTATCTATTAGATGCTTCTAGTTGACAGATAGTTGCATAAATATAATAGAATACTAATAAAATAAGTTCCTTGTTGACACTTAATTTATTTTATAGTTCTATCAATTCTTTTACTTCTTATGTCATTATTTTCATTTACTTTTATTTTGTAATGAAATAGATGCATGTTTAAGAATTAAGATTTGCTTAGATATTCTCTTATTAAATTATGGTGATGATATTCATACGAGATCTTCATTTACTTTACAAATTGATCACTTGTATTGTTAAAACTTGTTGAAGAATTCTGAGACCTAGAAGGAGATGAATTATTAACTAGTAGATATCACATGAATCCTTGGGTAGTCAAAGGCCTTGTGCGGGTTATTCAAGGTGAAGAGCAAATAAATAGAGATATATTATTTATTGGGCACAGAATTGATTAGTTTTTAGAGTGACAGACTAAATTCTAATAATTTGATATATAGAAAGGGAACGGGTCACTGGTAGGGCCGACCATAGCCACCCTTGGACATCTAGAAGTGTGAGTCTAGATTGACCCATTCTACTAATAAAACATCCTGAACTGATCTATAGATTAGCCAATGTTCTTTGTTCCTGGACCAAAGGGTAAAGATTTGGAATGCTTCTATTTGGCACTACTACATTAATTCTAAGCTTATCTTTCTTACACATTATCTATGTAATTGCAAGAGAAAGGTAATTTTTAATATCTCGAATTTCTCCAAACCAATTTATCCATAAGTTATCTTTTTATTTAAGAATTTAATTTAGGATTAGTTATTAGAAAACTCATTTTAATCGACATTCCAAATTTAGGCCTTATAGAAACAGACTGGAATTAGCCTAAAGGACTTCTTACCTCGCTTCTTTGTGGGATCGATACTGGAGTTATAAAAGAAAACCCTATATTACCTGAAACGATACGTATACTTGCGTAGTACCCCTAGTGTGTAAAATATTTTCTAAAATTTTACAACATTTTGATTTTATACACTAGCCGCTATTTATAAATTGGGTCAAGTTTTTTGCCATCTTTTGGAAGCAAATATTACTGTGTTATTGCGCATCGGGTCAGGAGTCTGCTTGGGGAGAAGAATTGAGATAAGTATATTTGTTTATTGTTTGTTAACTTTAATGAAATCCATGATTTATGTTATTTCTCCGATGCATTCTGAGTAGTTTCCTTAGTCTTTCTCCTCGTTATCGAGATTTTGTGAAATGATGAATTAAAATTGTTGTGCCTAAAAAAATATGAAAATAGAAATTGTGCTAATCTTTTACTTAAATCTTAATTTACTTTCAATCTGGCCAATTGATCTATTAACATATGTTGAATTATCAACTATAGTAAAGATTACATCTAAGATTCAGGGAAGTCAAAAGCCTTGGAAGGAGGGTGCAAATAAATATGGAAATATTAACTATCGGGCGTAGAATTTGACATTTTAGTGTGTCAGACTAAAATATTCAATTCGGTCCTATTGTTTGAGAGTTAAAGTGTAGATGTTAGCCCTCAGGCGAGGGGAACATGGGAGCTCTGAAGTGGCAGTCGGTATCCTCCCAGCCTAGCCGCAGATTCAATAACCAAACATAAGACTAGTCAATTTTCTTTGCACCTGGACCAAAGGGTAAAGAATAGGAATGCTCATATTTGGCACAATACAATTAAAAAACTTATTTAATTCTTCATTCACTTAATTCTCTCAAATAAGGAGAAAGATAATTTTCTGAAATCTTATATTCAACCTTTTAAGCATTAGTTTATTATAGTCTAAGTGTTCTTAATTTCCGTATACTAGATTACTAAGTAAATCTACTTTTAAGTTGTCTTTAAAATTCTCTAACTTCCTTGTGGGATCGATATCTAGGACTCCATTAGAGCCCTATGTTACTTGACAACGATACGTATACTTGCGTAGTATCCACAATATAAATCATAAATTCCATAACAGAATCATCAGTATATATATATTCAGTGCGGGATCAAGTTTTTGGTGTCATTGCTAATTTTCATATCATAGTTGTAAGTATAAATATCGAAAAGTGGATCAGTTATTTACTTTTACTTCAAATTATAAAATTAACAAAAATAATCAAATTTCATTTCCTAAAATATAATTTTTTGTTTGTGTAAGATCTTTCTTTAAAATAGTAAAAAGTTAATTTTCTCTTTTTCATTATTTATCACTTTCCCTGTGGGTTTGATATCTAGGGGCTTGATCCACTAAAATTTGATATCTTTTTACTATTCATTTCATACCTATTTTTGATGATATTGCACTTTAAAGGAAGGTATTTTTGATGATTTCATGCAGGTACAATGATTTTAGGACTTTGGAGCAAAAGGAAGTGAAAAGAAGCAAATTTGGAGCGAAAAGAAGCAAATTTGCATTTTATTGGACTAGCGCTCAATGGCGCTGTGACTAGTGATCTATAAAAAAATACATATTTCTTTATGTCTTAATTTTTATCAATTTCAAAGGATATTATTCTTTAATGAAAGGTATTTTTGTTTTTTTTTTGATGTAGGTGATGTAAAAAGGTCTAAAAAGGGAAAAGAAGCAAAAAGGAGTAAAAAGGAGCAAAAATGAAGAAAAAAATAAAAAGTATAAAAAAATATGGCCTGGCGCCTAGGCACCAGAAGTTGGCGCCTAAGCGCCAGACTCGATACAGAAACTGTCAAGTTTTTGACAACTTTTGATCGGTTATTTTGAAGGAGTGAGCGGTTATTGGACATTCTAGAAGACTGACAGTTATTCCTTGATAGTAGGACATGTGATAGATTGCATTTGGACGCTCCAAAACGGTTTTAATCACGAAGAGGTGCGAGCCAAAGTGAAGAGGTGTGAATAACTAGACGCGGTGTCCGGCGCCTAGGCGCCAGATTCCGGAGCCTAGGCGCCAGACAGACCTTCTAGAAAATTCTTTGAATGTGGACATGTTTTGAAGAGGTGCCTCAAGGCAACCCTTGAAGCCTATAAATAAGGGTCCATTTCTTCAGAAAACGTGCCCCTCCCATTGTAACCCTTTCTCTTATCCACTTTAGGATCTCTCATCCTGAGAGAGAGAAATAGAGAGAGAAATTTAGGGCCACTTTTATTTAGTTTAGTGAGTTTATTTTCAAGTTGTTGCATTTGGAGTTCATTACACTGTGGAGTCAGTAGGAATCAGAAGATCTGTAGAAGAAATATTTGAGATAAGTATTTTATATTTGATTCAAAGTTTATTTATTATGTTTTGCTATTTATATTCAATGTGTTCTGAGTAGTTAGTTTACTTTCTTCATTCAATTATGACAAGATAGATAAGATAATATAAAAATTCGATGGAGAATTGAAATTCAAAATATTTTCAAAACATTGTGATGACATTAATACCTGATCTTACTTTACTTTTAAATTGGCAATTTAAATTGTTAAAGCCTATTGAAGAGTTTTGAGACCTTGAAGGAGAAGAACTCTTAACTTGTAAATGTCACATGAATCCTTGGGTAGTCGAAGGCCATGTGTGGGCTATTCAAGGTGAAGTGCAAATAAATAGGAAGATAAGATTTAAAGGGCGTAGAATTGATAAGTTTTTAGAGTGACAGACTAAATTCTTATAATTTGATTTATAGATTAGGAAAGGGTCACTAGTAGGGTCGACCATAGCCACCCTTGGACATCTAGAAGTGTGAGTCAAGATTAGCCCATTCTACTAATAATACATCTGGACCTGATCTGTAAATTAGTCACTGTTCTTTGCGCCTGGATCAAAGGATAAAGAATAGGAATGCTTCTATTTGGCACAATACCATAAATCAAATTCTCCAACGAATATTAAATTATCTTAAAAATCTTAGATTAATTGAAGGGAAGAAAGTTGTTTATTTTATAGTTTTCATAAATCATTTTCTTATTATTGTCTTCTAATTTGCATCTAGTAAATTAATAGTAATTTATAGTTAAATTAAAAGATAAAAAGATATTTTTGAAATATAATATTTAGAAAATTTATCACTATAATTCTTCTCTGTGGGATCGATACTGGGGTCTTTGTTTCAAAGCCCTATATTACTTGAAATGATACGTATACTTGCGTAGTACCCCTAGTGTGTAAAAATATTTTCTAAATTTACAATATTTTGATTTTATACACTAGCCGCTATTTATAAATTGAGTCAAGTTTTTTCCCATCTTTTGGAAGCGAATATTACTACATTATTGCGGGTCAGGTCAAGTTTTTGACGTCGTTGCCGGGGAAGAAAGAAATAGAATAGTATAAATTTTCTTATAAAAATAAAAAAATAATAATAATATTATTATAAAAAAAGATATATTTTATTCCTTATTTTATGCGTAGATTTGCTTCAGAAGGATTAAAACCTTTAGATTCTGAATTAGAAAGAACAATTAGAAAAATTAAAAAGGGAAAACAAATTCAAAAATTTCAATAAATGGCTACTTTACAAAATTCAATTGAACTTAATGATCAAAATGTTTATAAACTATTAAGGGATTATGCTAACCCTACAGTAGATGAACTTCATAATAGTATTCAAATACCCACTGTAGATGCTAATTCTTTTGAACTTAAACCGTCCATTATTCAAATGGTGCAAAATAATCAATTTGGTGGATCACCAAATGGGGATCCAAATTTACATCTTGTTAGTTTTTTAGAACTTTGTGCTACCTTTAAATACAATAATGTCTCTGATGATGCTATTAGACTTAGACTCTTTCCTTTTTCTTTAAGAGATAAAGCAAAGATGTGGTTAAACTCATTAGCGACTGGTTCTATTAAAACATGGGCTGAAATGGCACAAAAATTCCTTGCTAAATATTTTCCTGCTTCTAAATCTGCTAAATTAAGAAATGATATTACTTTGTTTAGTTAATTTGACGGGGAGACAATATATGAAACTTGGGAACGATTTAAAGAACTATTAAGAAAATTTCCTCATCATGCTTTACCTGATTGGCTAATTATTCAAACATTTTATAATGGATTAATTGGATCTTTAAAATCAATTATTGATGCTGCTGCTGGAGGTTCTTTAATTTCTAAATCATTTGAAGAAGCTTACACTTTAATTGAAGAAATGGCTAATAACAATTTTCAATGGCCTTCCAAAAGGATTAATCCTAAAGAGATGGCAAGTATTCATGATAATGAAGCCTTTTCTATCTTACCTTCACAAGTTGCAGCAATGTCTAAGAAATTAGATAATTTTACAATTAATATTCCGCATAATAACTCTGCTAAAATTGAAGATTCTCAAACTATTGAAACTTTACAAGATATTGCAAGTAAAAATAATCCTTATTCAAATTATTATAATCCTGGGTGGAAAAATCATCCTAATTTTAACTAGAATAATTCACAACAACAATGGGGTAATAATCAATCTCATCCCACTGGAAATTAGAATAATCAAGTTAATTCAAATTATAAACCTCCTGGATTTAATAATCAACAGAAAAAGTTATCAATAAAAGAATTAATTTTACAAATGAATAATCAATTACAAAATCAAAATACTGATATTCGTAATATTGAAAATCAAATGGGGCAAATTGCTACTTTAATTAATAACAGACCTGTAGGAACACTTCCTAGTAATGTTGAAATTAATTCAAAGGAAACTGGAAAAGAACATGAACAAGTTAAAGCTGTGCAACTTAGAAGTGGAAAGGTATTAAAAGAAAGAATGCAGAATGAAATTGAAAAAGAGATTGAGGTTGAAGAGAATGAAAAACCTAAAGAAACTCTCTCTCCTAGTCAAGATTAGACAGTTATACCTGTTAATGTGGAAGTTGAAAAATCACCATCACCTTTTCCTCAAAGACTTAAACAACAGAAATTAGATCATCAATTTTCTAAGTTCTTTGAAATTTTTAAGAAACTTACTATTAACATACCTTTTGCTGAAGCTTTGGAACAAATGCCAACTTACGCAAAATTTATGAAGGATATTTTAAGCAAAAAAAGAAAATTTGAAGCTTTTGAAACTGTTGCATTATGTGAAAAATGCAGTACAATAATTCAAAAGAAATTACCTGAAAAAGCTTAAGGATCCTGGAAGTTTCACTATACCTTGTGCTATTGGAGAAAAATTTTGTGGAAAAGCTTTATGTGATTTAGGAGCAAGTATTAATCTCATGCCATTTTCTATCTTTCGTAGATTGGATTTAGGAGATATTACTCCCACCACTGTAACCCTTCAGTTAGCTGATAGATCTATCACTTATCCTAAAGGAGTTATAGAGGGTGTCCTTGTTAAAGTGGATAAATTTATCTTCCCTGTAGATTTCATAGTACTTGATATGGAAGAAGATAAAGAGATACCTATTATTTTAGGGAGACCTTTTCTAGCTACCAGACGAGCTATGATTGATGTGCAAAATGGAGAATTAACCATGAGAGTTAATGATCAAGAAATTAAATTCAATGTTCTTAAATCAATGAAGTACCTCGATAAAGAGAAATTTTATCGAATGGATATAATTGATTATTTAATTGAAAAACATTATCAAGAAAAATGTAAAGTCATTTCTGAAGAAAAATTTAAATTTTTAACTGATGAAGATGAAGTAGTAGAGGAAGAAGAGACTCATTTTATTAAAGATAATTGGGAAATGTTAGACATAACTCAAAATGATATACTTCTACCATCAATTAAAAAAGCCCCGAAACTGGAATTAAAAATTTTACCTTCCCATTTAAAATATGTGTTTCTTAGAAATTCGTTAACTTTACCTGTTATTATTTCTTCTGAACTGAGTAAAGATCAAGAAGAAAAGCTACTAGGTGTGTTAAAGAATTATAATAAAGCTTTTTGTTGGATTATTGCTGATATAAGAGGAATAAGCCCTTCCATTTGCATGCATAGAATCTTAATGGAAGAAAATTTTAAACCTACTATAGAATCGCAAAGAAGATTAAATCCTATCATGAAAGTGGTTGTTCAAAAAGAAATTATTAAGTGGTTAGATGCTGGTATTATTTATCCTATTTTGGATAGTCAATGGGTAAGTCCTATTCATTGTGTTTCGAAGAAAGGAGGTGTAACTGTCATTGTTAATGATAAAAATGAACTAATTCCTACAAGACAAGTTACTGGATGGCGAATTTTTATTGACTATAGGAAATTAAATAAATCCACTAGAAAGGATCATTTTTCTTTACCTTTCTTGGATCAAATGCTCGATAAATTAACTGGACACTCATATTTCTGTTTTCTGGATGGATATTTTGGTTATCATCAATTACTTATTACTCCTGAGGACCAAGAAAAGACAACATTTACAAGTCCTTATGGAATATTTGCTTTTAGAAGAATGTCTTTTAGTTTATGTAATGCACCTGCAACTTTTCAAAGATGTATGATGTCAATATTTTGTGATTTGATTGACAAAGGAATTGAACTATTTATGGACAATTTTTTAGTCTTTGAAACTTCTTTTGAATCTTGTTTGGAAAACATAGCCAAATTTATGAAAAGATGTGAAGAAACAAATTTAGTTCTTAACTAGGAAAAATGTCAATTCATGGTCACAGAAGGCATTGTACTTAGTCACAAAGTATCACGAAAAGAGATGGAAGTAGATTGAGCAAAAGTGAAAATTATTGCTGAATTGCAACCACTTACTACTGTTACTGATGTGAGAAGTTTTCTAGGTCATGCTGGATTTTATAAAAGATACATAAAGGATTTTTCTAAAATTGCTAAACATCTTTGTCATTTATTTGAAAAAGATGCAAAATTTGAATTTAATAAAGAATGTATTAATGCTTTTATAATTCTAAAAGAAAAATTAATAACTGCACCTGTTATTGTTGCACCTAATTGGAATAAATTTTTTGAATTAATGTGTGATGCAAGTGATTTTGCAATTGGAGTTGTATTAGGACAAAAATATGGGAAAATTTTCAAAGTTGTATATTATGCTAGTAAAACTCTCACTGAAACACAAAGAAATTACACTACCACTGAGAAAGAGCTTCTAGCTATAAGTATATGCCTTCGATAAATTTAGACCTTATCTTCTTGGTACTAAATGCATAGTTTATACTGATCATTCTGCTATTAAATATCTATTATCTAAGAAGGGTTCTAAACCTAGACTTATAAGATGGGTTTTACTTCTACAAGAATTTGATTTTCAAATAGTTGATATAAAAGGAACTGAAAACCAAATTGTTGATCATTTGTCTAGAATTAAAAATGATATTATTTCGGATGAAAATATAAATGAGAAATTCCCTGATGAATCTTTATATGTTATTCAAGGATGCAAAACACCTTGGTATGCTGATATTGTTAATTATTTAGTTAGCAATATTTTGCCTTATGACTTGGATAACAAATTTATTAAGAAATTTAAATATGATTCTAAATCTTATATTTGGGAAGAACCTCATTTATTTAAAATTGGTAAAGATTCTATGATTCGAAGATGTGTACCTTATGAGGAAACTTTTGCTATTATTGAAAAATGTCATGATTCCGATTTTGGAGGACACTTTGGCACAAATAAAACTGCATTTAAAATTTTAAATTCTGGATTTTATTGGCCTACCTTATTTAATGATGTGAGACAATATGTGAAAACATGTGATCGATGTCAAAGGATGGGAAATATATCTAGGAAGGATGAAATGCCTTTAAACTATATATTGAAAGTTGAAATTTTTGATATATGTGGTTTAGACTTTATGGGACCATTTGTTCCATCATCTGGAAAAAATTATATTTTATTAGCAGTTGATTATGTTTCAAAGTGGATTGAAGCTGTTTCTTTACCAAACTATGATTCCAAAAGTGTTTCTAAATTCTTAAAGGAAATGATATTTTCAAGATTTGGAATGCCTAAGGTAATTATCACTGATGGTGGAAGTCATTTCAGGAATATAAGAATTCAATCATTACTACAAAAATTTGGAATCAAACATAGAATTGCAATCGCTTATCACCCACAAACAAGTGGAATGGTCGAAGTATCAAACAGAGAAATTAAAAGAATTTTAGAGAAGACTGTTAATCCTAAAAGAACTGATTGGGTTGATAGACTTGATTCTGTATTATGGGCTTATAGAAAAACTTATAAGACACCAATCGGAATGTCACCTTACTGGTTAATTTATGGTAAAAATTGTCATTTACCTATAGAACTTGAACATAAAGCTTATTGGGCGATAAAGGAGTTTAATTTTAATTTGAATAAAGCAGGAGAAAAGCGATTATTGCAATTAAATGAGATGGAAAAAATAAGAAATGAATCATATGAAAATGCAAGGATTTATAAAGAGAAAATGAAGATGTTGCATGATAAAAAAATTTCAGGAAAATTTTTTGAGCCTGGACAAGAAGTATTACTGTTTAACTCTCGTTTAAGACTTTTTCTTGGAAAATTAAGATCTAAATGGATTGGACCGTATTTATTTGAGAAAGTATACCATTATGGAGCTGTGGATATTAAAGATCCCAAAATAGGAAAAATTTTTAAAGTAAATGGAGTAAGATTGAAGTCTTATTTGGGAGATATTAAAAAGATTTATAAAGAGGCTTATGAATTGAGTCAACCTGATTAAAGATTTACTTAAGTCGGGCTGACGACGTTAAACCAAGCGCTTTGTGGGAGGCAACCCATAATTATCTTTTGTTATGAGTGTTTTTGTGTTTTAATGTAAGGTTATGCCTCGATCTTGATTAATTTTATATTACTTTAGAAAAAATTGATGCTTATAAGTCTTTGAAGACTTAGGCTGAAAATTATTTTGAAGTATGTAAGATTTAAAAATAGGATCACTCTATTCTGAATATGAGTAAAAAGGAGATCAAGTTAACCTTCATTATGATTGTTTACAATGTGAGTTATTGAGTCTAAATTACTCTTACCAGTATAATTTATCTATCTTGGAGAACGAAATTTTGAAATTTGATGATTAGGTGAAACGAAGTTGAACATAGTTCTGGCGCCTAGGCGCCAGTATTCGGCGTCTAAGCGCCAGAATCAACTATGTATCAATAGGTCCGGCGCCTAGGCGTCAGATTCAGCTCCTAAGCGCCACGGTTACTGGGTCGTGCAAAAACAAAAAATTTTCAGTTTTTCACACGATTTTCCCTTTTAAATCAACCTATCTTCCTCCCTAACCATCAAGCAATCAAAATTACGTCCATTGCACTTCATTCTTGAGAGATTTGAGAAATTTTGAAGATATGGAAGGAAGAAATCATGGATAAGAAGCTAGGGACAAGGTCTCAAAGGATCCTCAACCCTACTTCATTGGTTTCATCGCTGTAAGTTTAGAGAAAATTTATAGTCATTTGGATAAGTTTGAAGTGGAGTTTAAAAGCATTGGAGATCGCCTTCATGAGATGTTTCATCAAGTTAAATATCTAAAATGGCAAATGAAACTTCAATTTGATCATTTTGCGGCTTATCAAGATGCTCAAGTTGAATGTATGCAAAGAACAAGTGGATTGACGAAAAGATGGCTACGGATTTCCCGAGAGCGTTAGTGTTCTTTCCAAGTGGAATACACAATTTCCCTTATGAAGATTAGAATATTCTGGTAATGAGATAGTTATTATATGGTTTGTTGAGTCATTGAATCGATTTAGAGAATCGATTGTATTTGTTTGTGTATTTGCTTTCATGTTCAATGTGTGTTGTTGACCCAATTTTAATATTTATGCAATTTATGTTTATAGCAACGGCACTAAAAACTTGATCCCGCTTTAAATATAGATATATGATTTAATTTGTAATGTGGATTCTATGTAAGTATATGTATCGTATCAAGTAATACAGGGTTCTAGTGGAGTCCTGGTTATCGATCCCATAGGGAAGTTTTTAACAGATTTGTTATCAGCTAAGTTAAAAGGAATTACTTACTAATAAAGTGAACGAAAATTCAAAGTAACTATCGCAACTAAAGTAAACTAATACTTGAAATAAATTGATTTAAATAATTCAGAAAAAGTATCCTTCTCCTTGTTTTTAGAAAATTAAGTGAATGATGAATTTAAATAGAATTTTTAAATTGTATTGTGACAAATAGGAGCATTTCTATTCTTTACCCTTTGGTCCAGGTGCAAAGAACATTGACTAATCCTATGTTTGATTACCGAATCTGCGGCTAGGCCGGGAGGATATTGGCTGCCACTTCGTAGCTCCCACGTTCCCTCACTCCGAGGGCTAACATCTACACTTCAGCTCTCAAACAAGTAGGATCGAATTGAGTATTTTAGTCCGTCACACTAAAATATCCAATTCTACGCCCGATAATTAATATTTCCTATTTATTTGCACCCGCCTTCCAAGACTTTTGACTTCCCTGAATATTGGATGTAATTTTTACTATAGTTGATAATTCAACATATTTTAACTAATCAATTGGCCAGATTGAAAGTAAATTAAGTTTTAAGTAAAAAATTATCACAATTCATTTATATTATATTAGGTGCTTCTATTTAATTTCATCAATCTGAATAATTTTCATAAACAAGGAGAAAGACTAAGAAAACTACTCAGAATGCATGGGAATAAAACAAAGCATGGATTTCATTTAAAGTTAACAACAATAAACAAAGATACTTATCCTAATTTCCTCCCTAGCAGTACTCCTTGAAGTTCCTTTGACTTTTCCTTCTAGTACAACAAACTAAATAGCACTCAACTAATGAACTCACTAAACACACTCAGACTTACATAAAAAACTCTAGAGAAACTTTTTTAAGACTCAAAAGACACACTAAGACACTAGAATTCGCCTCTATTTATAGAGGTAAGAAAAGGTCCAAGAGGTGCTTAAACACCTCTTCAAAAAGTGTCCAGGTTCAATGTATATGCATTTTGAACTGCCTCGCCGTCGGCGGGAAACGACCTCGCCGTCAGCGGGGCTTCTAGAAGGTCTTCAAACCGAGCGATCTCGATGTCGGTGGGCTCGGGCTTGCTGTCGGCGAGGTAGTTATGATTCCTTCAGAATTTCTCCTCACGATCTCACCGTCGGCGGCCTCGATCTCGTCGTCGGCGAAGTAGTTATATTTGCATGAATTTCCTCCTTTTTGATCCAAATTTGCTCTATTTCATGTTTTTTGCTTCCATCACTTATAAATCTTTATTCCTGCAATAAAATAAAGAAAATACATTTCTTTAAAGTGCAATTTCATCAAAAAATAGATATGAATTTCTTGCTGTATTTTTCTGTGATCAGTTGTTTTTGCTTAGAAATTATTGTGTTTGATTGTGTATTAGGAACCTGAATCAAATATAATACTTATCTAGAATGTATTGAGTCAATATTGAAGATTATAAATGGAATTTAGTGAGTTTGATTGAAACCTTATGTTTGATTGGTGGATTAAATATTTAATTTTTATAAATTTTTGAAAAATGTTGTGGAAGTTAGAAATTGAAGCCCTACTCTGATATGAGTAATTGGAAGTTGAATTTATGAATTTTGGTGGAAAATTAAATTTAAAAATATTTTTTGGTGAAAGGCGAGTCTGGCACCTAGGCGCCAGAATTCGGCGCCTAAGAGCCAGTTCGGCTTGTGCCCGAAAATTTACTTAAATAACCCCCAAAAGTCATTTTTGACCCTAAGCTTCCTCTTCTTCTCCATTTTCATGAAAATACACCCTTTAGATCCATTTTGAGGTCAAAACATCAAGGATTTGAGCGCGAAACCACTCGATTTCTTCTTCTCAAGGTCAAATCTACACTTTAAACCATTTATTTTCGATTTTCACCTTAGATTTCCCTAGGTTTTGCTAAGAACCGAAAAATTTAAAAAAATTTACGATTTTTAGTGATTTCTTTGGATTTTTAAACTTATTTTAAGTTTTATAAACTTAAAAAGAGTTTAAATCTTTGATTCCTAAATTTGTTCTTGTTTTCTTTCACGTTTAGATGGCTCCAAAATCTAAACGCGGGAAGGCTCGAGATAACTTTGATAGCAGCAAATTTTCTACTGCGGCTGCACATTTTTGCTTCCATGAACTTGCGATGTCCAGAAAGTTCATTTCAGAACGAAGTTTCTATCATCCTGGAGAAATGATCGAAAACACTATCGTTGCACACAATTGGCAACGATTCTGTTATTTAACTGCTGTTGTTGTTATCCTGATTATTCGAGAATTTTATGCAAATTTTCTGGATGTCGAAGATTATGAAGTCTTTGTCAGAGGTATCGGAGTAGAATTTAGTCCAGAAAGAATCAATTTATTTTATGGCCTGCCACCGACTATAGAGTGCTATTATTCTGGATTATCACCATCTGAGGGAGATTTGGATATGATCATTGCTTATTTTATTGACAGTACTGGATCTTGGAAGATCAGGAACGGAAAAAGGGGAAACTTCAAATCCTCCAAATTAAATGGTATTTCTAAAACATGGCACTATTTTATTTCTACAAGATTATTACCTTCCAACCACCTGAGTGAAGTGACTAGAGATCGAGCGATCTTAAACTACTGCATTCAGGAGAGGAAGCCTATTGATGTCGGCAGTATTATTTATGATTCTGTGGATTCTACTGCGAGATCCAGCACTTCTGTTGGATTGGGATTCCCATCTCTGATTTATTCATTATGTGTTAGTAATAGAGTCACTGCTGATATTTCTGAGGAGAAGTTAAAGTCTACCAAGCCAATTGGGCAAGAGAGTGTTAGTATCTATGATCATCTTCGAGGGAATAGATCGACCGATCCTTCTACTTCTGCACATACTCCAGGTAGACATTCTACTTCTCGACCCTCTACTTCTGCTGAGCCACCATCGAATTTCTGGGAATCAATGCATGATCAGTTTTTAGAGCAGCAGCAGGAGTTATTTCAAACTCACTGCAGGATTGATACTATTGATATGAAACTAGATCATTTATCTGATTATACCCAAAAGAGAGTAGTTATGATGCTGAGTATGATGAAGCCCTAGTCAGATTTCTGAAGGGTGAACATGATGTTAGTTTCCCTACTTTTCCTAGTTTCACACCATTTGTTGATTCTAAGGACGTAGAATTTTCCTTTGGTGATGATGATGATGATGATGAGGCTACAGCTAGTGACTAGTAGTTATAGATCTTTTTGAAGAGCTATTTTTTTAGTTTATTTTATTTGGATTGTTTGTTTAGTTTTGTGTGTGATGTATGTTGATTTGTTTAAATATTTTTGTGGATTGATTAGTGTCAAGATTCTGTTGTTAAAATATTCTTAGCATATTGTGTTGAGACTGAAGTTAGAGTTAATTTATATGTTTGTTTTAGTCTACTGTTTAATACTTAGTAATTTTGCTCTGCTTTAATTTTGTTTCAAATTTAGTATCATCATAAAATAAGCATGCTTACTTTTTATACATGCTTCAATTTTATCTTAATTATTCATAGAGCATGAGTAGAAGTAATTTTTTCTTTTTAAGATTGTTTTTACATACTTAAAAAAATTCTTATGATTTTCTTTCTCTCATACTTTCAAACTATCATAGTATACCAAAACTTAAGTTTGGGGGAAGGGAAAATACATTGAAATTTAAATTTTATTTGTCCTTAAAGAGCTAATATTTTCTTAAAAATAAAAACTTTTAACATAACTTAAGGAATGAAGAATTTATTTGAGATCACTTTTATTTTTGAAATTATAAATAATTTAGTGAAATTTAACAAAAATTTTACTAACTTTGATTGATTTTAAGAATAGAATTATTTAACTTAAAGAAGAATAAGATTAAAGAATTTTTCTATTCATGGTAGAAATAATAGAATTTTAGAAATATTAAGTAATAAAAAATTATCACTTGAAAAATAAAAGATTAGAAATCTTTTTGAATTCTTATTTATGTTATAATAATTAAGTGGAAATGTATTAGTTTTGAAAATATAAGTTAAGAATAGTGAAGTTCAAAACCATTAACAATGTTATCCAGGATATAGTAATCCTCTATATATATATATATATATATATATATATATATATATATATATATATATATATATATATAAAAGAAGAGAGGAGAAGCTTGAGGGAATGCTTAATCAAAAATTGGCTTTACTTGAATTATCTTATAGGAAGAAAACTAGTTACATATTTTACTTAATTTTGATACATGAATATTTATTTAGAAAAGATTTTTCAAGAAGATCTTTTTCTTGTAAATAATCTATGAGAACTTAATATAATAGACTTCTATTATTTTCAAAATGAATGAAAAGTTTGAAATCTTATGATTTGGTAGTTAAATAATCTTCAAATTCTTAAAATTAAACCTAGTTAGTGAAATTGGGTTAATAATTTACTAAAGACTTTATAAAATAAAAAATTATAAGGAATCTTAAATATTTATCTTTTATTCCAAAGGTTATATATTTTATATAGTAGAAAGAGTTACTTGAGGACAAGTAACATTTAAGTTTGGGGGATTTTGAACTATAAAAAAATACATATTTCTTTATGTCTTAATTTTTATCAATTTCAAAGGATATTATGCTTTAATGAAAGGGATTTTTTGTGTTATTGGATGTAGGTGATGTAAAAAGGTCTAAAAAGGGAAAATAAGCAAAAAGGAGCAAAAATGGATCAAAATACAAAAAGTATAAAAAAATATGGCCTGGCGCCTAGGCGCCAGAAGTTGGCGCCTAAGTGCCAGACTCGATACAGAAACTGTCAAGTTTTTGACAACGTTTGATCGGTTATTTTGACGGAGTGAGCTCTTATTGGACATTCTAGAAGACTGGCAGTTGTTCCTTGATAATAGGACATGTGATACATTGCATTTGGACGCTCCAAAACAGTTTTAATTGCAAAGAGGTGCAAGCCAAAGTGAAAAGGTATGAAGAACTGGACGCGGTGTCCGGCGTCTAGGCGCCAGATTCCGGCGCCTAGGCGCCAGAGAGACCTTCTAGAAGATTCATTGAATGTGGACATGTTTTGAAGAGGTGCATCAAGGCGTTGAAGCCTATAAATAGAGGTCCATTTCTTCAGAAAACGTGCCCCTCTCGTTGTAACCCTTTCTCTTATCCACTTTAGGATCTCTCATCCTTAGAGAGAGAAATAAAGAGAGAAATTTAGGGCCACTTCGGTTTAGTTTAGTGAGTTTATTTTCAAGTTGTTTCATATGGAGTTCATTACACTGTGGAGTCAGTAGGAATCAGAAGATCTGTAGGAGAAATATTTGAGATAAGTATTTTATATTTGATTCAAAGTTTATTTATTATATTTTGATGTTTATATTCAATGTGTTCTGAGTAGTTAGTTTACTTTCTTCCTTCAATTATGACGAGATAGATAGGATAATATAAAGATTCGATGGAGAATTGAAATTCAAAATATTTTCAAAACATTGTGATGACATTAATACCTGATCTTACTTTACTTTTTAAATTGGCCATTTAAATTGTTAAAAACTGTTGAAGAGTTTTGAGAACTTGAAGGAGAAGAACTCTTAACTTATAAATGTCACATGAATCCTTGGGTAGTCGAAGGCCATGTGCGGGCTATTCAAGGTCAAGTGCAAATAAATAGGAAGATAAGATTTAAAGGGCGTAGAATTGATAAGTTTTTAGAGTGACAGATTAAATTCTTATAATTTGATTTATAGATTAGGAAAGGGTCACTAGAAGGGCCGACCATAGCCACCCTTGGACATCTATAAGTGTGAGTCTAGATTAACCCATTCTACTAACAATACATCCGGACTTGATCTGTAAATTAGTCAATGTTCTTTGCGCCTGGATCAAAGGGTAAAGAATAGGAATGCTTCTATTTGGCACAATACCATAAATCAAATTCTCCAACGAATATTAAATTATCTTAAAAATCTTAGATTAATTGAAGGGAAGAAAGTTGTTTATTTTATAGTTTTCATAAATTATTTTCTTATTATTGTCTTCTTATTTGCGTCTACTAAATTAATAGTAATTTATAGTTAAATTAAAAGATAAAAAGATATTTTTGAAATATAATATTTAGAAAATTTATCACAATAATTCTTCTCTGTGGGATCGATACTGGGGTCTTTGTTTCAAAGCCCTATATTAATTGAAACGATACGTATATTTGCGTAGTACCCCTAGTGTGTAAAAATATTTTCTAAATTTACAATATTTTGATTTTATACACTAGCCGCTATTTATAAATTGAGTCAAGTTTTTGGCCATCTTCTGGAAGCGAATATTAATGCATTATTGTGGGTTGGGTCAACCAGCGCCAGACAGTGCCAGTTTCTAGAGAGTTACGATGTTTTGACAGAATAATGCACCGAACAGCGCTCTTACCAGAGTCGGACGGTGCTCTATCCCGATTTTCAACTAAATTTAATGTATTTGGCCGGATTTTGAAAGGTTGCTTGAGGAAACTCTTATAAATTCAGTTTTGCCGAATTTAAACACTTTTGGAGCCACATTTTAAAGGGGGAAGAAAGGAAGAGAAGAATTTAGAGTTTAGAGAGTGAGTTCTTCCATTTTAAGTAGAAGTTAGGTTTTTGTTTTTCTCTTCTAAGGAGTGTGAGAGGAGAGGGAAAGTGAGAGATTTCTTCTTCCTTACTATTCTAAAGAGATAATTGTGTGTTGTCATGAAGAAAGAAGAGGAGTCAAAGGAATACCTTGAGATTCTCTTGGGGAAGAGTTTGAGATAAGTGGTCTTTATTTACTCTGTTTGTATGATATTGTTTTTATATATGAAATCCATGTTTTGTCATCTTTTACTCATGAGTCTTGAGTAGATTTCTTTGTCTTTCTCCTTTCATGAGAAGTGTTGATATTGTGAAATGGAAATGATGTGTCGATTTATTATGAAGAATTTGTGATGACCATTTCACTTAGAACTTCATTTACTTTTTGATCTGGCCAATTGAATTATTAAAACTTATTGGGAAACATATGTTCTGAAAGGATTATGAGTTCCATAACAAAAGTGAAGGTCATATTCAAATTCCATGAATGGTGAAGTTAATGGGGGTTGAATGCAAATAAATAGGGAAATATACTTTGATGGGCATAGAATTGGAGATTTCAGAATGACAGGCTGAAATCCTCAATTGGTCATAATGTTTAGAAACTGAAGCGAGAGTTAGCCTTCTGGCGAAGGGAAGTGGAAGCTCTGGAGTGAGAGCCAGTATCCTCCTAGCTTAACCACATATTTGGGGACTAAACTTAGGATTAGCCAATGTTCTTTATACACTGAAATATGGGTAAAGAATAATAATGCTCCTATTTGGCACAATATAATTGCATCACAGATATGTGTCACAATAATCATCACATTATGAATGGAAAGAAGGAATACTCTTTCTTACAACTAAACTTTGTTATAAATTTAGTCTTGCATTAGTTTAACTTGCTATAGTTTAGAACATGCTTTGGTAGATATAGTAACTGAACCTGTTTGTCTTTACTTTTAAAATTAAACAACTTGCAATTATGTTGTGATTTGATAATAGATTTATGTGCTATGCTATAAAAGTAAAGCCTCCCTATGGGATCGATATTTCAGGACTCTACTAGAGCCCTGTATTGCTTGAGTGATATGTACACTTACGTTAATTGTGTGACTCATTATCATTTAAATCAATATATAAATCTAAATCTGAGTTCCTTAATTTTTGCAAATAAAAAAAGTCGCTCCAAGTTTTTGGCGCTCTTGCCGGAGAGGCAAGGTAAAAAAAATAACTGTTAAAATTTATTTTTGTGGTATTGGAAATCATATATTTGAATTGCAAGTCAAAGTTGTGTGTGTCTGTTTATTATTAGTGTGTGTTTGTTTATTATTAGTGTGTGTTTATTGTGTTTGCATGCATTGTATCGGATTTGTAGGATTAGTACCTTATGATTCTAAATTAGAGAGTACTATTAGAAAAATTCGAAAACAACAAAAACAATCTGCAAATCCTCACAAAATGACGAACAATTTAAACAATCAAAATGAAAATATACCAAGACCTTTAAGAGATTATGCTAATCCAACAGCAGATAAAATTCACTTAACTATTCAAAATCCTGATGTTGCTGCTAATTCATTTGATCTTAAACTTGTTATTATCTGAATGGTACAAAATAATCAATTTGGAGGAACACCTAATGAAGATCCAAACTTATATCTCGCTAGTTTTCTAGAATTGTGTGCTACTTTTAAATATGTTGGAGTGTCAAATGATGCTGTTAGACTTAGAATTTTTCCTTTTTCACTTAGGGATAAGGCTAAGGCATGGTTAAATTTGTTAGCACCTGGATCTATTAGAACTTTGGGAGATCTTTCACAAAAGTTTCTGTCGAAATATTTTCCTCCTTCCAAACTGCTAAGTTGAGAAATGATATCACATCTTTTATTCAATTTGATGGAGAATCCATATATGAAGCTTGGGAAAGATTTAAAGATCTTCTAAGGAAGTGTCCACACCATGCTTTACCAGACTGGTTAATAATTCAAACCTTCTATAATGGATTAGTAAGATCATTGAGATTGATTATTGATGCTGCTGTTGGTGGATCATTAATGTCAAAACCTTTTGATGAAGCATATTCGTTAATTGAAGAGATGACTACTAATAATTTTCAATGGCCCTCTAAGCGGGTAAATCCTAAGAGAGTAGCTAATATTCATGATTTTGATGTGATAACTATGATAGTCTCTCAAATTGCTACACTTTCTAAGAAAATAAATCAATATGGAATGAATTATTCTCCAAAACCTCCAGTGTTCGAAGAAAATTCATCAAGACAGGTGATGGACTCTCAAATGTCATATGAAACGTTAAATGCTATTCAGAATAAATTCAATAATCCTTCTTCAAATTATTATAATCCTAGTTGGAGGAATCATTCAAACTTTAACTAGAATAATACCAATGTTGTCGTTAATCTACATTGGGGAAAAATCTTATGAATCTAGTTGGAAATCCGAACAACCAAGGAAATACCAATTTTAGACCTTCTTATCCTTCAAGTTTTAATAGTAATCAACAATTTAAGGAAAATAAGTTGTCTACTGAAGAAATGATTCTGAATATGGGTAATCAAATTCAAGCTCAAAACGTTACAATGAAGAACATTGAAAATCAATTGGGACATATTTTTACTGTGCTTAATAATAGACCTTTTGGGAATCTTCCTAAAAATGTTGAGATCAACCTGAAAGATCAAAACAAATAGCAAATTAAGACTATTCAATTAAGGAGTGGTAAAGAATTGTAATCAAAAGTTCAAAAATAAGTCGAAGTTGAAAGAGAGGAAGTGAACATTGAGAAAGGTTCTAATAAGATATATCTTGACGAATATCTGTTAAAACCAATGAAGATAACCATTGAAAAACCACCTCCTCCTTTTCCTCAAAGACTGAAGAAATAGAATAGGGATAACAGATTTGCAAAATTTTTTGAAATTCTTAAGAAATTAGCAATTAATATTCCCTTTGTTGAAGCATTAGAGCAGATGCCTGATTATGCAAAGTTTATGAGGGATATTCTTAAAAGGAAGAGAAATTTTAAAGACCACAAGACTGTTGCACTTAGCGGTGAGTGTAGTGCAATTATCTAGAAAAAGCTTTCTGAAAAACTTAAAGACCCAGGTAGTTTCACTATCCCGTGCGCTATAGGTGAAAAATTTTTCGGAAGAGCTTTATGTGATCTTGGAGCTAGTATTAATCTTATGCTTTTATCAACTTTCAAAAGATTGGGAATATGATAAATTTAACCTACATCTGTGACTCTTCAACTTTAAGATCGTTCTATCACTTATCCAAAGGGAGTTGTGGAAGATGTATTAGTGAAGGTGGATAAATTTATCTTTCCTATGGACTTTATAGTATTAGATATGGAGGAAGATAAAAAAAATTTCAATTATTTTGGGAAGACCATTTCTTGCTACTGGGAGAGCTATGATTGATGTCCAAAAAGGAGAATTAACTATGAGAGTCAATGACCAAGAGGTAACTTTTAATATTCTGAAATCTATGAAGTACCCTTCAACTGAAAAAGATGATGAGTGCTATCGAATGGAAGTCTGCAATTATTTGAGAGAATATCATTTTAGAGAAGTATTTGAGGAAAATTTGGAATGTGAGGATGAAAATGAAATTGAAAATGAAGATGATTTCAATGATATGAAGAATGAAAAGTTAGACTTAGTTCAAGAAAATTTTGAAAGATTGGATACTATGGAAAATGGAGATAAAAGTTTGATTCCATCTATCATTAAACCCTCTGAACTCGAGCTGAAAATTCTTCCTAGTCATTTAAAGTGCATGTTTTTAGGAGAATTATCTACTTTACCAGTCATTGTATCTTCGGATTTAAATGAATATCAAGAACAAAAATTATTGAAAACTTTAAAAAGATACAAAAAGGCTTTTGGTTGGTCCATAGTTGATATTAAAGGAATCAGTCCTTCGATCTGTATGCACAAAATTTTATTGGATGAACAACATAAACCAAGAATTGATCCACAAAGGAAACTGAACCCAATAATGAAAGAAGTGGTTAAAAAAGATATTTTAAAGTGGTTAGATATTGGAATTATATATCATATTTCTGATAGTGTTTGGGTGAGCCCCATTCATTGTGTTCCTAAGAAAGAAGGAGTGGCTGTTGACGTAAATGATCGAAATGAAACCATTCCGATAAGACAAGTCACTGGTTGGTGAATATGTATTAATTATAGAAAATTAAATGCTGCCACCAGAAAAGATCAATTTCCTTTACCCTTTTTAGACCAAATGCTAGACAGACTTGCTGGACATAAGTAATATTGCTTCCTAGATGGATATATCGGTTATCACCAAATACATATTTCTCCTGAGGATCAAGAAAAGACTACATTTACTAGCCTTATGGAACTTTTGTTTTAGAAGAATGTCTTTTGGATTATGTAATGAACCTGCAAAATTTCAAAGATGTATGACATCCATATTTAGCAATATAACTGATGATAGAATAGAAATGTTTATGGATGATTTCTCAGTATTTGGAGATTCATTTGATGCATGTCTATGCAACTTAGAAAAAGTTTTAGAGGTATGTGAGAGAACAAATTTAGTCCTAAACTTGGAGAAGTGTCAATTAATGGTTGCAGGAGGAATTGTGCTTGGGCATAAAATATCTGAATATAACATGGAAGTAGATCCTGCAAAAATTCAAGTTATAGAAAAATTACTACCTCTAATAATCGTGAGAGGGCTAAGAAGATTTTTGGGACATGTAGGATTCTATAGGTGATATATCAAAGACTTTTCAAATTTCTAAGCCTCTATGCCAAATTTGGAAAAATTGAGAAAGTTTGATTTTAATGAAGAATATTTAAAAGCTTTCAATCTATTGAAGGAAAAATTAATTGCTGCACCTATAATAGTTTCACTTGACTGGGAGAAACCATTTGAATTAATGTGCAATTGTAGCAATTATGTTATTGGAGTTGTGCAATGGTAGCAATTATGTTATTGGAGTCGTTTTAGAGCAATGACATGACAAAATGTTTAAAGTTATATACTATGCTAGTAAAACTCTTACTGCTACTCAAATTAATTACACTACTACTGAGAGAGAGTTATTAGCAATCGTATATGCTTTTGAAAATTTTAGATCTTACTTAATCAGAGCTAAATGGATAATGC
Organism: Papilionanthe hookeriana x Papilionanthe teres; assembly: GCA_022702705.1. Classification (NCBI taxonomy): domain Eukaryota; kingdom Viridiplantae; phylum Streptophyta; class Magnoliopsida; order Asparagales; family Orchidaceae; genus Papilionanthe; species Papilionanthe hookeriana x Papilionanthe teres. The sequence goes on from CM040425.1 coordinate 157,250,435, forward strand.
ATACTGATCATTCTGCTATTAAATACTTAATACAAAAGAAGGATGCAAAACCAAGACTGATTCGATGGATGCTTTTAATACAAGAATTTGATTTTGACATCGTTAATAGAAAAGGTTCGATAATCAAATAGCTGATCATTTATCTAGACTTGAACAAACTAATTTGGATGATTTTGAGAAAGAAATTACTGAATCTTTTCCTGATGAGAAATTATATAATATTATTGAAGGAAATTTACCGTGGTATGCTGATATTGTTTACTACATCGTTAGTAATATTTTAGCACCTGTTTTAACAATGCAACAGCAGAAAAAATTTAAGCATGATGCTAAATTTTAATTCTGGGACAATCCTTATCTGTACAAGCAATGTAAAGATCTTATTATTAGGAGATGTGTGCCTTATGAAGAAACTGAAAAAATTATTTGAGAATTTCATGATTCTGAATTTGGAGGACATTTCAGAATTAATAGAACTGCACATAGGATTTTACAATTTGGATTTTATTGGCCTACACTTTTCAAAGATATTTATAAATTTATCAAAACTTGTGATCGATGTCAGAGAATAGGCAATATATCTCGAAGAAATGAAATGCCTTTTAATTTTACTCTGGAAGTTGAAATTTTTAATGCATGAGGATTAGATTTTATGGGACCATTTATGCCTTCATTTGGAAATATATATATACTGATTATTGTTGATTATGTATCAAAATGGATTGAGGCAATAGCTTTACATAGGTGTGATGCTAAAAGTGTTTCAAGGTTTTTAATGAATAATATTTTCTTAAGATATGGAATGCCTAGAGTAATCATCACTCATGGAGGATCCCATTTTAAGAATAATCTGATTCAAAGATTGGTGGAATAATATAATATTGTGCATAAAATCTCTACAGCTTATCATCCTAAACTAATGGTTTAGCAGAGGTATCTAATCGTGAAATTAAACAAATTTTAGAGAAAGTAATTAATCCTGAGAAATTGGATTGGTCTGCTAGATTAGATACCACTTCATCGGCATACATAACTGCTTATAAAACTCATATAGGAATGTCCCCTTACAGATTAATATTTGGAAAAACTTGTCACTTGCCAGTTGAATTTGAATATAAAGCATATTGGGTGATAAAGAAATTAAATTTTAATTTGAAAGATGCTGGTGAGAAGAGACTGTTGCAATTGAATGAATTGGAAGAAATCAGAAATGAATCATATAACAATGATAGAATATATAAGGAAAGAAGAAAAATATGGCATGATTGGAAGAATGTCAAAAAGGAATTTGAACCAGGATAAAAAGTTTTATTATACAATACAAGATTGAAATTATTTCCTAGGAAACTAAAATCTAGATGGACAGAACCTTTCATTGTAGTAAAAGTGTATCAGTTTGGAGCTTTGATTATCGAAGACCCTAAATCTGGAAAAATATTCAAAGTTAATGGCCAAATATTAAAAACATATTTTGAAGGCAATAGAGCAAATTTTAAAGAAGTTTTAATGTTGGATCAACTTGAATAACTGAAAGTTTTGTCGGGCTGACGATGTTAAACCAAACGCTTTGTGGGAGGCAGCCCACAGTTATTGAGTGTTTGCTTTGTTTGATGTGTTATTTGTGTTTCTTTGTTTCTTAATTAAGCCTTATTCTTCCTTAATAATCATTAATAATATTTAAGAAATGAATCGAATTGAAATTTAGAAAAAATTTGTACGAAGTAAAGTTTGGCGAAAGTTGAACTAGTGCCGAACAACACTGATATCAGCGCCGGACAGCGCCGTTATTCAGAAAATTTGTTTATCATCTTTAAATCCTAGTTTTGGTGGTTCTAGGCTGTAACTCTTCCATTAGAACTTCCAAAAACCACCCCTATATGTTGGAACTTCCAAAGGAACGAAGAGGAAGACCCAAATTCTTGTCTAAATGGATTCTGATTCGATGGAAAATCAAAGATTTCAAGTGCTCAACCGTAGAAAGTTCGTAAGTTTTGAGGCGCAGCAACTTTTCAACAAAAATATCTCGAAAATGAGATTAATTAAGGAGCGAGGCTTTGAAAATCAAGGTACGAATTCTCCTACAAAGAGAATTGATGAAATTATTGTTCAGAGACGTTGGGAAGTATTGTGTTATTTTACTACCACTGCAGTTGTTCCGGTTGTGAAGGAATTCTATGCAAATATTCATGGAATCAACCAAGGATCAGTTTACGTACGAGGTAGGTTTGTCACATTTACTCCTGCAAAGATTAATGATTATACATGATAGAGAATGTACTAATTTGCCACTATTCAAATTTTGCCCCAATAAAGGATGATATGAATAACATATACCGATATCTGACAGATGAAAGTGATGAATGGGAGATAAGAGATAGTAGGTATGTATGTTTCTCTATCACACTGTTAAATCGTACGTCGAAATACTTACATTACTTCAACTGGGAATGCCTATTGATGTTGGTTCGATAATTGTTAAGTTTTTATTGGGATTGATCATTCATGGATCAAAGTATGGGCTTGGAAATCCTTCCACCATATTTCTCCTCTGGAGTCAATCATGTGTGCCATATGAGAACTGGGAAAGAGTACTTCAACCTTAGAAGCCTATAAACCCAGCAGATGCATATAATAACCATGTAATTGGTGATATGAATGATATGAACATTATTGAAGATCAACCATCTCAAAGGTCAGCACCTATTCCTCCTTATTTTTCTAAAAGTTCAGAGATTATCCTGAAGAAAATCAAGAAATTAGAGCTGGAAGCACAACATTTGATTAATAAAATCAATAATCTCTCTAATTTCTTTGATCATCTGGATTGGAGAATGAAGGAGCACTTTGATCATTCTGGATATCTTAAAGAAATTTTGACGCGGTTGATGAGAAGAAAAGGCTGGATTGAAGAGGATTCTACTGAAGCATTTCCATTTCGTTCATTCTATAATTTATTTTTCCATTCTCAATCGATGGGAGATCTTAGAACTGATGATAGTTCGGAGGAAGAATGAACTTGATTATTATATTTCTGTATTTGTGTATTTGATTGCTTTGCTTTGCATTGCTTTACTTTATTTGGTTTGAATGTTATATTTAGACATGCTTGTCTGTTTAGTTCTCATCATTATTGTGTTTTGATTGTGTGCAACGCTGAATTTAAAGATTATATGGCTTGAAAATATGTAATGTTTAGTGTTGTGTGTAAGTTTATGACTCATGGATTTTATATATGAAAGTAATGTTATGTGTTGTTTGTGTTAAGAAAATAATATTTGCCAAGGCTTTAGGATGTTATTCAATGCTTAATTAGACTGATTAGACATCAGAGCGGGCTCGAAAGGATCAAAATTGCAAAAAAAAATCGGCAGCCTACTTTTTGAACTGGCACCGAATGGCGCTGCTACCAGCGCCGGACAGCTCCAAAAGTTAGAGAGTTTGGTCGTGTTTACAGAATAATGCGCCGAACGGTGCTAGAACTAGCTCTGGACAGCGCTCGAATGTAAAAACTGCCTAAAACTCTAAATTTTTGCGATTTAACTCTGGGACCCACCATTTTTGCCCAAACCATTGTCTTTAACCTCCAGACAAGGATGATTTTCGCTCCTATAGCTCACTAACATTTGGATTTGAAGCGATTTTGTGGCCGGAAAAGTTTGGATTTCACCTTCTCTAGGTAAGAGCTACACTTTAACCTAAACATTTTTGACTTTAAACATGGAAATCTCCTACATTAGGATGATTTGGAATTTTGAAGTTTTTGGAGAGACTTTAGAGATTTTTCATGGATGTTGAGTTCTTATCTATTTAAATTTATATTGGAGTCCATTGCTTTGTAATTTGAAATTTAATTTGGAAAATTTTGATATTTATAGACAAATGGCTCCAAGATTTGTTAAGGGGAAGACGAAATTTGATTATGATGAAAGTAAATTTATGAATTTCAAAGCTTATTCACGTTTTAGTACATTTCTTAGCCATAAGAAATGTATTCAAGAAAGAGCATTTGAAAATCCTGGAGGAATGCTTGAAGAATTGATTGCTAATTGTCAAGGAGAAATTTTCCATTATTTCACTGCTAATGCGATGGTGGGTATTGTTCGAAAATTTTATGCTAATTTGTTTTATTCTGAGAGTGAATTTATTCTGGATAGAGGCCAAATAGTTGAATTCACCTCTGCCAGCATAAATTCATTTTATCAGTTGAGAGCACCCTACCATTATGATTATGAAAATTTTTCTATAACAAATTAAGCATTGGATATGATTGTAAACTTTTTAACTGATGGAAAAGGGGAATGGAATATTAAGCAGAGACTAAAAGTTATCTTCCCCCATTCTACTTTGAATCCTATGTCAAAAGCCTGACATTATTTCATTTCTGCAAGATTGTTACCTTCCAACCATCACAGTGATGTTACTGTTGATAGAGTTATTCTGAATTACTGTATTTAGACCATGAAGAATATAAACATTGGGGATATTATTCATAAAAGTATTTTGACAAGCTCAAAAGGAGAGACTACAAGAGGACTAGGACACGCCAGTCTGATTCATGCTTTATGTATTCAGGCAGGTGTAGTGATTGAAGATAATGATGAGGTAGTCTACCCCCTGAAGCCTATTACTAAACTAAATCTGAGTGTAGGATGAAAATTGAGTAAGAGAGCTGATGAACCTTCTTCTAGTCGAGATAGACCATCTACATCTAAGGAGACTACTCTGCATGATGTTATGGATCAACTGGAAAGGTTAAACACCTGAGTAGTGGGATCAGATGTGAGGAACAAGATTAATGATGATTATCAAGTGCGGTAGAGAGAATATGAGATAGCTTATCATGACGCACAGATGAGATTTTTCAGAGGAGATACTGATATTGTATTTCCTACTTACCCTGAGTATACTCCATACCAGCCTGAAGAACCTGATGATGGTGGAGCTTCTGTAGAAGATGAAGATTGGTAGTTTATTTATTTTTATTTTTCATTAAACTTTGTGATGTATTTGTGTTTTAAATTTGTACCTGAGACTCCTTATGATTTGTATTTGAGATGTTAAATGTGTGTTGAATGTACTTGTAGTAGACTTTGTTGTTGATTTGTGATGTGATAGTGAAGTTTTTATGTGTTTGGATTGTTAGTTTAATTTGTACCAGTATCAATTGGATGTTAATGTTATGTGCACTATTTAATGTGTTTTAAACTTCTTCTTTATAAACTTCTAGCCCTTATTTGTGTATAGAAATGCTTCTTAATTATTTCAGATCTACTGTTCTACTTCATGAAGAAAACCCTGCTGAAACTCAAAGGTATGAAAGACCAGCATATTGAGGTATGAGTTATATTTAGATTTTTTTCTTTCTTCCATGTTAATTATATTGAAAATCTAAGTTTGGGGGAAGGGAAAGAATTAACTATTAATTATTCTAATTTTAAAGTATTTTCAAAAATTAGTAACATGATTTCCTGTAATAGAGCTCAATTTCAGATAACTATATTTTGATTTTATTTAAGTATTTTATCAAATTGAATGAAAGTGTTTGGTAATGAAAAATAATTTTGTGATGTAAGATATTTGGTATAAAAGTATAGGACTATAGTCAAATATTCAAAGTAAAAAAACTGTATGTTTGAAATATTAAGAATCTTAAAATTTAATGTGATTGGAAAGGAATGAGAATGTGGTAAGTTTCAAATTTAGGGTGAGAAGGGTGAAGTTCAAAATCAATAAAGGTTTTCCAGATACAGTAATCCTCACTAAAAAAGAAAAGAAAAGAAAAGCAAAAAGAAAAAGAAAAGAAAAGAAAAGCAAAAACAAAAGAAAAAGAAAAAGAAAAGAGAAGTGAGGAGAAGCTTGAGGAGATACCTAATCAAAAATTGGCTTCACTTGGACCTACCTAAAGGGAAAAAACTTAATTAATATCCTGAACTTATATGTATGGATTAACATCTTTACTAATAGTGTTCTCATAAACTGCTTTTCATGTAATCCTTTTAAGTGCCTTAATAAAACAATCTACAGTCATTTTTGAAATGAATAGAAGACTAGAACTCTTAGACTTGATTACTATATATTCTTAAACCTACAGAATTTACTTAAATTATTCAAATATCTTTCTAAAAATTTTACTATTGTACTTATTTAAATCAAAATTATGATATTCTAGAAAGAAAGTTCATTGTAGTGGATCATAATTTTATGTATTAACTAGAATTACTTGAGGACAAGAAATAGTTATGTTTGGGGATCTTGATCAACTGAAAATTTAATAGTTTTTTACTATTCATTTCATACCTATTTTTGAAGATATTACACTTTAAAGGAAGGTATTCTTGATGATTTCATGCAGGTACAATGATTTTAGAGCTTTGGAGCAAAAGGAAGTGAAAAGGAGCAAATTTGGAGCGAAAAAGGATAAAAGTGCATTTTGTTAAACTAGCGTCGAGCGGCACTGTGACCAGCACCGGACAGCGCTAATTTCTAGAGAGTTATGATGTTTTGGTGGAATAATGCGCCGAACGGCGCTCCTACCAATGCCGGACAGCGCCCTATTCCGATTTTGAACTAGATTCAATGTATTTGGCCGGATTTTGAAAAATTGCTTTAGGAAACTCTTGGGAATTCAGTTTTGGCTGAATTTCAACACATTGGGAGCCACATTTCAAAGGGGGAAGAAAAGAAGAGAAGAATTTAGAGTTTAGAGAGTGAGTTCTTTCCATTTTGTGTAGGAAGTTAGGTTTTTGTTTTTCTCTTCTAAGGAGTGTGAGAGGAGAGGGAAAGTGAGAGATTTCTTCTTCCTTACTATTCTAAAGAGAGAATTGTGTGTTGTCGTGAAGAAAGAAGAGGAGTCAAAGGAATTCCTTGAGATTTGCTGGGGGAAGAATTTGAGATAAGTAGTCTTTACTTTACACTGTTTGTATGACATTATTTTTATATATGAAATCCATGTTTTGTCATCTTTTCCTCATGAGTCTTGAGTAGATTTCTTTGTCTTTCTCCTTTTCATGTGAAGTGTTGATATTGTGAAATGGAAATGATGTGTCGATTTATTATGAAGAATTTGTGATGAATTTTACACTTAGAACTTCATTTACTTTTTGATCTGGCCAATTAAATTGTTAAACTTGTTGGGAAACTTATGTTCCGAAAGGATTATGAGTTCCACAACAAAAGTGAAGGTCACATTCAAATTCCATGAATGGTGAAGTTCATGGGGGTTGAATGTAAATAAATAAGAAAATATACTTTGTGGGCATAGAATTGGAGATTTCAGAATTACAGGCTGAAATCCTCAATTTGGTCCTAATGTTTAGAAATTGAAGCGAGTGTTAGCCTTCAGAAGAAGAGAAGTGGGAACTCTGGAGTGAGAGCCAGTATCCTCACAGCCTAACCACAGATTTTGGGACTAAACTTAGGATTAGCCAATGTTCTTTATATGCTGAAATATGGGTAAAGAATAAGAATGCTCCTATTTGGCACAATACATTTGCATCACTGATCTTTGTCATAATAATCATCACATTATGAATGGAAAAGAGGAAATTATTTCTTACAATTGAACTTTGTTATAAATTTAGTCTTGTATTAGTTTAACTTTCTAGAATTTAGAACGTGCTTTGGTAGATATAGTAACTGAACCTGTTTATCTTTACTTTTAAAATAAAACAACTTGCAATTGTGTTGTGATTCGATAATAGATTTTTGTGCTACACTATAAAAGTAAAGCCTCCATGTGGGATCTATATTCCAAGACTCCACTAGAGCTCTGTATTACTTGAGAGATACGTATACTTGCGTTAATTGTATGACTTGTTATCATTTAAGTCAATATATAAATCTAAATCTGAGTTCCTTAATTTTTGCAAATCAAAAAAAGTTACACCAGGGCTTAATCAGAAAGTTCTATATTACTTGATTAAATGATATGTATACTTGTGTAGTATCTATATTATGAAATATTAAAAAGGAATATATATATATATATATATTCTCAAACTAAATGGGATCGAAGGGCCATCTAAGTGCTACCTTTATGGAACTCATGCTAAAACTTTACAACACTTATTTTTTACCTGTAATTTCTCCTAGGAGGTTTGGCAGGGGGTTATAAACCTACTCAACAACAACACACTTCTCCTTGATTGGCATGATTTTACAAATTTTCTGGCTGCCCTAGCAAAAAGCTAAGGTTGGTGAAATTCCATTTATCATAGCATGGTTTATTTGGATGCACAGAAACAGTATGAAGTTTGAAGACAAAACTAGTTAAGTTCTCACTGTGGTGGGGCACTGCCAGACTTTCATAACTAAGCTCATCCACATGATGAAGTTCACTAACATTCTCAATCTTCCTCTACATGACCACTCCAAGTAGTCCAGAATTATTCTTATTTTCTGGAAAGCTCCTATCCACCATTTTATCAAAGTTAACACTGATGAGGTCTTCTCTAATTTTGGTGCTAGCATTGGTGGTGTTTTCAGGGACCATAGTGGGAAGTGTGTTTGCTTCTTTCAAACCCCTACTGTTGCTGCTGATGCTCTGGAAACTGAATTAGTAGCTATCTTCTGGGCTCTTCATCTGGCCAACTCCTTCCAGTGGTCTAATTTATCTGTGGAATGTGACTCAGCCATCCTCTTACAGTATATGCAGAATACCCTCCCCCCACTTTGACACCACTCCATCTGGATTAAGAGAATCAAGGCAATCTCCCAGCAGATAAACACTCAGTTTAATTTTATTTTCAGAGAAGGCAATAGGCCTGCTAATTGGCTTGCCAGAAGTGCCCTATCCGATCAGAAAGTGCAGGTCTCCTCCTACCCTCCCCCCTTAGCTATCATTTCTCATTAAAGCAGATTGGGTGAAAGCTCCTCATTTCAGATTAGTGGACAACTAATGCTAATTTTCCTACCTTCTATCTGGAACTTTTTCATTTCTACTGCTGCCATCTCCATCATCTTTGGCATGGTAGAATTGTGGGATTTTGATGCTATTGATGAAACTAAAAATCTGACCACACCTCACAGCTACTATGGGATTGGCTCATTTAAGTCCTGGATTAATTTGCTGGTCATTTTTTGTTTAGCGTTCTTATTCTTTTTTGTTAGGGTATACTTGGGATTAAAATTTTGGTTAGAAATCAGTTTATTTTTCCCTTTTGGTGTGGAGTTGTAATATGAGGGTTTGTATTTTTGGGTAGCCTTGTAACTTCATAACTTTATTGAACATGTAGGGAGCCTTTTGTAGCTCCTTCCCTCAAATATATATATATATATATATATATATATATATATATATTGTAAGCATAATTATTGGTGGATCATTGCAACCGACGAATCTTTTCACAAATATATTTTCCATCTCTGCAAAGATCTTCATTGATATGTTGGGTATTTCTACCTACCAGTCGAAAGCTATCCCTGACAAGCTATTGATGAACTATCGGAACAAAAGAGCTTCACTTCCTCCTGTGTTGCAACAACTGGCTCTGAAATGTGCTATATGTCCTATCGAATGTCTTGAAAGTTGGAGACACAAAGCCTTTTGGGTAAGGCACATCATCAAACTCCTCTGGGTATGATCTACCCTTTGAAACTGATGCTACGCCTTTAGACTATGCCAAGGCCTCCCGAACTTACTATTTGACCATTTTTTATATCCTTCTCTGGTATACTCGGAGTTGAATCCTTCTTTGGAGTTTCATCTTCATTGGTAGAAACGACTTCTCTTCTTTCGTCTGTAATGTGTATAACCTCGGGTTGGTTAACTTCCAGAGATGCCACTAGTTCTGACTGTGACTGTCCATGTAGTGTGGCCATAACAGTCATGGCGGCAGTCATCTCCTTCATTTTCTTCTCCAGATGAGTAATCTGTTCAACTCTTGTCAAAATGGCCCTTTGAAGCTCATATGTGGCGTTCTCCTCACTAGGAGAATCGTACGCAGATGATGTGGACCTGGTCTCGATGACATTAATTTTCATGAACTCTTCTTCCATAAGATCTGACAGGTAGTAATCTTCATCATCAATATCCAATCCTCGTTGTTTTGATAACTTTGAAATCTCTGCTCGGAGATTTCAAACTTTATCATCAACTGCTTTCTCTTTAGTCAACTTCATATCTATAAGCCTCCCTTGATAGTCACTTCTCTCTGCAACTGACTCAGAAGCAATGGTGGTAGTGGTAATAGGAACATCAGGCTCAGGATCCATTTTGTGAACTACAGACTTCTCGGAGTGTACTAGTGCAACGACCTTCGGTAACCACACTTTCCTCTTAAAAGTCGGTGCCTTGACATGGACTGTCACGACGGGGACCTCAGAGTGGTGAGGAGAAGTGTGTTCCCTAGGGTGTAGACCATTTATAGAGTTAAACAATCCTCTCCTAATCTTCTTCTTCTAGAATTCCTTATGTTCATCGACAGATGGTACACTTGGACCCAACCGAGACTTGACCGATCTGCGCACTACAGTGTCGGAGTGGCAGAAGTATCACTTGTAGTAGTGGTAGCAGCACTGACACATCTCCTTAAATGGAGTCTGGCAGGAACACGGACTGACGGTGTTTCAGACAAACTGTGTACCGAACGGTTGAGTTTCTCATTTCTTAAAATTTTATTCTTCATTTTTGGGGATACTACACATCCCATTCTCTTGAGAAGCTTGGCAATAAAAAATCCCTCCTTCTTAGTTAATCTCTGGAAATTTGTGTGGACTCGGGTGATGGGTGTGGGTCTCTCCCTCACCTCATCACGTCCATGTGGTAACGGTAGAGTAGTAGCAATCCGATGGAGGCTCTCATTTTTGGTAGTGTCAACCAACGGGTGGAACCTACTCTCTCGGAGGAGAGGTTAGGTTTCTGGTAAACTGAGTTCCTCCTATTGAGGAATCTCATCAATCACTGGCAGACTTATGACTTGTTCCCTAGCGGTCTTGAGAATCTTACGACTGCAGTTCCTTCTTTGAGACCTAGTCGGTGGAGGAACTCTATAGCTGGAACCAATCTCAAAAACAGACGACGCAGCAAGAAAAGCATTATCAGAATTTTCTTCATGTAGAATTTGCTTCCCCTTGGTGGATGGGAAGGAGGGTGCGGTGACGAAAAAATCAGAACTAGTATGGCTGACAACTCTCCTAGGCATGGAGACGACTGACTTGACGGAAGCGGTAGAAAAATTCACCTTCTTAGCAGAAGGGAAATCTTGGTGAGAGTTCAGATCAAACTTGGCAGAAGGCTCTTGAACTTTTGGGGAAGCAACTTTCACAACGATGAACGAGGCTTTTCTAAGTACGACTTCGAACTCACTAAAGTCGGTCCCAAATTGGATCATTGGAGCAGCAAGACGGGCCTCACGAGAAGTGGGGAAGTTGTAAGAGAAGGTGAGCGTAGGGATCGACATCACGACTGTTGAAAGAACATTCCAAAAGTTAGTGAAGGCCTAAACCCTTATAATCATAGTACAACACTACGAAAAAGATCGTTCTGTGAATTGGGCATAATTTCATTTTATTCTGAATTTAAAGATTTTATCATATCTTTGATTTTCATATATTCGTTAAAAGGAGTTTAAGATTAAGAAAGAATGGTTTGATCTGTCAATAGTAAGATCGAACCCGGGAGGCACAAAAAGAAAGTGAAGTGTGGGACCACGTCTGGGATCCCCTTTACAACGCACACTGCTCTAGTGAAGCTTGTTCACCAACATGCCTATTGGGCGTCTGACCCACAAAATAAAGAAAAATCCTAAAGATTCCTAAACCCCTTTGTTTAAGGAGGGTCAAACAAATGGTCCTAAAATCAAGGAAAATTGATTGTACTTTCCCAAAAAAGAAATGGGTAAAGTATGTCAATAGAAGAATGGTAATCTGGTTCATGAGGGACATGAACGCATTACCGATGTATGAGTATAACATTTCCTGATCTTAATGAAGAGAGAAACTTTTCCTTAGCGGGGTCGCCAGAAAATTATTGGTGCAAAGAAGGTTTAGATTTAATTTATATAAATGTAGATAGAAGTTTGGAAAATATAAACTTAATTTTAAAAAAAATAAAATCAAAATGATCTCATATATGCAATAGTTTAAATAATCAAGCACTGCACCACAATCCATGTCTCTATTCTGAAGAATGGATACATTTCTTGGTGGTGAGGCTTGATCAAATAAACCAAAAAATTCATGACATCCATTTGGTCTGCAAACCATTTATGTTGACCGACAACTTCCTCTATTTAATACAAAAGAATTAGATATGATTTATATTAATCCGAGGTCTTTAAGTTTCCTATAAGGGCAAGCCCTTATAGTTAATTACATCTTAGATAATCAAATTCACCTAAGAAAACTCTTGATATAGATCAGGAAATATTATATTCATGACTTTCAAAAGGTAGGATCTTCAAGAAAATGTGGTAATAGAAAATTCAATAGTGAGTGGCTCAAGTTTGGAACAGTTATTGTAGGAATCCAAAGGAATGAAAGCAAGGTGAAAGCATAGCTCCAAGAAAAATCTTGGTGATTTCCCAAACTAACCCAATTTTATTATTTAGGGCTTACATTTACTTGATATTGATCATGTGAATAGCCCGAAAGATATGAGGATTTATGTCATATCAGATGACAACCTCGGAACCTAAGATGATTTAGGGCTTATATTGCACAACATGATTATGCAAGGGCCTAAAGGAATAAAGTGAGGATTTAGGTTGTACTAGGCAAACTACCTCAAAGTCCTTTGGCTTGTAGTTTATTTCTAAGGATTTTTTATGTTGAAGATAGGCATGCTGCACACTGTGCATGCTCCAAGCTCTTCGTTGTAGCAGGTTTAGGTTTAGAAGTGTCAAATGTATGAGATGAGAGAAGTAGAATTTTTTGGTAATATTAAAATTGAGATGTCTTAATGTCTTATTGGGGGGGCAGAATTTAAGTTGATCATAGAGACACCGGTTAAGATCTCACGGTTCCCTCATTCTGGCACCACCGTTTTCTTCGAATTCACTTAGTCTAGATGAATTTACCAAATTTAACTAAATGAATTCAGTACTTTCATTTAGACTGTGGGAAATTTCATTAACAGTCGTAGGTTGCCTTCTCCGAGTGATTTCCGGTCATCCAAAGAGGCGTTTTAATTTAATTTCACTCGTAATTTTTGTTCTGTTTGTGATTAAGTTTTGAGTTGTCTTCTATTTTAACTATTATGGCGGTGAATTTTTATCTTTTTTTGTTTTAATTTTGATTTTAGTTTTGGTTTTGCTGCTATCCTAAAAGTTTTGGTTTTGACATGCAAGGTTTCCTTGTTATTTATGATATAATCTCGCAAGTAAAAAAAGGTATGAGAGAGTAAACACAAGTAAATTGTAGTGCAATAAAATAAAAACGTACCTGACATTTCTTCTCATTCCTTCACCAGAAAATTTAGCCTTGCAATGCATATATATAATTTTGCAGAAATTGAAGCATACTAAAGAGCAGGAAAAAATAGGGCTTAAAGTGTACCCATCAAATTCTATGTCATAACTTGGTGGGTCCTATTTGTTTAAGTGTATAGATGATTCTTCAAGCAAGGCAATATAAGTTTGATCATCCTCCAAGATATCCATAAGGTTATGAGAAAGGTCCAGGGACTCGGCATCAGGCATCTCATAATTTCTTGGAAAGTCTCAAGTTCGTTCAAACTTATTACGTTGCTTGATGACTCGTCACTATTCATACCCTTATGCTCAATAAACTGATGTTCTAATAATCCCATAGAGTGGGGTGATTATCACTTGATGTTCTATTTATAAATTATGTGAGTGAAGGCCTCTAAGGGCAGATTGATTTATTAAGAAACTTAGCCGATTTAATTTTAAAGCTGAGCTTGTAGTGTTTCAAATATGTTTACAATTAACTTTATCATCTTTACTAATCCATATTAATCAAATTTGATTAAGCCTAGCTCACTACCAAGCCCTTAAGACTTAATGAGTACATTTGCAATTTTGGGAAATGCTAACTTATGTAATCATGATTCTTAATCCTTATCAAAGTATTTAATTTATCATTAAGCACCAACTAGGGGTATTAGATTAATAGATTATTAACCTCCAAAGTCAAACCCTTAACCATAGGATCATTTAATTTTGATTATTTTCCAAATTAAAATAATCAAAGGAAATTACAAATTTATCCTTTATGTGACAAAGGTGAGGTTAATTTTTACCATTTAAATCCCTTGTATTTCAATCATCCAAATATGTCAATTATGATAATTCGTTGCCCATTTTCCCTTGATTAGGATTAAACATTTATTAAGGATTAAATTTCTTAATTACAAATTTGCCCCTATAAGGCCTATCACTTCATAATTTGTTAAATATAACTAAAATGACTTTGAAATTTTCATGCCACCCCAATTAGGGTCAATTAAAACATTAGAGAAGAAAATGTGATTTTTCTAATTTTAATTTGATTTATAAAACTATTTACATGTAAAATGAGGATTTTCAAAGATAATTTAATAACTTAATGAAAAATATATTATTTAATCTTTTAAAAATTATTGGAGGTTCACATAGACCAGTAGACCACTAGGACCAATTTTTATGATTTTTCTGAATTTTAATTTATTATTATTATAATTATTTGTTTGTTTTTTAGCATTAACTAAATATAAAATATTATTTAAATGGTAAATTAAGTTTTATATTTTTCTTAAATTTCTCTAAGGTCAAGGAACCTAGGGAAATAAATTTTATATTTTTTGTGATTTAAATTTTTATTATTAGAATTATTTTAGTGAGAAAATAAGGAAAATCTATTTTTAGCCTTTAAAAATTAATATCTTTACTTAGAAAATTAGGAAAAATTAATTTAATGGTTCCTAAATGATTAAGATACCAAATGTGATATTTTAGTGGATTTTTATATTTTAGTGTTTTTTATTATTTTTAATTATTTTTAATAATTTCTTTAATTATTTAAAATTTCAAAATATGCTTAAAAATGAAGTGTTTATTTTAATTACCATTTTATTTTTATTAAATTACCCTGGTCATAAGGAACTCCCAAGAACTAATTTGGTGATTTTTTTAGTTGTATTTTAATCATTATAATTATTTTAATGTTAAAATTGTCATTTAACTTAGAAAATCAAATTAGGTGATCAATATATATTCAAATGACTTAAAATTTTTTATGAGAGTTCCTCTGACCCTAAGCCATAGTGAGGAATAAAAATTTGACCATTTCCATTTATATTTAGTCCAACTTAATTTTCTTTAGGTTTAGTGAGTTTATTAAAATTAGGGTGAGCTTTAATGAGTTAAATCGAGTTTGTATTTTTCCAATGGTCCTTTGGTCACAGAGAACCTACTAAAATATTTTTATATTTTTTTGATGAACATACTAATTATTATAATTATTTTATTAAAACAGACACAATAAACTTGAAAAATAGGGATCTCCTCATAGAGACCTCCTCTGATCTTGGAAAAATAAGGAAGATCTCGCATGACAAAGAGAACAAACCCCTAAGTTTCGTACCATGGTGAAATTTCCAAGCAAAAGAAGGATTAAAAAACTAAATATAGTATTTAATTAATTAAAAATAAAATACACATCAACTATACATAAACCTATTTCTACATTGTTTTCCTTTGTTCATTGAGCAAGTGGGTATTTTTTTTATTGTTTTGATTTTTATACACCAAGTTATGGTTTATTAAAGGTGGACTGATTTAAATAAATCAGAAAATCCATAATTTCCCACTTATCCAGCGCGGCGCCACCTCAACATGCGACGACTCTGAACTCCGCGTAGCGCTCTCTCATTTGACGCCACCTTCTGACTCGACAGCCATGCATCCACGCTTTATTCACCATCTCCTCGTCCAACTGCATCAGTGCCTTCCAACCAATAGACGTGCGATTGAACGGTCCTCCTTCATCTTCTTCGACGGGTCTGTCCCGAGAGCCGTCCACCTTCTAACCCTAAGATCTTGAGCTAGACTCAACCAAATCACTTCAGATTTGATCCTATAGACTCATCTAGTTCAGACAAACATATCCATATGGTTTATACGGTATAAAATACAATACTCATTCATGGAGAATGAGAAAAAACTCTAGAGGAAGTGAGAGCTTTATATCTTGGTTTGAGAGGGGAAACCTCAATCAGAATAGTTATGCACCCTCTTAATGACCTTGCGAAGCTCCTCCAAGCAGCACTTTAAGCTCTCCTCAAGTCCAGGTATGAACTTGATCAAACCCGATTTGGGGGGTTGATCAAACTCTATGCTAGAAGCTCTCTGTGATGGGGCTTTTGTGAGGTATCTTCTTCTCTCAGTCTGGTGATGGCGTGGGTGCAAGTAATTGGATTTTGGTGTAGTGTATAGCTATGGTGAAAGGTGTCCTATTTCAACTGAAATTTGTGCTCAAAAATTGAACTCAGGCAGTGGGGATTAGGGCTGGAGGTTGGTTGGCTTGAGCTTAGGAGGGTGGAGGAAGCTCTAGAAGCAATTTGGTAGTCTCCCCAAGGTATATTTGCATCTCCTCCTTTGTCAGTGAAGGAGGTGGACTTAAATAGCCATGGCTGGGGTGAAGCTCAGGGGGTCAGTGATGCTGACTTTTTATATTACAAGAACTTATGAACCCAAATTTAAATATTTATAATGATTTTGAAAATTCCAAACTTCAACGCAACTATACGTATCATATAAAGTAATACAGGGCTCTAATGGAGTTCTGGTTATCGATCCTAAAGGGAAGGCAAATTCCTTACAATAAATAATGTAATACTGAAATCCAATACTCAAATCGTAATTAAATTTTAAGTTTACTTTTACTAACAAGATGCAGAAAACAGTAACAATTAAGCAAACTACAATTACTTCTAATATCTTTAAAACAGAATTAACTAACACTCACACACTAAGCTTGTATTTGAAAGGTTTTTATATATATGAAAAGTATCTTTTCTCTTGCAATGAGTATATGATGTGTGAATGATATGAAATAATTATTTATTGTATTATGCCAAATAGGAGCATAAATTTTTCTTTACCCTCAAAAGAGTACCCCCTGTTCCAAGCATGAAAAGAACATTGACATATCCTAAGTTCAGTTACTAAATCTAAGGCTAGGCTGGGAGGATAGCGGTTGTCACTACGGAGCTCCCGCTCACCCTTCACCCGAAGGCTAACCTTCGACTTTAGTTACTAATCTTAGGACCTAATTGGGGATCTCAGCATGTCACCCTGAAACCTCCAATTTGAAGTCCATCAAAACACATTTCCCTATTTATTTTCACTCAATTCCCATGAACTACACAATTCATTCATGGACATTGAATGGATTCTTCATTATTGTTGTAGGACACTAAATCCTTTTAGAGTTAATGTTCAACAACAGATTTTAACAATTCAATTAGCCAGATCAAAAAGTAAATTAAGTTTGAAATGAAAAACTATCACAATTTCTTCAATATTTTAAAAGCACTTCAGATCCACATCATCACATCATCACATCTCTATGCAAGAAGAAAGACAAGGAGACTACTCAGAATTCATAAAGAAGACACAATAAAATATGGATTTTATATATAAAAAAAGTCATACAAACCACAAAAGTAAATACAACTTATCTCTTTCTCTTCTCTAATGCAAATCCTTTGAAATTTCTTTGAATCCTTTTCTCTCTTCTTTGCAACACTCAATTCTCTCTTTAGAATGGAAAAGAAGAAGCAATCTCTCACTTTACCCCTTCTCTTTCACTCCTTAGAGAAGAATCCCTCTCAAATTCTCACTTCTGCACTCTTCTCTTCCAAGCTCTAACACTCAACACACTCACACACACTAGAACCCTCACTACCACCACTTTCTCCCCTCTCAAATTTCGTCCAAAAATAATTACATATATGTTAGAAACGAATCCCAATAATTTCCTTAAGCATCCCTTCAAAAAGTCGCCAAAACTCTTTAAATTTGAATTGCACCGACATTGGGCGCCGGCGACTTTCTATCTTTCTCATTTTTTTCTGGAGCTCTCGGGAAAAAGGCGTCGGTGGCGCTAGAAGCTGTTTTCTCCCATTTTGCTCATTTTCACTCCAAATTCGTTCCTTTTCGCTTCTTTTCGCTTCAATCACCTAAAATCATCATACCTACAACAAATCATGAAAAATAAATTTCTTTAAAGTGCAATATCACCAAAAATGGGTAAAATTATATAGCAAAAACAGTATATATTTTTGATGCATCAGTCAGCTTAGGTGCATTAAGCTGCCTATGTGGAAGGCAGTAAGGCTCTAGTGACCAATCAGGGTTGTACACCTGGAATGGGTAAGTTTGGGTTTAATTTGGTGTGAGGTGGCTCTCAATTTTGGCTCCTCCGGCGACTATGCCGGACGGCCAGGCCAGGGGAGGTGCTCTGGTTATCAGGTGAGTCAGAGGGGAGTCTTAGTGGTGATTAATGGATTTGGGGAAAGCTTTGGGCAAAGAAATATATGATTTGGCAATTTAAGGAAGGAGATCCCCTAAATTAGGGGACCCTTGGTCCATAGCTCAACTAGATTGGGATAGGTGGATTTAGGTCAGTCCCTAGGGTCCACTTGGTTGCTATGGTGAGCTTGGCTTGGTCACATTTTGTTTGATTTAGTCACATTGGGCATGGGTTCAATTTTGGCCACTTGGATTCAAGTTGGGCTTGGTTAGGTTCAAGTTTGGGTTAGGTCTAATTGATTGTTCAAAATGGTATGTTTGATTGCCATAAAGAGTTTAGAAAAGGATTGGAGTGATTTTGAATTAATTTAGGAGGCGTATTTGGGGAAATTTGGGTATTTGGTCAATTTTGGGCATGTTGGATTAGACTTGGGTTTGGGTTAGGCTAGAGTCTGGTTAAGGGCCAATTACAGGTTCAAATTGATGTAGGGGATATCATAAAATGTATTAGATAGGAATTGAGTGGAAATTTTGGGGTTAAGACATTCAATTTGGTGAAATTTGGGTATGTGGCACATTTGGGGCAACATTGGGGATTTTGACTTGGTTTGGATTTGGGTGAGGTTTGGGCTCAAATGTGGGTTAATTGATGGATCAAGCTGGTGTTTAGGAATGTTATGAAGAGTTTGGAATTCAATTTTGAGGAAATCCAATGGCTAAGGGGTTAAACAGGGGAATTTAGGTCATATGGTCAAAATTAGGGTTTTTTGGTTTGGATTTTAATTAAGCTTGAAATTAAGATAAATTGGACATGGATTTGATTTAAATTGAGATTAGATATGATGAATTTTGGTTTAGAGTTTAAATTGGGCTAGATTGGGGTCAATTGGGTGGACATTGAAGATAATTTGGGTACTTTAGGCCTTAAGGGGCAATTTGGGGCTTTCGGTCAAAATGGGTTAATTTGGTCAAATTGGGTCAACTGATGTTGTTTAAATTGATTTTAGGAGCATTTGTGATGATTTTGAAATTTTTTGGAACTTTTGGAATTTTTTAATTTGGAGGGGCATTTTGGTCATTTTGGATATTTTGGGGGACACGAAAATAAAGAAAATAAAATGTTTAAACAATGTTAAACTTTAAATTATTTTGAACTAATTTGAATTAATTTTTAATGACTTAAGTGCATAATTATTAGTTAGTTAATATAAGAGGTTATCCCTCATTAGAAGCAACTTTGTCCAAAATAAACCATCAAGTATTTCTCTAAATAAAAATGCAGAATGTATAGCCATCCAAAAATAATACATTAAGAGAAATTAAAAAGAATTTTCTCGATAAAATAAATGTCATTTACATACCTAACACACAATTATTTTTTATTTATAGGTCCAACTTCTAACTTTTGTTGTTTATTTAAATCTCATTCACATCTAAAAATATATATGAAAAAAGTGTTTTTAACTTTTAATAAATTAATATTAATGACAATTTTTTTTTTATTTAAAAGATTTGAGTGTTATTACATAAGAATTATGTTCTTATGAATTTATAATATCTAAATTGAAAATTTTATTGATTTGTTTCATATTGCAAACTAGATACATATGTCCATTATTTGTTTTCTTAGAAAAATATGTCAAAAATTAATTATGGATAAAATTACTACACTTGCATTTGCGAATTACTTGTCAAAATTTCACAAGTTTATCATGGTTTGAGTATGTGTTAACATGACTTAAAAAAATTAAAAAATGTGAGAACATGATTCATGCTTGGTTCAAGTAAAAGTGAACAATATCCAAGCAATATTCAAACATCAAGCGAACAAATTAGAATTTAATAGAATTTTAGTTTGTATCAACCCATTTCCATCCCGCGCGATCGAAGTCATCGGACGGTCGCATTCATTTCTTCCTCCCCAATACACTATTCCCACTTAAGGCCACAGAGATCGGTGCGTCGCCGAACCCCTAAACCCTCTGCCGTTCGTTGGCGGCTAGCCAATTTACATTCGCTTTGTTTTTTCTCGTTACCAATTCGGTAAGCGGTTGGATCTTCTTGTTACTGTAAATTGGACTGCGATTCCTTCTTCTTTGAACTTAAGTGATTTCAGGGGGTTTTACGAAGCAAGCAGAGATGAACTTTAATAATGCTAGGGTTCCGAACGCTGGAGGGGCGTCAACTCTCTTAAAAGTTGCGCTTATTGGAGGCGCTGGTGTCTACGCGGCTCTCAACAGCCTCTACAACGTTGATGGTGGTCACCGGGCCATCGTTTTCAACCGCATTCACGGAATCAAAGACAAGGTATCTGATGCATTTAATTTTAGATTGAAGTGCTTGCTCCATGCTATCATATTGGATACCAGCATATTTACATGCAGCATATAATTTGATTGCTCGAATGTGTGTTTTTTTTTTTTTTTTTTTTTTTTTTTTTTTTTTGAAGTCCGTTCTTGGTAGTCATGAATTAGGTCGGAAGATTGGTTGTACTTTTGAGCAGCTGCCCGCTGAGGGAGAGACCGATACACTGAGCAGTACCTGTTTATCGAACTCTCTTTGTTTATGTTTACCTGATCGCCTGATCCTTGCTAGATCATTTTTCTTCATTAGCTATTTTGGTTTGTGTGGCTGGACACCGGATGAGCCAAAAAAATCGAGTGGGAATTACTGAGAATAGAGTTGTCATCGGTCCAGTTGGAGCAAGCCCGTATTGATTAGAACAATAATAATAATAATAATAAAGTTAAGGTCAATTTAACTAGAATTTTACTTGAGCATGAATTGCAATCTGAGTTGAGCGAACTTGACTAAACCAATTGATTTTGAGACAACATGAAATTAATTTAAGTTCATCCTAAACCATTAATGTATACTTTTAATGATATAATTTTCAATCAAACTTGGCCTGAAATTAGCAACACGTATAATGTTTTTCTTGATTTTACGAAAATTTTAATATTTTAATAGAAATAAGTATGAAGAGCATAGAAACTAACATAGAATTGGTTTCTGTTTTATACTTTGCATATTAAAATTGGTACTCGAACTTGATCTCCTCTACTACAATTTGGGGTTTGGGGACAAGCCAACTGAAAGTTGGTGTAATTGTAATATCCAAATCCCAATGGAGTGATTCTTTTAGGCTAGGAAATTCATTTTGATGTAACGAGTGATTTTTTTTCTTAGTTTCAAACCTAAATGTGCTTGCAATGGATCACAAAAAAGGATAAAATCTTAGAATTCTTTTTAATATTGGACAGGGTGGGCTAAGATGAACAATAACTTGCATAGTATGTTATGGATCATTGTAATTGATATCAAAGCATGGCCTCCTTTAGTATAGCGTGTGATTTAGAGACAAATCAAACAAAAGTAGTTCCTTTAATAACCTAATTAAAGGAGGATGATTCGCTAGGAAAAATCCATCTTTGATGCCATTGGAATATTTTCCTTACGGCTGGGATGGGTGACCTCATGGGATGTTACTTGGAAAGTATAAATCGTGAGTTTCAATTCGGTCTTGGGTGGAGTGGATCAGAGTGAAGAAAACATTGCATACTATGTCCTATGCTATTATAATTGATTCTAAAACGTAACCTTATTCTGGTATAGTACCTGAAATCGAAAATTTTGGCTTGGCTTGGCAAGATGTGATTGTGAAGTTTGAGGCTCAGACAATGAGTGGTTCCTGATAGGCTTATTGGGTGGAAAATCTCTAAGAGATAAGATGTGAACAAAAGTTTTTCGCACATTTGAAATGGAGGAAATGATATTGCGCTATTTGAGTAATAAGTTCTGCCATAATACAAAACGTTCTTTTGATGTAATGAGTTGATTTCTCTTTGGAAGTTAACATTATACATATTTGTAAAAAAGCATTCCTAAGATGTGTAAAATCCAATGAAGTTACATGAACGAAGAAATTAGTGAATTTGGGCGAGCTTGGTTAAAGCCAACTGTGCTTTGTATTGTATGGCTTGTGATGTTATAAAGACGGATTTAACGAGTGAAGTAAAAAACAAAAGCACACATTAGATAAGGTCATAATTGGCATTGTTTTAATGTGAAAAGTTGTTCTTTGTCATCTATTTTGAGCTTTTTTATTTTTAATTTTATAAGTTTTTTTTTTCATTTTATTGTCTATCTTGACTTGATTCTAAGACGTGATTTACACATTTTTTTGTCTTAATGGATCACTATCTTAGGTGCCAGAATCAATACTCATGGCTTGATTATCTTGACTTGATTCTGAGACGTGATTTACACTTTTTTTTGTCTTAATGGATCACTATCTTAGGTCCTGGAATCAATACTCATGACTTAACTTGTTGATGAGGTGCTTTAGTAAAATATGTTGGATGAAACAAAACAATATTATTTTTGGCTCCTTACATTTTATTACTTTAAAAAGTGCAGTTGCATGTAGACGTTTGTGGACATTCATCTATGTGCGGATGTGGATGTGGATGTGTGAGGCTGTATGTGTCTTGTTGCGGGGATTGACTGTATTTTGTAGTTTTGTCCTTGAGTTCTGTGTGTGCACACTCAAGGGGTTGTTTATTTTCTTATATACTTGCATGCACTTCATAATCTAGTTATGTCAGCATCCTATTTTTGGAAGTTTCTAGATTATTCTTATGTTATCATATATGTAATCACATTTTGATTCATTCTTCATTAGCCTCGAGAAGATAAGATGTACATAGTATGCTTTTAAGAGATACTTACAAACTGTATTTTCACTTCATTCTATCCTGTAAGCGGATCTGTGGATGTTTGTGGTAGGAGAACACCGCATAGTCCAAATCACAGGATGGAATGTAAACCATTTTTCTGATTGAGAGCTTTTTGCGGAGCAACTTCATTCGTCATTTATTTGTTTGTTAGTGTATTTGCATCTCTTATGTGGGTTGTGGCCAAATGATCTTGGGCTGATCAAATAGCTTTTGGTGTTTTGATTTTACTTGTATAATTGTATCTTAGTTCTGAAAATCTTTCTTTATTTGCTTATGACAATTTTTTTCTACAGGTTTATCCTGAGGGAACTCATTTGATCATTCCTTGGTTTGAGAGGCCAATCATATATGATGTTCGTGCTCGCCCACACCTTGTCGAGAGTACTTCTGGTAGTCGTGACCTTCAGATGGTGTGTTTTCAAATTATCTACTTGAAGGCTGCAGTCATACAACATGCATCCAAATTATGTATTTTGAAAATCTTCTCTCCGTTGCACCATGAATTCTTTTCTAATCTCTTAATTTGTAGCACGAATGATAACGAAATGAAATAATAAGGCAACAAGAAATGCAGCTAAGTCATCATGAAATATACAATCATGTTATATTATTAAGGTTTTTTACCTGCATACTTTGATAATCTCTTCCTAAATCTTCTTATTACTCGTATGACATACAAATATCTTAAATTCTTCAATAGTTAAAGTACCATCTTGTTATCCACATGTTACTATGTATAATTGTGGTTTGTTTATGCCTTTACTATGTGAAACTCTTCGCATTCTCCTAAAATTAATATATTAAAGTGCAAATCAAAAGGGATAAAATTGAGAACATGTAAAGTTGAGTGCTACAAAGAAAGACAAAGTTCGTCCACTTTTCAGTAGACGACAACAACACAATAAGCTTTTATCTCATTGAGTGGGGTCGGCTACATGAATCCTTTTTCTCCATTGCGACTTATTGAGTGTCATATTTTCATTTAATTCTAATAAATTAAGATTATTTTTTGATGCAATATGCCCAAGTCTTTCTTGGTCTACCTCTGTCTTTCTTGACATAATTTGAATCTAAAACATCTACTCTCTTAATCGGATCATCAGATGGTCGACGTTTAAAGTAGCCAAACCATCCAAGATGTCTCTCTCTAGTTTTGTCCGCCACTGGACCTGCACCAACCTTATCATGGATATATTCATTTCACATTGTCTCTAAGTGTGAATCCACTCATCCACCTAAGCATTCTCATCTCGGCAACACTTAACTTAGTTTTATGTTCTCTTTTAAAGGCCAAAATATGCGCCATAGAGCATTGCTGCTCTCACCACCATCTTATAAAATTTTTCTTTCAGTCTAAGCGGTACTTTCCTATCACACACTATGCTCGAAGCATCCTTCACTTCAACCAACCAACTTGAATTCTACTAATATCACCATCACTTCAAATAATAAACTCGAGATATCTAAAGCGTTCACTCCTTTAATGATTTGATCACCATAGTTAAAACTTTGTCACTGGAGCTACTACTACTAAAATTTCATTCCATACATTCAGTTGTAGTTCTACTCAAGCGAAGGCCTTTAGACTCCAATGTAGACCTCCATAATTCAAGTTTTTTTTAGCTCTTTCTTTAGTCTTATCCACAAGAAGGATATCATCAGCGAAAAGCATACACACCAAGGTACATCCTCTTGTAAATGTCTAATTAGAGCATCTATAAATATAGCAAAAAGATATGGTCTTAAAACCGATCCCTGATGTAATCCAACTGAAATAGGAGAACATTTTGTCAAGTCTCCTTCTGTTCGAACGCAAGTAAAAACTCTAGTATACATATATTTAATTACTTACATATAAATCATATCAACACCTTTCTTCTCTAGAATTCTACAAAGGATATCTCTTGGAACCTTATGGCAATTTTTTTTTAAATTAATAAAATCATATGTAGATCCTCTTTATTTTCTCAATATTTCTTCATCAAGCCTCTCAATAAATGTATAGCTTTTATAGTAGACCTGCCCGACATAAATCCAAACTGATTATGAGAAACCTTTGTAATACGTCTTAATCTATGTTCAATTACCCTCCCATAATTTAAAATATGACACATCAACTTAGTTACTCTATACTTTGCACACTCTTGTGAATCCCCTTTATTCTTAAGTAGGGGGGCAAAATATTCTTCCTCCACTACTCATGCATCCTTTTAGCTATTAAATAATATTAAAGAGTTTAGTAAGCCAAGAAACTCTAAAATTTTCTAAATATTTCTACATTTCAATTATGATATCATTAGATCTTACAGACTTTCCAGCCTTGCTTTTCTTCAAAGCCTCATCAACTTCTTTTTTACTAGTGCGATGGTAAAAATAAAACATTTTATTATTATTAACTATATTAAGATCATTATGGTCGATCGTATTTTCAGAAATTTCATTGTAGCAAAATAACTCACCCTAAGACACACACATTGATTTTCATCTTTAATACACTTAGTTGAGTTAAATTTTTATTTAATTTTTCTTTTTTTTACTAGCTTATGCATATATTTTTGACAATCTTTTGTATCTAATCTATTATAAAGATTGCTAAAAGTAGAACTTTTAGTGTCACATATTGTTCTCTTAGACTCACTGTGAGTCATTTTATATTTTTTCCAATTTTCTAAGTTTTTACATTTAAACTAATTTTTATAACATAACTTTTTATATTATCTTTTCTTGCACATTATTATTTCATCACCAATTAATTTTGTTTATAGAAACTTTCCCTCTTAATTCTTGAAGTGTATATTTTGCCACATATTTAATAGTGTTTGTTACTTTATCCGCCATATAATTTGCTTCTTCATGAATATTCCAAATATTGAAATCTTGAAGTTTACTCATAAAAATAATTTTATTTGTATTTTAGGCGCCCTCATCTAATAATATGATAATGATTCCTAGTATTCTTTATTTTACAACTCTTCATCTTAAGATCAATAACTAATAATCAATGTTGAGTAATTTAATTCTTAGGTGAAATGACCTTAAAATCTTTACATTCTCGACATTCTCTTCTAATAAAAAAATAATCAATTTGTCTTTTATTAGATCCATTCTTATAAGTAATAATATGCTCATTTTTTTTCTTAAATAAAGTATTAGCAATAACAAAAATCATACGCCAAAGCAAAATCTAATGTCTCTTCCTGTTTCATTAATCACTCCAATATCATAACCAACATTTTTAAAATCTTATATCATTCTACTAACATGTTCTTTTAAGGGTGCATTTGGGGCAGCTTATAGCTGCGGTGGCGTTTTTCAAAACACCGCCTTAGTGTTTGAAAAACACGTTTGAACAGCTTATTTGAAAACTCATTTTTTATGCTTAACTAGACGTCGGACGCGGGTAAAGCCCCGCGGTTGGGCTTTTCGTCGCGCATTTGACGTTGTTGCCCTCTTCTTCGGCTGTCTCTTGCCTCCTTCGGACGGATCGCTCGCCTTCGTTCTGCACGTATCGTTCGCTCTCGGACGGATCGCTCGTTCGACTTCCTCCCGGACGGATCGCTCCCGGACGGATCTTCCTGTTCGCCTTCCTCCCGGATGGATCGCTCGCTCTCCCTGCCGCACGAATCGTTCGCTCCCGGACGGATCTCTCGGTTGCCTTCCTCCCTGACGAATCGCTCGGTTGCCTTTCTCCCGGACGAATCGCTCCCGGACAGATCTTCTCATTCGCCTTCCTCCCGGACGGATCGCTCCTGGACAGATCTTCTTGTTCGCCTTCCTCCCGGACGGATCGCTCTTGGACAGATCTTCTTGTTCGCCTTCCACCCGGACGGATCGCTCGCTCTCCCTGCCGCATGAATCATCTCTGCTTCTCCGATCCTTCTGCAACTTCTCCCGTCCGGTCTCCACTTCTCCAATAGCATCCGCCCCCTCGAAGCTCTACTCAGGTGAGTTCATTTCGAGCATTTACGATGATTTACTGATTTTGATTTTCTTTCACTATATTTGTCCGAGAAGCATAGTATACTATTCAGATGATTTTGCCTTAATTCATCTTTTCATATCCTTCTTTTTTCAGCTTGGAGTTGTAATATTGAGAGCATTTATGGTTTTCTATATTAAGGGTAAAATGGTCATTTATCCCAAACGCACAAACCAAATAGCACTAAACAAATTTATCCGGATCAGTCGCGTATCGACAGATTATCTGAGATAGTACTGCTTATCGACAGATTATCTAGATAAGTTCGCTTATCGACAGTAGTTCTGGATAATGCTGTAATTCGCCCAAACGTAATCCTAAATCTCTTCCAATTAAAATTTTTTCTTCAAGAATTATCATTTGTATTAATTCTTCTAGGTTATTCTAGAACTTTTATTTAGAACCTATATCTAAACTTCCTTGAGGAGTATAATCACTTATAATATTAAAAATCTTCGTATCAACTATATTTTAAGGGTTATAATTCTATCTCTAATTCTACTAATTTTACAACATTATCTTTCAAACTCTTATCTACAATTACACGTCCACCATTTCTAGTGTGACTCCTACCTAGGGCTGTTAATAATTCAATTTCGAGCCAAGTTGTGGTCTCAAAATCGGGTTGAAAAAAAAATAATCCAACCTCGACTCATTTATTTCGATCCGAGCCAAAATTTGAATAAATAGCGATTAACGTTCTTAGAGCTAAATTCATAACCATAAGCTATTAATGATCCAATTTCGAGCTGAGCTGGGGTTGGCTCAAATCTCGCTCGAATAAAATCTGTTCCAAAATTTTGGCTCGTAGTTCGACTCATTTATTTTGAGTCGATCTCAATCCGAGCCAAAATTTAAATCAATCTTCGAGTAATTAACAATACAACAACAACAACAACAACAACAACAAAGCCTTAATCCCACTAAGTGGGGTCGGCTACATGAATCATTTTTCTCCATTGCGTCCTGTTTAGTGTCAAATTTTTGTTTAATTCTAATAAATTAAGATTATTTTTTATGCAATAAGCCCAAGTTTTCCTAGGTCTGCCTCTTCATTTCTTAACATAAGTTGTATTTAAAACATCTACTCTCCTAATCGGATCATCAGGTGGTCGACGTCTAATGTGACCAAACCATCTAAGGCGACTCTCTCTAATTTTATCCGTCATCGGTGCAACTCCAACCCTATTACGGATATATTCATTTCACATTTTGTCTCTAAGTGTAAAGCCACTCATCCACCTAATCATTCTCATCTCGCAACACTTAACTTAACATTATGCTTCTCTTTTAAAGGCCAACATTCAGCACCATAGAGCATTGAAGGTCTCACCACCATCTTATAAAATTTTACTTTCGACCTAAGCGGTACTTTTCTATCACACAATAGGCCGGACGCATTCCTCCACTTCAACCAACCAACCTGAA
Source organism: Papilionanthe hookeriana x Papilionanthe teres (assembly GCA_022702705.1). NCBI lineage: Eukaryota > Viridiplantae > Streptophyta > Magnoliopsida > Asparagales > Orchidaceae > Papilionanthe > Papilionanthe hookeriana x Papilionanthe teres. The sequence continues at coordinate 157,278,994 of CM040425.1, forward strand.
TTCTACTATTAACATCCCCATCTATATCTCCATCGCTTAGAACAATGGACCCGAGATATCTAAATCGTTCACAATTTTTAATAAATTGATCACCCAAAGTTACACTTCTGTCACTAGACCTACTATTACTAAAATTACATTCCATGTATTCAGTTTTAGTTCTACTCAAAAGAGGACCTTTAGACTCCAATGTAGACCTCCATAATTCAAGTTTTTCCTGAAATTTATCCAAGATTTGCATAGATTGACCTGCATAATCTGGTGATGGTTCTTAAAACCCAAACCACCAGCCCAAACAGGTTTAACAATTTTCTTCCAAGATGCCCAATGTATTTGTTTCGTTTGGCCTGCCCACAGAAACCGATTAAAAGCTCTCTCCAATTGCATTTGAGTGCTCTTCTTCATAATGGTCATTTGCATCACATAGGAGGGAAGGGTAGTGAGGATACTTCTAAGCAAGGTAATTCTCCCTCCATTAGAAAGATAGATATGGGTCCAATTGGAGAGATAACTGCAGATTTTGTTTTGAATCTCATCAAAGTGGTTCTGTTTAATTCGCCGCATGTTAACTCGCACCCCTGTGTATTTCGAGAGGAGCCGAGTGCTGGTGAACCCAGTGTATGAGAGAATCCAGTGCTTCAGCTCAAGGGGGATCTTCTTGGGGAATAGAATTTGACACTTAGTAAGATTAAAGCATAGTCCAGATTGGTTTTGGAAAGTATGGATACACTTGTGAATCCATTTGACAACAGGCTTTGAGGCATTTGAGAAAACCATTACATCATCTGCATAGATAAGGTGTGAGATAAGGATGTTTGATTTGTGATGATACCTGGCAACCTTGTGGGATCTTTGCAAATTGTTGAGCAGATGAGAGAAATAATCATTTTCCAGAATGAAAAGAGTGGTGGAAAGAGGGTCCCCTTGTTTAAGCCCCCTGGAAGCAGTGAGGACCCCCAACTGGAACCATTTAGTAAGATGGAATGAGAATTATTGCTAAGCCATCTCTGAATCAGATTACAGAAGCTATCATTGAAACCCCTGGCAGCAAGGACATCAATAATGAAATCCCAGTTTATGGTGTCATAAGCTTTCCTTATGTCAAGTTTGTAAATCAGATTGCCCCCTCTGCAATTCTTGTTCAGGTCCAGCAACATCTCTTGAGCCAATAACACATTATCAGAGATGGATCTGCCTTTAACAAAGGCAGTTTGATTAAGGCTAATGATTTTACTCAAGTGGGGTTGAATTCTGGTCACAATGATCTTGCTTATTGTTTTTCTTATAACAGATGTCATACTTATGGGTCTGAAATGGTCCCAGCTTGATTGCTCATTGGTCTTAGGGATCAGGACAATGTTGGAGGAGCTGAAAAAGGGGATGATCTCTTTGCCATTGAAAAAGCTGGTGATGGCAGTAATGATATCTTGTTTTATAACAGGCCAAGCCTTCTTGTAGAAGTCTGCAGTAAATCCATCTGGGCTAGCTGATTTGGAATTATCTATGGAATTCAGAGCTTGCCAAATTTCAGTTTCTGTGGGAGAGCTGGTGAGTGACAGACTGTTTGTATACTGATAGCCCTCTTGAAAGCAAGAGGGGTCTATGGGATCTCTAGTCATGTTTGGTTGTAAAACAAGATTCTGAAAGTACCTTGTGGCACTTCTGCCAATTTCCATATTATTATGAAGCCAGCTGCCACATTCAGACTTTATTCTGTGAATGGTGTTATATCTCCTCTTGTATTTGATATAGGCATGAAAAAACCTTGTGTTTCTATCACCCTCGGTGAAGCTATTCAGAGAAGCTTTCTGCTTAAGGAAAATGTCTTGAATCTCAATGGAATTAAGTAAGTTGGCTTGAGCAGCAGACAATCGGTGTTCCCTGGCCTCCCCCATCTGAACCTGATTTTCAAGTAACTGAACCTCTTTTTCTGCCTCATCAACAGCAGTGAACACATTACCAAATTCTTTTCACCCCCATCTTTTCAGTTCTTTGTTGGTTTTCAGGTGTAAGAGACCAAGCTTAACCCAAGGGTCATCATGAAACACTCCATTCCACAGTGACTGAATAAGGGGTACAAACTGTGGGTGAGCAGACCAAAAGTTCTGATATTTGAAGGGAGGACTGGAAACCCTTTGAGGGGGTGCAGATATGGAGAACAATAAGTGTCTGTGATTAGAGCAAGCAAGGGTGGGATGAGTGACCACAGTATGTAAAAACTGTGAGTGCCAGCTCTCATTAACCAGAAATCTATGTAATCTCTCCCAGATTTTATTTCTTCTCCAAGTAAAGGGAGGACCCCTAAAGCCAAGATCAAACAAGCCTGCAAGGTGAATGTTATCATTGAATTTGTTCATAATATTGATATTAGGTGATCCTCCCTCCCCCTCTTTTCAGCAGGATTGACAATGCAATTAAAGCCCCCCCCCCCAGGGGGAATTCATGGACTGACTGATTTGAAGCAATTGATCCCATAAAGAGATTCTGTTAGCCTTTTTGCATCCAACATAGATAAAGGTTGCCAAGACACTATGATAAGCAAAATGTAGGGATAGATGAACAAACTGATGATAATCAATGAGTAAAGACAATTTAACTTCTTTTATGTTAAGGATCCAGATTTTGTTATTAGAATTGGTGTGAAAAGAGTAACCAGGAAATTTTTTTAGGATTTTTTCAGAATTGAGAAGAACCATGGGTTCCAAGAGAACAATGCACCAAGGGGTGTGTTTTTTATTGAGATTGATAAGCATTTTAAGGGAGTGAGGATTTGAAACTCCTCTAATGTTCCAACAAAGGAGATTTATCATTTGGGGATAGAGGAGGGGAAGAGGATTTGTGTGAGCTGGATCTTGTTCTGCCTCTAGTAAGAGTGGGGGAGACCTCCCTACAATTGGTGTCAGATTTCTCAGCTAACTTTTGGAGTTCAGTTTTATGTTTCTTCTTCTTTTTGGAAGTGTTGATAACCCATTCCTCTTCCATAGAGTCCTGGTTACTCCTTAAGTTGTTAGCAAAAGGGGGGAGAAAAATCTATTGGAGAGTGATTGGCTCAACAAAAGTAGGAATTAAAGAGGGGCTTGATTGGGAAATAGATTGGGGGGGGGGGGTATGTGAGATCAGCCTTCCCTCACAAGGAGGAAAAACTACAGGTTGATCAGCAGTAACAACAACACTAGTCCCCTGAACAGCAGACTGGGGACTAGGAGGAGGAATTCTGGAAGCTGGGGGGTTGAGCTCATCTTTGGTCTGAGTAGGGGGTCTTCTGAGAGGGGGATGAAGTCTGAAACATCTGTCAGTAGCGCGGACGCACGCACGCACACACACACACACACACACACTCACACGCACACGCACACGCACACGCACACGCACACGCACACGCACACGCACACGCACACGCACACGCACACGCACACACATATATGTTTGTCTCTTTGAAAGTGTTTAAAATAATAAACATAATTTTTAAATTTTAATTTGAGTTGAAATTCGAGTTTGACCATGAGCTTAATTCGAACAAATATGTTTGAATCGAGCCAAACACGAACATGCTACTCAAGATCTATTTCGAACACGAGCTGAACATGAACAACCTTTGGCTCGCTCAAGTTCGACTCATTTAAACCCCTATCTCACATTCACACATTGTTTACCTCCAATATCTCTCTCTCCTCTCTTCTTTAAGTTCCTTGGCTTAATTTCCTCACTCGTTAAAGTTATTAAGTGTGTTCGAAAGGAGAGATTGCTTAGCATAAATTCTGTTACTCACTTTCACTTTCAATTGAGTATCTGTTTCCCCCTTTTTTCTGCTAAGCAATCACAATCCATAAATCATATAGAAAAGTGAAATGATTTCTGACCCGGTCACAGACTGTAGGCTTTCTCCTTAGAATAAAAAAACTTTTTCTTGAAATTTAACATCCTCTGGAGAGGAATTTATACTAACGTGGGTAGATAAGTAGTTTGGTTCTATTGGCAAGCTGAGCAATATATAATGGAGACATATCATTTTTGAGATCCATATTAGATTAAAATGCCCTTTGTTAGTGGAGTTGTGGCCTTTTGGTTTATTAGAGGATTTTTGTTCAAGCACCTCGACTTTAGGCTTCAACTTATATTGTTATAATAACTGCTATAGATGGATAGATTGGTTCTTCGGACTTTGAGACTAATAGTGGAGATCATGTTTAATGGTTGGATCCATTTGCATTTTGAGATTAGTGTTAATTTGATTTGGGAGCTAATAAAACATGATCTTGTCCATTTTCCATTGCACTAATATTGAGGTGATTTGGCATTGTAATTGTGTAAGGACCATGGTCTTGTCCGCTATCCATTGCATGAACATTGCATAAGCATGAATCTCTTTGCTTTTAATCTTACAATTGGGATTATTGTGGGTTAAGGAATCCATCACGTCACAAATTTTGAATATTTTTATTTGGGTGATAGAATATGACATTAAAAATAATCTACTATCTCAAATTATTGAAACATCTTTCTATAATATATTTAATAATGAAATGAGAGATTTTAATATTTATTTGCCGCCATAAACTTGATATTTTTAAATCTAATTTAAATAAGATTTATAATTTATTTTATTCCGGACTATATGTTTTTTATGGAGGCAAGCTCTTATAGGTAATTACATCCGATGAGCGATGATCTTATACAAATACTATTAAATAAAATGGCAGCATGTGTCTATAAGTTCCAGCGCTTGAGTTTCAAGTTTGCTTAGTTAGAACTTAATTGAGAAAAATCAACTTGGAATGTTTCTTTTTAGACTTCAAAGGAGAAAAATAGTGTTTTGATTTTGTGAAGTACGGTAGCATTTATACTCTATTTATTTAGTTTTATATTTTGAAAATTTTGATTTATTATTTTTTGATTTTTTTGTTTTATCGAAAAGTTAAGATCTATGTTCTTACAATGCAATGTTGTAAAACAATATATATGAGATTTAAGGATTTACATCATAACTAAGGGAAACAATATCTCATAATATAAAATTTTGTTGAGAACTATTAGCACAATAACTTCTCCAATATAATCTATGAGAATGCAATAATACTTATATGCTTGATCCTTGCCTAAGAATAAAACTAAAGGCCAACTCTCTAAACTTAAAACTCTGTCTAAGAAGGATAATCAACTTACCCACATATGCTTTAAATCCATGAAGTATGCTCTAATTAGATGCACGATATGTATGATTATTGTTTAGATTTGAAAGATCAGTAAAACTTTTGACTCGACCCTATAGGTCAAGCAACCCGACTATGAATAGTGTGCTATGCTCCTAACTAATGCAATAATTTACAAATTTCATCTTTATTTAGTTATTTCAATTTATTTTGAATGTTGTAGGGATGCCACTATGCATGTATGCATGCATTGTTGCTATTAGACAAATTTAAAGGCTAATTTGAGTTAAGATAAACTTTTTAAGAATTACAGCTATCTTCACTGACTAGATGTCTCCTTTTGTGTAATGGGTGGAGTGTCAAGGGAAAGAGAAGAAAAGTATTTTAGTGGAGATAGTTTCATTATTTTTAGTGGTTTCTAATAAATTTTGTTTTCTATGAGCTTTAAGTTTGATGTGTTTGGGGTGTTAATTTTAGTAGTTATTTAGTTGTGTAGAAAATTTTATTTTAGAATTTGACGAATGAAAACTAGGCTTCACACAAACACAGAAGGAATCATAGTAAAAGAAAACATGTCTGTTAGTGCACCCACAAAAGTAAATACACCAAGTAAATAAAAATAAGAATAATATAAAGAATATACCAGTGTAGTCGGGTATTGCTATACACCCGGAAAAAAGAGAACATGGGCAGCCAAGCTATGCACTTATACAACGGCTTAGAAATAACGGTTTAACCTGTAAAAGTCTTCTTATTCTTCATCTTCAATTTGCTCCCTTCGAGGTGTAGGCTCTCCAAACATCGCAGGATATCACTGGTTGCACAACTCATCTCTCCTAATCCTAATCCCACAGGTCTTGCTCTTAGTTCTACTTTAATTTATGTTTTTAAATGTGGAATAGAAAACCTAACTAAACCTCCAAAATAAATGATTGTAAGCACCACACAATCAAGTAGTTGAAAACGAACTTAAATTTCCGGTATTAAAAGTGATGGTCTAATGAAGTTGAATTTTGTGGAGGTTGCAAGAGTGAGTGATTTGCTGGTTGTCTTTGAACACCTTGGTATTATTTATATTATCAAACTTGAGTTTTAAGTGAGGTGAGCATGTTGTTGCACCAAACATAAATTGTAGCTGCCTGCCGAAACTTGCATTATAAACATAGCTATTTAACCGCCACATATTGGATGGTTTATGAGACTGGCCAAGGTTACCTTGTAAATTGATGATGTTTTTGACCTTTAGTAGATGGTTAATGATGACTTAGTAAAAGTCCAATGCCAATGATGAGGCATGCAGAGTAGAAAAGGATATCACATAGCACCTGTTGTCATCTTGAATCCTATTAACATTGAGGATGGTTCTCAATGAACATTGATGACTGTTGAATCCAGATTTGGAGTTTGTATCCTATTGGTTTGGAGTCGTTGAAACTAATTGAATTTCTAACATTATATATATATATATATATATATATATATATATATATATTTATATATAGACATATACGTATATATTTTGGGTTTGGAGATTAACTAGGACTTGTCTTGAGAGTGCGAGAACCGTACTGGTGGTTTGAATTTAGCACAAAATTTACTTTCCTCATGGTGGTTGTGGGAATTTTGCCCCTAGGCTAATTTATCTTTTCATGGGAATTTTGATCTCGGATGAAGGTATGAAGGTAGCCTTGGATATGGTTGAAATCAACATATTGGTTATATAGCCTCTTGAGTTTATTCACATGAACTAAGCCACTCGAAATGCCTTATCATTTCATGTAGCCAATAGGACATCAGAACAAGAGGCATTGCAATCAGTGCAAAACATGTTCCCTCTTGGTTATTTTTGCTTTTGTTGTATTTGTGAATTAATTTTCGTTGTTGGGGGTTAATAGCCTCTTACATTGATGACTACTTGTAGAATTGAAGAGGAATTTCATTACTAAGCCACTTACTGTACTTTTTGTCTCACTTGAGTGAATTTTTTTTTTCCCACTTTAGCGGAATTAAATTGATGTGTCATACTTTAAAATTATGGGAGAGGGTAATTGAACATAGGTTAAGACATATTACGAAGATTTCTCATAATCAATTTGGATTTATGTCGGGCAGGTCTACCATGGAAGCTATATATTTATTGAGAGGTTTGATGGAGAAGTACGGAGATAATAAGGAGGATCTACATTTGATTTTTATTGATTTAGAAAAAGCTTACGATAAGGTTCCTAGAGATGTTCTTTGGAGAGTCCTTGAGAAGAAAGGTGTTGATATGACTTATATTCAAGTCATTAAAGATATGTATGCTAGAGCTGTTACATGTGTTCGAACTAAAGGAGGATTAACCAAGTATTTTACTATTTCTGTTGGTTTACATCAAGGATCGGCTTTAAGCCCATATCTTTTTGCTTTATTTATGGATGGTCTTACCGGGCATTTACAAGAGGATGTACCTTGGTGTATGCTTTTTGCTGATGATATCCTCCTTGTGGATAAGACAAGAGAAAAAGTCCAGGAAAAACTTGAATTATGGAGGTCTACATTGGAGTCTAAAGGTCTTCGTTTGAGTAGAACTAAAACTCGAATACATGGAATGTAATTTTAGTAATAGTAGGTCTAGTGACAAGCAGTGTAACTTTGGGTGATCAAATTATTAAAAGGTGTGAATGATTTAGATATCTCGGGTCCATTGTTCAAAGCGATGGTGATATAGATGGGGATGTTAATAGTAGAATTCAGGTTGGTTGGTTGAAGTGGAGGAATGCGTCCGGCCTATTGTGTGATAGAAAAGTACCGCTTAGACCGAAAGGAAAATTTTATAAGATGGTGGTGAGACCTTCAATGCTCTATGGTGCTGAATGTTGGCCTTTAAAAGAGAAGCATAATGTTAAGTGTTGCCGAGATGAGAATGATTAGGTGGATGAGTGGCTTTACACTTAGAGACAAAATGCGAAATGAATATATCTGTAAAAGGGTTGGAGTTGCACCAGTGACGGATAAAATTAGAGAGAGTCGCCTTAGATGGTTTGGTCACATTAGACGTCGACCACCTGATGATCCGATTAGGAGAGTAGATGTTTTAAATACAACTTATGTTAAGAAAGGCAGAGGCGGACCTAGGAAAACTTGGGCTTATTGCATAAAAAATGATCTTAATTTATTAGAATTAAACGAAATTTTGACACTAAATAGGACGCAATGGAGAAAAAGGATTCATGTAGCCGACCCCACTTAGTGGGATTAAGGCTTTGTTGTTGTTGTTGTTGTTGTTGTTGTAGCCTTCCTTAAAGTTTTATGTTCGTATGATTTTGTTGCAAGTTTTAACTATATAGTATGGTTGTGGCTTTATCGTCATCACTTAGCCTTCTGCAGTGCAATATGATCTAGCTAGGTTATTTTAAGGAAGATCTACATACATACCATTCAATTCCTATGTTTACATATCTAACATCTAAACTTTAATTTTTTACATATGCACCTCTTTATGAAAAGGTGTATTTAACTTTTTAAAAGTTAAAATAGTGGTATTTTTAATGTGATGTAAAACATTTGGGCGGTTTAAATGTAAAAATAAAATGTAGATGTTAGATATGTAAATATATAAGAATTCCCCTTATTTTAATAAGACAATAGCCGATGGTTACAACAAGTGAATGACAACTTTGATGTTCTAATTTGTTTATCCTTTTTGGTATTGACTGGGGCTCAACTAGATTTGTTTGTACCACTCGATGGTATTTCAACATCAGTAATTAGCCTTCTCATGAATCTTGATGCTCAAATTCTTAAGCATTTATTTTATCTTTAGAAATTATTTTTGGATAAATCATCAAATATGATATCATCATTAAGGTTGATGATTCTTTTCCATTGCCATTGTTGTAATGCAGTGTTATGTTTCTGAACGACTTATTGTTGTTTTGGAAGTCCATGCCCTGTGCAATTTGGTAAAAGTTTTTCAAGTTTCATAAATTTCTTTCATTCATCTAAATGCATATATAGCCTAGTCATACGGCAATTTCTGTGGTCTTTAGACACCTGCATTGCCCAATTGCATGAGTTTCTGCAGTTTTTTATGCTGGTCCTTATGTTTTCCTAGGTTAAAATCGGTCTTCGAGTTCTCACTCGCCCCATGCCCGATCAGTTGCCAACAATATACCGAACCCTTGGAGAGAACTATAATGAAAGGGTTCTGCCATCAATTATCCATGAAACATTGAAAGCTGTTGTAGCGCAGTACAATGCTAGCCAGCTTATCACACAAAGAGAGGTATCTATTCTGTTGAATAAATAAGTCCAGAATTTTTTTGCACAAAATTTTTGTATCTATGAATAAATATTGCATGACAAAGACGAACATAAATTTTTTCTCTTAAAGAGTATGACCTTTTTCTTTTTTTTCGTTAAGGCTGTGAGCAGGGAAATAAGAAAGATCTTGATGCAGAGGGCATTGAACTTCAACATTGCGCTTGATGATGTGTCCATTACAACTCTAAGCTTTGGGAAGGAGTTCACTCATGCGATTGAAGCTAAACAGGTGGCTGCACAGGATGCTGAGAGGGCCAAGTTTATTGTGGAAAAAGCTGAGCAAGATAAAAAGAGCGCTATAATCAGAGCTCAGGTGAGCCGTAATCTTATGTGTGCCCCACTGTTCTTCAAGTGAATCATTCAGTTATTTATTTATTTATTTATTTTTTGGCAGTCTCTTGAGCCTCTGCAGACCACTTAATTCCTCTGTATTTACATATCTAATATCAGAACATCAATTTTTAAATGCATGCCGCTTTACCTATGCATGAAAATGTTTAGTTCACTTTTCTTAAAAGTTAAAATGGTGGTATTTTTATGCAAAATTAAAGATTTGAGTAGTAATCTATCTATCTATCTATCTATCTTTTTTTTTTTAAAGGAAAAGAGCTAATGCTCCTTACATGTTACTAATCTTGTTACAAACAAGGACAAAAGGGTGATTCCACAAACTAAGGAACACCATATAGAGCAAGGCCATACAACAGGACATAGGCCAAGGTGCCAACAAATCCATAGCATTATACGAGACCCACATGAAACAAGGAAACTAAAATTCGGAAGGCGACTCAATTACAGTCAGTGGAGTAGGGGTTGGGGGGGGGGTCAATTGTGGGCATGTGAACCCGGCTGAGGTGTGGGAGCCTCGAGTCGATCTCCAACAATAAGGAACTTCAGTTCGGCTGGGGGGGGGTTTAGACACCAAAGCCTGATGGGTAGCAGCACCAGTACAAGCCAACCAATGCGCAGATTTATTTCCCTCTCTTAGTATAGAAGAACAAATAAGTTGAGGGGGTCTTAGCTTTTGAATTTGGCTTAACCAGTAGTTGTGGATCCACTGGGCATGTGTATGGTTCTTCAGTTTGTTTAATACCTCAGTAGAATCAACTTCAATCCATATGTTTCTCCGGTTAGCAATCCTTGCTAATTGCACTGCCCACATCACATCAATTAACTCAGTTTCAAGAGCATCATGTGCTATCACAGGTGCATAGAAGAAAAGTAAACACTTGCCAAGGTGGTTTCTGAAAATTCCCCCAACACCAGAATTGTCATTGGAGTAGCTACCATCAGTATTAATTTTAATAACAGGGCTGCTAGGGGGATCCCAATTAACAGTTCTAACAAAGGTGCTTGCCACAGTTGGAAGATCAATATGAAGTATGTTATGGAAGTTTTTATAGATGATGATCTTTTCCAACAGTGCTTTGCGTTTCTACTAACCGAAGCTATAGTACTCGGGATTCCTTTAAATTTTATTTGGTTCCTAGCCATCCAGATGAACCATATGACAATGAGATGCACATTATGAATATTCTGATTATTCCCTTCACTCCAGCATTTATGGAAATCTTCCCATTGAAAAGTGAACCTCCCAAAGCATAAACTTAGCTCCAAACAAACTGCCTTGGAAAAAGAACAGTTGAAGAAGAGATGAGAGATGGATTCTTCCTGCTTATCGCACAACACACACTTAGAAGGCCCCCTAAGACCTTTCAATTTCAGATTGTCATCAGTTGGGATAATGCTATGAAAGGTTTTCAAGCACAAGAAAGACATTGAAGGGGACAAGTACTTTCCCCAAAGGGAGTTACTCCAATGAACAGAAGGCCAAGTATATAACTTCCTGTATATGGCTTTGGTGATACTTTGAGATTGGTGAGCATGCCAATTAATTTTATCAGGTGCCCCTCTATTGAATTTAATGGTGGAAATTTGGTGGGCAGATTGATCCTGAAGGATAGCTGTAAGGTTTGGAAGTGACCAGTTTTGACCATCCCAGCAATCAGCCACTCTAATGGTATTATTAGTGGTCTCCCCTCTAGGAATTAACCAATCCTTGGGGCACCAATTATCCAGCCAGAAGTTGATTTCACCCTTCCCCAACTCCCAAATAAAAAGGTCTTCAGCAGTGTCTGATTTTGAGCAGCTTAACCCAAATTCTGGAATCACCTGGTTTCCTGATAGCAAGGGAAGGGTGAGTGGACCTGCAGTACTTCCCTTTCATAAACTTAGCCCACAAAGAGTTCTGTGCTCTGAAATGGATCCATAGTTTACATAAGTTAATCTGCTGCATGTGAGGAATGCCTTTGAGGCCAAGACCACCAGCAAGGTTGGTTTAGTTACTTTTTGCCGTGAAGTCCATTGCATTTGCTTTCTCTGACCAGACCAAAGGAACCTATTAAAAACCCTTTCCATTTGTAATTGTGTACTTTTTTTCATGGTTACCATTTGTAGGAGATAGGAGGGGAAGGTGGTGAGTATGCTCTTCAGGAGAGTGATCTTTCCACCATTTGAGAGGAAAGAGTTTGTCCAGCAATTGAGTTGGGAATTGATCTTGGTGAGGATATCATCAAATTGGATTTGTTTGGTTCTACCCAGGAGTAAGTAGGCACCAAGATATTTAATAGGAGTACTGAAGGTGAAACCAGTGAAGTCCAGTATCCAATGTTTGATGTGTGCTGGGATCTGCTTAGAGAAGATTAGCTGACATTTATCAGAGTTAAGTATCATACCTGATTGATTCTGAAAAGTATTAATGCACTGTTTCAACTTTTTCACTGCTGTTTTATGAGCACTTGAGAAGATCATGATATCATCAGCATACATGAGGTGAGTGATAGGTATATTTGATCTATGGTGGTACCTGGCATAGTCTTTGCTTTGAAAGGTTTTATCAATCAGTCTGGAGAAATAATCAACAGCTAAGATAAAGATAGTTGGAGATAGTGGATCTCCTTGTTTAAGTCCTCTAGTTGCATGAAAATGGCCCCAAGCTTGGCCATTGATCAAAATGGAATGCTCATTGGAAGTCAGCCACCTGCTGATAAGGTGACAAAATTGGGAATTAAACCCTCTAGCTGAGAGGACTTCCAAAATGAAGTCCCAATTCAGAGTGTCATAGGCCTTTTGGATGTCCAGTTTATAGATCAAGTTGCCCCCCTATGGACTTTATCCAAATCCAGCAGCAGCTCCTGGGCAAGAAGGACATTATCAATAATGGATCTTCCTTTTATAAATGCTGGTTCAAGCTGATCAATCTCTCAAGGTGTTGCTGCAGTCGCCGCACAAGGATTTTGCTAATAATCTTGCTAATCACAGAGGTGAGGCATATAGGTCTATAATGATCCCATCTTTGTAAAGTGGTGTTTTTAGGAATCAGCACAAAGTTAGAAGCACAGAAATAGCTAGGGATAGTTTCACCTTGGAAGAAGCTTTTAATTGCAGTAACCACATCCTTACCGATCGAGCTCCAAGTTTTTTGTAAAAATCGCTGTATAGCCATCAGGCCCAGCAGTTTTAGAACTATCCACAGTATTTAAAGCACTCCAAATTTCCTGCTCAGTTGGGATATCTGTAAGAACCAACTCACTTGTATATTGAAATTCATTTAGAAAGAGAGATCCATCAATAGACATTCTGTGCGTTGGGGAGTGATTTAGTAAGTTTTTAAAGTGCTTGACAGCATCTTCAACAATATCAGTGATGTCCTGGAGTTTGCCACCCTCATCAGAAATAATGGAATGAATAATGTTGCATTTCCTCCTGTATTTAATACCTCCTGTATTTAATACAGACATGATAGAAATGGGTATTCCTGTCTCCATTGAGGAAGTGGCTTAGTGCAGCTTTTTGTTTAAGATACTGTTCTAATTTTTCATTAGCAGATAGCATATTAGTTTGAGCAGAATAAAGTTGTTACTCAGTAGCAACACCCACTTGGAGATTGGCTTCCAACAAATTAACCTCTTTTTTAGCTTTTTGGACAGCAATGGAGAAGTCACCCACAAAGTTCCAGCTCCATTTTCTAAGTACTTTGCTGAGCTTAATCTGCAAAAGGCTTAACTTAGTGAGAGGATCAGGGGTGTTCAATATTGCACCAATCGGCTCCGAATGATGTTAAGAAACTCATCATAAGTGGACCGAGCATCGAGGTATCCGAAGGGAGGGGGATTATTTGGGTAATTAGGGGAGGTAATGGAAATCAGGAGGGGCCTGTGATCAGAGCTAGCCAAGCTGAGATGGGTTACATAGGTGAGAAGCCCGTTGGTGATCCAGCAATTGTTAACTGAATTCCGTCCAGCCTTTCCCAAATATTTCCTCTTTTCCAAGTGAAAGCGAGTCCCCTAAAGCCAATGTCAAAAAGTCGTGTCGCTTGGATATTATCATTGAAAACAGTAATGTTTGAAAGGTTAGGAGCCCTGCCCTCCAGTTTTTCTTCAATGGAGCCAATGCTATTAAAATCTCCACCCACCATCCAGGGGGAGTTCAGATGATCACTAATATTATGAAGATTAGCCCAGAGGAGATGTTTATCCTCCCTACCTGTACCGCATACACAAAAGTCACCAATCCACTTTTACCATTAATTTGGAAAGAGGAATGTAAAAACTGTTTATTATCAATTAGGATGGACCAAGTAATTTCACTTCCACAGAAAACCCAAATCTTGTTATTACAGTTGGAATAATGATTAAAACCATGCGACTTCTTAATGACTTTTTGAGGGTATTTGTGGACCAAAGGTTCCAAAATAGTGATACACCAAAACTTATATTTTTTGTTGAGATTTAGCAATCTTTTCATAGATAAGGGGTTAGCAATACCCCTGATATTCCAACGAAAGGAAATTGATCATTATTTGGGGGTAAGGATAGGAAGGTTGAGATCTAGATCTAGATCTCCCTCTAGTCTTTGAAGTACCGACCAACTCCCTCTCGACAAAGGGGTGCCTAACTTCTGTAATTCAGAAGCAGAATTTCTTTTCTTTTTTCTAGAGTTTTGGATGTGCCATTTCCCTTCTATTGCCTGTTGCATATCATTGACAACAAGGTCAGATGGGGCCTGTGTGTCAGGAAGTTGTTCAGTTGATTGGGAGGGAGTCAGAATTCTGACTCCCTCTAATTCACTTCGCACCAATTTTGATGATCCTCGGCTTCACCGGTGGAGACCCACCGCCAATGGGGGATAGTGATCCCCTAACGACAATAGGAGAATTTGTTTTCCTAGGAGAAACATTTATTCTTGAAGCTGCATTGATATTATCTTGTAGTGGCTGAGTAGGGACCCTAGCCAGCTGCATCATAACTGATCCAGATTCACCAACTGCTTGCACAGGTGGATTGTTTTGACTCTGAGTAGTAGTTCTTTTAGTGGGGGGTGGATTCTATAGCATTTCTCCATAGTGTGGCCAAACATTTTACAGTGAGAACAAAAATATGGTTTTTGCTGCATAATAACCTCTTGCCACTGTCCATCCTTGGCTGTTCCAATCCAAATCTTTTTGATTTCAGGTAGTGAGATGTCTCTTTCTACTTGAATTCGTGCCATTTCTGGTTTTGCCTTGTTAATAGTAGCAGCATCTAGCTTGAGAGGGGTTCCCAATTTGAAATAATGCATTTTGATTGAAATATCTATAGGGGAGGTTTGGGAATTTAAACCAAATTGGCACTATTGGGGGATCTTTGCTGGGATCAAAATCAGATGTCCATTTTATAATTTTCATCTCAACACTAGCAATGCTCACTGCTTGTTTAGCAAAAAGTAATGCATAGTCTTCTTCTGAGGTAAAGTTGATGAGCAGGTGCCTACCATCCAAGAGTCCAAGTTTCCAACTGCCTTTGAAATTCAGAGATTCAAAGTATTTTCTCACCAGGTCCATCTTTGGGTGGCCCAAAAGGAACTTGCCAATTAAGGTAAGTTTAACTTCTGCATCCAAATCCTCTAATTCCTGCTCAGTAAAGATTACTGCCGGGCAGCCCTCTTTCTCCTCTATAGGTCTGATGAAGGGGCAGGAAATCCTACCAGCTGCTGCATCATGCAGTCTTTGTGGAAAAATCAGTTTAGCAGGATCTGAAATGGAGGAGGCATTTCCTACAACACCAGCATAAGTGGCTTTAGCCCACTCAATGTTGGTCTGTAAGTCAATGGGGCTTGCCATGGGCACAACCAAGCCAATATGGGGTCAGAGAAACAGAAAAGAATCCCAGGCAGAATCTTCACCCAGGCACAAACATACAGCCCAGCTCCAAGGGAGGAGGCAATGGAACAGTAACACTTTTGAAATTTCAAAGCCCGGGAAGCTTGAAAACCAGAAACCCAACAATAACACCAGAAATGGAGCCAAACCAGAAAGCAGGACCAGTGAGACAACCTACCAGCACCTTCCATGGACCCTGCCGCCAAACAAAAACCCTTGCAGAGCTTCTCTCTCTGCAGCCGCCACCATCATGTATTATATATATATATGTCCTATATATATATATATATATATATATATATATATATATATATATATATATATATATATATATATATATATATATATATATATATATATATGATTTGTGTGTTCACCGATCTTAAAATATAGCTATAAAAACAACTTTCGCAACATTAACTTTTTTACTTTATAACACTGCTTCATTTTTATGTTTATCAATCATGTCCCTTGTACTCTTACAAATTTTACCCATTAGCTTTTTGCAAATAACTTGTCATTCATGCACGTCCTCTTGCTTAGCAGGACAGTTTAAAACAACATTCAGTTCTTTGATCATTCCTAATCTTTATTTAAAGAATCCACCTATGGGACATTTTCTTAGTAGTTCTTAACTTTGAAGAACTATTCTTATAACATCAATGAATGTAATGTCGATATAGAAACTACTAATATTTGCACTAGCAGGGTGTCAACAAGCACAAATGATTGGCATTTTCAAACAAACATGGATAGGCTAGTAAAACTCGACAGAACTATAAATGAAATGCAAAAGGCTCATTTGGAATCACTTTTATGTTATGTTTTTTTATATTTGTTATTGTTATTAATTTACATCATGTTTGTTTAATAATTTTTTACTTTTAAAAGCACTTGAAACATCATAAATTTTGTGTTTTTTAAAAATAACTAAACATGCTATGACATATGAAACATAATTTATTTCAAACATATATATATACTAGCCCTTACATAATTTAACACTGCCGTTGCCGGTCCCAAGCCCGGATGTGAAAAGTGGAGGGTTGCGTTAGGTAGTCGACAGCCAGCGTAAAACTTGTCGAAAAAAAATCATGACAAATCTTTTTGATCATTGTGTAAGTGCTAGGGCGTCCCCTGAGCGACGCGACTGTATGGCTCGAATACGAGTGGAAAGTGTGCGAGGGCCGCTACACCGGCGCCGGGTGTAGTGTCGAGTAAGCGAGGTTCCCACATTACGGACGGATGCGGGTAAAGAAGTTAGTCCATGATACTTAGTATTAGGATAGGATCCCTGGAATATAGGTACTCTCAATGGTAAACTAATGGAATTGGTTGATATTATGATCCATAGAAAGATAAATATCCTATGTATTCAAGAAACTAAATGGGTTGGAGAAAAAGCTAAGGAGATTGATAACTTAGGTTTTAAAACTACGGTATTCCAGTAAGAGTCGTACTAGAAATGGTGTAGGTGTAATTATAGATAAGAGTTTGAAAGATAATGTTGTCAAAATTAATAGAGTTGGAGATAGAATTATAACGACTTAAGATTATTATTGATACTAAGATTTTTAATATTATAAGTCATTATGCTCCTCAAGTTGGTTTAGATATAGTCTAAAGATAAATTCTGGAATGATTTAGAAGACTTAATACACTCGATACTCTCGAAGAAAAAATTTTTATTGGAGGAGATTTAAATGGACATGTCGGTAGAGTGGTAGAAGATTTCGAAATATTCATGGTGGCTACGGTTATGGAGCGATTAATGAAGAAGGTAGAACCATTTTAGATTTTCTTTAGCGTATGATTTGATTATTACTAATACTTTATTCAAGAAAGAGATGAACATCTTATTACTTATAAGAATGGATCTAATAAAACACAAATTGATTATTTTCTTATGAGAAGAAGAGATCGTCGAGATTGTAAGGATTGTAAGGTTATTCCAAGTGAGCAATTAAGTACTAACATCGATTATTAGTTCAGATTTTAAGATGAAGAGTTGTAAAATAAAGAATACTAGGAATCAACATCGTAGAATAAGATGGGGGCACCTAAAAGACACAAATAAAATTATTTTTATGAGTAAAATTCAAGATTTAAATATTTGGGATGTTCATGAAGACGTGAATGTTATGTGGGAAAAATTAACTAATACTTATTAAACAAGTAATTAAAGATGTACTTGGAGAATCAAAAGAAAAGCTTCTATAAATAAAAATAGTTGGTGGTGGAATGATAATGTACGAAAAGATAAAATATAAGAAGTTATGTTATAAAAATTGGTTTAAATGTAAAAGCGTAGAGAACTGGGAAAAATATAAAACGGCCGCAGTGAGTGTAAAAGAATAATCGATGACGCTAAAAATTTTGCTTTTAGTGATCTTTATAACATGTTAGATACTAAGGAAGGTGAAAAATATATGTATAAACTAGCTAAACAAAGAGAAAGAAAAGTAAAGATTTAACTCGAAGTAAAGTGTATTAAAGATGAAAATCGAAAAGTGCTTTTCTTAGAAAAAGATATTCAACATAGGTGGGTGAGTTATTTTGATAAACTTTTTAATGATGATGTTGAAAGTACGATTGACCTTAGTGATCTTAATATCGTTAATAATAATAAAACTTTTCATTTTTACCGTCGCATTAGTAAAAAGAAGTTGATGAGGCTTTAAAGAAAACTAAGGAGGCAAGTACGCAGGACTCGATGATATCCCAATCGAAGTGTGGAAATGTTTAGGTGATTTGGGGGTTTCTGGCTCACTAAACTTTTTAATATTATTTTAAAAACTAAAAGGATGCCCGAGGAGTGGAGAAAGAGCATTTTGGTCCCCATTTTTAAGAATAAAGGAGATGCACAAGAGTGTGCAAATTATAGAGGAATTAAATTGATGTGTCATACTTTAAAATTATGGGAGAGGGTAATTGAACATAGGTTAAGACGTATTACGAAGATTTCTCATAATCAATTTGGATTTATGCCAGGCGGAGTCTACCATGGAAGCTATACATTTATTGAGAGGTTTGATGGAGAAGTATAGAGATAATAAGGAGGATCTACATTTGATTTTTATTGATTTAGAAAAAGCTTACGATAAGGTTCCTAGAGATGTTCTTTGGAGAGTCCTTGAGAAGAAAGGTGTTGATATAACTTATATTCAAGTCATTAAAGATATGTATGCTAGAGTCGTTACATGTGTTCGAACCGAAGGAGGATTGACCAAGTATTTTACTATTTCGTTGGTTTACATCAAGGATCGGCTTTAAGCCCATATCTTTTTGCTTTATTTATGGATGGTCTTACTTGGGCATTTACAAGAGGATGTACCTTGGTGTATGCTTTTTGCTGATGATATCCTCCTTGTGGATAAGACAAGAGAAAAAGTCCAGGAAAAACTTGAATTATGGAGGTCTACATTGGAGTCTAAAGGTCTTCGTTTGAGTAGAACTAAAACTGAATACATGGAATGTAATTTTAGTAATAGTAGGTCTAGTGACAGCAGTGTAACTTTGGGTGATCAAATTATTAAAAGGTGTGAACGATTTAGATATCTTGGGTCCATTGTTCAAAGCGATGGTGATATAGATGGGGATGTGAATAGTAGAATTCAGGTTGGTTGGTTGAAGTGGAGGAATGCGTCCGGCCTATTGTGTGATAAGAAAGTACCACTTAGACTGAAAGGAAAATTTTACAAGATGGTGGTGAGACCTTCAATGCTCTATGGTGCTGAATGTTGGCCTTTAAAAGAGAAGCATAATATTAAGTTAAGTGTTGCCGAGATGAGAATGATTAGGTGGATGAGTGGCTTTACTCTTAGAGACAAAATGCGAAATGAATATATCCGTAAAAGGGTTGGAGTTGCACCGGTGACGGATAAAATTAGAGAGAGTCGCCTTAGATGGTTTGGTCACATTAAACGTCGACCACTCTGATGATCCGATTAGGAGAGTAGATGTTTTAAATACAACTTATGTTAAGAAAGGCGAGAGGCAGACCTAGGAAAACTTGGGCTTATTGCATAAAAAATGATCTTAATTTATTAGAATTGAACGAAAATTTGACACTAAATCGGACACAATGGAGAAAAAGGATTCATGTAGCCGACCCCACTTAGTGGGATTAAGGCTTTGTTGTTGTTGTTGTTGTATATATATATACTAGATAAAACAAATAAAAATCAAAAGTGACCCAAATGGCCCCGAAGGGAATGTAAACGCATCATTTACCAGAATCGTCAGATTATTGTGTATTTTTGCTTAGATGCTTGTTATGGTCTTCTATTTCCAGGGTGAGGCCAAGAGTGCTCAGCTGATTGGAGAAGCCATTGCAAGCAACCCGGCATTCCTTGCCTTGAGGCAGATTGAAGCTGCAAGGGAAGTGGCCCAAACAATATCAAACGCTGCTAACAGGGTGTTTTTAAACTCAGACGAGCTGCTGCTTAACCTCCAGAATCTCAATTTGGAGAGCACTACTAGTCTGAAGAAATAATGGGTGAGACAAAAATTTTGATGTTCTTTTTATGATGCCCAGCATCTCTGATATATTCTTCAGAAGTAATCTTTATTCATCAGAAATTTTGAATTTTTCCTTCTGTCAATTTCAGTAAACTATTCTTGCATACAATAAGGCTATTCATTAAACCATTAAAGGATTATTGCTTTTTTGATCATGAATATACTTTGACCCGGTATTTTGTTTTGACCGTCAAATCTATGTTTGCAAAGCCATGAGAGCCGCTATTTGCTCTGAGGTTGCTTTTAGCCAGGATATAATGATGCAAAAATTTTGAAAGATTTTCTTACATCCCACTCTAATCTTATTTATTTGCATATCTAAAACGCAAACTTCAATTTTTGCATCCATATCACCTTAACCAAGAACAAAAGGATGTATTTCACTTTCAAAAGTTAAAATGGAGGCACTTTTTATGTAATATGAAAGATTTGGGTGGTATGATTATAAAAATTAAAGCTTAGGTGTTGATATGTAAATACATAGGGGGGTGGTACGTATGTAAATGAACCAAAAGTTTTTTTCCATAATCAGACATGCCAATGAATTTTAAATTGTTTAATAACTTCGTCCTGCCATATTCCATAATGCATGGGAAGAAGGGTACCGCCATTAAAACTGTCATGACTACAAGTTTCTCCTCGTGGCACATGAAATCATATAATTTCACATAAAAGATTAACGAATATTTACATCAAATCTTCCAAGGAGTCACTTATCATTCATACTTTCCTTATTAAACTTCGACCAAATCATAAAAATAAATAATTGAGTCAAACTTAGAAATCAAGAATAAAATATAATTTAATCTCATTGCTAAATCTAATGCTAATTTTTGTTTTCAACAAATTAACTGCACTTTAAGTCAATCGTTATATATCACTCAAGTCTAGGATTTTATTATGAATTAATTGTGAAAAATCACAAGCTTAATTTCTTAATGATATTTAAAATGACCCCTCTTTATATACGTACAATAAAAAGTGGCTTCATATCTGATTGAGCTAGCTGACACAAAGAAAAAGATGGCCTGGGTAATCATGCGCTGCGGAGATTGAACAAATTTAATTGATCAGATTGAGTGGATTGACCCCCCATCCAGAACTGAGATGAGCCACGCGATCTAAAAATCAACATAGAATGGGTGATTGAATAGGAGGCA
The DNA here is from genome assembly GCA_022702705.1 of Papilionanthe hookeriana x Papilionanthe teres. Classification (NCBI taxonomy): domain Eukaryota; kingdom Viridiplantae; phylum Streptophyta; class Magnoliopsida; order Asparagales; family Orchidaceae; genus Papilionanthe; species Papilionanthe hookeriana x Papilionanthe teres. Next base: position 157,300,329 of record CM040425.1, read on the forward strand.
AGTGAACCTCAAAGTTGGGCGGGCATGTGCTACGAATTTTTTAATTTGTCAAAATTTATAAACTCAAATTTAGATATATATATTTTGATTTAGTTTAATAATGAGTCACAATTAAACACAAGGATACATATCACTCAAGTAATACAGGGCTCTAGTGGAGTCATGGATATCGATCCAATAGGGAGTCTTTAATTTTATGACGTAGCACATAAATCACTTATCGAATCACAATACAATTGCAAGTAAGTTTAATTCTTAAAATAAAGACAAAGAGTTATAGTTACTATTTCTACCAAAGCATGTTCTAAACTCTAGCAAGTTAAACTAACACAAGATTAAATTTATAACATAGTACAGTTGTAAGAAGTAGTCTTCCTCCTTACCAATTATAATATGTTCATTATTGTGATAGATCAGTGATGCAAGTGTATTGTGTCAAATATGAGCATTCCTATTCTTTACCCATTTTTCACCATATAAAGAACATTGGCTAATCCTAAGTTTAGTCCCCAAATCTGTGGTTAGGCTGGGAGGATACTGGCTCTCACTCTAGAGCTCCCACTTCCCTTCGCCTGAAGGCTAACTCTAGCTTTAGTTTCTAAATATTAGGAAAAAATTGAGGATTTCAGTCTGTCACTCTGAAATCTCCAATTCTACGCCCATCAAAGTATATTTCCTTATTTATTTGCACTCAATACCCATGAACTACGTCTCTCATTCATGGACATTGAATGTGACATTAACTTTTGTTATGGAACTCATAATCCTTTCGGAATATATGTTTCCCAACAAGTTTTAACAATTCAATTGACCAGATCAAAAAGTAAATGAATTTTGAAGTGAAAATGTCATCACAAATTCTCCATGATAAATAGGCACATCATTTCCATATCACAACATCAACACATCACATGAAAAGGAGAAATACAAAGAAATCTATTCAAGAATCATGAGGAAAAGATGACAAAACATGAATTATATATATAAAAACAACGTCATACAAACAGAGTAAAGAAAATACAACTTATCTCAAACTCTTTCCCAAGTGAATCTCAAGGAATTCCTTTGACTCATCTTCTTTCTTCACAACAACACACAATTCTCTCTTTAGATAAGAAAGAAGAAATATCTCACTTTCACTCTCCTCTTACACTCCTTATAAGAGAAAACACAAAACCTAGATTTCCTAAACAAAATGGAAAGACACTCTCTCTAAACTCTCCCCACACTCTAAACTCTTTTCTCCTCTCTAAATTTGGCTCCAAAGAAGTTTAAATTGGGCCAAAAATGAATTCCCAAGAGTTTTCTCAAGCAACTCTCCAAAATTCGGCCAAATACATGGATTTAGTTTGAAATCAGGATAGGGCACAGTCCGATGTTGGATAGGGTGCCGTTCGACGTATTATTCCGCCAATTCAGTCGCAACTCTCTGTAAAATTGCGCTGTCTGGCGCTGGTAACAATGTCGTTCGGCGCTAGTTCAATAAAATGCACTTCTTTTTGCTCCAAATTTGCTCATTTTCACTTCTTTTTACTCAAAAGATCTAAAATCATTGTATCTGCATGAAATCATAAAAAATACATTTCTTTAAAGTGCAATATAATCAAAAATATGTATGAAATGAATAATAAAAAAGTATCAAAATTTTAGTGGATTAAGATCCCCCAAACTTAACTATTACTTGTCTCAAGTAATTTTAGTTAATACATAAAATAATGATCCAATGCAATGAACTTTCTTTCTGGAATACCATAATTTTGATTTAGATAAGTATCATAGTAAGATTTTCAGAAAGATCTTTGAATAATTCAAGTAAATTTTGCAGGTGTAAGACTATCTAGTAATCAAGTCTAAGAGTTCTAGCCTTCTATTCATTTCAAAAATGACCGTAGATTGTCCTATTAAGGCACTTAAAAGGATTGCATGAAAAGAAGTTTATGAGAACACTACTAGTAATGATGTTAATCCACACATATAAGTTTAGGAAAGTAATTAGGTTTTTTCCCTTTAGGTAGGTCCAAGTGAAGCCAATTTTTGATTAGACATCTCCTCAAGCTTCTCCTCACTTTTCTTTCTTTTTTTTTCTTTTGTTTTTCTTTTGTTTTCTTTTCTTTTCTTTTAAGTCAGTATTACTATATCTGAATAGCCTTTAATAATCTTGAACTTCACCATTCTCACCCTAAATTTGAAACTTACCACATTCATTTACCTTATAGGCATTTCCTTAGCTTATTAATGATTCATCATAGAGTCTCCATCATTTCCTATCACATAAGGTTTTAAGATTAATATTTCAAATATACAGTTTTTTCTTACTTTAAATAGTTAACTATAGTCCTATTCTCTTATACCAAATATCTTAGCCTACAAAATTACTTTTCATTACTAAATACTTTCATTCATCTTTACAAAATACTTAAATAAAATCAAAATACAGTTATCTGAAATTGAGTTCTATTACAAGAAATCATGTTAATAATTTTGAAAATACTTTTAAATGAGAACAATTAATAGTTAATTCTTTACCTCCCTTGATGCACCAAAAATATATACTGTTTTTGCTATATAATTTTACCCATTTTTGATGATATTGCACTTTAAAGAAACGTATTTTTCATGATTTATTGCAGGTATGATGATTTTAGGTGATTAGAGCAAAAAAAAGCGAAAAGGAACGAATTCGGAGCAAAAAAGAACAAAAAGGAGGAAAACAACATATTTTGAAGATAGAGCGCCACCGACACCTAATGTCGGTGGACTTCAAATTTGAAGAGTTTTGACGACTTTTTGAAGGGATGCCTATGAAAACTCTTGGGATTTCATTTCTAACTTATAAGTAACTGTTTTTGGACGAAAATGGTGTGTGTTATAGAGTTTTCGTGTGGTTCTAGAGAGGGAGAGTGTGTGTTGAGTGTTAGGGCTTAGGAGAAAACTGTGTAGAAGTTAGAATTTGAGAGGAATTCTTCTCTAAGGAGTGAAGGAGAAGAAGTAAAGTGAGAGATTGCTTCTTCCTTTCCATTCTAAAGAGGGAATTAAGTGTTGCAAAGAAGAGATAAAATGATTCAAAGGAACTTCAAGGGAATTGAATTGAGGAAGAGAAAGAGATAAGTTATATTTTCTTTTGTGGTTTGTATGACTTTTCTTTTATATATAAAATTCATATTTTATTGTATATTTTTCATGAATTCTGAGTAGTCTCCTTTGTCTTTCTTCTTGCATAGAGATGTGATGATGGATTGATGTGGATTTAAAGTGCTTTTAATGTATTGAAGAAATTGTGATGGTTTTTTATTTTGAACTTAATTTACTTTTCGATCTGGCTAATTGAATTGTTAAAATATGTTATTAAACATTAATTCTGAAAGATTTAGTGTCCTACAACAATAATAAAGAATTCATTCAATTTCCATGGATGAATTGCATAGTTCATGAGAATTGAGTGTGAATAAATAGAGAAATGTGTTTTGATGGACTTCAAATTGGAGGTTTTAGGGTGATAGGTTGAGATCCCAAATTTGGTCCTAAGATTAGTAACTAAACTCGAAGGTTAGCCTTCAGGTGAAGGGTGAGTTGGAGCTCTATAGTTAGAGCCGGTATCCTCCCAACCTAGCCTTAGATTTAGTGACTAAACTTAGGATATGTCAATGTTCTTTTCATGCTTGGAAGAGGGGGTACTCTTTTAAGGGTAAAGAAATATTTATGCTCCTATTTGACACAATACCATAGATAATCGTTCCATATCATCCACACATCATATTCTCGTTGCAAGAGGAAAAATACTTTTCTTATATATAAAAAATCTTTCAAATATATAGCTTAGTGTGTGTCTGTTAGTTAATTCTGCTTTAAAAGTTATTAGAAGTAATTGTAGTTTGATTAATTGTTACTGTTTTCTGCATAGTGGTAGTAGAAGTAAACATTAAACTTTAATTGCAATTTGAGTATCAGATTTCAGTGTTACATTTTCTATTGTGAAACATTTTCTTTTACTTCGTAACTTTCCCGTGGGATCGATAACCAGAACTCCAGTAGAACCCTGTATTACTTGATACGATACGTATACTTGCGTTGAATGCTTGGACTTTACAAAATCATTATAAATATATATAAATTTGAGTTCATAAATTCTTGCAAAATAAAAGTTCGTAAATCGCAGTCATCCCCCAAACTTAATAAATTTGAATATCAATAAAATTAATATGGGAAGAAAGAAAAGATTTAAACATATAACTTATACCTCAATATATTGGGCTTTTCATTTCTTTGAGTTTAAACAGGTTTTCTTCATAAAGTAGAACAGTATGCCTGAAATAATTAAGAGCATTTGAATAAATAAATATGGGTTAGAAATTTGTGAGGGAAGAAGTTTAAAAACATACAACATAAACTATGCACACAACATTAACATCCAACTGTTACTATCACAGATTAAACAAACAAACCAAACACATGATAACTCTACTATCATATCACATACATCACAAATCAACATAAAATCTGCTATAAGTATAACCAAATACACATGACATCACAAATAGTAAATAGAAAGAGTCTCAGGTACATCACATATACATCACACATATAAAATGAAAATAAAACTATAAAACTACCAATCTTCATCCTCTGCAGGAGCTCCACCATCATCAGGTTCTTCAGGCTGGTATGGAGTATACTCAGGGTAAGTAGGAAATACAGTACTAGTGTCTCCCCTAAAAAATCTCATCTGTGCGTCATGATAAGCTATCTCATATTCTCTCCACCGCACTAGATAATCATCGTTTATTTTGTTCCTTACTTCTAGTCCCTCTATTCTGGTGTTCAACCTTTCCAACTGATCCATAACATCATGTAGAGTAGCGGGTGAACTCAACCATTTGTCCTCTAACCAATATGTATTCAATCTCAAAATAATACAAATTTGCATAAAATTCTCTAACAACTCCCAGTATTGTTTCAGCAGTGAAATAGCAGAAAATCTCCCGTTGACGATTCACAATAAGTTCTTTAACTATACCTCAAAGGATTTTCAAAGGCTTTCTCTTGAATACATTTCTTATTGCTAATAAATGTACTAAAGCGTGAATAAGGCTTGAAATTCACAAATTTGCTTTCATCATACTCAAATTTTCTCTTCTCCTTTGAAATTCTTGGAGCCATTTATCTAAAAACATCAAAATTATCCAAATCAATTTTAAAATTACAATGTAATGGACTCTAAGGTAAATTTAAAAAATAAGAACTCAAAATCCATGAAAAATCTCCAAAGTTTCTCTAAAAACTTCAAAATTTTAAATCTTCCTAATGTTGGAGATTTCCACGGTCAAAATCAAGAATATTTATGTTAAAATGTGGCTCTTACCAAGAGAAGATGAAATCTGAACTTTTCCGGTCACGAAATCACTTCAAATCCAAATGTTAATGAGCCTTAGGTGTGAAAATAGGCCTTGGCTGGAGGTAGAAAATGATGGTTTAGGAAAAAAATGGCGAGTCCCAGGGTTAAATCACAAAAATTTGGAGTTTCAGGCCTTTTTTCTGGTCCAGCATTGTCTGGCACTAGCGATAGCACCCTTCGCTGCATTTTTCTGCTCTTATGGCCAAATTCTCTGTCTTTTGGTGTGGTCCGACGCTGTTGACAGTGCCGTTCGGCGCCAGTCCAAAAACTGGGCTTCTGACTTTCTTTTGCAATTTTGATCTTTTCAAGCTTGCTTCGACGTCTAATTAGTCTAATTAAGCATTTAACAACATTCTAGAGCCATGACAAATGATATATTTTTAACAAAAATAACACACAACATCACTTTCATATATAAAATCTAAGTTTCAGACACATACACATAACATTACACACTACACATTGTCAAGCCATATAATTCTAAAATTCAGTATTAATCACAACCACATCATAATAATGCTGAAAACTAAACAAGAAAGCAAGTCCAAATATACCATCCAAGTAAAGCAAAACAAGCAGTTCAAATACACAAACACAGAAATACAATAATCAATTCTTCATTTTTTGCTCAGAACTATCATCAACTCTAAGATCTCTAATTGATTGAGCGGGAACGAACAAATTGTAGAATGGACGATACAAGAATTCTTTAGTAGAATCCTCTTCAATCCAATCTTTCATTTTCATGAACCGTATCAAACTTCCTTCAAGATACCCAGAATGATCAAAGTGCTCCTTCATTCTCCAGTCCAGATGATCAAAGAAATCAGATAGATTGTTGATTGCATTCATTTGGTGTTGTACTTCCTTCTCCAATTTCTTAATTTTCTTCAAAATGATCTATGAACTTTTAGGAAAGAAAGAAGGAATATGTGTTGACCCCTGAGATGGTTGATCTTCAATAATGCTTATGTCATTCATATCACCAATTACCTGGTTACTATATGCATCTGTTGGGTCTATAGGCTTCCAAGGTAGAAGTACTCTTTCCCAATTCTCATATGGCACTTGTGATTGATACGCAAAGAAAAAATATGGTGGAAGGATTTCCAAGCCCATACTTTGATCCATGAACAATCAATCCCAAAACAGATTTAACAATTATCCAATCAACATCAATAGACATCCCCATTTAAATACAGTAGTTCAAAATAACACACTCCTTAGTTATTTTTCTGATTTTTATAGTTCGGAGCAATTTTGCACATATGAAATAAGGTAAGTGCTTCAATGTAGGATTTAACAGTGTGGTCGAAAAACTTACATACCTGTTATCTCTTATCTCCCATTCATCACATTCATTTGTTAGATATATGTATATATCATTCATGTTGTCCTTCGTTGGGGCAAAATTCTAATAGTAGCAGATTAACACATTTTCAATCATGTATAAATCATTAATCTTTGCAGGAGTAAATGTGACAAACCTACCTCGCACATAGACAGATCCTTGGTTGATTCCATGAAGATTTGCATAAAACTCCTTAACAACAGAGACAACTACAGCGGTGGTAGTATAACACAATACTTCCCAATGTCTCTGAATAATAATTTCATCAATTCTAGTGGTACGAGAATTTGTACCTCGATTCACAAAGCCTCGCTCCTTAGTTAACCTCATTTTTAAGATATTTTGTTGAATAAGCGTTGCGCTTCGAAACTAACGAACTTTCTACAAAACTTAAACTCTTAAAGTTTCTATCGAGTCGAAATCCATTTGGACAAGATTTGGGATCTTCCTCTTCGTTCCTTTGGTAGTTCTTTCATCTAGGGATAGTTTTGGGAGTTTTAAACTAATTTTACTAACAATTAACTAAGTTACTAATCAAGTGAAGTTCAATATATAAGCAAGAATCCTTCTCCTTGTTAAGAAATTTAAGTGAATGGATAATTAGAATTAGTTTAAAACTGTGTTGTGCCAAATAGGAGCATACCTATTCTTTATCCTTTGGTCCAGGCATAAAGAACATTGACTAATCTTATGCTTGGTTACTGAATCTGCGGCTAGGCTAGGTCTCACTTCGGAGCTCTCACTTTTCCCTCGCCTGAGGGCTAACATCTACACTTCAGCACCCAAACGATATGATCGAATTAAAGATTTTAGTCTGTCACTCTAAAATCTCCAATTCTACGCCCGATAAATAATATTTCCCTATTTATTTGCACCCTACTTTCAAGGACTTTAATCTCCTTGAATCTCCAATGTAATCTTCACTTAAGTTGTTAAACTCAACATATTTTAACAAATCAATTGACCAGATTGAAAGTAAATTAAGATTTAAGTGAAAAGATTATCACAACTTTTTTTAATATTCTCTTGGCTCACTAATTCAAATCACCATTTCACAAAAATCTCAAAACAAGAAGAAAGACAAAAAAAATTGCTCAGATTTCATAGAGAAGATACGACAAAACTCAGATTTCATATATAAAATCAAAGTTCTACAAACTTAAATAAGTAAATACAACTTATCTCAAATTCCTCCCAAAGCAAACTCCTTGAAGTTTCTATGATTCTCTTCCTTTCTTTACAGACACAGAATTCTCCTTCGAACTGGCAAAGATGAAGAAATTTATCACTTTCCTTCCACTCTCACAATTCTTTCGAAGAATTCCTCACAAATAACACTAATTGAACTCACTATCTAAAACTATAATGGCACCACTAACACTAATAGACACAATGAACACACTACTGACTCACTATGGACTCGGTGGACACACATTTTCAACCCCAAATTGTTTCTTTTAAAGTAGTTGAAGAGTTTACAAGAGTTACCCAAGCATCCCTTCAAAAATCGTCCACATTCAATGCACCTCGTGAGAGAACTGACTTTCTCATCGTCGGCGGCCTCGATCTCGCCAACAGCGGCCTTCTAGAATACTTGGATTTTGACTCTCTCTCATAAGGCCCGCTGTTGGCGGCCTCGATCCCCCCGTCGGCGACCTTCCTTATAATATATTTTCTGAACTTTCGAGAAAAATCTGCCGTCAACCTTGCCGTCGGTGCCCTAGATTAAATATTCATATTTTTTATCCTTTTTGCTCCAAATTCGCTCCTTTTTACATTTTTTCGCTCTAATGTCCATAAATCAACATATATGCAACAAAACATCAAAAATACCTTTCTTTAAATTACAATATCATCAAAATCAATATAAAATAGACATGAAAATCTCAAAATTATTTTAGTGGGTCAAAATCCCCCAAAATTAACTATTACTTGTCCTCAAGTAATTTTTAGTACTACATAAAAGTTATGATTCATTGTGGTAAAGTTCTAAATCAGAAATACTATAATTTTGATTTAAATAAATATCATAGTAAGACTTCTTAGAAAGATTTTCAAGTAATTAGATTAACTCTGCAGATATAAGGCTATCTATTCATCAATTCTAAAAGTTCTAGTCTTCTATTCATTTAAAGAATGACTATATATTGCAATATTAATTCACTTAGAATATTCAGATGATAGGAAATTCATGAGGACAATACTAGTAAAGAAACTAGTCCATAAATATAAGTTCATAAATGTATTTTAGTTTTCCTTTTAGGTTAATCCAAGTGAAGCCAATCTTTGATAAGACATCTCCTCAAGCTTCTCCTCACTTACTTTTTCTTTTCTTTTCATTTCTTTTTTTTTCAGGGATTGTTTTTCAATCCTTTCTTTTTCTTTTTCTTTTTTAAGTGAGGATTACTATATCTGGATAGCCTGTTGATAATTTTAAACTTCACCCTTGTTTTCCTAAATTTGAAACTTAAAACATTCATTTACCTTATATGTAATTCATAGTCTTTACATCATTGAGCCCCAATTTTTTCTTTCTCAACTAAATTCCTAAGATTCTTAATATTTCAAAATATAGTTTTCTTTACTTTAAATAATTAACTATAGTCTTATCCTCTTATACTAAATATCTTAACCTACAAAAGTAATTTTTATTACCAAAAATATTTCTATGAATCTTCTACAATATTTAAATAAAATCTAAATATAGTTAACTAAATTAATTTTTATCACAAAAATCATATTTATAAATTTTGAAAATATTTTAATTTGAGAACACATAATAGTTAATTTTTTTCTTCCCCCCCCCCCAAACTAAAAGTTTTCAATATATAGAAATAATACGGGTGGAAAGAAAAATTCTAAATATAAATCATACCTTTGCACTTTAGGCATTTTCTTTTCTTTGAAATTTTTGTAGATTCTTCTAAAAAATTTTAACTTCAATTGACCTGTAATATTAGGAACTTTTCTACACATATAATAGATTAGAGAATTTGCTGGGTAATGAAATTTTAAAATAAGTACATAAAATAAAACATCTAACAACAACAATGACTATACTACACAGGACAATACAAAATAACATTTGCATTACACAACACAATAACAACAATTTACTATTTTAACTTAGAGTCCACAATTACAATTACAATCACGCATCACAATCCATCCAGAAATCAAATACAAACTTTAAACAAAATACATATCTCAGAAAATTAAACAGTTCACAAATTACAAATAACAGAATAAAAATACTACAACAAAACACAGACAAATACATCACAATCAAATTTAACGACCAAGCATCAAAATCCCATACTATGTCTTCATCTCCTTGGTCAGCAGGTGGATTGGGCTGATAATGAGTATAATGAGGGCATTCTGGGAAAGTAACATCAGGCTCACCTCTATAGTATCTAGCCTGAGCAACATAATAAGCAATCTCGAAATCAAAATGCCGCTGAAGATATTCACTATCATGATCACGTCTCCGCTCTAATCCTTCAATCCTTTGATCTATTCTCTCAAGTCTTTCATCTAACTTTTCAAAAATTTTCTACTGCAGGGTCATTTCATTCATAAAATCATAAAGAGTAGGGGAGCTAGAGGCAGGAGGGTCATAACTAGTAGAGGAGATATCTCTACTGGTAGAAAGTACTTTACTCCTACTCCCAGATCTCCATTCTTAATGGGATTTGTATGTCTTTAAATTGGCTTTACTAATGGGTTTCATAGGGTACACCCATTCTTCATCATCTCTAGCTTCCACTCCAGATAATTGGCAAAGTGCATAAATGAGGCCAGGATGCCCTAATCCTCCACTTAATTCACTCTTTGCTGTGGCTAAAATATTCTTATAAATTATACTCCCCACATTTATACTTCTATTATTCTGAATACAGAAATTCAGAATAGCTCTATCTCTTGACACTTCACTATGGTGATAGGTGGGTAGCAGAGTAGAACAAATGAAATAATGCCATGCCTTAGATGCGACGTTCATCATAGAAAGAGGAAAGTTAATCTATCCACGTTGCTTAATTTTCCAGGTCCCTTTTCCATCAGTGAGAAAGTCAATAACATCGTCTAATGGACCTTCCATAGTTCCAAATGTTTCATACTCGTTAGAGTAAACATCGTGAAGTTCATAAAAAGAATTAATACGGGAAGAATTAAAATCAACATAAAATCCTCTTAATTTTATAGGTTCCTCCTCAAGCTGAGTCAGATTGGCATAGAACTCTTTCACAACTTCAACAGGAGCTTTGTTCGTAGAGTAATATAATTTTTCCCACTTCCTTTCTCTAATAACTCAATCCACTTCTCCTCTAGGATTATCCAAAACTCGATCTTGTATACACTTCTTTCCTTCGAAAATTGAAGTATTTCTTGATTGGGCTTTAACGTTTATAAATCGAGCCTCTTTAAATTCAAGTCACCTCTTTTGTCAGGGAGCCATTTTTCGATCTATCAAATTTACAAAAATCTAAACTAAACTCCAAAATAATGACAAAATGGCTTCCAAAGGTGACTTTAGGTAATCTAAATTAAGTTCCATGAATTGCTTTCAAGTATTTCTCCACATTTTCAATTTTTCTGAAATTCTTCAATGTGAAAGAAATTCATGGTGAAAATAAAAAATTTTTACATAGAAGGGATGCTCTTACTGAGGGATGATCAAATCCGGTGTTAAAATGAGTTGAAATCGCCCCAAATCCAAGATCTCTCAAGCCTTAGGTTGAAATTTTTGGTAAATAAGGGAAGAAAAAGATGAATAGTGGTGGTTGACCGGTTAAAATCGAGGTTAAAATGTGATTTTTGGGATCTCACCGTCGGCGGGGTCGTTCGCGCTGTCGGCGGGCTCTAGTGAATTTAATTTCAGTAGTCTCGAGAAAAACACTCCGTCGGCAGCCTCGAGCGCACCATCGGCGAGATTCTTAAATTTTGATCATTTTTCTTATTTTTGAGATTTAGATCAATTTTAAGCCTCACCGTCATCCGTTCGATCATTTTAAACATAAATTTTAGTGATTAAGTGATGTATTAACACAAATAAACATACACAGCACAAAAATTCACAATTATATATTAAATCCAAGTGTTACAATACATATTACATAACACATAAGTCAGGTATTTTCTCAACCTAAATTCATCAGATCAGCATCGCAATCCAAGCCACAAAACTCTAAACGCTAAAAACAAACATTCCAAACATAATCTTAACTATACTGAGATTAAAAAATAAGCTAAGAAAGCAAACAAACAAATATAGTTCAAATCAAATCCAACATAAAGAAACATACAAAGTAAAGCAAGCCCACTACTCTTCTAATTCAGTGCTAGTTTCACCGCTGATATCACCCATCACTTGAACATGGACGAACAGGTTATAGAAAGGTCAGAGTGGAAATTCTTCAGTTGAATTTTCTTCAATCCATCTCATTCTTCTCATTAAGTGTATCAAACTTGCTTCGAAACGTCCAGTATGATCAAAGTGTTCTTTCATCCTCCAATCATTATGATCAAAGAAATCAGAGATATTGTTAATTGAGTTCATTAAATTTTGTACATTTTTCTCCATTTTGTTGATTCTGTGTAAGATCATCGGTGTCTTGTCCGCTACTAGAGGTTGAATTGGAATAGAGTTTTGTGATGCTTGATCCATAATTACGCCCATACCATTCTCTTCATCATCGGTTGGGAACATTCTGGTTGAGTCTAAAGGTTTCCAAGGTAGAAGTACATTTTCCCAAATTTCGTACGATACTTGAAACAAATTGCATAATGAGAAAATTGCGGAAGGATTTCCAAGCCCTTGAGATGATCCTTGAACGATCAAGCCTATAATAGACTTCATAATAATTGATCCAATATCAATTGACCATCTCATTTGAATGCAATAATTCAATATAACACTCTTTTTGGTAACTTTACCGATCTTCATCGTCGATAATAACTTTGCAGAAATGAAAAAGTGCAAATGTTTCGAAACGGAATTTAAAATTGCAGCAGAAAAACTAACATACCCTTTTTCTCTAACTTCCCAGTCTTCAATTTCGTCTGTCAAATATTGGTAGATTTCATTCATCAGGTTTCTCGTCGGAACGAAAGTGGAATAATGACAGACAGGAACATTCTTGACATGAACAATTCATTAATTCATCCAGAATTTAAGGTTATCCACCTACCTCGTACATAGACGCTTCCTTGGTTGATTCCATGCAAATTGGTGTAAAACTCCTTCATCAAAGGAACGACTACTGCGACAGTAGTGTAGCAAACTACTTTCCATCTTTGCCGTACAATCATTTCTTCAATTGTTGTCGAAGGATTGTTTAATCCTCAATTCACAAAACCTCTTTCTTTGAATAGCCTCCTCTTTAACATCACTTTGTTCAAAAGTCATTGTGCCTCGACACTGATGAACTTTCTCCGATTGAACACTCAAAATCTAGGGTGATCTATTGAATTAGAAGCCATTTGAGAAGAATTCAAGGGAGTTTCCATTTTTTTTAGAAATGCAGAGTTTAGGAACCGTCTGTAGAAGTTTATAGGGGATAAATTTGCCTAAAACAGCTAAAAATAGTCATTTCAAACTCAGAAAACTGTCCACTCGCTGATCTCACTATCGGCGGACTCAATGGCGCCGTCGGCAAACTTTGTGCATTTAAATGTTAGGGCCCTCAGGAAAAACCCGCCATCGGTGGCATCAAGAGCGCCGTCGGCGCCCTAGGCAAAATTTTACACAAAAATGTCGTAGTCAAATACATTCCAAATTTTCTCTATGGATCCAAATTTAATGATGATCAAAGGGTAAATAGGAGCAGTAGAATTCAATACTACAACAAACTAATGATAAATTCAAACACACACTCAACAAATAAAGATAACTATGGGTTGCCTCCCATAAAGCGCTTGGTTTAACGTCATCAGCCCGACTTGTTCAGGTGTTACTCAGGTTGACTGAGCATTAAAACCTCTTTAAAGTTCAATCTTTTACCCTCTAAATATGGTTTTAATCTATGTCTATTTACTTTAAATCTATTCCCAGTCTTTGGATCTTCAATTTCAACAGCTCCATAAGTATAAACTTGAGTCACAGTAAAGGGTCATAACCAACGAGACTTCAATTTCCCAGGAAATAACTTCAGCCTTGTATTGTAAAGCAAAACTTCTTGTCCTCGTTCAAAGTTCTTCTGGTTAATCTTTCAATCATGTCTTAACTTCAATTTTTCCTTATAAATTCCGTCGTTATCATAAGATTCATTTCTTAATTCTTCCAATTCATTCAATTGTAGCAATCTCTTCTCACCAGCATTTTTCAAATTTTAATTGAATTCTTTAATAGCCCAAAATGCTTTATGCTCCAATTCTACTAGTAAGTGACAAGTCTTTCCAAAAATGAGTCTGTAAGGAGTCATTCCAATAGGAGTTTTATAAGCAGTCTTGTATGCCCATAATGCAATATCTAGACTCGTAGACCAATCTACTCTACTAGGATTTATAGTCTTTTCTAAAATTTGTTTAATCTCACGATTAGAAGCTATAGCTAATCCACTGGTTTGAGGATGATAAACAATAGACAATCTATGAACAATATTAAACTTTTCTGCCAATCTCTGAATGTATTTATTCCTAAAATGGGATCCTCTGCCAGTGATAATCACTCTAGGCATTCTGTATCTTGTGAAAATATTTTTCATTAAGAATCTTGAAATACTTTTAGCATTACAGCGAAGTAAAGCTTGTGCTTCAATCCACTTTGATACATAATCAACTGCAATCAAAATATATAAGTTTCCAAATGAAGGAATAAATGGTCCCATGAAATCTAATCCCTAAACATAAAAAATCTCAATTTCTAACATGAAGTTCAGAGACATTTAATTTCTTCTAGATATATTACCTACTCGTTGACATCTATCACAAGTTTTGATATATCTATAAACATCTCTAAAGAGAGTAGGCCAATAAAATCTAGCTAGTTAAATTTTGTGTTCAGTTTCGTCAATCCTAAAATGTCATCCAAATTCAGAATCGTGGCATTTTTCAATAATCAGTTCAGTTTCTTCATAAGACACACATCTCCTAATAATAAGATCATTACATTGCTTATATAAATATGGTTCATCCCAAAAATATGCGTTTGCATCTTGAATGAATTTTTTCTGTTGCTGCAGTGTTAGCATCAGTGGCAAAATATCACTTACTATATAGTTAACTATATCAGCATACCAAGGTATTTTTCACTCATTAATATTATAAAGTTGTTCATCAGGGAAACTGTCTATAATTTCATTGTCAGTGTCAGATGATTCATGATATTCTAATCTCGACAAATGATCAGTAATTTGATTGTCAGTTCCCTTTCTATCAATTACCCCAAAATCGAATTCTTGCATCAAAAGTATCCATCTGATTAATCTTGGTTTTGTCTCCCTCTTTTGCATCAGATATTTAATAGTAGAGTGATCAGTATGCACAATACATTTAGTCCTAATTAAATAAGATCTAAATTTCTCAAAAGCATACGCAATAGTCAGTAACTCTTTTTCAGTAACCGTATAGTTAATTTGAACATCATTAAAAGTTCTACTAGCATAGAATATAACTTTAAAAATCTTATCATATCTTTCACCAAGAACAACTCCAATAACATAATCACTAGCATCGCACATTAATTCAAATGGTTTCTCCTAGTCAGGTGAAACTATTACAGGTGCTGTGATTAGTTTTTTCTTTAATAACTCAAAGGCATTTAAGCAGTCTTCAGTAAATCAAATTTCTTGTCATTTTCTAAAAGTTGGTATAGAGGTTTGGTAAGTTTTGAAAAATCTTTAATATAACGCCTGTAAAAATCAGCACGTTTAAGAAAACTTCTTACCCCTCTCACTGTAGTAGGAGGTGGTAATTTAGCTATAATTTGCATTTTTGTAGGGTCTACTTCCATGCCAATTTCTGAATTTTATGTCCTAATACAATTCCTCATGCAACTAAATATTTGACATTTCTCCTAATTTATAACTAAATTAGTTCTTTCTAATAACTTCAAAACTTTTTTAAGATGATTTAAGCATGCGTCAAATGACGTTTCAAATAAAGAGAAATCATCCATAAATACTTCTATTCTATTATTAATTAATTTACTAAATATAGACATCATACATCTCTGGAATGTTATAGGTGCATTACATAATCCGAAAGGCATTCTTCGAAAAGGAAAAATTCCATAAGGACTACTAAATGTTGTTTTCTCTTGATCCTCAGGAGCAATAGAAATTTGATGGTAACCGGTATATCCATCCAAAAGCAGTAGTACTTGTGTCCAGAAGCCTATCCAACATTTGGTCTAGAAAAGGAAGAGGAAAATGATCTTTTCGGGTGGTGACATTTAATTTTTTATAATCAATACAAACACACCATCCAGTAACTTGTTTGATAGGTATTAATTGATTATTCTCATTTTCTTCAACAATTACTCCTTTCTTAGGAACACAATGAATTGGACTTACCCAAGTACTATCCTAAATAGGATATATAGTTCCAGCATCTAACCGTTTTAAAATCTCTTTTTTAACTACTTCTTTCATAATAGAGTTCAGTCTCCTTTGTGGATCAATTCTTGGTTTATGTTCATCGTTTAATAAAATTATGTGCATACTAATCAAAGGATTAATTCCCTTTATATTAGCTAGATTCCATCCAAAAGTTTTTTTGTATTTTTTTAATGTATCAATTAAATTTTGTTCTTGAATTTCATTTAAGTCTAAGGATACAATTACTGGTAATGTTGAAAATTCTCCTAAAAATGCATATTTTAAATGATTTGGAAGAGTCTTTAATTCAAGTTCAGGGGGTTTTACAATTGATGGAATTAAGATTTCGTTCTCTGGTGCTGTTGAATCTAGCGTTTCAAATTGTTCCTGAATACAATCAGCCTCTTTACTATCAATTTCATCATATTTATCATTTTCCATATATTCATTTTCTTCATATTTTTCTTTGAAATATTCATTTCTTAAATAATCGCATATATCCATTCTAAAACATTCATCATCTTTTTCTATTGAAGGATATTTCATTGACTTTGAAATGTTTAAGGTCACTTCCTGATCATTTACTCTCATAGTCAATTCTCCTTTTTGAATATCTATCATGGTTCTTTCTGTAGCTAGGAATGGTCTTCCTAAAATAATAGGAATTTCCTTATCTTCTTCCATATCTAAAATGATAAAGTCTACAGGAAAGATAAATTTATCAACCTTAACCAGAACATCTTCTACAACTCCTTTAGGATGTGTAATAGATCGATCAGCTAACTGTAGAGTTACAGAAGTTGGTGTAATCTCTCCTATTACTAACCTTTTAAAGTTGATAGCGGCATCAGATTTATGCTAGCTCTTAAATCACATAATGCTCGTCCATAAAATTTTTCACCAATAGCACACAGGATAATAAAACTACCAGGATCTTTAAGTTTTTCAGGAAGCTTTTTCTGAATTATAGCACTACACTCTTCACTGAGTGCTCTCATGATCTAGTAACTTCCTCTTTTTGTTGAGTATATCCTTCATAAATTTAACATAATCAGACATTTGTTCCAAAGCTTCAACAAAAGAAATATTTATCGACAATTTTTTTAAAATCTCTAATAATTTAGCAAATCTTTTTCCCTTATCTTGTTGCTTTAGTCTTTGAGGAAATGGTGGTGATGGTCTTTCAACAGTAATTTTCATTGGTTTCAGAGGAAAATCATGATATAAACTTTCATTTTCCCTTTCGGTTTCCACTTTTTCCTTTTCAACTACAGTTTCTTTTTGGACTCTTGTTTCCAACTCTTTTCCACTTCCTAATTGAATAGCCTTGATCTGTTCTTTTCCTTGATCTTTAGGATTTACTTCAACATTGCTAGGTAAAGTTTCAACAGGTCTATTGCTCAATGCAGTAGAAATATATCCCAATTGGTTTTCTATGTTTTTAATAGCAGCTCATTGACTTTTTAATTGATTTCCCATATTCAAAACTAATTCTTCCATAATAACTTCTTTTCCTTGAATTGTGAATTATTATAAAAACCTGGTGGATTAGAAGGTCTATAATTGAAATTACCCTGATTGTTTACATTTCCTAATGGGTTTACAAGATTTTTCCCCCATCGAGGATTAACAGGATTAACATTACCTTGGTTATTCCAATTAAAGTTTGGATGTTCCAACATGAATTATAATAGTTTGAATAAGGGTTATTATGTCTATTATTAATCAGATTTACAGTTTCATATGAAGATTGAGCATCTACAATTTGTCCTAATGAATTTTCTTCTAACACTGTAGGTGTTTGAGAGCGATTCATTCCATATTAATCTATTTTCTTTGAAAGAGCATCAATTTGAGAAACTATCATAGTTAAAGCATCTGAATCATGAATACTGGCTACTCTCTTAAGATTTACCCTTTCAGCAGGCCATTGAAAATTATTGGTAGCCATTTCTTCGATTAAAACATAAGCTTCTTCAAAAGGTTTAGACATTAGTGATCCACCAGCAGCAGCGTCAATGTAGTATCTAAGAGATCCTACTAATCCATTATAAAACGTTTTAATAATTAACCAATCTGGTAAAGTATGATGTGGACATTTCCTAAAAATTTCTTTAAATTTTGCCCAAGATTCATATATCGATTCTCCCTCATACTAACTAAAAGATGTGATATTGTTTCTAAGCTTAATAGTCTTAGATGGTAGAAAATATTTCGATAAGAATTTTTGTGTAAGTTCCCCCCAAGTTCTAATAGATCCAGGTGCTAACAAATTTAACCATGCCTTAGCCTTGTCCCTTAGTGAAAAGGGAAAAAGTCTAAGTCTGACAGCATCATCAGACATTCTGTCATATTTAAAAGTAACACAAAGTTCTAAAAAACTCGCAAGATGTAAATTAGGATCTTTGTTAGAAGTTCCGCCAAATTGATTGTTTTGAACCATTTGGATAATTGCAAGTTTAAGCTCAAATAAATTAGCAACTATATCTGAATTTTGGATAGTTAAGTGAATTTCATCAAATGTAGGGTTAGCGTAATCTCTTAGTGGTCTAGATTGATGTTCATTTTCTATTCCTTAGTTGTTGTTTTCCATTGTGTTAAGATTACCAATATTTCTAGGTTCTTTTCTCAGTTTTCTAATTCTCCTAACAGTGGGTTCTAATTCCAAATCGTAGCGTATAAGATTTTTAGATCCAAATTTAAGCATACAATCGAAATCAATACACAGAAAAAAGTTAACTAAAATATAAAAATAATTTGAAAATTCTATTTAAAAAGTTTTCTAATTGTCCTAAATCGTTCGTTACTCTAATTATGTTATATATCTATCTTATCTATCCATAACAACGTCGCCAAAAACTTGAACCACTCCGCACACTTTGCGTAAACTTAATATGCTAGAATTTGATATATATGTGTATAAAGATGTTCAATAATTGCAAAGTTAATCTTTCAACGTAAGTATACATATCGCTCATGTAATACAGGGCTCTAATGAAATCCTGGATATCGATCCCACAGGGATAGTATAGAGGCTATGGACTAGGATTATAGAAACCAATTCAAAATCACAACTTAGTAAATTAATTTTCCCATTTGTCACTAATATGAAATCGTAAATAAGATGAAGTTTAAAAAAACTAATTTTATTAACAATTAACTAAGTTAATAATAAAGTGAAGTTCAATATATAAGCAAGAATCCTTCTCCTTGTTAAGAAATTTAAGTGAATGGATAATTATAATTAGTTTAAATCTGTGTTGTGCCAAATAAGAGCAAACATATTCTTTACCCTTTGGTCCAGACATAAAGAACATTGACTAAGGCTATGCTTAGTTACTGAATCTGCGGCGAGGCTGGGAGGATACCGGCTCTCACTTTGGAGCTCCCACGTTCCCCTGGCCTGAGGGCTAACATCTACACTTCAACACCCAAACGATATGATCAAGTTGAGGATTTTAGTCTGTCACTCTAAAATCTCCAATTCTAAGCCCGAAAAATAATATTTTTCTATTTTTTTATACCCTACTTTCAAGGACTTTAACCTACTTGAATCTCGGATGTAATCTTCACTTAAGTTGTTAAACTCAACATATTTTAACAAATCAATTGGCCAGATTGAAAGTAAATTAAGATTTAAGTGAAAAGATTATCACAACTTTTTTTAACATTCTCTTGGCACACTAATTCAAATCACCATTTCACAAAAATCTCAAAACAAGGAGAAAGACAGAAAAACTACTCAAATTTCAAAGAGAAGATACAATAAAACTCAGAGATATCAAATCTTTCTGAACTTTTGAGAAAAATCTGCCGTCGGTGCCGTCTACCTCGCCGTCGGAGCCCTAGATATCAAATCTTCATATTATTGGTCCTTTTTGCTCTAAATTTGCTCCTTTTTACATTTTTTCGCTCCAATGTCCATAAATTAACATATCTGCAACAAAACATCAAAAATACCTTTCTTGGAAGTGCAATATCATCAAAATCAATATAAAATTGGAATGCAAATCTCAACATATTTTTAGTGGGTCATTGTTCATTGGGTCAGGATTGAACATTTTGACCAAAGTTGACTTCTTGGGTCAAGGGTTGACCTGTTGGGTTAGTAGGGTTGGTTATTGGGTCAGGATTAACCATTTTGACCATAGTTGACCTTTTGAGTAAATGGATGACCTATTAGGTCCGTAGGGTTGGTCATTGTGTCAAGATTGACCATTTTGACCAAAGTTGACTTTTTGAGTCAAGGGTTGACCTGTTGGGTCAATAGGGTTTATTGAGACCTTTCATAAAAATGAGATCAACAATGGTTGCATAACAATTTTTATAGTGTGATGATCAATGGTGGAAACGTTGGGTTTTACCAAGCTGGGAGAGGAATTAAGCAAGGGGATCTATTGTCTCTTTACATATTCATTTTAGCCTTTAATTATTTGTCAAAAATGATGAATCAAGCACATAAAACTCATCCTTATACTCAATATCAGCACAGGTCTAATCAAATGGCCAGTCATCTTGCTTATGCAGATGATGTCATTGTTTTTTCCAGTGGCAGTAAAACTTCCATTAAATGCATGATGAAGGTTTTGACTAACTTTGAAGAAGTTTCTGGGATGTTCTTTAACAAAGCTAAATGTCAGCTTCTTGCAAGTTCCAAAGCTAATATTCATATAAAGAAATGGATTTCTGGTTTTACTGATTTTAAAGAAGTACTTTATCCTCTTAAGTATTTGGGGTTTCCTTTAATTAAAGGAAGGAAAAGACTTTCTCATTATGATGATGTGGTTGCCAAGATATCCTCTCAAATTCATTGTTGGACCAATACTTTCCTTTCCAATGGTGGAAGGATTACTCTCCTTAAGAGTGTCTTAACAAATTTCCCCATTTATATTCTTCAAATGGTTACAATGAAAAAAATCACTCAGAAAATGCTATCCATTATTTTCAATAAATTTCTATGGGAAGGACAGCAAAAGCAAATACACTAGACTAATTGGGATAAATTGTGTAAACCTTTTGCAAGTGGAGGATTGGGATTTAAAAGCTTTCAGCATTTAATTTTTTCATTTTACTGTAAACAGTGGATTAAATTAAGAACGAATCATTCTCATTGGGCCAAGTTTATGCATGGTAAATATTGTCAAAATGTTCATCCTTCCTTGGTTCAGGTTAAGGTTGGTGACTCAAAGACTTGGAGACAATTGCTAACTATAAGAACTCAAGTTGAAAATCTATTTGTTGGGAAGTAGGAATGACCAAATTGATTTTTGGTTAGACAATTGGCTTTTCCATGATTCTCCTAAAGATCAATATAAACCTTCTTCTATCATTCAAAAAGTTGCTGATTGCTGGAACAAATATAACTGGGATATTTCCAAATTCAGAGATTATGTTAATAAGGAAACTATCAGTAAGATTTTATCTATTCATATTCAGCCTTTGAAGCAGGATAGACTGATTACTAAGAACTCACCAAATCAAATTCCATCTAAGTACATTTATCATTCCTATTTTAATTTGCCTAAGAATGATTGGGGAGAGCTGTTATGGAACAAATTTATAACACCATAAATGTCATTCTTCCGTTGGAGAGTATTTAGAAAATTTCTGCCAACCGATGACATCTTAAAGCATAAAGGAATTCGTGGACGTTCCATTTGTCACTTCTATCATTCTAATGAAGAATCCATTAATCATCTTTTTCTGAATTGTTTGGCTATTCAGGAAGTCTGGAAGTTTGTTTTGCAGTCTAATGGAATCAGCTCTAAATTTTGTTTATGGGTCAATATTGAATCCTGTTGGCAGGATTGGAAAAATTCAGCAAGCTTTTATATTCCTCTAATTATTTTTTGGTTCATTTGGTTGACCAGAAATGATGTTATTTTAATAACAAATGTTTTTCTATCCATTCTATTGTCAAAAATTACTTATCTTATCTCTATAAGATAAGGATATATATTAACCATCAGGATAAATCCTCCAGTAGCAGATTTCAGTTGATCCTTTGGAGGTCACCTAAAACTCCTTGGCTGAAAATAAATACTGATGGAAGTTTCAAACCTTTTGCTGTTGGTATTGCAGGTCTTTGTGGGGATTATAGAGGTCATTGTTTGTGGTACTTTTCTGCTCCAGTTTTTGCTAATACTGTTCTTAAGGCTGAAGCAATTGTTGTCTTCTGGGGACTTAAATCTGCCCTTATGCATAACCATTGTTTTATTCATATGGAAATCGATTCACTACTTTTATTACAAATTTTGCTTGGGAAAACTGCTGTTTCATGGAATCAACAGATTTGGATTAATAAGATCATCAATCTCTCTTATTCTAAATCTATTATTTGGAGTCATATTTACAGAGAAGGGAATCAACCTGCAAATTAGCTTGCCACTTTAGCTTCTTCTTCTAATGAAATCAGTTGTAGTAGTTACTCTTCTTCTAATTTTAGTTCTTCCTCTTTTCAAGTTTTTAGCTCTCTTTTACATGGGGATTTGATCAAGATTCCTCATGTTAGATATAAAAAATTCTCTAGAACATAATAAATGATCTTTTGTTTTAATATGCTTGAGTAGCAAGACAACTCAAGCATTGGAATTGGAACTATTTTGGGAATCTTTCAAAAAAAGTTAGAGATACTGAAATGGAGGTTTTAAAGGCTGAAAGTGATGAAGAACATGATTTAAGATCCGAGAATCTGATACAAGCTAATCTAAAATTGATACAAGCCATTCAATGGGAAGAATCATTTTTCGGACAAAAAGTCGTCGTAAAAAGATTTCTCGAAGGAGATAGAAACACTAGCTTTTATCATGCTTCTATTAAATATAGAAGATCTTCCAATGCAATTTTGAAAATTAAAGCTGAAAATGGAGAGTGGATAACTGATCTACCTTCTATTACTTCAAGTGCCGTAAATCATTTTCAGAATTTCATGAATAGATCTCATATTTTCCAACAAAATTTATTTGATAATTCATTATTTTTAGAAGATGTCAACATTACTAAGGAGCTGGATCTCGTCTTTTATTCCTTCGAAAATGAAATTTGGCAAACTTTATGTTCCATCGATGGGGATAAGGCTGCTCGGGGTCGATGGATTTACAACAACTTTTTACATCAAAGCATGGCAGATTGTGAAAACAGAAGTAATTCAAGCTGTTCAAAGTTTTTTAGGGGAGAGGACATGCCTAAATACTTTGTTGTCTCAACTATTGTTCTTATTCCTAAAGATGATGTCAAAAGTAGCTGGGATAAATTTCGGCCAATTGCTCTTACAACTGTTATTTCTAAACTCATTAGCAAGATTATTGTGTTCGGATTACAAAAGATTCTTCCTCAAATTGTGTCTCCTTATCAATCAAGCATTTGTTAAAGGTAGAAATATTACCGATAATGTTTTACTCAAACAAGAACTTATGTTGGATTTGGATAGACAATGTAGATCGGAAATCCGATCTATAAATTGGATTTATCAAAAGCTTATGATTCCATCGACTCGGGAGTTCATTATGCATGTGTTTAAGGCAAAAGGTTTTTCTCCTAATTTCCGTCATTTGATTTATAGATGGCTGCAAGTCAATTATTATACTTTACTCGATTAATGGGAATTCGAAGGATTTTTTCAAGCTTCTGGGGAATCAAGCAAGGAGATCCTTTGTCCCCTACTATTTTCATATCGAGCTATGGATTATCTTTCCAAACTACTTGTTAAGGCATATAATACTCATGAATATCTCTGGTTTGCAAACAAAGCTAATTACAATATAGGTCATCTTATGTATGCTGATGATGTCATAGTTTTTTCAAATGCTTCCAAGCTAATCGTCAAAAGAATTTCTTTGTCGCTCGAGTTATTTCGAATCTTTTAGGTCCGAATTTCAACCCTAAGCAAATGTCAAATAATTTTCAACAAACAAGTGAAGTCCTCTTCCGTAAATTGGGTGAAAGATATAACAGGATTTAAATCTGCTAAACTACCTATTAAATATTTGGGAGTCCATTTGGTTAAAGGCAGGAAACCTCAAATTCAATTTGATGAGATTATTTCAAAGGTGTCCAAGAAAATTTAAGTATGGACAAATTCTTTTCTTTCTACAGGTGGAAGAATCACTCTTGTTAAAAGTATACTTTCATCCTATCCGATGTATTTGTTGCAAATGTTAAGAATGAAGAAAAGCACTCAACTGGTTTTGGAAAGATTGTTTAACAAATTTATTTTGGAAGGAAAAAATAAAAATATACATTGGATGAAATGGGAAAAATTATGTATACCTATTTCTGCTGGAGGTATGGGCTTTAAATCTTTTCAGCATCTACATCAAACATTCTATTGTAAACTTTGGGTGAATTTTAGATCCCAAACTACAATTTGGGCTAAGTATATGAAGCTGAAATATTGTAAACATTCACATCCTTTGTTGATTCAGAGAAAGTTTGGTGATTCTAAAACATGGGTTGATTTACTTAAAGTAAGAGAAATGGCTGAAAACTGTTTTGTATGGGAACTAGGAGAAGGTAAATTGGACTTCTGGCTAGATAATTGGCTAGTTGATGGCCGAATTGCTGAAAGTTATTTGGATAGAACTCCTTTAACTGTTAAACAATGCTGGAAGAATGGTAATCAATGGGATGAAGGCATCTTAATCAATCAAGTGGGCAAAGATTTAACTAAGGTGATTAAACAAGTTTCTTTTGATATCAATCAAGTCGATTGTAATTGTTACTAAGAATTCTGTTTTTTCATCATTTTCCAAATATGTTTATAATAAATATTTCTTATGGCTTAAGGTGGATTGGGGAATTCTATTTGGAATTAATACTTAACTCCTTCTATGTCATTTTTTTACCGGAGATGTTTTCATCACATATTGTCTTTGGATGATATTCTTAAGTTAAAAGGCATAAGAGGGCCTTCCAAATGCAATTTCTGTGGTGTTCATGAAGAATCCTTTGCTCATCTCTTCTTTCAATGTCCAGTAATTTTAAAGACTTGGCATACAGTCATTGCTCATTTAAATCTTTTTATTCATGCTGATTGGTCCAATCTATTGGATTGCTAGAATGATTGG
Organism: Papilionanthe hookeriana x Papilionanthe teres; assembly: GCA_022702705.1. Taxonomy (NCBI): domain Eukaryota; kingdom Viridiplantae; phylum Streptophyta; class Magnoliopsida; order Asparagales; family Orchidaceae; genus Papilionanthe; species Papilionanthe hookeriana x Papilionanthe teres. The sequence continues at coordinate 157,325,676 of CM040425.1, forward strand.
AAGGAGGTTAATGCTGATTTTATTCCTGGGATAATATTATGGTTTATTTGGATGGCTCGAAATCACATCAGATATGAAGATGGTATGATTTCTCATAGTCGAATTAGCATTAATTGTATATCTTTTATTGGAAAATTGGAAAAGTTGCTGAAATTCAAAATTCCAAGGAGGACTGATTCAAGAGCTCTTCTGATTTCTAAAGTTTATTGGCATAAACCTATTTCACCTTGGATTAAGGTTAATACAGATGCAAGTTTTAAAGCTAATGTTGCTGGCAGAGGAGGCATCTTCAGGAACTTCAAAGGTGATTGTGTGTTGAATTTCTATTCTCCCATTGTGGCACAAAATACGATGCATGCTGAGATACAAGCTGTTTTATGGTCTTTAAAAATTGCTTCTATGTTAGGATGGAAGTTTATACATGTGGAAGTGGACTCCAAATGGTCGGTTGATCCGTTTAAAGGGCTTCATCCTCCTTTATGGTTTATTATGCATGTTTTTAAACAAATATCTATTTTATGTACTAAGATTAAGGTATTGTGGAGTCATATCCCTAGAGAAGGTAATAGATGTGCTGATTGGCTTGCTAAGAAAGGAGCTATGTCTTCTAGGTCTATGCTAAGTAGATCTACTACTAGTGAGCTTGCTGTTTTAATTAAGGGGGATAAAATATCCTCGCCTTACATCAGATGTAAACCTTCTTCTTAATGGAATAATATTTCTTGTTTTGGCAATATATATATATATATATATATATATGTAATTTTGAAAAGTAATATTTTAATTTTTAAAAATACGAGACTGAATCGATCTCATATATTCAATAGTTTAAATAAACGAGCACTAGATCACAAGCCATGCATATACTCTAAAGAATATACACATTGCTTGATAATGAAACTTGATTAAATAAACTATAAAAGTTATGACAACTATTTTGATATGTGAGAACCTTTATGTTGATAGACAAGTTCCTCTATCTAATATAAAAGATTAGATAAGATTTATATTAACTTGGGTTCTTAAAGTTTCCTGTAAGAGCAAGCCAGTGTAGTTAATTACATTTTAAGCAACTGAAGTCACCTAAGAAAACTCTCGATTTAGATCAGATATAATGTCTTCATGAACTTCAAAGTTTAGGGTTTTCAAGATTGTACATAGGGAATATCAAATGGGAAAGGATCAAGTTTGAACAGTCATTGTAGAATCCAAAGAAAGAAAGGTAGGGGATGCCATGGATCTCGAGAAAAACCTTGGTGACTTCTAAAACTATCCTATGGTTTGGCTTCAATATAGAACAAAAAAAATTATTTAATGTTTCATCCTACCAATTTTTTTATGTAGAGCATACCTTTGTATGATATCGATCATACAAAAGGCCTGGAAGATAGGATGACTTGCAACATACCAAATGGTGACTTATTTAGGGCTTATATTGCACAACATAGTTCTGCAAAGGCCTAAAGATATGTAGAGGATTTATGTAGCACCAGACAAACAACCTCAAAGTTCTATGGCTTGTTGTTTAAACTAAGGAAGGGATTTGCTGTTGAAGATCCATTTCGCTCTCTCGAAGATGTTCTTCTGTATGTTCTCATTGTGCTCCCCACGACACATGTTTCGAGCTCCTTGCTGAAGTAGCAAGCCTAATGTCTAAGGTTCAAATAGTTTTACCGAGTGTGTTTCAATGTCTGGTTTTGTTGTTGTTATTATTGTTATTGTTTTAGATATCTTACGGGGTTGGTTTAAGTTGATTAAGCGATATTGGTTAGGATCTCACAGTTCCCTCATTCTGGCACCATTATTTTCTTCAGATTCACTTATTCTAATTGATTTATTAAATTCATCCAGATCGGGGAAATCTCGTTTGTAGTTGTAGGTTGCCTCCTCCGAGAGATTCTCGATCATCCAAAGAGGGTGTATAATTTTAGTTCATTTTTTTTACTTTGCTTTGAAAATGTATTTAATTTTTGATTTTTTTTTGTTTTGTTTTTGTTTAACATGCGGGTTTGTTTTGAGTTTTGCAGATAAAGTAAATAAATGCATGTAAGAAAATATAGTAACGTAAAAGGAAAGGAAATTGTGTTGTAAAAATATAAATGCGTATCTGTCATCTTCTCCCACTCCCTCTGAAATATTAGAATCTTCCCAGGCTCATTTCTTTTTTAATTTTCTGGTTACTCTTTCATTGAACTCCTTTAGAGCTGCTGGTCAGGTGACTTGGAAAGGTTCTTGTGTGGGCCTTCCCTGGTGTTGTGGTGATTTTTAGCTCTTGTTTGCTCCTAATTTTGGTCCTTCAGCTTACTTTTGTGTTTGTCTTCACCACTACAACCCTTCTCAGAATGTCTATGCCTTTCCCTATTGATCCTGAAACAAATGCTCAATGGGCCAAGGCAACATATGATGGTGTGGTGGGTAAGGGTCAGACCACACATAAAACATTTGATCATTTAGTTTTCCCTTAAGCACTCCATGATGCTATTGTTGGAAAGGGGACTTGTCCTTATATCAGACAACTTGGGTTAAAAGATGGCCTAACTGCTGTCATCTTCACTTCCCCTAAAATGAAAACACTTACTGATGCTGTTAGATTCTCCTTGATAGGGAAGTTTCAGCTGGGTCATCCTAAAATGGATTATGTCAGAAAGTATTTTGAAGACCTCTATCTATTGGGTTCCTGGAAATTAGGACTCATAAATGGCAGACACCTGTTGATCAGGCTATCTAATGAAGAGGATTATGCAAGGATTTTTGCTAAGCAAACCCTGGTAATAGTAGGTATCTCCATGAAATTATTAAAATGGACCCTATATTTTAATCCATCCAAGGAGCCTCCCATTGTGCCTATGTGGTTCAAGTTCCCTAATCTTCCTATACAACTTTATCATCCCAATGCCATTTGTAACATTAGTCAAGCCCTTGGGAGTCCCTAGAAAGTAGACTCCCCCACTTATGATATGGCTAGGCATGCTGCAGCTAAAGTTTTGGTGGAGAGAGATATCGCCCTACCTGATTTGCCCAAAGTCTAGATTAAAACTGAAGATGATGATGTGGGGTTTTGGTAGGACATTGTGGTGGAGCAAAGGCCACTATATTGTCAGCACTGCAGAATGTTTGGTCATGTCCAAGATGCTTGCTACAGGCTTCATCTTCCAAATAAGAGGAAGCCTTCTGGACCAGCTAGAGTGCCTACCTCTATTCGTTGGGAGGTGGTGCCTCCATCTGTGGTGATAAAGCCTGTTCTTGTAATTATAGTGACTGTTGCTGAGAATGTCAGATAAGGGGAGTTGACTGCTGATTCATTGGAATCTCCTAAGGCTCTATTTATTGAGAACACTGGTAGTCCTCCTATTGGCCCACAATCTATTGCTGAGGAGCATTTAACTCCTGAGCCTGGTCTTGGTGATTTCCAATTGATTTCCCCTCAATTACCTCAGCTAGCTCAGGAACTCAGGTAAGAATGACAAGTACAAAAGAATAACAAGAAGAAGAAGAGTAGAATTGAACTTCAAAAATTACTTGACTTTTTTATTTCCACTGACCCTCCTGATCCCTCTGCCTCCAAAACTAGAGGGAAAGGGAAAATGTCTTCTCAATGATCAACTTCATGTGTTGGAATATTAGGGGGTGGCTCAATCCTCCTCCCTCAGCATGCTTAAACAGCTTGTTAAATGTCATAAAATTTGGTGCTTTGCACTACTTGAACTCATGGTTTCAAAAAATCCTACTTATATCCTCAAAAAATTTTCACAATTCACATATTTTTCTAATATCAATAATAAAATTTGGCTTTTTTGCTAGAGCTGAGCTGCATTGGTCTGTTTTCCATAACAATGCTTAATTTTTTGCATTTCCAGTTTTCCTTCGGGGAGCATTTGAGCTATGCCACATTCATCTATGCCAACTGTAATGTTCAACAACAACAATGCTTGTGGAAGGAGCTTTACCAGATTAGACTCTCAGTTAATTCCTTTTGGATTATGGGTGGGGATTTTAACTGCCTCACCTCTCCCTCTGAAAAGAAAGGCGGCCATCCTCCCTTGCTCTCTTCTATGACTAGATTTAATAATTTCATCTCTGATGCCCATCTTTTTAACTTGGGCTTTCAAGGCTTTCAGTTTACATGGAGGAGGGGGAACACTTGGGAACGACTGGATAGAATGTTGGTGAATTCCCAGTGGTTACAAACTTTTCCTTTTACTGTTATTACTCACCTTGCAATGTCTACTTCTGTTCACATGCCTTTTCTTTGCTCTATCAACAATACAACTAATAATGGAGGTGGTCCTTTCAGATTCCAGAACATGTGGTTAAACCACCCTGATTTCTTATATGAGCTGGAGAAAGTTTAGATATCTGATCCCGAGTCTTCTCCTTGGATTAATCTATGGTTCTTACAGAAAAAAACTGCCACTCATCTAAAACATTGGAACTGGGAAGGCATTGGTAATATAAATGTTAATCTGAAAAAGGCTGAAGAGAATGTCAATCAGATGGAGGCTAATTTCTTATTGGGTACAGTTACTGAAGTGGATCTGTATCTTGTTAATGAACATCTTCTCTCTCAAATCCAATATCAGGAAGCGTTTTCAAACAAAAGGCTGCTGTCACTAGATTTATTGATGGGGACAGGAAATCCAGATTCTATCATGCTTGCATATCCTATAGAAGAAAATATAATATGATATTGTCCATCACTAATGCTACTGGGGTGACTCTTACTAAGGCTAAGGACATTGCTGAAGATGCTGTGGCACATTTTCAACACAAGTTCACCACCCTGCCAGAGCACCTATTCTTCCTCATCTTTTTCAGGATTGTTACAACTACACTAAGAATTTGGATCTAGCCTACTTGCCATTGGAAGCTAAAAATCAAGACTGCCTTAGACTCAATTGACGGTAACAAAACTGCTGGCCCTGATGGTTTTAATTCATCCTTTTATAAAGCTGGCTGGTCCAGAACTAGCATAGATGTGATTCAAGCTATCCAAAGTTTTTTCCAAGGGGTTGATCCCCCTAGATATTTTACTGCTTCCACCATCATTTTGATCCCCAAGAATAGTCTTAGAAGAACTTGGGGGGATTTTAGGTCCATTAGTTTAACTACTATTATTTCTAAGCTTCTTAGTAAAATTCTGGTGGGTAGACTCCAACCACATTTGCACTAGCTTATTAAACCCAATCAAGCTTCTTTTGTTAAGGGAAGGAGCATATCTGATAACATTCTCTTGGCTGAAGAGTTGCTTCTTGACTTTGATAGAAAATGTAGGGGGCACAATGTGATATTTAAACTTAATATTAAGAAGGCCAATGATACTATTAGTTGGGAGTTTATTCTGGATAAACTTTCTGCTAGAGGCTTCTCAGCAGACCTGGTCCAACTTGTTGAGAGGTGGCTCCATTGCAATTCTCATTTAGTTATGGTGAATGGTTAAAGACATGGATTTTTCAGTGCCACTAGGGACATCAAACAAGGTGACCCTCTTTATCCAACCATATTTATTCTTGCATTTGACTACTTGTCAAGACTGCTGGATGATTTGTTCTCCCATTCTCCTCACCTGGCTTATCATCGCAAGTCTACTGGGATTATCAGTCATTTATCTTATGCTAATGATCTCATCATCTTCTCTAAAGCTTCCAAGTTTGCCATTAAAGCTGTGTATCAGGTTTTACTCCACTTTCAACTTGCCTCAGGTATGGAATTCAATCTGCAGAAGTGTTTCTTTTATGCTAGCAGTCATGTTACTCCTCAGATTAAGCATTGGATTTCTAATCATACTGGTTTTGCCCAAGCTTCCCTTCCTATTCAGTATCTTGGAGTGCAATTATTGAAAGGTAGAGTTAAACAAACTCAGTTCAGTGAGATTATTGATAAGATCAAAACCCAACTGAAATGCTGGACCAACTCATTCCTGTCTAATGGGGAATGACACTTCTAAAAAGCATTCTTATGGCCATCCCTTCTTATGCTTTACAAATGTTCACCATGAAGAAGAGTACACAACAAATTTTGAGTAGGATCTTTAACAGATTTTTGTGGTTAAGTCAACACAGACAAATTCATTGGCTTTCCTGGCATAAACTGTGTAAAACCTCTCTCTGTAGGTGGACTGGGTTTTAAAAGCTTTGATCACTTAAGCTTCATTAATCTTTGTTAGTTATGGATCAAATTCAGAGCCCAAGACTGCCTGTGGGCAATCTTTATAAAAGGGAAATACTGTAATAATATTCACCCTTTTAATCACCTCTAAAATGGGAGATTCCAGGCTTTGGTCCAAAATGCTGTCAATCAGAAATCAAGCTGAAGAACTCTTTATTTGGCAGTTGGTGGAGGAACAACTCAACTTTTGGCTTGATCAGTGGCTATGGAATGGGGAGAAACTCTCTTGTACTCACTCCTACAACACTCTTGTCAAGGATTTCTGGTATGAAAATCAGTGGAATTTTTTTATGCTCAATAACCTGCTGACCTCAACACGATTACAACAAGTCCAGCAAAATACTTTTTGCCTTGGCTAGAAGGATAAACTCATCACTAGAAATAAACCTTCTGAAAAACTTACTGCCTTTATCTATCAACATTTCTTTACCTGGAATCTTTTAACTTGAGGTCCTACCATTTGAGGGAAGTTGTTAACTCCCTCTATCTCTTTCTTTGGTTGGAGATTATGGAAACTACTTTGACCTACTGATGATATTCTAAAACTTAATGTTCTGAGAGGCCCATCTTGCTGTTATCCTTGTCATGCAACTGAAGAAAAACTGGACAACATTTTCTTTGCTTGTTCTTTCTGTCAAACTGTTTGGAGCCAATTTTTAAATAAATTGAAGTTAGACACATTGCTTTTGAGCTGGTCTTCCTTTGCTGACTATTGAGAAGACTGGAATAAAGCTAATTTATTGGTGATCCCTTGCTTAGTTGCTTGGCTTTTGTGGATGGCTAGGAACAAAGCCAAATATGAGGATATTCTCCTCTTGGCTACCACTGTTGTAAAGAATACCTTCTCTTATATCCAGAAATTGATACAATACCATCCCATTCAGGATATTTGTCAACATGGGCTACTTAGGACTATACCCAAGGCCCCTCCTACACTTATCCTATGGCAGCCTCCTCCTACTCATTGGGTGAAAGTAAACAATGATGGCAGCTATGCTAACTTGTCAGCTTGATTTGGTGGTGTCTTCAGAGATGCCTTTGGGCAGTGCCTAAATGCCTTGGAGGCTGAGGCAATGACTATTTACTGGGCTTTATTCATTACTTTTAGATGTAAAATTGGCCCTTTGGTGGTAGAATCTGATTCTCTTCTCTGCATCAAGTATTTTCAACAGATTGAGGTGCCTCTCTGGTATATTAGTAGATGGCTTAATCGTTCTACTCCCTTCTTATCTAGTAGAGTCCATTTTGTACATACACTAAGAGAGGGAAATGCTCCTGCGAAGAGTCCATTTTGTACATACACCAAGAGAGGGAAATGCTCCTGCCCATTGGCTTGCTTCTCAAGGGAATGACAATGAATTCATTACACTTGATGTTACCCCTCCCCCTGACTTAGCTCGGCTGCTACATGGGGATAGGATGTGTCTTCCATATCTTAGGTGTTTGTAATGCTCTTTATACTTTACTCAAGTATATATATATATATATATATATATATATATATATATATATATATATATATATATATATAGATATATATATATATATATATATATATATATATATATGCGTAAAATTTAAATAAATTTCGGGAATGGAAAGCATGAAAAACCGGCTTAAGGTGCAGTGCACCTACTAAGTCCTAGGTCATAACCTGATGGATTTCTATTCATTTGTTTAAAGGATGACTTTCTTGAGCAAAGACATAACAGATTCAGTTATCCTACAAGATATCTAAAAGACTATAAAGGGTTGCGGGGCATAAACCCTACATCTCTTTTTAAGATCTTTTGGAACGTCATGAGTTTTTCTGAACTTATTATGTTGCTAAATCGTTCATCCATCATAATTTGATGGGTATCTTTTAACATGTGCTCAATGAACCTTGATGTTTAATCATCCCTATGAGTGGGGTAAATGTCACTTGGTGTTTCATTTATGAATTATGTGAGTAGCAGCCTTTCAGGGCAATTTAATTTGCTAAGGAAGTTAGCCAATTGAAATTCAAGGTTGGGCTAGTAGTGTTTTTAAATTATTTGTGATTAGTTATATTGTCTTTTCTAAACCTTATTAAATAAGTTTAGATTTTTGAGCTCACTTTTGGCTGAGGTCTAGTCTCTCTTTAGAATAGCTTAGGGTCTAGCCATAGGACTCTCCTGGTGAATTTCTTAGAAGACCAGTTATGGAACCCTCCCCATAGAAATCCAAACTTTTCTTACTTCACTGGGAGTTTTCATATGCTTAAGGCCTAACCTCCAGTTTTGGGAGGAAGAGACCAAGCATAAGGAAAGCCCATGGGAAGTCACCTATAGGTGGTCAAGCCATAGGATCTACCATGGGAGGTCTGGAGCTTACACCACATCCACACTACACACTCACAATCCTAAACAAAGCACATCACCTTTGGTCCCCTAACTCTTTGGAAACTCTTGTAAGTGGTTTCCCAAGCTCTTAGCCTCAGGCTAGGGTTTGGCTAATACCAACACATAAAGTACCAAATGAGGGTAACCCTTGGTCCATGGATCGATTTAAACAATTCCATATTACTAACCTCCAACCAATCATAAATTTTTCCAAAAATTCAATTTCTAACCCCTTTGCCCCAAAGTACCCTAAATACCTAAAATACCCCCAAAGCCCTCCACCAAATCATCCAAAATTCCCTAAAAATTACCCAATATTCCCAAAATTCCTCAAAATCATTTCAAAATAGTTCCCACCTCTTAAACCTACCAAAACACCCCAATACACTCCAAATAACCACCACATACCCTAAATACCCCTCTTGGCCTTAAATTCCAAAAATTCCCAAAAAATTCTAAAATCTACCAAATAGTCCCAATTTCATTTCTCTCAACTACCACAAGACTCAATTTGGCCAATTTAGTCCAAATTTAACCAAAAGCCCCAATTTGACCCATTTAACCTAAAAGTTCCTAAATTAAATCCAATGTCCACCCAATTGATCCCAATTTTGCCCAATTTCAATTCCACACTTCAATTAAACATCTCAAATACCAATATAAACCAAATCCAAGCCCAAATTAACTCACATTTGAGTTCAATTTTACTTATAATCCAAAATCCCCAATTTTACCTAAGTGACCCAAATCCCCCAAATTGACCTAATACCAACCAATTCCCCCAAATTGCAATCTTAAACCCCTCATAACACTCCCCTAAATTGAATTGAGTCATCAATTGCCCCAAATTTGAGCTCAAGTCTCACCTAAATCCACTTAAAGTCCAAAACTGCTAATTTTAACCCAAATCCAACATATGCCCAAAATATCCCAAATTGATTGCCCTATTCCTAAAATCTCCACCCAAATAATGTTGGAGACTCTTCACCACATTCCCCCAAAACATTTGGAACCTTCCATTCGGCCTAAACCCCACTTTAGCCCAACCTAAACCCAAACTTAGCCAAATTGCCCCAAATTGGCTAAAATCCTAAAATCCACCAAATTGAACCCTCACATGAACTCAAAACCACTCCAAGTCTTCATGAAAAATCTTCCTTACAATCATATACCCAATGTTGCTCAATTAATTTGGCCCAAATCAAGCTCAAACTCAAAGTAGCCTAACCTAAACCCAATGTGACCTAAATTGGACCTATGAGCTAATGACACTTAAATTGAACCTAATTGAACCAATTTAACTAAACCAATTCCATGGCAGCCAACCCTAGACTTCCTAGGACTGGTTTGACCTGACCTAACCCATGCCCCTTGAGCCATGGACCAAAGGTCTACCACTTTGGACCATTTGGTTTAGCCTTTTGGCTAAGCTTAAGTCCCATCTTTAAACTCTTGTTTAAGCAAATCCTTTGCCAAATTGAATGAACTAAGCTCCTCCCCCACTCCTCCTCAACCTGCCAGCCACCTGCTCTATCCTTGCTGGCTGCCCCAGCCGCCGGAACAGCTCAGCCTGAATGCTCCCATACCCTTTTAAACCTAAAATTGGACCTTGTCAATGAGGGATCACCTCAGTGATCAGTGGCCCTGCTCAGCCCTCACCCTAAGCGGCCCAGGGCACTCATTGCTTGGCCCTGAGCTCCCCTCTCCAGCGAGTTCTATAAAATGGCTCCTCCACGGCCAAATGAGAAGAGCTAAAATTTTCTCCATAATTAGACATATGGATATGTTCACCGTGCTTAGACAAGCATTTAGAAACAAACCGCACTCGATTTGGTGAAGTGTAGCTTGAGATCTTAAGGTTTTGGTATGGACGACTCTCGGGTTGAACCAGACAGGCACGAAGCTCAGTGACCGTTTGATGGCGCATGTATCGGATGGAAGGCGGAGATCGAGCCCAATAGAACCGTGGGACAAAAAGAGCACGCTGACTCAGATGGAAACATCAAATAAGAAAGCACCACGTGTGACTTCGGAGCCATCTAGGTTGAGTTGGCGTCGCGTCGGATAAGTAGGAAAGTAGGATTTTCTAATTTATTTAAATATCCTGAACTTTAAAAATGGATATATTGGCCTAGAAAAATCAGAAAAATAAAAGAAAAATACCCTTTTGCTCAGTGAACAGAGGAGAACAATGTGGAATTAAAATCAAATTATTTTGTTGTGTGTTTGATTTTTAATTAATTATTCACTGATTTGAATATTTAAATTATTCACTAGCATACATATTTCACCATGACATGAGACTATAGTGCTCTTGTAGCCTCTGATTTTTCTAAGGTCGGAGGCTATGCCTAGAGGTAGTTATCTATTTTTTAAATTTAAGGCCATTTTCTTGAAGATTAATTATAAAAATTAGTATATTGCTCATAAAAATCTAGAAAAATTAAGACATGTGTCTTAGGATCAGTGGACCCTAGGAAAATTATGGTTTGATTTAATTTACTAAAAAAACCCTATTTTGACCAAATACTTAAAATTGAAATTAAGTTAATTTGGAGTAATCACATATCAAAATGACATGAAATTAATTCTCCTCTGTGCTTTAGGATTAGGAGAAACCCACATAAAAATTTGAAGTCAATTGGAGTTAATTTAAGGCACTAAATGAATTACCTAAGTGACATAACCATATTTGAAATTTAAAAAATTCATAAAACCCAAAATATAACTAAAAATATCACCAAATTAATTTTGGGAGTTCTCTGAGATCATAGGAGTCCAAGAAAATTAAAATTGGAATTTTCATAATATTTTTATTTTTAACCTATTTTTAAATATTTAAATAATTAAAAAATTATAAAATCATAAAAATATTAAAATTCATTAAAATGTCATGTTTGGCCTCCCAATCACTTGGTAACTAGAGAAATATTTTTCCGAAGTCTCTAAGTAAAGATATTAAATTTTAAAGGCTTAGGGTAATTTTTAATATTAAAAAATGAATTTTCTAAGCCTTTCACTAAAATAATTCTAGTAATTCAAAGAAAAATAAAAAAAAAATTAGAAGTTTGTTTTGCTAGGTCCTCTAACCTCAGAGAGATTTAGAAAAAATATAAAACCTAATTTTCCCCTCAATTTTATTTTATAATTTATTAATACTCCAAAAATTAAAATAATTCTAATAAATAAATTAAAAATAAAAAAATCACCAAAATTGGTCCATGTAGTCATCTGGTCAGTAGGAACCTCTCATAATTTTCCCAAGAACAGAAGTTTCACCTTGGTCATGTTGTTGAATTTTTATTTTAATCCTTATCTTTTCACTAAAATAATTATATAAATTAAATTAAAAATAGAAGAACCACATTGCCTCCTCTGATGTCTTAATTGACATGTGAGTGAGGTGACATAAAAATTTCAAGTTCATTTGAGCTTAATTTAGTGAATTATGGGATGAACAAGCTTAAGAGGGCATTAAGATAATTAAGAAACTTTAGCCTTAATTAATATTTAGGCTTAACCAAAGGGGAAGGGTTAATATTTGATCTTGAGTTTTCTCTTGGATGATTGAAACATAGGAAACCAAAGGGGTAGAAAACCATTGATCACCTTTAATGTTAAAAAAGGAAATCCTAATTAATTAAGTCATCAGACATTGGAAGATAATTAAAATTTCTAAATGGGATGTGATATAGGAGGATTCTAATTCTTTGAAATTGAACCCCTAACCAATGAATTAATCAAACACCACCTAACTCTTGCTAATGAAATAAAAAAATGATAATTAAAATTAATAATTGAAGAAGAATGATTTTGAAATCTTATAATTAAACTAAAAAAAATTTAAAATATTAAAATCTTAAAATTAATCTAAAATAATTTAAAAATTAATATAAAATAATTTTAAAATATTAAGACTAATTTGAAAATAATTTACGATTAAAAATATTATAATTTTTAAAATTAAAATTGATTAAAACATCATAATTAAATCAAAGCCAATTTGAAATAATTTAAAATTAAACTAAATTAAATTGAAATAATTTAAAAGGTCTAAAATATTAAGATTAATTGTCAAATAATTCATAATTAAACTAAACCCGTTTAAATGCTTAAATTAATTTGAAACATCATAATTAAATTAAAAAAAATTAAAGAAATTAAAACTTAACTGAATTAAATGATTTAAACACCCTTCCAATTTAAAATAATCTAAAATATTTAAAAATCAACCAAAGCTTTATAACTAAATTAAATCATTAAGAATGGTTAAGTCCCTTATGAACTAATTTGCCCCTAAAGGCTTTCATCGTTATAACTCTTAAATGAAATATCAAATGAAATGTCAAATGAAATGTCACCTTACTCATAGGATAATCAAACATCCAAGTGCACTTAGTAAGAATTAAAACTCATCTAAACCACGGATGATCAATTCATCCAAGTAATGAAGTTCATCTGAACTCAAAATGATCTTAGAAGCATTGAAAAGATATTCAAAATTCATCCTAAGCACTTTCTCAATCCAATGGGATATTTTAGAAGAATAATTTAACTTCATTGTTCCTTAATGAAGAAAATCATCCTCAAACACACGTTAGGAATTGACTAGTGATAGGACTAGGATTTGGTAAACAACCAGGACCTTCCCTTAGCTTTACCTAGGTGTTTTATTTCAAATATTTAAATACAATAACATGCGTTTTAAGTGCAGTTGAAAATGATGAGAAGACCTGCCAGGTACGCTTTTATTTTATTGCAATTTACTTACCTGCGTTGTACTGTTCTTTTCTTTCTTGCAAGCTTGCATGTTAAAATAACAATGTCACCCTACATGAAAACTAAAACCTTTAGGATAGCCACAAAACTAAAACCAAAACTAAACTAAAAAAATCACGATAAGATAAAATTCACCGCCACAACATTCAAAATATAAAACAACTCAAAATTTAATCACAAATAAAACATAAATTATAATGGCAACTAAATTAAAACATCTTATTGGATGATCAGGAATTCCTTAGAGGATGTAACCAACGTGTTGCCAACAGGGTTTTCCCACGGTCTGAATGAAAGTATGGAACTCATTAAGTTGAGTTTAGTAAATTCATTTAGACTAAGTGAATCTGATGAAAATAGAGGTGCGGGGATGATGGAACCGTAGGATCTTAACCCGTGTTGTTATAATCAACTTTAATGTCACCCTAATAAAATGTTAAGATATCTTAATTTTAAATATTTTTAAAACATGATACTTCTCTTTTCTCCTCAAATGCCATTTCTTTAAACTAAACCTGTTACGACAAGGAACTTGGAGGATGCATAGTGGGCAGAACGACCATGTCGGCGTATTTTTAGGTTGTGTTGTATTTTGAAAAGGGGTCGTCTACAAAAATTGTGCGGCAAATTTTTAATTTAATTTAAATAAATAATTTGAAAAGTAGTATTTGATTTTTGAAAATAATTTTTAGTTTTAAAAATTTTAAGATATGAAACCAAACTGATTTCACATCCCAAATAGTTCACATAAACGAGCACCGCACCACAAACCGTGTATCTATCCCGAAGAATAGACACACTGCTTGATAATGGGGCTCGGTTAGATAAACTAGAAAGGTTTCGTGACATCCGTTTGGTCCGCGAACCAATTTTATAAGCCGACAAATTCCCTCGCTTAATATGAAAGCATTAAACAGGGTTTATATTACTCGGGTTCTTTAAAATTCCTATAAGGGCAAGCCCCTATAGTTAATTACATCTTAAGTGATTGGAATCACCTAAGAAAACTCTCAATAATAATCAATAATCTCGCTCTCAAGAATTTCAAAGTTTAAGTTTTCAAGGGATTGAATTTTGGAATTTCAATAGGGAATGGATCAAATTTAGAACATTTTGTTTTGGGAATTCAAAGGAAGAAAGGTAGGAGAAATTACGGATTCGAAGCGAACTTCGGTAATTTCCCGGCTATCCTATTGTTTGGCTTGAATTTAAGAAGATCCTAATATCTATTTAATGTTTTGATCTTGCCAATTTTAATTAATTTGGACTTATGTTTGTATGATAAAATCATACAAATAACCTTGAAGATGTGAGGGTTTATGTCGTATCGGACGACTACCTCGGAATCCTAAGACCGGTTAGGGCTTAATTTGCAATGCAAATGCCTAACAAAAGGTCGAGGATTTATGTCGCACTAAGCAAACTACCTCAAAATCCTATGGCTTAGTTATTTAATTCTAAGAAGGTTTTGTCGAAGTAGACTCGAGTTTCATTGATGACGATGGCCGTGCTGTCCACTATGCTCCGAGCTCCTTGTTGTTGCAGAGGTTTAGTTTTAGAAGTCATAAATCAGGAGATGAGAAAAGTATTTTGGTTTAAAGAAAATCTTAATTTCCAAGTGCTTTTGTGTTTTAATTAAAACAAATCTTAAAGTTGATTAAAACGACACCGGTTAAGATCCCACTGGCTCCATCCTTCCGCATCGTTATTTTATCGGATTCACTTAGTCCAGATGAATTTGCTAAACTCAACTAAATGAGTTCCACACTTTCATTTAGACCGTGGGAAATCCCGTTAGCAACACGTAGGTTACATCATCCAAGGTATTCCCGATCATCCAAGAGGACGTTTCAATTTAGTTGTAATTGTAATTTTGTGTTCTGTTTGTGATTAAATTTTGAGTTGTTTTATATTTTGAAATGTCATGGCGGTGAATTTTATCTCGCAATGACTTTTTACTTAGTTTTGGTTTCAGCTTTTAGGGACTATCCTAAAGGTGTGGGTTTTCATGCAACAATTTGTTTATCATGCAAGAAAAGTAAGTATGATGCGATTGAATAAATTGCAATAAAGTAAATTGCAATAAAATAAAAGCGTACCTGGAGGGTCTTCCTGTCATCCCAAACTGCACTTAAAACACAATTAAAATATTTAAGCAAGTTCCTAGGTAAAACTAAGGGAAGGGTTATGGTTTTCTACCAAGTTCCTAATACTATAGCTAGTCATTTCCTATGACGTCTAGGTCCTTGTGTTTTGGTTTGAGGACGATTTTCTTCATCAAAGAATAATTAAGTTCAGTTGTTCTTATAAAAATCCTATCATATTGAGAAAGTGTTTAAGAATAATCTCAAACATCTTTTCAATATTGCTAGAATTGTTTTAAGTCTAAATGAATTTAATCATACAAATGAATTAATCGTCAGGGAATTCAAGTTTTGTTGTTATCTTACTCAGTGAACTAGGACATCTGAATATCCTATAAGTGAAGTATCATTTCATTTAACGTTCTGTTTAGGAGTTATGATAACCAAAGCTTTCGAGGGCAAATTGATGTTCAAATGGTTTGTGATTTAGTTTAACTTCAGTTAAAGGGTTTAAATTTGGAATAGTGTTCAAGTTGTTTATATTTAATTTCTTTATGTCTTAGGTGATGTTATTCAATTCAATTTAATTTAACTTTAATTTAATTTGGTTTAGTTTTAATTTTGATTCAATTTGACTTGATTTTAATTTTAACTTGATTTCATTATTTAATTTAATTTAATTCAATTTAGTTTGATTTGATATGAATTAATTTAATTTAATTTAGCTTGATTTGATTTAATTTAATTTAATTTCCTTTAATTTAATTTAATTTGATTTAATTTTAATTTAATTTAATTTAATTTAATTTAATTTAATTTAATATGTTTTAATTTAAATTAATTTAATTTAATATTTTTTAATTTAATTCAGTTTAATTTAATTTAATTTAATTTATTTATTTAATTTAATTTAATTTAATTTACTTAATTTGTTTGATTTAATTTGATTTAATCTTTAATTTAATTTTATTTTTTAATTTTAATTTAATTGAAAATTTAAAAAGAGTTTAATAATTTAACCTTTTTTTAATTTAATTTAATGATTAAGTCCTTTAACATTTTAAAACTTAAATTTGAATTATCATTTTAATTAAGAATTAAATATTATTGAGATGATTAATTTAGGGATTTTTAAATTAAAGAATAAATCTCTTCCTAATAATATCCCTATTTTAATAATTCCAATTTTATTATTCGATCCAAATTTAATCAATTATTTAATTAAGGTTTATTTCAATTATTTTAAATTGTTTAAGTAGGTTTCTACCCTTTAATTATTTAGGTTTCAATCATCCAAATTAGATTAGGATCAAATATTTTACTTGTTAATTTTTTATTAAACCTAAAGTTTTAATTAAGGGTTAAAATTTTAATTACCATTTTGCCCTTCAAGCTTAATAATTTCATAACTCACTAAATTGAGCTTGAATGAACTTGAAATTTTTATGTGACTTCACTCATACGCCAATAAAGACATGAGAGGAGAAAATGTGAATATTTTATATTTAATTTATTTATGTAATTATTTTTGGTGGAAAATAGTGATTTCCAAGGAAAATTTAATAATATGACCAAGAGAAAGTTTCTGTCCTTAAAAAAATTATGGGACATTTCTAATGACCAGGGGACCACTTGGACCAATTTTGGTGATTTTTTGAATTATATTATTTTTATTATAATTATTTTAAGTTTTGGAGTATTAATTAATTTAAAAATAAAATAAAGGTTGAAAAATGAAATTTATATTTTTCAAAAATCTTTCTGATATCAAGGAGATCAGAGAATCAATTTTTGCAATTTTTCTGATTTTTCTTTTATTTATTATAATTATTTTAGTGAAAATGCTAGAAAATACATTTTTTTAATTTTAAAATTACCCTAGGGCTTTAAAATTTAATATCTCATTAAATAGACCTAAGAAAAATATGGGGTTTGTTCTTAAGTGATTAAAATTCAAAATGTGACATTTTGATGAATTTTATTATTTTTGTGATTTTTATTATTTTTTAATTATTAAAATATTAAAATAATACCAAAAAATCAACTTTTTTAGAAAATTAAAATTTTAATCTTATTAAATTTCCCTGATATCAGAGGCTCCAAAACCAATTTGGTGAATTTTTAAAAAGTATTTTGAAAGTTATAAATTTTTAAAGTTCAAATTGAATAAATGGCTTAATCAACCCATTTAGTAGGGCTAACCAAGTCCAATTGACTTCAAATTTTTATGGTGGGTTCCTCTGATCCTAAAGGTCAGTGGAGAATTGATTTCAAGTCAATTTGATATATAGTTAACTCTAATTAATTAGGGAGCTATTTTGGGTGTTTAAGCCAATTAGGGTTATTTTAAATAAATTAATTCAAAACCTATTTTTCCTAAGGTCCTCTGGTCATAAGAAACACCACCAAATTTTCCTAGAATTTATTTTACAACATGCTAATTATTGGTTTTAAAATACTCAAAACGAGTAACATGAATTTGAAAAATCAATAACTTCTCATAGGGATGGCCTCTGACTTTGGAAAATTCAGGGAATGTTCCCAAATTCAGAGGCTTCAAAAGCCCTATGGTCTCATGCCATGGTAAATTTCCTATATGCATGGAGAATTAAAACAATGCTGAAGGGAAATAAATCATTAAAAATAAAATACTTGATGAAATTAAATAATTTCTTTTCCACATTATTCTCCTCTCGTTCATCGAGCAAGAGGGTATTTTTATTTTATTTTTCTGATTTTCCTACACAAAGTTATGGATTTTTGAAGTTTAGGGGAATTAAATAAATAAAAAATACCCTAATTTTCTATTTATCCACGCGGCGCCACGTCAACCTCGGCAGCTCCGAAAGGCCACGCGGCGTGTTCTGGTTCGACGCCGCCATCTGACTCAGCGCTCCGGGGCCCCGCTGTGTCGTTCCATCTCCTGATCCGACGCGATCCTGGCCTTCCGTCCGCGCGTGTATTAAATGAACGGCATCCGTTCATCGTCCCCAAGCGTCCTCACCCGAGAGCCGTCCACACTAAATCCCTAATATCTCACTCAATACTCAATGGATTTTTGTGTTCTTATGCTCTATGGATTCGTCTTGAAGAGACGAATACATCTATACGGTGATCATGTATTGAAATTAAAGCATTTGAAATAGAGAATCTTCAGAAGCTCGGGATGAAGAATTAGCTCATACCATTGCTCAGAGAAGTGTGGCTTCAATCTGAGGGTTGTGTCACCTTCGATTGGATCCCAGCAAGCTCCAGATGAAGTCTCCTGGTCTGGTGAATCGCCTAGGTATGATTTCGACCACATCCGATCACAAAGCTTGGAGGCCGGAGCAACTGGGTAGCCTGGAGAGGGGGCTTTTGCCGGTGGACTCCTTCCTCGGTCCGGTGAAGGTGTAGGACCAATCAATTTGAGGATTGATCCACCTGTGGAGAAGTGTCCCGGTTTTGGGTGGAATTTTGGTCGAGAAATTAGGCTCGTTGGTGGGGATTAGGGCAAATTGTCACCTGGGGATCAACCGCTCTAAGTATGGAGAGTGTTCGGAACAATTTTGACGGGGTTTCAGTAAGGTCCGGTTCGAGCACCTCTCATGGCCGAGAGGGGGTGGTGTTTAAATCAGGAGAGGGTGGAGGGCCTCCTGTGGAGAGTTAGGGCTTGAGATCAGCCTGCTCTTAGCAAGAGAAGAACAGCTGCAATGGCCACTTGGGGATGGGGCGGCTCGACAGGTGAGAATTCCAAGTTTGGGCTCACATGTGAGCTCTCGGCCCGGTGGTTTCCGGTGGCCGTGGTGGCTGGCCGGCCGGGGTCGAGTCACCCTCAAGGTCGGGGAGGTCGTGGTGGGGCTTAGTGCAGTCAATTGGCCATGAACATGTGTAAAGGAGTTTAATTGAAATGGAATGGGGGAGGAGCTCATTTTGGGTCCAAATGGGTCAACCCACCTTTTGGGCTTGGTTCACCTCCCCATGGCTGATTTGGGCTGAGGGAGGATCAGATGGATCAGCTAGGAAAGGGTGGAGAAGTCACCATCCATGAATATTTTGATTAATCATGGATTAAGGTGAAGCATTAAAAGGGTTAAAACCTTTTTAAGGGGGCTTAAAAGAGGCTCCTCCTTTTGCCATTAATGGCTTGATCACATGTCAAACCTTCCATGGCTTCATGTGGCTTGTCCATGGCTTCGTCTTTGGCTTCTGGGAAAAGCTTAGTCAATTTCATGAAAATGGATTTTAGAAATTTTTGGTAATTTGATGGGAATTTGTATGAAGCTTGATTTGGAATGGTTTAATGATGATTTTGAAATTTAGGGGTGATATCAATTAAAGGTATGATGAAAAGAAATTGCCATGTGGGCTTTAGGGCCAATTTTGGGCTTTTGTGTTTGGTGAAAATGGGCTTTTTAAAATGGTTTAGGGAAGTGGGCTTTTGGATTTTAAAATGGATTTTAGGATGAAATTTTGGCAAAGGCTTGGGCCAAATAATTATTGGGTTTAGCTCATAGATGTGTCATGAGTGACTTGGAGCAAATTGGGAGTGATTTGGGTTTGAATTGGGTTGAATTTGGGCTTCTTTGGTGAATGGGCCAATATAGGTCAAATTGGGTTAACTTGGGCCAATGTTGGGATAGGGTTGAAATTGATGTAAAATTAATGTTGGGAAATGTTTATGGGAGTGTTTCAAAGAGGTTTTGACTTTGGTTGGGCTTTGATTTTGGGGTTTGGGCTCATTTGGGTTAGGTTTGGGTTTAGGTCAAAATTGGGCCTTTTAGCTTTGGGTTGAATTTGAGTGGGGTTTGGGCCTAAATTTTGGGCAAATCATGTTAGTGTTTTGTTTTTGGGGATGCTAAGGAAGGTTTAGAAAAGATTTGGGGTTAATTGGAGTTGAATTGGGTGAGCTTGGGTTAGGTTTGGGTCATGGGTCCAAATCGGGCTTTAAGGCCAAAAGTGAAATTGGATCCAAATGTCAATCAAATTGGACTCGGATTTGGTCTAGATTGGTGTTGGGAATGTTGAATTGAAGTTTAGAACTGAATTGGACCAGAATTTGGGTCAATTGGGTAGGTTTGGTTTGACATTGGGTTCACTTAGGGTTAAAATGGGTCAAATTGGGGGTTTTGACGAAAGTGGGGTAAATTGACAAAATTGGCCCATGGTGTAATTGAACAAAATGAAATTAGGAATATTTGGGATTTTATGGAATTTTCTGGGAATTTTTTGAATTTTTTGG
This sequence comes from Papilionanthe hookeriana x Papilionanthe teres, assembly GCA_022702705.1. Classification (NCBI taxonomy): domain Eukaryota; kingdom Viridiplantae; phylum Streptophyta; class Magnoliopsida; order Asparagales; family Orchidaceae; genus Papilionanthe; species Papilionanthe hookeriana x Papilionanthe teres. The sequence continues at coordinate 157,346,288 of CM040425.1, forward strand.
ATTTTTGGGTCAAGGGGGGTATTTTGGGTATTTGGAGGGTATTGGGAGGTATTTTTGGAATTCTTGGTATTTTTGGATATGGATGATCAATTTGAGTGATGTGGAAATGTTTGAGATTGGTTTTGAGGAATTTTGGGTGATTTGGGATTTTTGAAAAATTTGGGTGATTTCAAGGGTTTTGGGTAGGCTAGGCGGGTGTAGGGTCCCGGGAGTCAAAAATTGAAAATTTGGAAAATTGAAGATTGGGTGAATGTAAGTGGAATGAAATCATTTTGGTTGAGCCGTGAAGCCATATCAAGTCCACATGAGCCATGAAGGGACTCATTTGAGGCATCCACTATGTTGTTCCTAACCCTCTTAGCCAAGGGCTTAGGGGTTAAGGACCATCCATGTGAATCACCTACATGAGTCGGGAGGTCAAGTTGAGTATAGGTGTGTGAAAGTGTAGTGTATAGGTGTAGTGTGTGTGTAAGTCGCCCCTTCACCGGACCGTGCCACCTGGGCAGGTCCTAAGGCCAAAGAGTCCCATAGAAACTCATCCTTTAAACTTCCACATTCGATTTCAACCCTCTAGGTGATTAGGGGTCTACAGTCAAGTTTGTAGAGTTTGCAGGGAGTTAAGAAGTGGTTTGAAATTCTAGGTGGTGGGTCCCAATTCTAGTCCTCTAAGACAGTCAAAGGAAAAGCATAAGGCTAGATTTTAAGTACTAAAAAGAAGAAGAGAAGACCTCATCAAAAATGAGGTCAACAGACCATCTTCAATAGCAAAACTCGTCTACATCAGTAAAACCTTTCCTTGGTCTAAACAACGAACCATAGGACTTCGAGGTAGCTTGCCTAGTGCCGCATCAATCCTCACATTCCCTTTTAGGCCTTTGCACAGCTATGCTATTTATAAACCCTAATTCACCTTAGGTTCAGAGGTTGTCGTTTGGTCTGACATAAATCCTCCCATCGTCCAACTTATTTGCATAATCAGACATTATGCAAATGTAATTCCTATAATTAATTGGCAGGATTGAAATTTAAATTCATTTCTAAAACTTAAAGCCAAACTATAGGATAACTTGGGAAGACATTAAGATTTTTCTTGAATATATATCCTTCCTCTACCCTTCTCTTCTTTGGATTCTGATAAAATAAAATGTTCCAAAATTCGAGCCATTCACCTATTAAATTTTCGGCTATCACATTTTCTTGAAAAATCTTACCTTTTGAGGTCATGAATATAAATATTTCTTGATCTATATCAAGAGTTTTCTTAGTGACTTCGGTTATCTTGGATGTAATTAACTATTGGGGCTTGCCCTTATAGGAAACTTAAAGACCCCAAATTAATATAAACCATATCTAATTCCTTCATATTGATAGGGAAAATTGTCGGTCAAAATGGTTCACAGATCAAACTGATGTCATAAATTCTTTAGTTTATTTGATTAAGTTTCACCTTAAGCTATGTACTTATTCTTCAAAATTAATACATGTCTTGCGACGAAATGCTTGATTATTTAAACTATTATCTATATGAGATCGGTTTGATTTCATATTTTTAAAAAATTAAAAAAATATATTAATTTTAAAAGCCATACATATACATATTAAATTAAATCAAAATTCTATTTTCATAAAATTAAAACCCTTTTCAAAACAAAACACCTAAAAACATATTTTCAATGTATCAACCTCAACACAATTAATTAAGAAGAAAAACGACCAACAGTTTTCTAGAGATTCCGCTGGGGATAAGTTTCTCTCTTCATTAAGATCAGGAAATATTATATTTATATATCGGTAATATGCTCATGTCTCGCATGAGCCAGATTACCATTCTTCTATTGACATACTTTACCCATTTCTTTCTTAGGAAAGTGTGATCAACTCCTATGGACATCATGATTGTCTGTTTATTCACTCCTAAATAGAAGGGTTTAGGAGTCCCTAGGCTTTACTTTTGATCTTGTGGGGTCGGATCCCCAATAGGTGTGTCAGCGAACAAATCTCGCTAGGGCAATCTGAGCTGTGAAGGGCACCTCCGATAGGGTCCCATACTTCACCTCCTTTCTGTACCTCTCGGGTCCAATTCTGTCTTTGGCAGATTGACCCACTCTTCTTTAAACCCTAAAACTCCCTTTAACCAACACTTAAAAACCTAAAAAATAAAATAAAAAGATAATGAAATGAAAATTTCTCCCAGTCCACATAACAACCTTTTTTGAAGTGTTTGCACTATGATGACAAGGTTTTTGGCCCTAACTAACTTTCGAACAGCTTCATCGACAGTTAAAGATGTCAGCCCCTACATTGACTTTCTTCTGCAACTTGCCTTCCTCCCACGAAGCCCGCCTTGCAGCACTGATGATTCAATTCGGGACCGGCTTTAATGAGTTTGAAGTCATACTTGGAAAATCCCCATTCGTGGTCGTGAAAGTTGCCACTCCTGAAATTCAAGAACCATCTGCTGAGTTTGATTTGAACTTCCCTGAAGATTTCCCTTATGTTAAGAAGCTGAAAACAACTGCTACTCCCGTCAGGTCAGTTGCCTCCGTGCCTAGGAGAGTTGTCGTCTCTACTACCACCGGCTTCACCGTCACTGCACCTACTTTCCCATCCGCCAAAGGAAACGAGATTCTATAAGAAGAGGATTCCGAAGATACCCTCACCGCTCCACCGCTAGTCTTTGAAGTTGGATCGAGTTCTAGACCTCCCATGCTAATCAAATTTCAAAGAAGAAATTGCAACCGCAGGAGTCGCAGGGCTGCCAGAACACAAGTTGTAGATCTACCAACAATTGATGAGATTCCTCAACAAGAGGAACTTGGTTTATCGGATAGCTTTCCTCTTCTTAGAGGTAGTAGGTTCCACCTGTTAGCTGGCACTACTAGAGATGAAATCCTCCATAAGATTTCTGCTATGCTTCCAATGTCACACGGTCATGATAAGGTGATGGGAAGCCCCACTCCTATTACCCGTGCTCACAATCTTCTATGAAGGTTGTCTGAAATAGAGGGTTGTTCCATCGCCAAGCTTCTCAAGAGAATGGGATGTGCAATATCCCCCGAAATCAAGGATAAAATTATAGAAATGGAAAGACCTGTCTGAGTTTCCATCAAAGACCGTTTGGGAAAATGTGTTGATACAACTGCTGCAGATGACTCTACTATAAGCAAGTCAGTCAAGTCCCGGTTGGGTCCGAGAGTACCAGCTACTGATAATCATAAGGAATAATGAAAGAGAAAGAGTAAGAGAGAAGTATTCTCCTCTGTACATGGTCTACACACTAGGGAGCACACTTCCCCTTGTCACTCTGATGTCCCCACCGAGGCACATCATCTCGGAACGTCAACTTTTAAGAGGAAAGTGTGTTTACTGAGAGGTGTTGTACCTGTACATTCTGAAAGGTCTACTGACCGTAAAATGGATCATGAGTATGATGTTCTCATTGGCACTGTCTCCATTGCTTCTGAATCTGTTGCAGAGAAGTGTGATAGTACAGGAAAGCCTACAGATTTAAAGCTGACTAAGAAGAAAACAGTTGATGATAGACTTTGAAAGCTTCGGGCAAAAATTTTTGAGTTAGACAAACAACAAGGTTTGGATATCGAAGATGAAGATTACTTCCTGTCAGATTACATGGACGACGAGTTCATGGAAATCAATATGGTTGAAACTCGGTCCACGTCGTCTGCGTACGATGCTCTTAGTGAGGAGAACACCACGGATGAGCTGTGGAGGACCGTCCTGAGAAGAGATGAACATATTAGTTGTCTGGAGAAAAGAATAGAGGAGACAATAGCTTCCATGACCGTCGTGGCTACGGTCCACGGACAGTCACAGCCACGATCTGCAACATCTTAAGAGGTCAACCAGCCTGAGACCATACACATCGCTGATGAAAGAAGGGAGGTCGCTTCAACTAATGAAGATGAACCACCAAGAAGAAATCCGACTCTGAATCCGCCGGAAAAGGACATTAAATAAATGGTCGAACAACAAGTTATGGAGGCCTTAGGTCAGTCTAAAGGAGTTGCATCAGTTTCAAAGGGTAGACCCTACCCGGAGGAGTTTGATTTCGTTCCTTACCCCAAAGGCTTCGTTCCCCCGACTTTCAAGACGTTCGACGGTACAGGGAATCCTCGTCAACACATAATACATTTCAGAGCTAGCTATTGCAACACATAAGGAAGTGAAGCTTTGTTGTTTCATTAGTTTGTCAGCAGCCTGTGAGGAATAGCTTTCAATTGGTATGCCAAGCTTCCTAATGGATCAATAAAAATTTTTCAGAAATGGAAAACCTGTTTGTGAAAAGATTTGACGATGCCTGACATCATGTTACCATAGGAGATCTCGTGGTGAAGTGGGAGAAGCCCAACGAGACTTTGGTTGACTACGTTCTCGGTGGAGAAACTTAAGAGTGAAATGTGAACCTCAACTACAAGAACATCACGTGATCGAGATACTACTAAAGAGTATCAATGGTTAGGTAGCTTTCATGATTAAGGCTCTCACCATCAAGTCCTTTGAAAAGCTACTTAGCAAAGCCAGTAGCTTACAAGAAGAATTCAAGCACATGGAACCTGCATAAAAGATAAAGAAGACGAAACCGGCTAAAGCATACGAAAAGAGGTCGGGTTTAGTGGCAACAGTCGACGAAGGAAAGCAGCCAATGAAGATTCAGCCTAAGCAGTTGCCACAACAGCACAGTCTGTCGCCTTAGTACAGTCAGCCTCAGCAGTATGGTTAGCCTCGTGCACAGCAGAACAGTCAGCCTAGTCAGCAGTAGAGGTCATAAAGGACAGATGGACGACATGGTCTGACAATGTTAGAACAGCTGCGCAGAAACTACTCCTTCAAGGATAACGCTGTAGCAAAGATGTTCAGAAATTTAATAAAGAAGCACGGGTTCAGATTGCCCAAGACAAAGAAGCCCGAAGAGGTAAACAAGAAGGATCAACCCAACTTCTGCCCCTTTCCCAGGATGCTCGGACACACTATAGAAAGCTGCTTCAGTTTTATGGTTTGGCTCAAGCAGAATTACAAAGAAGGAAATATAACAATACTAAAGGAATATTTGAAAAAGCTTAAAAGAGGTTCTATAAATGTGATTTTAGCCGAGCCGATCTCTCCGAATGACCCATACACCAGAAAAGGTGGATGGAGTACGATTTGAAATGAGCTCAAGAAAGTCATGAATCAGATCTAATCTGCTTCAAAAAAAGCTGTTGTCCAGAGTCTGCCGCCAGCCCAGTCCATAACGTAGGCTTCACCAAGGAAGCCACCACGACGAGAATGGAGAAAGAAGCAAATCGTGAATGAAATTAAGGACGATAGTGCGAAGGGTAGAATAGAGGCTGTCCCTAATAGATTGGTTGTTTTGGATTCGAGGGTGAAACCCCTCGAACCCCTGACTTTGTACCATTATCTTTATGCCCCTTCAGTGTCTCATAATGATAATATAAACAATGTTGGCTACGTTCTTACTATCTCTAGTGATGATGTAACTAATCACAACCTCTCTAACCCCAATTTTGATTCCCAAAATGATCCTCGAATCGTGATTGTTCCCGACAAGAATGTTGACGAGAATGAAGAAGATATCGACAATACCGACCATGACAACATCGAAAGCGAGGAGCCAGTGTTCAAATGCAAAGGAGCTCCGCTTTCCATCAACATGGACTTTTTAGACACAAAAGAGCCAAATACAATAATAGATGAATCTCTGGGTCCAGAAGAAAAAGAAATAACAGAAGTGCACTTGAGAAGTGGCAAGATGTTACCACCAAGTACAGCTCCAATTGATAAAGGAAAACAGACATTTACTCCAAAAGAAGTGTCTCTGGTGATGGAAATAGTACAAGTGCCAAATGAAATTAAAAATTCAAACAAAGTGGATTACAACGTGCTAGCTCATCTCAGAAAGTTGCCAGCTAAACTAAGCATTTACAATGCTCTGATCCTGTCAAAGGAGATGAGAAAAAATTTGATCAAGGCCCTACTTAATCCAGATATTTGCTTAGCCCAGCTGGCTAGCACATCCTTAGAAGGATTTTGTACTTCGAAAGAACAGCCTAGTGTAAAATTCACCGATGAAGATTTGCTACTCTGTACAGCCTATCATAACCGTCCGCTCTACATTTCCGTCATCTTCGGCAGGTTCATACTTTCCAGAGTGTAAGTAGATCCTGGAGTGTCACTCAATATAATGAGTTTATGGATACTAGCCTACCTGGACATCGATGCTCGAAAACTGTCTATGGATAAAATGATGCTAAGAAGATTCAACCAGAAAGGAGAAAGAGCCCTCGGATCTATACGCTACAAATGAAAGTTGGAAATCTAGTAACAACTGCAAAATTCCATGTCATCGATGCAGATACATTGTCCAATACCCTGCTTGGTCGACCATGGCTTCATGAGTACAATATGGTTGTGTCGTCACTTCACCAGTGCATCAAATACTACAATGATGGACAAGAACATTACATTAAGGGAGACTTACAACCTTTTTCAATACATTAAGTTGGCATTCATGAAGACGCTGCCTACTACGCTCCCCCAAAGAAAACAATACTTTCAAGAGAAATCGTGACAAGTAAAACAGAAGATTCAAAAGAACTACGAGAACGGGACCATACAGCTCCTGTTCAACGATCTCCCACCACTCCTTCACAATGAGTTGGTGGAGGTTCTTTTAGCCCACACATCTAAGGTCAAGGTTGGGGATGTGGTCAAGGAAGAACCCACCAGATTGTTGAACGGACGAAGTCGCCAATTAGCATTGAAGTAGAAGGAAGCTCCGAAGAAGATAAAGAGACAATGTGATAAGTCAAGAGAAGCCTAGTTCAAGATTTCTACGGATGATACAGAAAATGAAGAATATGAAACAATGTATGATTGGATTAATCATTATGTGAAATACATGACTCTAACTCCGATCCAACTTCAAAAGATCGAGAGTATGGAAGTTAAGGAAGTCCATAATGATGGTCTTAAATCGATCAAGTTTTATGAAGCTTTTCCTTCTAGTTCTAAACCTTGTGTAATTCTCGAAGAAAATGATTCTAATGAATTAATGGAATTACCTTTTGGTTACTTTTCACCTTATGTACAAAAGTTAATTCAACAAGGATACGTGCTGAAACAAATGGCAAAAGATAAGTTACAATCATTTGAAAAACTATGGAATACCAAATGAATGAAACTCAACTCAAAAGAAGATCTTGGGTTCGGTACAATTGGACCAGTCTATGACTTGGGATTTTGCATGGTTGTTACTATTCAGTTAGTGGAAGATTTCCTGGACGTCCAAGATGAATACGATGATCAACCATAAGAAGAGGCTCCACCGGAATTTGAAGAAGATATTAAGTAAACAATCGACGAATTAAAAGAAATCAATCTCGGGACTGTGGAGCAGCCCCGACCAACTTTCATAAGTTTGTTACTAGACGAAGAAGAGGTTACATACTTGGTCAGGTTACTGTTAGAATTTAAAGATTGCTTCGCTTGGAGTTATGAAGAAATGCCTGGAGTATCTCCAGAGGTCGTAATTCACTGATTAGGAGTGGATCAAAGTACAACACCAGTGAAGCAAGCTCCCCGAAGAATGCACCTTGAAATAGAACAACAAGTTACAACAGAGATAAAGAATTTAATAGACGCTAACTTTGTCCGAGAAGAGCAATATCTGACATGGTTGACCAATGTCGTGTCAGTAAAGAAGAAAAATGGACAGATCCGAGTGTCTGTCGACTTCAGAGACTTAAATAAAACATGGCCAAAGTACAAGTTTCCATTACTGATACTAGAGTTAATGATAGAAATCGAGTCATCGCATGAAATTTTGCCTTTCATAGACGGATCGTCAGGCTATAATCAAATCAAGACGGCTCCAAAAGATGCAACACTTACAACATTCAGAACTCTAATCAGAATTTACTACTACACTGTGATGCCGTTTGGATTGAAGAAAGTAGAAGCAACATACCAAAGAACAATGATGAAGATCTTTGATGAACTCATTCACAATCAAGTGGAATGCCAGGTGGATGACTTGGTCATCAAGAGCAGAGTAAATAACAATCACCTAAATGATTTAAGGATCGTATTTGAACGATTACGACAATACAATCTAAAGATGAATTCCTTAGAGTGCGCTTTCGACATTACCTCTGAGAAATTTCTAGGATCTGCTGTCCGTCATTGGGGAATGGAAATCGACCCGGAAAAGATTAAAGTGATATTAGAAATACCTCCTCCCAGAACCTTGAAATAATTACGATCTTTTCAAGGAAAATTGGCATATCTAAGACTCTTCATATCTAATTTGTCAGAAAGGTGTCTCCCCTTCTCGAACTTACTTCGAAAATATGTCACATTTGTTTGGGGAGAGCCGTGTCAACAGGCTTTCGAAGACATTAAATGATATCTAAAGACAACTCTTATTTTGGCAGCCCCTATCCCGGGTAGACCGTTGATACTTTATACTGCGGCTTTAGAAGAGTCTCTCGGAGCCTTACTTTCCCAAGTCAATGATGAGGGTAAAGAAAATGCACTCTACTACCTGAGTCGACGTCTAATACCGACAAAAGTAAAGTATCCTCCTATTGAGAAACATTGTCTGGCTTTGGTTTTCACCACTCAAAAGCTTAGACATTACATGTTGTCTCATAAGATCAACCTGATCTCGAAAGTTAATCTATTGCAATATTTGATGACCCGACCAACACTTTCCGGACACTTAGCAAGGTGGTCGATGATCTTATTGCAATTCGACATAACTTTTGTGCCCCTTCATGCTATCAAAGGGCAGATTCTCGCAGATCTTCTCGCAGCACACCCACTGCCAGCTGGGTCCCCGTTCAATGACAAACTACCAGACGAAGAAATACTACAAATAGAGCGACCCAGTGCCAGACGTTGGGAAATGTACTTCGATGGAGCATCATCAGCCCGACGAGATAAAGCACAACAGACAGTGATACCAAGCAAAGCAGGAATCAGTTTGGTCTTTGTAACTCCAGATCAGGTGATATTGAGATTCTCCTATCACCTGTCAGATCCGTGTACCAATAATGAAGCACAATACGAAGCTCTAATCACCAGTTTGGAATTAGCAATACTAATGGAAATATTGGACATTGCCATTTATGGCGACTCACAACTCGTCATTGAACAAGTGGCAGGACAATACACAATTTTGAACCCAAGATTAAAAGAATATCACTGGTACATGATGAAATTACTTGAGCAAATTATGAGTGTGATATTCTATAGAATTCCTCGAGAAGACAATGCATGTGCGGACGCTTTAGCTAAACTAGCTAAAGAGTTGGCTTGTCCACCCGAAGACTCTATAGATATTACAATACAGGGACGTCAGGTTTTGTCACAGATTGACCTCGATAGTCTACACAAGTTTGGAAAAGAAGAGATAGCAGCAATAGTGACAGATGATACAGAAGACTGGCGTCATCCATTAATAGAATATTTGCAAACTGGAAGGTTATCAGAAGACAAGTCAGCGACAGATCAGATTTTGAAAAGGGCTCTCTAATATGCTTTAATTGATAGTTTTCTGTACAGAAGATCCTTTGATCAGATGTGGCTCAGATGCCTCAGCAGAACAGAAGCACAGAAAATCGTCAAAGAAGTACATATCAGATTGTGTGGAGCTCACCAGTCGGATACTACTGGCTGGCAATGATGACGGACTGCATGGAAACAGCAAAGAAAAGTCATCAATGCCAAGTGCACGGCGTGGTCTTGCACCAACCTCTGAAGGTTCTACACCCCACAACTGCCTCATGGCCATTCAAGTGTTGGAGCATGGATATAGTGGGTCTAATAGACCCGCCATCTTTGAAAGGACACAGATTCATACTCGCAGCTACAGACTACTTCTCCAAGTGGGTAGAGGTAGTTCCACTACAGGAGGTTGCAACACAGCAAGTTCTACAGTTCTTCAGAAATCAGGTTGTCTACTTCTTTGGTTTGCCGTCAGGATCATTTCTGACAATGGGTCCACCTTCAAAAGCACAAAAATCAACAACTTTGTCAGAAGATACGAGATAGATTGGAGATACTCTACGATCTATTACCCCAAAGCAAAGGGCTTGGTAGAAGCTTTCAACAGGACGCTCGTTCAAATTCTAAAGAAGACGCTCGACGACAACAAAAGAGGATGGCACTAGAAATTGCTAGAAGCATTGTGGGCCTACAAGACGACGGTCAGAACACCCGGTCTATGCCATATGCACTTGTGTATGGGTCTGAGGCAGTCCTTTTGCTAGAAGTTCAGGTACCGTCACTCTGGATAGCCGCCAATCAAATTTCAATAGAAGAAAATGCCAAAATACGACTGGCGGAACTGGAAAGTCTTGAAAAAATAAGATTGCTTGCACAGCAGAATTTGGAACTCTACTAAGCAATGATGATTCAAGCCCACGATAAGTTGGTCCGCCCGAGGTCGTTCAAAATCGGTTATCTCGTGCTTTTTCTCAGGAGGCCTATTCTTGCACATCGCAAGATAGGTGGAAAATTTGAACCGACCTGGGAAGGACCATTTGTGGTGGGGAAGGTTTACTCTGGAGGGTCGTACCAGTTGGTAGATTCTTGAGGGGAGAGACCCATGTCACCAATAAATGGACTATATCTCGAGAAGTACTACACGACATAAGGAATCTGGAGGAAGATTTCCATTCCGATATAGAATAGAGCCAGCATCTGTGACTAGGTCCAAATTTTGTAATAAATTGAAATTAAATATGATGAAATGAATTTTCTTACAAAAATAAAATACACTTGTTGAAATTTCAAATTCTAAAACTCATAAAACTATGTTAAATAAGATAAAGGCAACAAAATGATTATGAAACTTATTAAAACTCGAAAGATAATGATTTTTGTCCTTGTTCTTGTTTGTGCACAACACCACCGACTGACATTCCTCCTTTTTACTTGTGCAGGCGGTGTCAGGTTGCGAGTTGGTGTTTGCCTCCGTAAACGGCTTGCACTTCGCATCTTGAAAAAGAAACAAATGAAAAGAAGGCTACAAATCTGAGGTCAATTGGGAAAAGTGGTCACAGAGAGACCGGACAGACGTCAGGATACGTAGGAACTTGGGATTCGTCGACCTACACCTCCTCGACACAAGACATACTCAGGTTCCACCCATGATCACTACTCTAAAAGGTAATCATTTTTCTGCTTCAGCCGAGAGAGTCCTAGATGCACCATTGGCGCGTATGAAAAGAAGAAATACCAATCACCGCAAGCGTTGCCTCTTGGATAGAATAGAGAGGAGATAGGCTCGGGAGCTAGCCGCCACGCTATCTCCCATTCCAGAAGATTCTTGCTAATCCTAAAATGAAAGAAACTAATGACAGTGCACCGTGTGTCGATATCAAGCTGGAGACTGCAGAGGATCCCGTGCTGACATTTGACTGGGTGTACAACTTGCAAATCTGGTTTACCAGACTGCCTACAGTGTCAAGAGTAATTTCAGAATCCCCGGAATGTCATGTATTACAACTTAAAGAATATGGGACATTTGAGGCATATGTAGCTGCCTCAATGCTATTCAAGAGCCGGGAATATTCTGAGGTAGAGTCATATGTAACGCAGTTTGTCCTACCACCGCCACCGCGAGGAGTTCCAGACTACATCATGGCAAAGATCAGAAGAATTAAAAAGCAAGAATTTCAACACTACGAAGACATACAAGGAAAGTTTGTCAATATCCTGGAGGGACTCGAGCTATACACAGACATATTCTCGAGGAAGGATGATGAATAACCTTTATACTGCATCGAAACCCTACAAGCATTGGGCAAAGCAGGCTATCTTAGGCTAAGGACATATACAGAGCCGTCAAAAAGGAAAGGAGGAAAGGATAGAGTCACTATTCAGTGTGACTGTTGCTATAACTTCACGATAGATCGACAAGGCAATCCCTCGGGGATCTTGCAGCATGATGAGGTGGATTCGATGTAGCCACAGATCAAGAAAATGATAAAGAGGAGGCATTTTTTTCCTGCAGACTGTATTCCTAACAGCTGCATCATAAATATTTATGAAGATGGGGACTGTATCCGGCCTCATATCGACCAACAAGACGTTGTGATACCCTTCTACACGGTCTCCTTTATAAGTGAAAATAATATCTTGTTTGGATGAGAGATCTAGATCGTTGGAACGGGAGAATTCTGAGGTTTTGTTGAAATCCCCCTACCAGTTAGATCGGTATGCGGTGTTAAAAGGAAATGGAGCAGATTTAGCAAAACACTGCATCCCAGAAGTTCGAAGAAAAAGGGTGTCAGTCACCTTCAGAAGAATGGATGAAGATAAAGCGTCATTTTACTACGAGCCAGATCCAGAACTGGAGAACCTTCATCCTTTGCCACTGTGATGGCTGTACCTCCGGGTGTTCGCGAGGGGACTTTTGTTCCGGAGCGTAACCTTGGCAGGTTGGCTCGTCCCCGCAGTAGTCTCAGATAGAAGGAATCTACCGCCCCTTTCAACGATTCATGACAGTCGACATCACTGCTCTTTTGTAACAGTCAGATGATATGATATGTCAGCTCTGTTCTATTTTGTACACATGATCTACTTTTGGGATGCTTGTCAGCATGTGATCAGTTGTACTACATTCAACAGAATTAATGAAGATTTCTATTTTCAAAAATGTTTTCTTTTCAGTGCGATAGTCGAAAGCTGTTGAAGCACGTGTTTTGTTCCAAAATGAAAAGGACAAAAAATAATAAAGGAGAAGAAAAGGATAAAATCATGACAGAGTAAAATTAAAACTGAAATGAATCCCAAAACTTAAATCAAATGAAAATGAAATCAAAATTGAAATTTGAAATTGAAATTTAAAATCAAAATTAAGTCAAATGAAACATAATGAAACGAATCAAATTGAAATAAAATAATAAGTTAAAAAACAAACAAATGATAATGCTCTTTCTCTTTCTCGAAAAACTGCAAATCTTGTAACGACTACTAGTCTTGGCCAAGTTGCATCAATTCTATATTCTATGAAAGGTCAACATCAAGCTTTCTCCAAATCATTAAAATCTCAGGGGCAGTACTTGAATTATGCTTCCCTTTCGTTACCTCTTAGGTTGGATGTGAATCCTTGAGCTTTCCTCCCTAATGTGACATTATGCTACCTTCTGAGTTGGATGTAAGTCCTTGAGCTTTCCTCCTCAGTGTGAAAAAATTCTCTAATTTTCTATCTCCTTTCGAGAAACTTTTTCCGCATTCCATGAAATTCCGGGAACGGAGCTCTGTCGTCCGATTTCCCTCGAAATTCCGTAATTTTCCACCTCTTTTCAAGAAATTTTTTGGCCTTCCATGAAATTCTGGGAACGAAGCTTAGTCATCTGATTCCCCCAAAATTCCCTAATTTTCCATATTCCTTCTGAGAAGTTTTCCCACCTTCCATGAAATTTTGGGAACGGAGCTTAGTTGTCCGATTTCCCTCGAAATTTCTCAATTTTCCATCTTTCGTTCTAGAAACTTTTTCACCTTCCATGAAATTCCGAGAACGGAGCTTAGTCGTCCGACATCCCCCAAAATTCCCTAATTCTCTAAAAATGACCTCTAAAGCCCTAAATACCTAAAATACCTCTAAAGCCCTAAAATCCACCAAATCATCCAAAATTTTCACAAATTCTCTAAAAATTACCCAATATTCCAAAAATTCCTCAAAATCATTTCAAAATAGTTCCCACCTCTTAAATCCACCAAAATACCCCAATACACTCCAAACAACCTCCACATACTCTAAATACCCTTCTTGGCCAAAAATTTCAAAAATTCAAAAAATTCCCAAAAAATTCTAATATCTCCCAAATATTATTTATTTCATTTCTCTCAACTACCACATGATCCAATTTGGAAAATTTAGCCCAATTTAACCAAAAGCCCCAATTTGACCCATTTAACCCAAAAGTGCCTAAATTAAATCCAATGTCTACCCAATTGATCCCAATTTTTCCTAATTTCAATTCCAAACTTCAATTCAACATCTCCAATACCAATATGAACCAAATCCAAGCCCAAATGGACCCACATTTGAGTTCAATCTTACTTAAAACCTAAAATCCCCAATTTTGCCTAAGTGACCCAAATCCCCAAAATTAACCTAATACCAACCAATTACCCTAAATTTCAATCCTAAACCCTTCATAAAAATCCTCTAAATTGAATTGTGTCATCAATTTCCCTAAATTTGAGCTCAAGTCTCACCTTAATCCACTTAAAGTCCAAAACTCCTAATTTTAACCCAAATCCAACATATGCCCAAAATCTCCTAAATTTATTGCCCTATTCCTAAAATCTCCACCCAATTGATGTTGGGGACTCTTCACCACATTCCCTTAAACCATTTGGAACCTTCAATTGGGCCTAAAACCCACTCTAGCCCAACCTAAACCCAAACATAGCCAACATGCCGCAAATTGGCTAAAATCCTATAATCCACCAAATTGAACCCTCAAATGAACTCAAAACCACTCCAAGTCTTCATGAAAAATCTTCCTTACAATCATATACACAATGTTGCTCAATCAATTTGGCCCAACTCAAGCTTAAACCTAAGCTAGCCTAACCTAAACCCATGTGACCTAAATTGGACCTATGACCTAATGACACTTAAATTTAACCCAATTGAACCAGTTTGACCAAAACAACTCTGTGGTAGCCAACCCTAGACCTTCTAGGACTGGTTTGACCTGACCCAACCTAGGCCCCTTGAGCCATGGACCAAAGGTCCACAACTTTGGACCATTGGGTTTAGCCTTTTGGCTAAGCTTAAGTCCCATCCTTAAACTCTTGTTCAAGCAACCCCTCTACCAAATTGAATGCACTAAGCTCCTCCCCCACTCCTCCTCAGCCTGCTAGCTGCCTGCCCTATCCATGCCGGCCGCCCCAGCCACCAGAATAGCTCAGCCCGAACTCCTTCATACCCCTTTAAACCCAAAACTGAACCTTATCAGTGAGGGATCACCTCAGTGATCAGTGACCCTACTTAGCCCTCACCCTAAGTGGCCCAGGGCACTCATTGCTTGGCCCCGAGCTCCCCTCTCAGGCGAGTTCTATAAAATGGATCCTCCATGACCAAATGAGAAGTGCCGAAATATTCTCCATAAAACTCCCCCAAACTGCTCCCAAACCCAATTCCAGCCAAGAAAAGAAGATCCCCACCACTCTCCTGCCCTGAATTTCACTACCTGAGCTCAATTTCTCAGTCAAAATTTAGGCCAGAAACAGGATAGTTCTCAAACCTCCACCAAAATCAAATTAACTTCACCAACACCATTCCCACAACAAGAGAAGAAGCTCCCTAGTGAAAGCCCCATTACCAGGCCACCCATCTATGCTATTGGCCAGAGCTCCAAATCGGCCTTGGTCAAACTTGGGTCTTGGAAATTCACCACGACCAGAGGCTCCATCCATAGGCTCCTTAGACCTCTACGAATGTGACGAGCATCTCTGATTGAGGCATCACCTCTCAGAGCAAAGGTATTGAACTCCTCCTCCTCCCGAGCTTCCATGAATTCTCCATTTCATTCTACCTAATTTCAATGCATGTTAGCCGTATGGATATGTTTGCCATGCTTAAAAGATCATTTATAAACAAACCGCACTCAATTTGGTGAAGTGTAGCTCGAGATCTTAAGGTTTGGGTATGGACGACTTTCGGGTTGAACTAGACGGGGATGAAGATCAGCGGTCGTTAAATGACACATGTATCGGATGAACGACGGAGATCGAGCCGGAGAGAACCTTGAGATGAAAAGAGCGCGCTGACTCAGATGGCGGCATAAAATAAGAACGCGCCGCGTGTGACTTCAGAGCCATCTAGGTTGAGGTGGCGCCGCGTCAGATAAGTAGGAAAATAGGATTTTCTAATTTTTTTAAATAATCTAAACTTTAAAAATGGGTATCTTGGTCTCGAAAAATTAGAAAAATAAAAGAAAAATATCCTCTTGCTCAGTGAATACAAGAGAACAACGTAGAATTAAAATCAAAAATTTTGTTGTGTATTTGATTTTTAATTAATTATTCACTGATATGAGTATTTCAGTTCTTCATTAGTATACATATTTCACCATGGCATGAGACTATAAGGCTCTTGTAGCCTCTCATCTTGGGAACATCCTCTGATTTTTCCAAGGTCAGAGGCTATGCCTAGAGGTAGTTATCTATTTTCTAAGTTTTGGGCCTTTTTCTTGAAGATTAATTATAAAAATTAGTATGTTACTCATAAAAATCTAGAAAAATTCAATTTACTAGAGGACCCTAAGATAATTATGCTTTGATTTAATTTACTAAAAATAATCCTCATTTAGCAAGCACTTAAAACTGAAATTAAATTAATTTAGAGTAACTACGCATCAAAATGACATGAAATCAATTCTCCACTATGCTTTAGGATTAGGAGAATCCCACAAAAAAATTTCAAGTCAATTGGAATTGATTTAACCCACAAAATGAATTACCTAAGTGGCATAACTATATTTGAAATTAAAAAATTCATAAAACCCAAAATATAACTAAAAATATCACCAAATCAATTTTGGGAGTTCTCTGAGAACATAGGAGTCCAAGAAAATTAAAATTAGAATTTTCATAAAATTTTTATTTTTAACCTATTTTTAAATTTTTAAATAATTAAAAAATTATGAAAATCATAAAAATATTTAAATTCATTAAAATGTCATGTTTGACCTCCCAATTACTTGCTAAGTCTCTAAGTAAAGATATTAAATTTTAAAGGCTTAAGGTAATTTTTAATATTAAAAAATAGATTTTCCAAGCCTTTCACTAAAATATTTCTAATAATTCAAAAAAAAATCATAAAAATTTAAATTTTATTTCTCTAGGTCCTCTGATCTAAGAGAGATTTAATAAAAATATAAAACCTAATTTTCCCCCTCAATTTTATTTTATAATAAATTAATACTCCAAAATTTAAAATAATTCTAATAATTAAATTAAACTTCAAATAATCACCAAAATATGTCCAAGTTGTCCTCTAGTTAGTAGGAATCTCCCATAATTTTCCTAAGGACAGAAGTTTCAGCTTAGTCATGTTGTTGAATTTTCATTGAAAAATTCTTATTTTTCCACTAAAATAATTATATAAATTAAATTAAAAATATAAAAATCACATTTTCTCCTCTGATCTCTTAATTGACATGTGAGTGAGGTGACATAAAAATTTTAAGTTCATTTGAGCTTAATTTAATGAATTATGGGATGAACAAGCTTAAGAGGGCATAAAGGTAATTAAGGAACTTTAGCCTTAATTAATATTTAGGCTTAACCAAAGGGGAACGGTTAATATTTGATCTTGATTTTCCTCTTAGATGATTGAAACATAGTAAACCAAAGGGGTATAAACCCATTGATCACCTTTAATGTTAAAAAAAGGAAATCCTAATTAATTAAGTCATCATACTTTGGAAGATAATTTTAAATTCTAAAGGGGATGTGCTATAAGAGGATTCTAATTCTTTGAAATTGAAACCCTAACCAATGAATTAATAAAACACCACCTAACTCTTGCTACTGAAATCATAAAATGATATTTAAAATTAATAATTGAAGAAGAATGATTTTAAAATCTTATAATTAAACTAAAACAAATTTAAAATATTAAAATCTTAAAATTAATTTGAAATAATTAAAAAATTAAATTAAATTAATTTTAAATTATTAAGACTAATTTGAAAATAATTTATGATTAAAATTTTTATAATTTTAAACATTAAAATTGATTAAAACATCATAATTAAATTAAAGCCAATTGAATTAATTTAAAATTAAACTAAAGTAATTTGAAATAATTTAAAAGAAAGCCTAAAATATTAAGATTAGTTTTTAAATAATTCATAATTAAACTAAACCCATTTAAATACTTAAATTAATTTGAAACATCATAATTAAATTAAGACAATTTAAAGATATTAAAACTTAACTATATTAAATGATTTAAACATCCTTCCAATTTGAAATAATCTAAAATATTTAAAAAACAACCAAAAATTTATAACTAAATTAAATCATTAAGAATGGTTAAGTCCCTTATGAACTAATTTACCCCTAAAGGATTTCATCATTATAACTCTTAAATGAAATGTCAAATGAAATGTCGCCTTATTATAGAATAATCAAACTTCCAAGTGCATTGAGTAAGAATCAAAACTCAACTAAACCCCAGATGATCAATTCATCCAAATAATGAAGTTCATCTGGACTCAAAATGATCCCAGAAGCATTGAAAACATGTTCAGGATTCGTCCTAAGCACTTTCTCAATCCAATGAGATGTTTTAAAAGAACAATTAAACTTCATTGTTCCTTGATGAAGAAAATCACCCTCAAACACACCTTAGGAATTGACTAGTGATAAGACTAGGATTTGGTAGACAACTAGGACCTTCCCTTAACTTTACCTAGGTGTTTTCTTTCAAATATTTAAATGCACTAATATGCGTTTTAAATGCAGTTGGAAATGATGAGATGACCCGCCAGGTACGCTTTTATTTAATTGCAATTTACTTACCTGCGTTGTACTGTTCTTTTCTTTCTTGCAAGCTTGCATGTTAAAATAACAATGTCACCCTGCATGACAACTAAAACCAAAACTAAACTAAAAAAATCGTGAAAAGATGAAATTCATTGCCACAACATTCAAAATATAAAAAAAACTCAAAATTTAATCACAAAGAAAACAAAAATTATAATGAAAACTAAATTAAAACGTCTCGTTGGATGATCGATAATTCTTTTAGAGGATGTAACCCACATGTTGCTAACAGGGTTTTCCCACGGTCTGAATGAAAGTATGGAACTCATTAAGTTGAGTTTAGTAAGTTCATTTGGACTAAGTGAATCTGATGAAAATAGCGGTGTCAGGATGATGGAACCGTGGGATCTTAATCGGTGTTGTTATAATCAAGTTCAATTTCCCCCTAATAAAATGTTAAGATATCTCAATTTCAAATATTTCTAAAATATGATACTTCTCTTTTCTCCTCAATTGTCATTTCTTTAAACTAAACCTGCTACGACAAGGAACTTGGAAGATGCATAGTGAGCAGCACGACCATCTTCAACAACAAAACTCATCTACATTTGCAAAACCTTTCCTTAGTCTAAACAACAAACCATAGGACTTTGAGGTAGCTTGCCTAGTTCCGCATAAATCCTCACCTTCCCTTTTAGGCCTTTGCACAGCTATGCTGTGCAATATAAGCCCTAATTGGCTTTAGGATTCCGAGGTTGTCGTTCGGTATGACATAAATCCTCCCATATTCCTACTTATTTGCATAATCAGACATTATGCAAATTTAATCCCTATAATTAATTGACAGGATTGAAATTTAAATTTATTTCTAAAACTTAAAGCCAAACTATAGGATAGTTTGGAAAGACATCAAGATTATTCTTGAATCTATGTCCTTCCCCTACCCTTCTCTATTTTGGATTTTGATAAAAATAAAATGTTCCAAAATTCGAGCCATTCACCTATTAAATTTCTGACTATTACATTTTCTTGAAAAACCTTACCTTTGGAAGTCATGAATATAAATATTTTCTGATCTATATCAAGAGTTTTCTTTGGTGGCTTCAGTTATCTAGGATATAATTAACTATAGGAGCTTGCCCTTATAGGAAGCTTAAAGACCCCAGATTAATATAAACCCTATCTAATTCCTTCATATTAGATAGGGGAAATTGTAGGTCAAAATCGTTCGTAGATCAAACGGATGTCTTAAATTCTTTAGTTTATTTGATTAACTTTCACCTCAAGCTATGTACTTATTCTTTGGAATTAATATATGTCTTACGTCGAAATGCTTAATTATTTAAACTATTATCTATATTAGATTGGTTTGATTTCATATTTTTCAAAAATAAAAAAATATATATTAATTTCAAAATCCATACATATACATATTAAATTAAATCAAAATTCTATTTTCTTAAAATTAAAACCCTTTTCAAAACAAAACATCCAAAAACATATTTTCAAAGTATCAACCTCAACACAATTAATTAAGAAGAAAAACGAGCGACATGGATAAAGCCTAGTTCACTACTAAGCCCCTTAAGATTTCATGGATAGATTTATAATTTGAAGTATGTCATGTTAAGTGAGCTTATTCTTAATTAAAGATTATAATCTAACCATTCGCCAAAGGTCTTTGATTAGTGAATTATGGTCTTCCAAAATCAAACCTCTCATTTTAGGATCACCTAATTTAATTATCTTCTAAATTATAATAATTAGGGGAAAATTACAATTATACTCGTGTTATGAAAAGTGAAGAATTGGTTTCTACCTTTCAATCCCTTGTGTTTCAATTACCTAAAAAATTCAATTATGATCATACATTACCCATTCACCCTCTGATTTTGCCTATATATTAATTAAAGCTTAAATTCCACAATTACTATTTCTCCCTTTATGGCCTCATCACTTCACAACTCTTTAAATTTAACTTAAATGACTTTGAAATTTTCATGTTACCCTACTCAAGGGTGAATTAAAATATCAGAGGAGAAAATAGAATTTTTTTATTTTTAGTTTATTTTTAGAATTACTTTTAATAGAAAATAGGTATTTTTTAAGTTAATTCATTAAAGTATACCATCTGTCCTTAGAAAACTTATTGGAGGTTCTCCACACAGGCTAATTTTGATAATTTTTTAAAATTTATTTTAATTACTATAATTATTTTTTTATTTTGAGAATTAATTAAATATAAAGTATAATTTAAGTGGAAAATTAAGTTTTTTGTTTTTCTTAAATCTCTCTGACTTTTAAGAACCCAGAAAATAAAGGTTCATATTTTTTGAATTTTGTTTTAATTTTCCTCAAAGTTTCATGCATGGTGATTTATATTTGTTAAATTATGATTTAATAAAGTTTCTGAGTATTTATTTAACTAAAAATAAAATACAAGTTAAATAATTTCAAATTTTGTTTCACATTACTATCTTCTGTTCACTGAGCAAAAAGGTATTTTTATTTTATTTTTATAATTTTTCTACACTAAATTATGGATTTTCTAAGTTTCTAAATTAAAATAAATCAAAATAAACCTATTTTCCTACTTGTCTGACTCAGAGCCGAGTCAACTTATGGTGCTTCAAAATGCATACGCGCAGCGCTCCCATTTGACGTCGACTTCTGAGTCAGTTCCTCGCTTTATGTTTAGCTCCTCCATTTAGCATGACCAGGAGCGTGATATACCCAAAATATATAATATTTTTATGCACATTTTTATACTTATTTTTGATGATATTGTACTTTAATGAAAGATATTTATGTGTTTTTCTTTAAGATACACTTAAATGGAACAATTATATCAAAAGGAGTGAAAAAGGATCAAATTTGGAGCAAAAATGAAGAAGGTGTTAAAATGAACTGGGGTACCTAAGCACCCAAATATGGCGCCTAAGCGTCAGAAGACAGAGAAGGCCACACCTAAGCTCCACACCCAAATATGGCGCTTAAGCACTAGACAATTACTTTGCAATTTGGAAGAATTGTTGATGAATTTTGAAGAGGCGTTTGAGGCATCCTTTGGTACAATGTGGGTAACTAATCAAGGGTGCTAAAAGGTATTCAAATTTCACTTGAAAGGATGCATATCTTGGGTAGATTCATTGAATATAAACACATTTTGAAGAGACACAAAAGCACCTTTTTGGAAAAATATAGAAAAACTTGAAGAGAACTAAAAAAGGGGGTGTGTTGAGTTCTTTTAGAGAGGAAAATTAGAGTTTGTAGAAAGTAGTTTAAGTAAGAAGTTGTAGGATTCTTACTTAGGGTGTCTTCACACTTTTCTCCTTCTTAGTGAAAGAGATGGTGATCAGGGATTCCTAAGTAAAAATCTATTGTGTAGAGAGTCTTAAACCCTCTTAGGTTGGGAGACTAGTCCAAGGGAGGCTTGTAAGAGAAGTGAAGAGATTCAAAGGAACTTTAGGAGTTTGGTGGAGAGGAACTTGAGATAAATTTTTATCTTTGTACTTCATTTGGTTTTAATTGAGACTTCTTGTGTTTTCTACATGGTTTCTACTTTTAAAACTATTTGTGGTTTTGTTTTCTCCATGGATTTTGAGCAGTCTTCTTTATATTTTCCTTTAAATGAAAAGTAATTAAGTGTTGGATGAAAGTTGTGGAAGTATTGAATTTTAATGTTGGAGGAAGTTATGTTGATTCAATCCTTGCACTTTATTTACTTCTTGATTTGGCCAATCATGATGTTAACATTTGTTGTGAGAACATGTTAGATCTTCTTAGGTATTGTCTCAATCAATAATAAGTAAAAATCACATGGGATTGTTTGGATGAGAAAATAATTCATATAATCTTGTGCAAATAAATATGGAAATTTACTTTGATGGGTGTAAACTTAGAGACTTTAGGGTGACAGACTAAAGCCCTTAATTTGGTTTATTTTTTTAGGTTTTGATGCGAGAGTTAGCCTATAGGTAGAGGGAAAGGAGGGAACTCTAGAGTGAGTGCTAGTATCTTCCCTACCTAACTAGTCTTCAGAACTATTCAAACTTTATACTAGCCAATGTTCATTATAACATCTCTAGTAAAGGTAAAGAATAAAATTGCTCCTTTTTGGCGCAACATTCTTTGATTACTTGCACAACAAAATTCCTTTACTTATTACTCATTCATGATAATGAAAAATATATTTTAGTTTATACTTTTTTAAATCTTACAAAAAATATGTCTATAGTTAGATAATTGTTCACTTTATTGTAGAATTTAAGAAAATACCAAAATGAATTGCATTTTAAAAGTTTTATATTATCTAAAACTGTTTGTATCTTTTTATAAATAGAATTTGTGATCTAAACACCTTTTTATCATTTAAATTCTCAATATTTTTCCCCGTGGGATCAATATTTCGAGGCTTAATCAGAAAGTCTTATATTACTTGATAACGATACATATACTTGCGTATAATCCCTAAATTAAATATCACTGTTGAATTCTTATTTACATCTAAATCAAGTTTTTTGCATTGTTTTAAAGAAGAATATTTTATATCTATATAAGTTTAATTGGATTACCAAAAACATAATATTTATTTGTTTTCATCAGGAAGTAAAGACAATTGGGATCAAGTTTTTGGCGCCGTTTCCAGGGAAACAAAAGAAAAATCAAATTTTCTTTGGGTTTGAATTTAAAAGATAAATTAAAAAGAAATTTTAGCAAAACAAAATTTCTATTTTTAGAAAGTATTATTTAAACCTTATTTGTTATTGTGTGTTTTATTTTATTTTATTGTTGTTTTTATTATTGTGTTGTGTAACAGTTTATGCGAAGTTCAGGTTCTGAAGGACTTGTGCCTTACGATTCTGGATTAGAACAAACTATTAAAAAAATTTTAAAAATTAAAAATACATAAAACATTTAAAAATTTCTATAAATAACAAATCATATTAATCAAAATGTTGAAATTCATCATGAATTAAGACATTTAAGAGATTATGCAACTCTACAGTGGATGAACTTCATGGTAGTATTCAAAATCCTGTTGTAGCTGCTAATTCATTTGAACTTAACCCTACCATTATCCAAATGTATCTAATAGTCAGTTTGGGGGATCACAAATTGAAGATCCAAATTTAAATCTTGCCAATTTTCTAGAATTGTGTGCTACATTTAAATATGATGGTCTTTCTGATATGCTATTAAGCTTAAGCTTTTTCCATTCTTACTTAGGGATAAGGCTAAGATATGGTTGAATTCATCAGTACCTGGATCTATCAGAACTTGGGGTGATTTAGCACAAAAATTCTTTGCTAAATATTTTCCGCCATAAAAAAACTGTGAAGCTTAGAAATGATATTACATATATTTATCAGTTTGAAGGGGAATCTATTTGTGAAGCTTAGGAACGATTTCAATAACTCCTAATAAAGTGTCCACACAATGTTGTGCTAGATTGTTTAATTATTCAAACTTTTTTTAATGGATTAGCTGGATCTCTTAAATCTATTATTGATGCTGCTGCTGGTGGTTCATTGATGTCTAAACCATTTCCTGAAGCTTATGCTTTAATTAAAGAAATTGTAACTAATAACTTTCAATGGATTTCTAAAAGGGTACATCCTAATAAGGTAGCTAATATTCATGATTTTGAAGTTTTTTCATGTTAGCAAGTCAAGTTGCTATAATTTCAAGTAAGATAGACCAATTTGGAATGAGTTTTTCTCAACCAAATCCAATGATTGAAGAGAATTCATTAGGCAAAATGGTAGATTCTCAAACATCAATTGAGACTTTGAATGCTATTAATAAAAAGTCAAATAACCTATATTCAAATTACTATAATCAGGTTAGAAAAACCATCCTAATTTTAATTAAAATAACAATTTGGGTGGTACTAATCCACAATAGGGAAGCAACCAAGTAAACCCATTAAGGAACTGAAACAATCAAGGTAATAGTAATTATAGAATATGTATTCTCAAGGTTTTAACAATAATCCAATATTTAAGGGTAAGAAATTTTTTATAGAAGAAGTGATATTACAAATGGGAAATCAGTTACAAAGTCAAGGAGCTGCTATAAGAAATATTGAGAATCAGTTAGGACAAATTGCAAATTCATTAACAGAGCCCAAAGAACACCTCCTAGTAATACATAAGTTAATCGTAAAGACCAAAATAAAGAGCAAGTAAAGGGTGTTCAACATAGAAGTGGAAGAGAGTTGGAAATCAGAGTTCAATAGGAGAATGAAGTAAAGAAAGAAGAAATTGAAAATTCTAAAGAGGATACTCCATAAAATTTTAAGAGACCTATTTCTCCACTTAATACTGATTTAGAAAAACCGCCATCACCTCCATTTCCTCAAAGACATTGTCAACAAAAGTTGGATAAGAAATTTTTAAAATTTCTGGAAATCTTTAAGAAGCTTACAATTAACATTCCTTTTGCTGATGCTTTAGAAAAAATGCCAAGCTATGTAGACTTTATGATAGATATTCTTAGAAGAAAAATAAATTTTGAAGATAATGAGACTCTTGTACTTAGTGAGGAGTGTTGTGCTATAATTCAGAAAAAACTTCCTAAAAAGCTTAAAGATTCTAGAAGCTTCACAATTCCATGTGTGATAGGAGACATATTTTTTGAAAAAGCTTATGTGAGTTAGGTGAAAGTATTAACCTTATGTCATTATCTATATTTATAAAATTGGGATTAAGAGAAATATCTCCTAGAAATGTAACCTTTCAATTATCAGGTCATTCTATCACATATCCTAAGGGAGTTTTAGAAGATGTTTTAGTGAAGGTGGATCAATTTATCTTTCCTGTTGATTTCAATGTGTTAGATATAGAGGAAGATAAAGAGATACCTATCATTTTAGGGAGACCTTTCCTAGCAACAGGTAGAGCAACGATAGATGTGAAAAAAGGAGAATTGACTGTATGTGTTAATGATCAAACAATTAGTTTTAATTTTTTCAAATCAATGAAATACCTAGCAGAAGGTAAAGACGATGAATGTTTCAGGATGGATGTAATGAGATATATAAGTGAATGCCATTTCAAAATAACTTATGAAGAGAATTCAGAAATGAAATAATTAGAACACGAGCAAGAAGAAGAATTAGAACATCTTAATGATTTTATTAAAGAAAATTCAAAGTGGTTAAGAAAGTTTTGAAGTTCTGGACATGACGAAAAAAGACAAATTTTTTGTCCATTAATTGAGAAACCTCTTGAAACTTGAGTTGAAGTTACTTCCTAAGCATTTAAAATATGCTTTTTTAGGTGATTCCTCAACTTTGTCAGTTATAATTTCCTCCAATTTAACTTCAGAGGAAGAAGAATGTTTGCTAAAAAATTTAAAGAGATATAAAAAAGCCTTTGGATGGATAATTGCTGATATTAAAGTAATCAGTCCTTCAATTTGTATGCATAGAATCCTGATAGAAGAGAACTGCAAATCTAGTCTGATCCTTAAAGGAGATTAAATCCAATTATGAAAGAATTTGTTAAGAAAGAGATTTTAAAGTGGCTAGATGTTGAGGTTATTTATCCTATTTCAGATAGTGCATGGGTTAGTCTTATTCACTGTGTTCCTAAGAAATGAGGTATTATTGTAACTGTTAATGAAAATAATGAATTAATACCAACAAGACAAGTTACAGGATGGCGATTATGAACTTATTATAGAAAATTAAATCTTGCGATGAGGAAAGATCATTTTCCATTACCCTTTTTGGATTAAATGTTGGATAGACTAGTTGGGCATAAATATTTTTATTTTCTAGATGGATATACTGGTTATCACCAAATACAAATTGCTGCTGAGGACAAACAGAAGACAAAGTTAACCAGTCCTTATGGTACTGATCCCGGCTACTTTGAGTAAACTTAATATTGCAAGAATTTAATATCGCTACTAAAAGGGTTGAATCTCTAGCAATGACACCAAATACTTGACTGTGATTATAAATTTGATAAATAAGTGTATAAAATATTGAATAATCGAAATGTTACTCTTATCAACGCAAGTATACGTATCGTTCAAGTAATACAGGGCTCTAGTGGAGTCCTGGTTATCGATCCCATAGGGAATATATCAGAGGCTACAGACTAAGATTTTAAAAACTAACACAGAAGCACAACTCTGTAGTTCAAATTGCCTATTTGTCACTAATATGCAATCATAAATAGGATTTAATTTTAATAAACTAATTATACTAATAATTAATTAATTTTACTAATAAAGTTTGTAATGTGAGGTTCAATATATAAGCAAGCAATTTTGAATTAGTTCAAATTTTGTTGTGTCAAATAGGAGCATACATATTCTTCACTTTAGTTGTAAAACTCAACATATTTTAACAAGTTAATTAGCCAGATTGAAAGTAAATTAAGATTGAAGTGAAAAGATCATCACAACTTCTTTAACATTCTCTTAACACAACTAATTCAAATCACCATTTCACAAAATCTCAAAACAAGGAGAAAGACAAAGAAACTACTCAGATCTCATGGAGAAGATACGAAAAAACTTGGATTTCATATATAAAAGAAAAGTCATACAAACTACAATAAGTAAATACAACTTATCTTGAATTCCTCCCAAAGCAAACTCCTTGAAGTTCCTCTGAATCTCTTCCTTTCTTTATAGAACATAGAATTCTCCTTTAAAGCGACAAGGAGGAAGAAATCTCTCACTTTCCTTTCACTCTTACAATCTCTCGAAGAATTCCTCACAATTAACACTAATTTAACTTATTCTCTATAACTATTAGGGCACCACAAACACTAACAGACACAGCGGACACCCACAGATACTCCTGGACACCCCCATTTTTTGCCTCAAATTGTCTCTTTTAAAGTTGTAGAAGTGTTTCCAAGAGTTGCCCAAACATCTCTTCAAAAATCGTCCACATTCAATACACCTCGTGAAAGAACCAACATTCTTGCCGTTGCCAGCCTCAATCTCGCCGTCGGCAGCCTTCTAGAATTCTAGGTTTTGGCACTATTGAGAAAACCTCACAGTCGGCGGGGTTGATCTCACCGTCGGCGGCCTTCTTTTCTTTTTAATTTCTGAACTCTTGGGAAAAATCCATCGTCGGTGCGATAGATCTCGTCGTCAACACCATCGATCTCGTCGTCGGCTCCCAAGGTCAAATCTTCATGTTTTGGTCCTTTTTGCTCTAAATTTGCTCCTTTTTGCATCTTTTTGCTCCAATGACCCTAAGTTAACATTTCTGCAACAAAACATAAAAAAAACCTTTATTTAAAGTGTAATATCATCAAAATCAATATAAAATAGGAATGAAAATTTTAACATATTTTCAGTTGGTCAGGTACTTTTGCTTTTAGAAAAATGCTGTTTGGTTTATGTAATGCCCCAGCTACATTTCAAATATGTATGGTTGCTATTTTCTGTGATCTAATAGAAAAAAGATTTGAAGTTTTTATGGATGATTTTTCAGTGTTTGGAGCTTCTTTTGAATAGTGTATAGAACATTTATCACAAGTTCTTAAATGTTGTGAAGAAATAAATTTAGTTCTTAATTGAGAAAAATATCAGTTTATGGTGGCATGATGAATTGTTTTTGGACATCGCATTTTTGAAAAAGGTATGGAAGTAGATCCTGCAAAAATTCAAGTGATTAATAATTTACCTCATCCAACAAATGTGAGAAAAATTAGGAGTTTTTTGGGACTTGCTGGATTCTAAATGTGTTATATTAAATATTTTTCATTAATTTCCAAGCCTCTATGTCATTTGCTCGAGAAAGATGTGATTTTGAATTTTGATAAAGATTGACATAAAGCTTTTGAACTTTAAAAGAGAAATTAATCACTGCACTAGTTATTATTTCTCGAGATTAGAAAAAAACTATTTGAATTAATTTGTGATTCAAGTGATTATGCTATTGGAGTTGTTTTAGGATAGAATTATTATAAAATTTTTTAAGTAATTTAGTATACAAGTAAAACTATTAATGAAGCTCAAATTAATTATACCCCAACTAAGAAAGAATTATTAGCAATAGAATTTGCCTTTAAAAAGTTTAGATCATATTTAATTGAAACTAAATGTGTAGTGCATATTGAGCATTCTGCTATAAAGTATTTAATGAAAAAGAATGATGCAAAACCTAGACTGATAAGATGGGTTCTTCTTTTGCAAGAATTTTATTTTGAAATAGTAGATAGAAACGAAGCTGATAATCAAATTGTTAATCATCTGTCCATGCTTAATTTTGAGAAATTACTTTGTTTTGAAGAAGAAATTAATGAACGTTTTTCAGATGAAAACTTGTTCAATATTAATGAGTGACATGTTCCGTGGTATGCCGATATTGTGAACTTTATTGTTAGTTATATTTTACTTTATGGTCTGACACACCAACAAAACAAAAAATTTTTATCTGAAGCTAAGTCTTATTTTTGGGACTAACCATTTTTGTATAAATAGGGGAATGATTTAATTATTCGAAGATGTGTGCCTTCAGAAGAGAATTTTGAAATTATCTGTTGACCTCATTTTTGATGAGGTCTTCTCTTCTTCTCTTTAGTACTTAGGATCAAGCCTTAGGCTTTTCCTTTGACTATCTTAGAGGATTAGAATTGGGACCCACCACTTAGAAATTCAAACCACTTCTTAACTCCCTGCAAACTTCACAAACTTGACTATAGACCCCTAATCACCTAGAGGGTTGAAATCAAATGTGGAAGTTTAAAGGATGGGTTCTTATAGGACTCTTTGGCCTTAGGATTGGCCTGGGTGGCCTGGTCTCGTGAAGGGCTGACTTACACACACACTACACTCATACACTACACTTGCACACACCTCCTAAAACCACACCCATACCCAATTTGACCTCCTGACTCATGTAGGTGATTCACATGGATGGTCCTTAACCCCTAAGCCCTCGGCAAGAGGTTGGGAACAACATAGTGAATGCCTCATATGAGTCCCTTCATGGCTCATGTGGGCTTGAAATGGCTTCATAGCTCAACCAAAATGATTCCATTCCACTTACATTTACCCAATCCTCAATTTTCCAAATTTTCAATTTTTGACCCCCGGGACCCTACACCCGCCTAGCCTACCCAAAACCCTTGAAACTGCCCAAAATTTGCAAAATCACCTAAATTACCATAAATTCCTCAAAATTATTCCCAAACATTCCCACATTACTCAAATTGATCATTCATAGCCAAAAATACCAAAAAATTCCAAAAATACCTCCCAATACCCTCCAAATACCCAAAATACCCCTCTTGACCCAAAAAGCCAAAAACTTCAGAAAATTCCCAAAAAATTCCAAAAAATCCCAAATATTCCCAATTTCATTTTGTTCAACTACACCATAGGCCAATTTTGTCAATTTACCCCACTTTTATCAAAACCCCCAATTCGACACATTTTAACCCAAAGTGAACCCAATGTCAAACCAAGCCTACCCAATTGACCCAAATTTTGGTCCAATTCAATTATAAACTTCAATTCAACATTCCCAACACCAATCTAGACCAAACCCAAGTCCAGTTTGTTTGACATTTGGATCCAATTTTACTTTTGTCCTTAAAGCTCAATTTGGACCCATGACCCAAACCTAACCCAAACTCACCCAATTCAACTCCAATTAACCCCAAATATTTTCTAAACCTTCCTTAACATCCCTAAAAACAAAACGCTAACATGATTTACCCAACATTTAGACCCAAACCCCACTTAAATTCAACCCAAAACCAAAAAGCCCAATTTTGACCTAAACCCAAACCTAACCCAAATAAGCCCAAACCCCAAAATCAAAGCCCAACCAAAGCCAAAACATCTTTGAAACACTCCCATAAACATTTCCCAACATTCATTTTACATCAATTTCAATCCTAGCCCAACATTGGCCCAAGTTAGCCCAATTTGACCTATATTGGCCCATTCACCAAAGAAGCCCAAATTCAACCCAATTCAAAGCCAAATCACTCCCAATTTGCTTCAAATCACTCATGACACATCCATGAGCTAAACCCAACAATTATTTGGCCCAAACTTCTACAAAATTCCCATCCATAAATCTATTTTTAAACCAAAAGCCCACTTACATGAAACCTTCCTAAAAGCCCAAATTTCATGCTAAAGCCCATATGACAAATTCTTCTCATCATACCCTTGATTGAAATCAATCCCTAAGTTTGAAAATTCATCATGAAGCCATTCCAAATTAAGCCCCATACAAATTCCCATCAAAATACCAAAATTTTCTTAAATCCATTTCCATGAAATCGACTTAACTTTTCCCAAGCCAAAGATGAGCCATGAAGCCATGCATGAGCCACATGGGAGCCATGAGAGCCATGGAATCTACTTTCCACCTCACCATACCCAAGATGGCAAGAGGAGGAGGCCCTTTCCATATTCTCTTAAGAGTGATTAACCACTTCCATGACTCCACTAAACCATGCTTAAACTTAATTGTACTTGGATTGTGACTTGACCCCACTAATCAAGCCGATCCAAGTGACTTTCTCTTCAGCCCAAATTGGCCTTGGAGGGTGGACCTAACCCAAAACCAAGGGTTGACCCATTTAGAACCAAAACTAGCCCTTTCCCATTCCATTTTGATTCAAACCCTTTACACATGTCCATGGCCAATCGATCGCACAAACCTCCAGCTCACGACCCACTGGACTCGAGGGTGACCCATGCTCGCCGGCCAGCCGCCCGGGTCGCCGGAAAACACCATGGCCGAGACCTTGGGAGGAGCCAAACTTTGGAATTCCACCTTGTCGAGCCGCCCCATGCCCAATGGCCACCATGGTCGTTCTTCCCATGCCCGGAGCAGCTCGATCCCAACCCTCGGCCATCCCTGTGAGGCCCTCCAGCCACCTCTATTTAAACCCAACCCCCTCACGGCCATGAGAGGAGAGTTGCACAAATCTTGCCGAAACTCTGCCAAAATTGTTCCAAACCCTACTCCATACTTAGAGCAGTTGATCCTCAGTGTCAATTTGACATAATCCCCTCCAACAGAATCCAATTTCTCAACTGAAATTTCACCCAAAACCAGGACACTTTGCCACAGTGAGCCAATCCTCAAATTGACTGGTCCTACACCTTCACCGGATCAAGAGGAGAAGTTTCCCACCGAAAGCCCCATCTCCAGGCCACCCAGCTTGTTCCAGCCTCCAAGCTTTGTGATCGGTACGTGGTCACTTTCATAGCTAGGCAATTCACCAGACCAGGAGACTTCATCTGGAGCTTGCTGGGATCCAATCAAAGGTGACACAACCCTCAGATCGAAGCCACACTTCTCTGAGCAAAGGTATGGCCTCACACTTCTTCCCGAGCTTCTGAACATTCTCCATTTTTATTTAGTCAATTTCATGCCACATAAACTGTATGGATGTGTTCGTCTTCTCGAGACGAATCCATAGAGCATAAGAACGTTCAATTTGGTCAAGTATCGAGTGAGATCTTAGGCCTAGAAGAGGGACGGTTCTCGGGCTAGGAGGCTTGGGGACGATGAACGGATGTTGTTCATTTAATACACGCGCGGACGGACGGCCAGGATCGCTCCGGATCAGGAGACGGAAAGACACAGCGGGCCCCTGGTGCGCTGAGTCGGATAGCAGCGTCGAATCAGAAGGCGACGCGTGTGCATTCGGAGCTGCCGAGGTTGACGCGGCGCCGTGTGGATAAATAGAAAATTAGGGTATTTTCTGATTTATTTAATTCCCTAAATTTCAAAAATCCATAACTTTGTATAGAAAAATCAGAAAAATAAAATAAAAATACCCTCTTGCTCGGTGAACAGAGGAGAATAATGTGGAAAAGAAAGCATTTAAATTCATCAAATATTTTATTTTTAATGATTTATTTCCCTTCTGCATTATTTTAATTCTCCATGCATATAGGAAATTCACCATGGCATGAGACCATAGGGCTTTTGAAGCCTCTGAATTTGGGAACATTCCCCGAATTTTCCAAAGTTAGAAGCCATCCCTATGAGAAGTTATTGATTTTTCAAATTCATGTTGTCGTTTTCGAGTATTTTAATTCCAATAATTAGCATATTGTGAAATAAATTCTAGGAAAATTTGGTGATGTCTCTTATGACCAGAGAACCCTAGGAAAAATAGGTTTTGAGTTCATTCATTTAAAATAACCCTAATTGGCTTAAACACCGAAAATAGATCCCTAATTAATTAGAGTTAACCATACATTAAATTGACTTGAAATCAATCCTCCACTGACCTTTAGGATCAGAGGACCTCACAATAAAAATTTGAGGTCAATTAGAC
Source organism: Papilionanthe hookeriana x Papilionanthe teres (assembly GCA_022702705.1). Taxonomy (NCBI): domain Eukaryota; kingdom Viridiplantae; phylum Streptophyta; class Magnoliopsida; order Asparagales; family Orchidaceae; genus Papilionanthe; species Papilionanthe hookeriana x Papilionanthe teres. The sequence continues at coordinate 157,379,119 of CM040425.1, forward strand.
TTGGTTAGCCCTACTAAATGGGTTGATTAAGCCAAATAATCAATTTGAATTTCAAAAAATTCATAACATTCAAAATGCTTTTCAAAAATTCACCAAATTGGTTTGGGAGCCTCTCTGATATCAGGGGAATTTAGGAAAATTAAAATTTCAATTTTCTAAAAAAGTTGATTTTTTGGTATTATTTTAATATTTTAATAATTAAAAAATAATAAAAATCACAAAAATAATAAAATTCACCAAAAGGTCACATTTTGAATTTTAATCACTTAGGAACAAACCCCATATTTTTCTTAGGTCTATTTAATGAGATATTAAATTTTAAAGCCCTAAGGTAATTTTAAAATTAAAAAAATGTATTTTTTTTAGCATTTTCACTAAAATAATTCTAATAAATCAAAGAAAAATCAGAAAATTGTAAAAATTGATTGTCTGATTTCCTTGATATCAGAGAGATTTTTGAAAAATATAAAATTAATTTTTCAACCTTTATCTTATTTTTAAATTAATTAATACTCCAAAATTAAAATAATTATAATAAAAATAATATAATTCAAAAAATCACCAAAATTGGTCCAAGTGGTCCTCTCGGTTATTAGAAATGTCCCATAATTTTCTTAAGACTGAAACTTTCCCTCGGTCATATTATTAAATTTTCCTTGGAAATTCCTATTTTCCAACAAAAATAATTATATAAATAAATTAAATACAAAAAAATCACATTTTCTCCTCTAATGTCTTTATTGACATATGAGTGAAGTCACATAAAAATTTCAAATTCATTTAAGCTCAATTTAGTGAGTTATGGAATTATTAAGCTTGAAGGGCAAATGGTAATTAAAGTTTTAACCTTTAATTAAAACTTTAGGTTTAATAAAATTAAAGAATAAAATATTTGATCTTAATCTGATTTGGATGATTGAAATTTAAATAATTAAAGGGTATAAACCTATTAAACAATTTAAAAATAATTAAAACAAACTTTAATTAAATAATTGATTAAATTTGGAAGAATGATAAAGTTGGAATTATTAAATAGGGATATTATTAGGAAGAGATTTGTTCTTTAATTTAAGAATCCCTAAATTAATCATCTCAATAATATTTAATTTCGAATTAAAATGATAATTCAAATTGAAATTTTAAAATATTAATGGACTTAATCATCAAAATTAAGTTAAAAGTTAAATTATTAAACTTTTCTTTAAATTTTCAATTAAATTAAAATTAAAAATAAATTAAAGATTAAATTAAATCACACAAATTAAATTAATTTAAATTAAATTAAATCAATTAAATTAAATTAAATTAAATTGAATAAATTAAATTAAATTGAATTAAATTTAATTAAAGTTAAATTAAATTAATTAAATAAAAATTAAATCAAAATAATGGTTAAATTAAATTAAATTAAATTAAATTAAAACATATTAAATTAAATTAAATTAAATTAAAAAATAAATAAATAAATAAAAAAAATTAAATTAAAATAAAATAAAATTAAAATTAAAATTAAACTTAAAATTAAAAATTAAAATTAAATTAAAATTAAAACTAAACCAAATTAAATTACATTAAAGTTAAATTAAATTGAATTAAATAACATCACCTAAGACATTAAGAATTTAAAGAAATTCAAAATAAAGTAACTTGAACACTATTCCAAATTTAAACCCATTAACTTAAATTAAATCATTTGAACACCAATTTGCCCTTGAAAGCTTTGGTTGTCATAACTCCTAAATGGAAAGTTAAATGAAATGTTACTTCACCTATAGGATATTCAAATGTCCTAGTTCACTGAGCAAGATAATAACAAAACTTGAATCCTCAGACGATTACTTCACCTGATTAATTAAATTCATTTGGACTTAAAACAATCCTAAGAAGATTGAAAAGATGTTTAAGATTCTTCTTAAAGCACTTTCTCAATATGATAGGATACTTATAAGAACAATTGAACTTAATTGTTCTTTGATGAAGAAAATCGTCCTCAAACCAAAACACAAGAACCTAGACGTCATAAGAAATGACTAGCTATAGGATTAGGAATTTGGTAGAAAACCATAACCCTTCCCTTAGCTTTACCTAGGAACTTTCTTAAATATTCTAATTGTGTTTTAAGTGCAGCTTGGGATGACGGGAAGACCCTCCAGGTACGCTTTTATTTTATTACAATTTACCTTATTGCAATTTATTTAATCGCATCGCACTTACTTTTCTTGCATGATAAACAACTGTTGCATGAAAACCCACACCTTTAGGATAGCCCCTAAAACCGAAACCAAAACTAAATTAAAAGTCATTGCAAGATAAAATTCACCGCCACAACATTTCAAAATATAAAACAACTCAAAATTTAATCACAAACAGAACACAAAACTGCAATTACAACTAAATTAAAACGTTCTGTTGGATGATCGGGAATACCTCGGATGATGTAACCTACGTGTTGCTAACGGGATTTCCCACGGTCTAAATGAAAGTGTGGAACTCATTCAGTTGAGTTTAGCAAATTCATCTGGACTAAGTGAATCCGATAAAAATAACGATGCCGGAAGGATGGAACCGTGGGATCTTAACCGGTGTTGTTATAATCAACTTTAAGATTTGTTTTTAATAAAACATAAAAACACTTGGAAATTAAGACTTCTCTAAACCAAAACACCTTTCTCATCTCCTGACTTATGATTTCTAAAACTAAACCTCTGCAACAAGGAGCTTGGAGCACGGTGGGCAGCATGGCCATCTTCGTCAGCAAAACAACTCTACATTAGCTAAACATTCCTAGAATTAAACAAAAAAGCCATAGGACTTCGAGGTAGTTTGCCTAGTGCAACATAAACCCTCAACCTTTTGTTAGGAATTTGCATTGCAAATTAAGCCCTAACCGGTCTTAGGATTCCGAGGTAGTCGTCCGATACGACATAAACCCTCACATCTTCAAGGCTACTTGTATGATTTTACCATACAAATATAAGTCCTAATTAATTAAAATTGGCAAGATCAAAACATTAAATAAATATTAGGACTTTCCTAAATTCAAGCCAAACAATAGGATAGTCAGGAAATTACCGAAGTTCGCGTCGAATATGTGATTTCTCCTACCTTTCTTCCTTTGAATTCCCAAAATAAAATCTTCTAAATTTGATCCATTCCCTATTGAAATTCCAAAATTTAATCCCTTGAAAACTTAAACTTCGAAATTCTTGAGAGCGAAATTATCGATTATTATCGAGAGTTTTCTTAGGTGAATCCCGTCACCTAAGATGTAATTAACTATAGTGGCTTGCCCTTATAGGGAATTTTAAAGAACCTGAGTAATATAAACCCTGTTTAATGCTTTCATATTAAGCAGGGGAACTTGTCGGCTTATAAAATTGGTTCGTAGACCAAACGGATATCACAAATCTTCTAGTTTATTTAACCGAGCCCCATCATCAAGCAGTGTGTTTATTCTCCGGGATAGATATACAGTTTGTGGTGCGGTGCTCGTTTATATAAACTATTCGGGATGTGAAATCAGTTTGATTTCATATCTTAAAATTGTTAAATTTAAAATTATTTTTAAAATAAAATACTACTTTTCAAATTATATATATTTAAACTAAATTCGCAGTACAATTTCTTTTTGGCGACCCCTTTTTCAAAAATACAACACACAACCTAAAAATATGCCGATAATTTCTGGCGACTCCGCTGGGGACAATTCCTCTCTCCATTTTTAATCAGATAGTTCTGCTTTCAAAAATCGGTAATGCATCCATGTCCCTAATGGATCAAGCTACCCTTCTTTCCATTGGAATACTTTGTTCATTTCTACCTTGAACGAGTATAGCCAACATTCTCTTAGATTTAGGAGCCACTGTTTAGACACCCCTAAATAGAGAGGTTCCGAGATCCTTTTACCTCATTTCTGAGGTGGGGTGGACCCCCAATAGGTGTTAGTTTAGGAGTGATCCTTCGAGTCTAGAAGTCTTGCATAAGACTTTCTTTTCCCTTCCAACTCTGAATCAGATTCATTACCTTCTCTACACCTTTGAACATTCTGTTCTAAATAAACAAACCCTCTAATGAATGACTCTTTTAACAAATAACTCCTTCTTATAAATACATGAACAAGAATGTGTTCGGACTCTTTTCGATTCCTTTCTTTTCGTCCTGATGAGAAGAAGCATAACTTCGGATCGACAATCGAATCTACCCCGCGAAATGGAAGCCCCAAAGCCGATTTTCTCCTTCACCAATGGATCGGACTTCGCCGTTTACAAGGATGAACCGCCCGACAATGGGATCATCCGGTTTGGACAAGGATTCGAGAACACGAATGTGAAGATCACCGACGTTTCCCTTTTCGCGCTAACAAACAAAGTATCCGAAGCCGAGAAGCCGCCGATCGAGTTCAACCTCAGGTCAACTCGAGAGTTTCCTCCCCCGCAAAAGATTCCAACCGAGAGGAGTACTCGTCGTCCACGAACGACTGTTCTTGCTACCCCCACTGGTCTAGTTGTCTCTGCACCTACCCCGGCCTCTGCCAAATTAAAGGGGAAGTAAATCCATAACTATGGTGAACCTGTTACCGTGGAGGGTACAGACCTTCCTGTGAGACCTTCTATTTTTGAAATCGGGTCGAGCTCGAGAATTCCATCACTAACACAGACCCAAAGATGGAACAGAAGTAGGAAGATTGCCGTGAAGGCCGTAGCCGCTCGAAGTTGCTTTCCTGGAGGAAATCCCGTAAATCCCCGAGTACACACCACTACCCGAATACATACCATTGCTCGAAGATACACCCTTTTTGGAAGGAAGCGCATTCCACCCCTTTTCGCCGCAAATGACGAGGAAAATGTCCGCAGGATTATTTCTACATTACCTCGACCAACATACTACAACGACAACGAAAAGAAAAGGGCTAGGATCACACCATTCGCCCGACTACGTATCGTGATCGAGAAGCTAAGCAAAGAAAGAGAAATGCCCGCATTAGAAATTTCGAGAAGGATAGTGGCGGGTGTCGACCAAATCTCATCTTGGGCCGTGAGTAGAACCCGCCATCGTTACGTAAAAGCTAAATAAAAGGATGAAGGCTAGTCCGCCCGTCGTCATTTCGTAGGTTACAGATTAGGGAGGATACCACCTTCCAAAGCATTTGGCTTAGCGCACCATCCGGTCCTGGAACTTCGCCGCTAGAAGGATGGTGTGGCGTCCCACTACCTGGACAATTAAGATTGAAACAACAACTGAAAAGGAAAGTCTCATCGAGAGACTCGAATCCGAAGAAAGTTCTACCGCAAGAAAGGAGACTCGCGAGAAGGGAACCCGACAGCCTATCACACGACAACCGAGAGGATGCACGAAAGGACCGCTAGAGGATGCTATGGAAAAGTCGAGGACCGATATTCGACGATTAGCAAAAGAAAGAGAAGAGAAATTCGGAGATGAGATCGATTCGTCGAATTCATGGACGATGAGTATGCGTAAATCAACATGATCGAAACGCGAGCTTCGTCCGCTTCACAAGGTGCTCCCGCAGCTCGCATGAAGAGAGGAGCCGGAAGTGATGAGGAGGCGGCTTCAAGAGAAAGACGATACGATCGCCCAAATGGCAAAGAGGATGGAAGAGATGGTCGTAGCCCTAGCCACTCTCCAAAGTCAAGTGCAACCCCAAAGAGAGACACCCCTGCAGGTCATTCACATTGTAGACGGAGGAAAGGAGATTAGGTCCTTCAACGGGGATGATCAGCTAAAGAAAGATACAACACAAAGTATGATTCCAGAAAAAGATATTTAGAGCTTGGTGGAACAGCAGGTGCGAGAAGCCTTAGCACAATCAAGGAGCGGGACATCCATTCGGACGGGTAGACCTTACCCGGAAGAATTCGACGCTATCCAATACCCAAAAGGATTCGTACCACCTCTGTTCAAGACCTTTGATGGAACCAGGAATCCCTGACAGCATGTTGCACACTTTCGTGCCAGTTGTTGCAATGCCGGCGGAAGCGACGCATTACTCTTCCGACAATTCGTCAGCACCTGTCAGGGATCGCCTTTGATTGGTATGCGGAATTACAGAACGGTTCGGTGAAGACATTTTCAGAATTAGAAAACCTCTTCATCAAGCGATTTGCCGGAGCTCAGCACTACATCACTATAGGTGATTTAGTGGTAGAGAAGCAGAAGCCGAACGAAACTTTGGTGGATTACATACTTCGATGGAGAAATCTAAGTATGAAGTGTGAACCACAATTACAAGAACATCATGCGATCGGCATCTTACTTAAAAGCATTCATGGCCCGATAAGCACTTCTCCTCAAGGGATTTACCATTAAGACTTTCGAGAAGTTGTTAAGCAAGGCCGGAAGCTTGCAATAGGAGGCGAAGCAATTAAGTTTCGCCTACAAGACAGACAAGCAAAAGCCTGTGAAGACTTTTGAAAAGAAATTCAGGATCGTTGCAGCAGTCGACAAAGGGAAGCAACCGATACAAATATCGTCAGAACGGCCACAACAACCTCAACAGAATTACCAGCAACCTCGACCCAGCTATCAGTCATCTCCACAGTATGAACAACCGCCTTGTCCGCAACGTACATTAAGGGAGCTTCTGAGCAGGGAGTATCCGTTCAAGAATGAGGCAATGCTGAAAATGTTCTGTAGTCTGATGAAGACTCCAGATTTCCGACTGCGCAGCCTAAGAGACCGAAGAAGTCAACAAGAAAGGTGATCCCAACTTTTGCCCTTATCACCGGATGCTTCGGACACAAGATAGAAGATTGTATTACCTTCAAAAGTTGGCTCAACAACAATCTTCAGAAAGGGAATATAACAATCCCGAAGGAGTACATGAAGGAACCCCAGAAAGGAGGTTCCGTCAATGTTGTCTCGACTGATCTCATAGTTCCGATAGATCCCTATACAACTGATGATGGATGGACTACAGCTTAGACGAGGTCTTCAAAAAAGATTTTGGATCACATCCAAACCGCTTCGGTGAGAACCTCAATTCAGAGTTCAAAACCTGTTAAGCCGACACTATCACTTGCGATAGAAGAACCACCTCAACAGGAGACGATTGAAGAGAAGAAGAAAATCGACGAAGAAGAGAAGATCGAGGCTCTTAAGGCTAAACTAGGGGCTGCTTATCCTAGGATAGTTGTTTCCGATTCGGGGGAGAAATCCCTCAAACCTCCGACTCGTATGATTATCCGCTCACTCCGGTGGGATCTTATAATGATAAGGGTTATGGCGTTGGCTACGTTTTGACTGTTTCTAATGATTACGTAACTAGCGACAATCCGGACATCGAATTCGATACCAACGACAATTCTCAAATCATACACAATCTCGACGATCGCAATGACGAAGAAGACATCCATCAAGAAGGCTACGAGAGTTCAACGAGCAATGAATCTATCTGCGAGTTTCGAGGAGCTCCAGTCACAATAGAGTTAGAGCCTTCAGACTCCGAGGCTAATCCAGAAGAACCTGCCATTCCAATTCAAGAGGAGGCACTAGCAAACTCAATACTAGATTCAGAAGAAATTACAGAAGTTAACTTAAGAAGTGGAAGAGTTCTACCTCTGAGAATGGGTCCAAAGGACAAAGGAAAGCAGTGGTTGTTCAAGAAGAACCAACCCCGACGAAGAAATACCCATTCGGGAAGAAGCCGAGACACATGAAAATAAAGTGGACTACAACGTGCTAGCCCATCTTAGGAAACTACCGACCAAACCGAGCATCTACGACGCCCTCATCTTATCAAAGGAGATGAGAGAAGCTCGATCAAGGCCTCGATCCGGAAATTTGCTTGGCTCAAATGGCCGGAGATTCCTTAGATGAGGTTCGCTCGTTAAAGGAACAAGCCGAGGCGTTACCTTCACGTACAATGACCTACTACTTGGGACAGCAGATCACAACCGACCGTTGTACATTTCGACTTACAATCGGGAAGTTTACACTCTCCGCAGTATTGGTGGATCCAGGAGCATCAATCAATATAATGAGTCTTCGAACACTAAGCATATTTGGAAATCGATGCTCGCGAGCTTCAAGCCGACAAAATGTTATTAAGAGGATTCAACCGTAAAGGAGAAAGATCCCTCGGATCGATAACACTACTAATGAAGACCGGTGACTTAGCATGGACAACCGCAAAATTTCACATAATCGATTCGTAAACGTTGTTCAACGCTCTACCTGGCCGACCATGGATACATGAAAACAGGATGGTACCATCATCTCTACATCAGTGCATCAAATACTACGATGGAGGGGAACAGTGCATCAAAGGTGACTTACAGCCATTCTCCGTACATGAAATTGGAATCCATGAAGATGCAGCTTATTATGCACCTCCGAAGAGAACAATCTTCTCCAGAGATACCATAACGAATGAAACCAAGAAAGTTCGGGACAACGAAGAACCTGAAGTTCTAGTCCAACAGTCACTCACCACTCCCTTACGGCGAGATGGTGAAGGTTTCTCCACAACTCGCATCCGAGGTCGAGGCCGGGGACGAGGTCGTGGCAGAGACGTTAGGACATTTGGACGATGAGGAAACCAGCCATCAATGTTGATCGGGAAGACAGCTTTGAAGAAGAAAAAGAGATCAAGCGAGAAGCAGTGACAATAAGTCGGAAGAAGCCGCAATTCAAGATCTCTCTCGAAGATGAAAAGAATGAAGAATATAAATCAATGTACGAGAAGATTAATCACTATGTACATACTATGACCCTGACCCCGATCCATTCTAATAAGATCGAGGGTATGGTGGTCAAAGAGGTACATAGCGGCAGTGCAAAGCCCATCAAATTTTACCATGGTGCTCCTTCCTCCAAAACTGAAAATAATGTACAACTTGAAGTTGTCACTTCATCGAATTAATGGAATTACCTTTCGAGTGGTACTCTCCCGTGTTCAAAATTTAATTCAGGCGTGGTTTCTTACCTCGACAATGGACAAAAGGTCAATCACAACATTTTGAAAAATTATGGAATAACTCGGTCGTCCACCCAATTCAAAGCATGGTCTCCGATTCGGCACAGTAGAGATCGGTCGACGATACCGAATTTTGCTTCGGTTGTCACTTGCGAGTCTAATGAAAACCGCATGGTAACTACGGAAGAATTTCAAGATTAACAAATCGAGATGCTCCACCGTAATTCGAAGAAGAGATCAAATCTACAATAGATGAGTTAACGGAAGTTAACTTAGGTACTAACGAAGAGCCTAGACCTACCTTTGTTAGCTCCTTACTCAATAAAGAAGATTCCGAAGAAATAATCAAATTATTAATGGAATTTAAAGACTCGTTTTGCTTGGAACTACGATGAGATGCCGTGTTTAGCTCCGGAGGTCGCAATTCATAAGCTAGGAGTGGATCCTACTTCGTCCCGACCGGACAAGGTCCCGAAGAATGCGTCTAGAAATCGAACAACAAGTCATAGCTGAAGTTAAAAAGATAATAGACGCTAAATTTGTCCGCGAAGAACAATACCCGACTTGGTTAGCCAATGTGGTGCCAGTCAGAAAGAAGAATGGTCAGATAAGAATTTGTGTGGATTTCAGAGATTTAAACAAGGCATGTCCAAAGGATGAATTCCCTCTACCGATCCCAAAACTAATGATCGACATCGCTTCGACACATGAGATATTCTCATTCATGGATGGATCTTCAGGATACAACCAGATAAAAATGGCTCCAGAAGATGAAAAGCTTACAAGCATTCGAACGCCGATCGGAGTATATTGCTACACAAAGGATGCCATTCGGACCGAAGAACGCAGGAGCAACATACCGTAGGGCGATGACAAGAATTTTTGATGATCTCATCCACAATCAAGTCGAATGCTACGTGGACGATGTGGTCATCAAAAGTAAAGTAAAGGAAAACCACCGTATGATTCGAGAATTGTTTTCGAACGATTAAGAAAATTTAACCTTAAGATGAATCCCTTAAAATGCGCCTTCGGCGTCACCTCCGGAAATTCTTAGGATTAGTCGTCCGACATCGTGGAATCGAAATCGACCCGAAAAGATTAAAGCTATCTTAGAAATGCCGCCTCCTAAAACCTTAAAACAACTACGATCTTTTCAAGGAAAGCCGGCATATCTTCGACGCTTTATCTCAAACTTGTCGGGTAGGTGTCGACCTTTCTCGGCACTAGTTAAAAAGGACGCCAAATTTATTTGGGAAGAGAAATGCCGAAGGCCTTCGAGGACATTAAACAATATTTAATGACACCTCCCGTCTTAGCGGCCCTGGCCTCGGTGTAGACCGCCGATACTTTATACCGCGGCTTTAGACGACTCTCTCGGTGCCTCGTTAGCCTAGTGTCAATAATGAGGGTAAAGAAAATGCTCTTTACTACCTAAGCCGTCGTTTACTTCCGACGGAAATAAGGTATCCCGCAATCGAAAAGCATTGTTTGGCCCCGATCTTCGCCGCTCAAAAGCTTAGGCACTACATGCTTTCTCATAAGGTCAACTCGATCTCGAAATTTAATCCATCGCAATACTCGATGACCCGTCCAACGCTTTCCGGCGGACTTGCCGGATGGTCGATGATATTATTGCAATTCGATATAACTTTCGTGCCTCTTCGTGCCGTAAAGGGACAAGTCTTAGCAGACTTCCTCGCGAAGACACCCTTTGCCGGCAGAATCTCCTCTCAACGACGATTTGCCGGATGAACAAATAATGAGCCTAGAAGACCCCGATGATCGACGTTGGGAATTATATTTCGAAGGAGCATCTTCAACACACAAAGAGGAAGAATCGCAAGTGATAGTGCCCGGTAAGGCGGGAATCGGGCCAATCTTTATAACACCGGAGCGGGGGATGTTAAGATATTCCTACCACTTGACAGAGCCATGTACAAACAACGAAGCAGAATACGAAGTCCTCATAACAGGACTGGAATTAACTATTCAAATGGGGATAACAGACATCAACATCTACGGGGATTCATGATTAATCATTCAACGGATCGCCAGACAAGTACAAAATTTTAAAGCCAAGACTCGAGCAATACTTCCGAGATGCCACACGCTTGTTGGAACGCAGTCTCGAATGCGACGATCTACAAAATTCCCGTAAAAGAAAATGCTTTAGCAGATGCGCTAGCTCGCCTCACAAAAGAATTTGCCTCGCTTGCGAGATGAATCGATGGAAGTGTCGGCTCACTGACGTCGAGTCCTATCACAGCTCGACATAGACACAATACACAAATCGAAAAAGAAGAAGAATCAGCTGTAATAAAGTGATGTAAAAACGGAAGATCGGCGACGACCATTACATGACTACCTACAAACAGGAAAACTACCAAATGATAGGTCGTTAGCCTATCAGATCAAGAAAAGAACCCTGTCCTACGCATTAATAAACAACACGTTATACAGAAGGTATTTTGATCAAATGTCGCTAAGGTGCCTAAGCGGGTCCGAGGCCCCGTGAAATTGTTAAAGAGGTGCATTCGAGAATCCGTGGCGCTCACCAGCCGGGTCCGAAGATGAAAATGAAAATTAAAAGACTACGGTACTACCGGCCCTCGATGATGACCGACCGCATGAAAATTGCCAAGAGCCGTCACCAATGCCAAGTGCACGGAGTGGTTCTACACCAACCTCCAAATGTGTTACATCCGACAATTGCGTCGTGGCCATTCGAATGTCGGGGTACGGATATAGTGGGTCTAATAGAACCACCATCTTCGAAAGGACATCGCTTCATTCTTGTGGCTACGGATTACTTTTCCAAGTGGGCAGAGGCGGCTCCACTCGGAGAAGTGAAAGCACACCACGTACTACGCTTTTTAAGAACCAAGTTGTCTACCGTTTCGGAGTGCCGCGCAGGATCATCTCGTATAATGGGTCAGCATTCAGAAGCACACAAATCAACAATTTTGTTAGGAGACACGGAATCGACTGGCTATATTCAATAATTTACTATCCAAGAGCAAACGACCTGGCTGAGGCTTTTAATAAAAATCTTGTTCAAATTTTAAAGAAAACTTTGGACGATAATAAGATAAATTGGCATGAGAAGTTATTAGAAGCCTTATGGGCCTACCGAACAACCTTTAGAACTCCTACTCAAGCTACACCTTACGCTCTAGTGTATGGGTCCGAGGCAGTGTTACCCTTAGAAGTTCAGCTTCCTTCACTCAAAATTGTAGTTGCAAACAGAATCACGAAAGAAGAGAATGCCAAATTACGACTAGAAGAATTAGAAAGACTGGAAGGGAAAAGACTTGCAGCCCAGCAGAATTTAGAATTATACCAAGCTAAGATGGTTCAAGCCCATGACAAACTGGTCCGCCCAAGAACCTTCAAAGTTGGTAACTTAGTTCTCATTCTCAAGAGACCTATTCTTGCACACCGCAAGATAGGAGGAAAATTCGAACCCACTCGGGAAGGGCCGTTTCGTGGTCGAGGCGTCTACTCGGGAGGCTCCTACCGACTAGTGAACCGCCAAGGAGAACGACTTATGCTTCCGATCAACGGACGATACTTGAAGAAGTATTATGCTACTCCGATGTTTCGAAGGAATGAATTCTTCATCCCTAGAAGCACGGGCGAAGTAGTTACTTATGACTGGGTCCGAACTCAATAATAATAAAAAATGTGCTAAAATAAATAAAATCATGATAATAAAGTTTTCCTTGTTTTCTTTTCCAAATCAAAATCTCTTTCCTGATCTTATCCCACTTCATTCCTGTTAAATTTAAAAATACAAAAAGTAATAAAAAACTCGTCTTTAATAAACATTTTCTTAATGTTCTTGTTTTTAAGATGCACTCCCTAATCCTTTTCCTTGTCTTTTCACATGGAAATGTCGAACGGGCGGTTGGTCCTGAACTTTAGAAATGGCGTAAGCCTTGCACTCGACGAAAAGAGGGTGAAAGATGGAGCAATAATCGAGATTGACTCGAACTTCGCACCGACGAGCTCGCAATATGAAGAAAGTGATCGGGTCCCGACTGATCGAGAGGAACCGCCCGGTCGACAAGAATGAAAGTGGGTGGCCCAAGCCACCAATCCAACGAAGAAGAAAAGGAAAACAAACATCGAAGAAGACAAGAGAATCAAGTCCGTAGTCGCTACGACAGAGGGCGTGCTTGTCGGCGCCGCGCCCACGTAAACTCGTGAAGTACGAAGGGCTACTCTCACAACGAACTCGCCGAAGAAATAAAAATCGCCGTATCCGCAAGATGTTAACCAAACTAGCAACGGACCAGGCGCGACGAGGCAGTCTGCTACCGCGCACATATACTTCAAGGACGCCGGCTCACTGTGTACCGAAGAAAGGAGGCCGCCTCCTAGGATAACGAAGGGACCAGTGGAAATCTCACGAAGATCGAAGAAAGAGGGCTACCACGCCACCAGCATAGAACCACCCGCAATGCATAACCTTGTTGCAGGACAACCCCGGAGGATGTCCCGACGGACATCATCCCCGAGGAGCCGAGGTATGCGGGAGAACGTGAAGGGATCGAGCCGTATATCCCACAATACGTCACTGTGCCCCGCCATTTGCGGCATTATTCCGGAATACGAGTCGGAGAGAATGCGAATGTCAAAAAGAAAACTTTCGAATACTTCGAAAGAATCGTAGTGCGATGGATCAATATACTAAGGCCTCGAGCTACATACGGACGTGTTCTCGAATACGAACAACAACAAATCGTGGATCGCATCCGGATTTGAAAAGAATGGGCCGCGCGAGCCGCCTAAGAGAAAACACTTACTCGGAACCCCGCAGATGGATGCCGTGGAAAGGTAGAATTATGATACAATGCGGATGTCGCTACAACTTCGCAGAAGACAGGAAGGGGAACCCACCGTGGATACTCCGTCATGGCCAAGTGGATCCAATGCCATTAGTCATCAAGAGAATGGTAAAAAGATTGATAACATGGAGGGTACCGCCAGCGGATTGCATACCCAATGTACCGCATTATTAACATTTACAAGCGGGGTGACCGCATACCCCCGCACATAGATCACCACGACTTTGTCGACCTTCTTGCACGCTTCTTTCCGAACGAGTGTAACATCATGTTCGGATCCGACCTCCGGATAGCGAGGCCCGAGTGAGTTCCGAGGGCCGGTGAAGATACCATTACCGGTAGGTTCCGTCATGATACCGAAGGGCAACGGAGCGGATGTCGCTAAACATTGCATACCAAGAGTACCAAGTGAAGCGGATCTCGCTACTTTCGAAGGATGGATGACAGGAAGACACCTTACCACTTCCAGCCAGACTCGGAGCTAGAGAGCCTTCAGCCTTATGAGCTGTGAGTTGCATGGAAAATATCACACCTCCAACGTACATCCATACGGCATCCTTGCAAAGGATGGCTTGGAAGGTGATGTTATTGACCATGTACCTCACTATTCAGACATGGATTTCTGACAGATACCTTTTTGGATGAATCGACAAAGATCATACATAGTCCGTTTTGAGTCTATATGGATTGTATGAGATGTATTCCAGATCGAGTTGTATGATGTATCTTCAACATGATTGGAATGAAAGTGACCATGTCACATTTCTGGCCTTCACCTCTTTCGTGCAAGTCGATCGAGAAACGCCATTAAAGTTAAATGAACTTCGAACAAAGAATAGAAAAGAAATAAAAAAAGGGGAATAAAAGAAAACTTTCCTTAAAAAAATGATGAACACCAAATTCACATGAACATTAAATAAATGATAAAATAAATTTGAATCGTTAAAGGACAAACAAAATGAGCACAAATTTTAAATCAAATTCAAATTCAATCTTTCCAAATTTCAAATCAAATCTACATTAAATTCAAATTCTTGGGGTTGAGGATTATACATCCGAGACTGCATTGCTTTAGGATTCTTTCCCTATCGCAATGAAATACATCAAATTCAAACTTTTGGGTTGAGGATTTTACATCCGAGATTGCATTGCTTTAGGATCATTTCCCTATCGCAATGAAATACATCAAATTCAAACTTTTGGGTCGAGGATTTTACATCCGAGACCGCATCGCTTTAGGATCCTTTCCCTATCGCAATGAAATACATCAAATTCAAACTTTTGGGTCGAGAATTTTATATCCGAGACCGCATCGCCTTAGGATTCTTTCCCTATCGCAATGAAATACATCAAATTCAAATTCTTGGGTCGAGGATTTTACATCCGAGATCGTATCGCTTTAGGATCCTTTCCCTATCGCAATGAAATACATCAAATTCAAACTTTTGGGTCGAGGATTTTACATCCGAGACTGCATTGCCTTAGGATTCTTTCCCTATCGCAATGAAATACATCAAATTCAAACTTTTGGGTTGAGGATTTTACATCCGAGACTACATTGTTTTAGGATCATTTCCCTATCGCAATGAAATACATCAAATTCAAACTTTTGGGTTGAGGATTTTAAATCTGAGACTGCATTGCTTTAGGATCCTTTCCCTATCGCAATGAAATACATCAAATTCAAAATTTTGGGTTGAGGACTTTACATCCGAGACTGCATTGCCTTAGGATTCTTTCCCTATCGCAATGAAATACATCAAATTCAAACTTTTGGGTCGAGGAT
Source organism: Papilionanthe hookeriana x Papilionanthe teres (assembly GCA_022702705.1). Taxonomy (NCBI): domain Eukaryota; kingdom Viridiplantae; phylum Streptophyta; class Magnoliopsida; order Asparagales; family Orchidaceae; genus Papilionanthe; species Papilionanthe hookeriana x Papilionanthe teres. The sequence continues at coordinate 157,394,693 of CM040425.1, forward strand.
TTTACATCCGAGACTCGTATCGCTTTAGAATCCTTTCCCTATCGCAATGAAATACATCAAATTCAAACTTTTGGGTCGAGGATTTTACATCCAAGATCGCATTGCCTTAGGATTCTTTCCCTATCGCAATGAAATACATCAAATTCAAACTTTTGGGTCGAGGATTTTACATCCGAGACCGCATCGCTTTAGGATCATTTCCCCGTTGCAATGAAATACATCAAATTCAAACTTTTGGGTCGAGGATTTTACATCCGAGATCGCATCGCTTTAGGATCCTTTCCCTATCGCAATGAAATACATCAAATTCAAACTTTTGGGTCGAGGATTTTACATCCGAGACCGCATTGCCTTAGGATTCTTTCCCTATCACAATGAAATACATCAAATTCAAACTTTTGGGTCGAGGATTTTACATTCGAGATCGCATCGCTTTAGGATCATTTCCTATCGCAATGAAATACATCAAATTCAAACTTTGGGTCGAGGATTTTACATCCAAGACCGCATCGCTTTAGGATCCTTTCCCTATCACAATGAAATACATCAAATTCAAACTTTTGGGTCGAGGATTTTACATCCGAGATCGCATCGCCTTAGGATTCTTTCCCTATCGCAATGAAATACATCAAATTCAAACTTTTGGGTCGAGGATTTTACATCCGAGACCGCATCGCTTTTGGATCATTTCCCTATCGCAATGAAATACATCAAATTCAAACTTTTGGGTCGAGGATTTTACATCCGAGATCGCATCGCTTTAGGATTCTTTCCCTATCGCAATGAAATACATCAAATTCAGACTTTTGGGGTTGAGGATTTTTACATTCGAGACCGCATTGCTTTAGGATTCTTTCCCTATTGCAATGAAATACATCAAATTCAAACTTTTGGGGTCAAGGATTTCACATCCGAGACTGCATTGCTTTAGGATTCTTTCCCTATTGCGATGAAGTACATCAAAATCAAACTCTTGAGGTTAAGGATTTTACATCTAATACCGCATTGCTCTGAGATCTCTCCTCATTGTAATGATTCAATCCAATCAATTCAATTTTCTTTTCGAGGTCGAAGATGTTACATCTAAAACCACAAATTTCCAATTTTCATTTCAAGTTCAAATCCCTTCAAATTAATTTCGACAAAACTTCAATCTAAATTGAAACTCCAAACTAAAATCTAAGCTCACACATCAAAAATTAAACTAAAACAAAATAAAATCTAAATTGAAATTCCCTGAGTCATGTGATTTGGGATTCACCTCCTTTTCCTTTCCTCAGCCGAGAGTTCGTGAATCTCCAGCTCAAAGATATACTTGACACTCCCCAGTGGAAACTCTTCTACTTTGTCCTAAGTTTGTCACTTGGACGTTTGTGTTGGTTTTGTTGATCGCTTCGGTCAACACCAATACGCGCGGTGTGCTCCGTCAACTCACCACACCTATTGGGGGTCCATTTGTTGACGTCATTTTTGATGAGGTCTTCTCTTCTTCTCTTTAGTACTTATGATCTAGCCTTAGGCTTTACCTTCGACTATCTTAGAGGATTAGAATTGGGACCCACCACTTAGAAATTCAAACCACTTCTTAACTCCCCGCAAACTCCACAAACTCGACTATAGACCCCTAATCACCTGGAGGGTTGAAATCAAATGTGGAAGTTTAAAGGATGGGTTCATATAGACTCTTTCGGCCTTAGGATCGCTCTGGTGGCTCGGTCCGGTGAAGGGCCGACTTACACACACACTACACTCATACACTACACTTGCACACACCTCCTAAAACCACACCCATACCCACTTGACCTCCCGACTCATGTAGGTGATTCACATGGATGATCCTTAACCCCTAAGCCCTCGCTAAGAGGGTCGGGAACAACATAGATGAATGCCTCAAATGAGTCCCTTAATGGCTCATGTGGGCTTGAAATGGCTTCATAACTCAACCAAAATGATTCCATTCCACTTACATTTACCCAATCTTCAATTTTCCAAATTTTCAATTTTGACCCCCGGACCCTACACCCGCCTAATTCTACCCAAAACCTCAAACCGCCCAAAATTTGCAAAATCACCTAAATTACCCAAAATTCCTCAAAATTATTCCCAAACATTCCCATATTACTCAAATTGATCATTCATAGCCAAAAATACCAAAATATTCCAAAAATACCTCCCAATACCCTCCAAATACCCAAAATACCCCTCTTGACCCAAAAATCCAAAAAATTCAAAAAATTCCCAGAAAATTCCAGAAAATCCCAAATATTCCCAATTTCATTTTGTTCAACTAAACCTTGGGCCAATTTTGTCAATTTACCCCACCTTTATCAAAACCCCCAATTTGACCCATTTTAACCCAAAGTGAACCCAATGTCAAACCAAGCCTACCCAATTGACCCAAATTCTGGTCCAATTCAATTCTAAACTTCAATTCAACATTCCAAACACAAATCTAGACCAAACCCAAGTCCAATTTGATTGACATTTGGATCCAATTTCACTTTTGGCCTTAAAGCCCAATTTGGACCCATGACCCAAACCTAACCCAAACTCACCCAATTCAACTCCAATTAACCCCAAATCTTTTCTAAACCTTCCTTAAAATCCCTACAAACAAAACACTAACATGATTTGCCCAACATTTAGACCCAAACCCCACTTAAATTCAACCCAAAACCAAAAAGCCCAATTTTGACCTAAACCCAAACCTAACCCAAATAAGCCCAAACCCCAAAATCAAAGCCCAACCAAAGCAAAAACCTCTTTGAAACACTCCCATAAACATTTCCCAACATTCATTTTACATCAATTTTAACCCTAGTCCAACATTGGCCCAAGTTAGCCCTATTTGACCTATATTTGCCCATTCACCAAAGAAGCCCTAATTCAACCCAATTCAAACTCAAATCACTCCCAATTTGCTTCAAATCACTCATGACACATCCATGAGCTAAACCCAACAATTATTTGGCCCAAACTTCTACAAAATTCCCATCCATAAATCTATTTTTAAACCAAAAGCCCACTTACATGAAACCTTCCTAAAAGCCCAAATTTCATGCTAAAGCCCATATGACAAATTCTTCTCATCATACCCTTGATCGAAATCAATCCCTAAGTTTGAAAATTCATCATGAAGCCATTCCAAATTAAGCCCCATACAAATTCCCATCAAAATACCAAAATTTTCTTAAATCCATTTCCATGAAATCGACTTAACTTTTCCCAAGCCAAAGATGAGCCATGAAGCCATGCATGAGCTACATGGGAGCCATGAGAGCCATGGAATCTACTTTCCACCTCACCATACCCAAGATGGCAAGAGGAGGAGGCCCTTTCCATATTCTCTTAAGAGTGATTAACCACTTCCATGACTCCACTAAACCATGCTTAAACTTAATTGTGCTTGGATCGTGACTCGACCCCACTAATCAAGCCGATCCAAGTGACTTTCCCTTCAGCCCAAATCGGCCTTGGAGGGTGGACCTAACCCAAAACCAAGGGTTGACCCATTTAGACCCAAAACTAGCCCTTTCCCATTCCATTTCGATTCAAACCCTTTACACATGTCCATGGCCAATCGATCGCACAAACCTCCAGACTCCCGACCCACCCGGACCCGAGGGTGACCCATGCCTCGCCGGCCACCGCCCGGTCGCCGGAAAACACCATGGCCGAGACCTCGGGAGGAGCCAAACTTTGAATTCCACCTCGCCGAGCTACCCCATGCCCAATGGCCACCATGGCCGTTCTTCCCATGCCCGCAGCAGGCTCGATCTCAACCCTCGGCCATCCCCCGCGAGGCCCTCCAGCCACCTCTATTTAAACCCGACCCCCTCACGGCCATGAGAGGAGAGTTGTACAAACCTTGCCGAAACTCTGCCAAAATTGTTCCAAACCCTACTCCATACTTTGAGCAGTTGATCCCCAATGTCAATTTGCCCTAATCCCCACCAACAGAATCCAATTTCTCAACTGAAATTTCACCCAAAACCAAGACACGTTGCCACAGTGAGCCAATCCTCAAATTGACTGGTACTACACCTTCACTGAATCAAGAGGAGAAGTTTCCCACTGAAAGCCCCATCTCTAGGCCACCCAAATGTTCCAGCCTCCAAGCTTTGTGATCGGCTGTGGTCACTTTCATAGCTAGGCAATTCACTGCACCGAGAGACTTCATCCGGAGCTTCGCCGGGATCCAATCAAAGGTGACACAACCCTCGCATCGAAGCCACACTTCTCTGAGCAAAGGTATGGCCTCACTCTTCTTCCTTTTTTATTAAGTTAATTTCATGCCACATAAACCATATGGATGTGTTCGTCTTCTCGAGACGAATCCATAGAGCATAAGAACGTTCAATTTGGTTAAGTATCGAGTGAGATCTTGTGCCTAGAAGACGGACGGTTCTCGGGCTAGGAGGCTTGGGGACGATGAACGGATGTCGTTCATTTAATACACGCGCGGACGGACGACCAGGATCGCGCCGGATCAGGAGACAGAACGACACAGAGGGCCCCTGGAGCGCTGAGTCGGATGGCGGCTTCGAATCAGAAGGCGATGCGTGTGCTTTCGGAGCTGCCGAGGTTGACGCGGCGCCGCGTGGATAAATAGAAAAATAGGGTATTTTCTGATTTATTTAATTCCCTAAACTTCAAAAATCCATAACTTTGTGTAGAAAAATCGAAAAATAAAATAAAAATACCCTCTCGCTCAATGAACGGAGGAGAATAATGTGGAAAAGAAATTATTTAATTTCATCAAGTATTTTATTTTTAATGATTTATTTCCCTTCTGCATTATTTTAATTCTCCATGCATATAGGAAATTCACCATGGCATGGGACCATAGGTGCTTTTAAGCCTCCGAATTCGGGAACATTCCCCGAATTTTCCAAAGTTAGAGCCATCCCTTTGAGAAGTTATTGATTTTTCAAATTCATGTTGTTGTTTTGAGTATTTTAATTCCAATAATTAAGCATGTTGTGAAATAAATTCTAGGAAAATTTGGTAATGTCTCTTACGACTCGCAGAACCCTAGGAAAAATAGGTTTCGAGTTCATTCATTTAAAATAACCCTAATCGGCTTAAACACCCAAAATAGATCCCTAATTAATTAGAGTTAACCATACATCAAATTGACTTGAAATCAATCCTCCACTGACCTTTAGGATCAGAGGAGCTCACAATAAAAATTTGAGGTCAATTAGACTTGGTTAGCCCTACTAAATTGGTTGATTAAGCCATATAATCAATTTGAATTTCAAAAAATTCATAACTTTCAAAATGTTTTCAAAAATTCACCAAATTGGTTTTGGAGCCTCTCTGATATCAGGAGAATTTAAAAAAATTAGAATTTCAATTTTCTAAAAAAGTTGATTTTTTGGTATTATTTTAATATTTTAATAATTAAAAAATAATAAAAATCACAAAAATAATAAAATTCACCAAAATGTCACATTTTGAATTTTAATCACTTAGGAATAAACCCCATATTTTTCTTAGGTCTATTTAATGAGATATTAAATTTTACAGACTCTAAGGTAATTTTAAAATTAAAAAATGTATTTTTTTTAGCATTTTCACTAAAATAATTCTAATAAATCAAAGAAAAATCAGAAAATTGTAAAAATTGATTCTCTGATTTCCTTGATATTAGAGAGATTTTTGAAAAATATAAAATTAATTTTTCAACCTTTATTTTATTTTTAAATTAATTAATACTCCAAAACTTAAAATAATTATAATAAAAATAATATAATTCAAAAAATCACATAAATGGGTCCAAGTGGTCCTCTGGTCATTAGGAATGTCCCATAATTTTCTTAAGGACAGAAACTTTCCCTTGGTCATATTATTAAATTTTCCTTGGAAATTCCTATTTTCCACCAAAAATAATTATATAAATAAATTAAATACAAAAAAATCACATTTTCTCCTTTAATGTCTTTATTGACAAATGAGTGAAGTCACATAAAAATTTCAAATTCATTTAAGCTCAATTTAGTGAGTTATGGAATTATTAAGCTTGAAGGGCAAAATGGTAATTAAAGTTTTAACCTTTAATTAAAACTTTAGGTTTAATAAAATTAAAGAATAAAATATTTGATCTTAATCTGATTTAGATAATTGAAATTTAAATAATTAAAGGGTAGAAACCTATTAAACAATTTAAAAATAATTAAAACAAACTTTAATTAAATAATCGATTAAATTTGGAAGAATGATAAAGTTGGAATTATTAAATAAGGATATTATTAGGAAGAGATTTGTTCTTTAATTTAAGAATCCCTAAATTAATCATCTCAATAATATTTAATTTCCAATTAAAATGATAATTCAAATTTAAATTTTAAAATATTAATGGACTTAATCATCAAAATTAAGTTAAAAGTTAAATTATTAAACTTTTCTTTAAATTTTCAATTAAATTAAAATTAAAAATAAATTAAAGATTAAATTAAATCACACAAATTAAATTAATTTAAATTAAATTAAATCAATAAAATAAAATAAAATTAAATTGAATAAATTAAATTAAATTGAATTAAATTTAATTAAAGTTAAATTAAATTAATTAAATAAAAATTAAATCAAAATAATGGTTAAATTAAATTAAATTAAATTAAATTAAATTAAATTAAATTAATTAAAAATTAAATAAAAAAAATTAAATTAAAATAAAATTAAATTAAAATTAAAATTAAAGTTAAAATTAAAAATTAAAATTAAATTAAAATTAAAACTAAACCAAATTAAATTACATTAAAGTTAAATTAAATCGAATTAAATAACATCACCTAAGACATAAAGAATTTAAGAAATTCAAAATAAAGTAACTCGAACACTATTCCAAATTTAAACCCATTAACTTAAATTAAATCATTCAACACCAATTCGCCTTCGAAAGCTTTGGTCATTAATAACTCCTAAATGGAACGTTAAATGAAATGTTACTTCACCTATAGGATATTCAAATGTCCTAAGCTTCACTCGAGCAAGATAATAACAAAACTCGAATCCTCTGATGATTACTTCACCCGATTAATTAAATTCATTTGGACTTAAAACAATCCTACAAGTATTGAAAAGATGTTTAAGATTCTTCTTAAAGCACTTTCTCAATATGATAGGATACTTATAAGAACAATCGAACTTAATTGTTCTTCGATGAAAAAAATCGTCCTCAAACCAAAACACAAGAACCTAGACGTCATAGGAAATGACTAGCTATAGGATTAGGAATTTGGTAGAAAACCATAACCCTTCCCTTAGCTTTACCTAGGAACTTGCTTAAATATTCTAATTGTGTTTTAAGTGCAGCTTGGGATGAAGGGAAGACCCTCCAGTACGCTTTTATTTTATCGCAATTTACCTTATTGCAATTTATTTAATCGCATCGCACTTACTTTTCTGCATGATAAACAACCGTTGCATGAAAACCCACACCTTTAGGATAAGTCCCTAAAACTGAAACCAAAACTAAATTAAAAGTCATTGCAAGATAAAATTCACCGCCACAACATTTCAAAATATAAAACAACTCAAAATTTAATCACAAACGAACACAAAACCGCAATTACAACTAAATTAAAACGTTCGTTGGATGATCGGAATACCTCGGATGATGTAACCTACGTGTTGCTAACGGGATTTCCCACGGTCTAAATGAAAGTGTGGAACTCATTCAGTCGAGTTTAGCAAATTCATCTCGGACTAAGTGAATCCGATAAAAATAACGATGCCGGAAGGATGGAACTGCGGGATCTTAACCGTGTTGTTATAATCAACTTTAAGATTTGTTTTAAATAAAACATAAAAAACACTTGAAATTAAGACTTCTCTAAACCAAAACACCTTTCTAATCTCCTGACTTATGATTTCTAAAACTAAACCTCTGCAACAACAAGGAGCTTGGATCACGGTGGGCAGCACGTCCATCTTCGTCAGCAAAACAACTCTACATCAGCTAAACATTCCTAGAATTAAACAACAAAGCCATCGGACTTCGAGGTAGTTTGCCTAGTGCAACATAAACCCTCAACCTTTTGTTAGGCATTTGCATTGCAAATTAAGCCCTAACCGGTCTTAGGATTCCGAGGTAGTCGTCCGATACGACATAAACCCTCACATCTTCAAGGCTACTTGTATGATTTTACCATACAAATATAAGTCCTAATTAATTAAAATTGGCAAGATCAAAACATTAAATAAATATTAGGACTTTCCTAAATTCAAGCCAAATAATAGGATAGTCGGGAAATTACCAAAGTTCGCTTCGAATATGTGATTTCTCCTACCTTTCTTCCTTTGAATTCCCAAAATAAAATCTTCTAAATTTGATCCATTCCCTATTGAAATTCCAAAATTTAATCCTCGAAAACTTAAACTTTCAAATTCTCGAGAGCAAAATTATCGATTATTATCGAGAGTTTTCTTAGGTGAATCCCGTCACCTAAGATGTAATTAACTATGTAGGCTTGCCCTTATAGTGGAATTTTAAAGAACCTGAGTAATATAAACCCTATTTAATGCTTTCATATTAAGCAGGGAACTTGTCAGCTTATAAAATTGGTTCGTAGACCAAACGGATGTCACAAATCTTCTAGTTTATTTAACCGAGCCCCATCATCAAGCAGTGTGTCTATTCTCCAGGATAGATATACAGTTTGTGGTGCGGTGCTCGTTTATATAAACAATTCGGGATGTGAAATCAGTTTGATTTCATATCTTAAAATTGTTAAATTTAAAATTATTTTTAAAATAAAATACTACTTTTCAAATTATATATATTTAAACTAAATTCACCGTACAATTTCTTTTTGGCGACCCCTTTTTCAAAAATACAACACACAACCTAAAAATATGCCGACATTATCTAAAAATGACATAATTCAGATTTTGGGGGACATTTTCGTGTTGATAAAATAACATATAAAATCTTGCAATCTAGATTTTATTAACCTACTATCTTTAGAGATGTAAATAGCTATATTAAAAATTATGATCGGTGATAATGTGTTGGCAATATTTCTAGAAGAAATGAGATGCCCCTAAAAAATACTTTAGAAGTTGAAATATTTGACTTTTGGGGATTAGATTTCATGGGATCATTTAAACCATCTTTCAGAAATTTATATATAATGTTAGCAGTAGACTATATGTCTAGTTGGATAGAAGTTGTTTCTTTAACTTGATTTGAAGCTCAAAGTGTTGCAAAGTTCTTAAAAATGAATATATTTTGCAAATTTGTAATGCCAAGGGTTATCATAACAGATGGGGTAACTCATTTAAAAAATGTGTTAATAGAAAAGTTATTGAAGAAATATCAAATATATCATCAAATTTTTACTACTTATCATCCTCAGACGAGAGATTCGCTGAAGTTTCCAATTAAGAAATCAATAGAGTTCTAAAAAAATCTATTAATCCAACAGAAATGGACTGGTCAGTCAAACTTAATTTTGATTTATGGACTTATAAGACTGCTTATAGAACTCCTATAGGAATGTCATCATTTAGGATAATTTCTGGGAAAGCTTGTCATTTACCAGTGGAACTTGAGCATAAAACTTATTGTGCTATTAAGGATCTTAATTATAATTTAAAGAATACTGGTAAGAAGATATTGTTGCAACTAAATGAGCTAGAAGAGATAAGGAATGAGTTTTATGAGAATGCTAAGATTTATAAAGATAAGACGAAAAAAGTGGCATGATTGGAAGATTTATACTACAACTTTTGAGCCAGGATAGTAAGTTTGGCTTTATAATGAAATATTGAGATTATTTTTAGGTAAACTTAAGTCCAGGTGGGTAGGCCCATTTATTGTGGTAAAAGTTTATCCCTATGAAGTTGTAGATATTAAAGATTCTAAAACCTCAAAAATTTTTAAAATGAATGGCCATAGACTGAAACCTTATTTCTTTGGGGATCAGACTAAAGTGAATGATGTTTTGATGTTCAGTCACCTAGAATAAGTATTGGGTACATCATGGTGATGACCTAAAACCAAGTGCTCTGTGGGAGGCAACCCTTAATTATCGATGTGCTATTGTTTTGTTGTTGTTGTTGTTGTGTTTGTTTTTGGATAATTGTGGTAGTATTTTGAACTTCTGGTGATAATTTTAAGGCTTTGAATGATGTCTTAGACATGTAAGAATGAGTTTTTCGACGTTAAGCTGACATCTATTTAACTAAGCACTCACGCCTAAGCCCTTAAAACTGGTGCCTAAGTGCCGGTGTCATAAAAACATTCTTACATGATGTCCTAAAAGAATTAAACATTGGAAAGTGGAATTGAACGTTATTTGGTAGTTTTTAAAGGTGGGAAGTGGGTATAAGCTCTACTTAAGTATATAAATAACATGGAAATGAAGAGGAAACTTCCCCTTTCAAAATTTCCATTCTTAAGTCTAAGAGAAGAGAGATTTGTGTTGTTTCAGGAGTGATAAGATAACAAAAATGTCTTCCTGGGAGAATGAACTGAAGAGAGAGGAGGAAGCCATCAAGAAGAAGTTTGTAAGTCAAACATAAGATTTATATAACGGATTTCTAGCCATTAGTATTGAAGGAATAGCGGAGAAAATTGCGAAGATTGAGGCTGATGAGGTATCAATTGAGGCAAAGGTAAATGAAACTAATGCACATTTAGTGCATATTGGCTGGCAACTCAAAATGCAATTCCGTCATTCAAGTTATATTGATGAAGTGGACAAGGCGATGTATCTGAAAAACAAATGGATTGAAGAGGATTCTATCAGAGTTCTTCATCATCGTTCGTTTTATTAAATCTTTGTGGCAAATGTTTCATAAGGAACAACTGAAGGTCAAGGATATGTTCCACCTAACAGATAATGGAATTAAGTTCTATGTTTAGTTAGTTAGTTAGTTTGTTTGTGTTTGTTTGTTTTAAATGTTTAATGTAAGTTTGTCATGTGTTATGATGATTTTGAGGGTATCTCATCCAAAACTTTTTTGGAATGAGATTAGACATGTGATGTGTGTTTGTACTTATTGAATATATGTTAATGAAAGTGTTGTGTTTGTGTGAAATTTTTTGTGTTATTGTGATTGAATCAAAGTTGTGAAATGTTGAAAACTTTTTAGAAAGAAGAGAGGAGAAGGAAGAAATTGTTTTTATAATTTATTTAAGACCATGTGAGGGTGATTAACTTGGGAAGTTGCGCATTTGAGCCAAACTTTGAAAGAAAAAAAAAACTGTGCACTAGCACGTAAGAGCCAAAACCCACGCTTAAGCGCGAGGAAACCCATGAGCCCCACGCCTAAGCGTCGCAATAGTCACGCTTAAGCGCCGGTTGACAAAAACCTGTTTATGATGGTTTTAAGTGCCAAAAAATACCATTTTCCCCCATTTTATCATCTTCTTCCTAAATCTTTCACAATTTTACTCCTAGTGCATCCCTCTAAGTGAAGATTTCTTAGTGGATTCAAGCCAAATTTGTTGGATTTCAGCTTCTTAAGGTTAAAGCTTTTATTTTATGTAAAATTTTTCATTTTCACCAGAGATTTTGACTTTGTTATGGAAGTTTCAAAATTTTACTATTCATGGTGAAAATTTGATGAAAATTGGTGGATTTTACATGGAAGAGTAAGTTTATGCTTTTAGAAGTTAGATCTAGTGGGTTTAAATTGATTTTGGACTTTATTTAGAATTTCTTTGCAAATTTTAGAATGGCACCAAGAATGAAGAGAAGCAAGGGGAAAGGTGCATTTGATTCGAACAAATTTGTAAGTTCTAAGGCTTGGGATGGTTATGCCGAAGCACTTCAATCAAGGAAGTTGATCCCTGAGCGATGTTTTAAAAATCCAGTGGAGAAATAGAAGACCTTATTGTTCACCGATAGTGGGATCAATTTTGTGGTTTCTCTGCTGTTACGGTGATCTCTGTAGTTAGGGAGTTTTATGTAAATCTCCATAAATCTGAAGACGATCTAGTGATGGTGAGAGAAAAATAGTAGCATTTACACCTGAGGTAATCAATTCATTTTACAAACTGCCTATGGATACTTTGTGTTTTTATTCCAATCGCAATCCTATGGAGGAGGAGCTAGAAGAGATTATATCTTTGTTAACTGCTGGAAGAGGTCTGTGGGAAATCACCAGTGGCAGAAGAGTAAATTTCTCTACATCGAAGATGGATGCCATAGCGAAGGCATGTCATTATTATAATTCTGCTCGTTTACTCCCCACTAATCATCTTAGTGAAGTGATCAGAGAGAGGACTACACCGAATTATTGCTTTCAGTAGTATAAGATGATCAATATTGGATATCTCATATATCAGATTATTACCAGTTCTACCAGAGCCGCTACTACTGCAGGTTTGGGATTCCCTTCCTTAATCTTTTCTTTATGTGAGCAAGCTGGTGTTAAATATGATAGTTGGGAGGAGATTCTTCAACCTCTGAAGCCCATTACAAGTGTGAATGTGAAGACTTATTCTAAAAATTCAATTTTTGGCTGGAGAGGAGGATTTTCTTGATGTTCTGGTGCTTCTACATCTAGAGCTTCTACATCTTGTGGTAGATACAGTCCTGATTCACAATCTAAAATGCTGCAGTCTATGATGGATAAGATGGATTATGCTATGGGTATAGAATCAAATCTTGAAAACCATGTTGATCGTATTGATTCATATTTAGGAAGGCATAGTGATTATGAGGAGAAGTACACCACTTCTTTCAAGAGACTTATTAGAGGAGATCAGTGTGTGGTATTTCCACCTTATCCACAGTATACTTAGTTTCATTCTGCTAGTTTTTTGAAGGATGATGATGATGAAGAAGATGATGATGAAGATAAGGATGAGTACTGATTGAGTTATGTTTGTTTTATTTGAACTCTTATGTTATTTGTGTTAATGTTGAGACTACTTTATGTGTTGTTATTTCTGGTAGTGTGAACATTGTTGTTATTGTTTGGTGTAATGTGTATCTATGTAATAATGATGTGGTAGTATGTATTTTAACTCTTTTATTTTAAATGTATTTTGTTAGTTTTTTTTTGAGCTTATTCCTGCTGCTTTAGGAAGTTTAAATTTCAAATTACTACCATGAATTTTTTGTTGTGGTTGTAATAATATGTTAGTTTGTGTGATTTTCTTTTACTTTAGCCTCCACAACATAGAAGTCTTTTTAATCTTTTTAATTTTAAAATAAAATGAATTGTGATAATTTGTACTCTTTTTTTTATATTTTATACCTGCGTATTAGGATATGAAAATTCCTCTTATTATAAGTGTTAATTTTTCATTCCGGTAGAAATGTGTAAGAAAATTTAGATAAAACATTATAGTGATGAGGAAAAATTTCAAGTTATAAATTTTCTTAGTAAAGAGATGATAAATATTTATCTTTAGTAAGAGATATTTTATTTTTTTTAAATATAGAAAGATTAGACTTTTATTTTCAATACTTCAATTTCTTTTATTAAAAGTAGTTTTCAGAACTACTATTATACTTTTAAGTAAAGGATATATCAGACCTTTGCTTAGTGGAATTCAAAATCTATAAAGGTCTATCCAGATATAGTAATCGTTGCCAAAAAAATAAAAAAAGAAAGAAAAGAAAAAGAAAAAAAAGAAAAAAAGAAAAGAAAAGAAAAGAAAAAAAGTAAAGAATAGAACATGAGGAGAAGCTTGAGGATTTTTGCTAATAAAAAATTGCTTCAACTTCTGATCTTTTTAAATGCATAAGATTTGAGAAACTCTTAAGCTGAAGGATATAATATAGTGAGTATAATTATTTTTAATTAAAATTTTTAAGTTGAGAAGATAGAATGCCTAAACTCTATATTTGGAAAAATAACAAGTATTTCTGAATAATATAGGAGCTCATATTTTCATACTTTTTCACTTTAGAAAATTTCTAAACTATAAATTATTATCATTCACTAAAGTTTTTTCTAAATAGGAATACTACATTTCTAGAACAAAATTTTAGAATCTCCTAAAGAAACCCATTCACATAATTTACTTATGTTGGTTTTGAAAGATTATAGTGTCACTTGAGGACAAGTAGCATTTCTAGTTTGGGGGAATTTGATATACCTAAAATATATAATATTTTTATTCATATTTTTATAACTATTTTTAATGATATTGCACTTTAATGGAAGTTATTTTGTGTTTTTCTTTCAGGTACACTTAAATGGACCAATTATGTCAAAATAAGTGAAAAGGGATCAGATTTGGATAAAAAATGAAGAAGGTGTTAAAATGAACTGGAGTACCTCAGCGCCCAGATCTGGTGCCTAAGTGCCAGCACACAGAGAAGGTCGCGCTTAAGTGCCAGAGACCCTGCGCTTAAGCGCCAGAAAGTTACTTTACAATTTTAAAGAATTTTTGGCAAATTTTGAAGAGGTGTTTGAGGCATTCTTTGGTATAAACTTTGGTAACTAATTAAGGGTGCCAAAAGACATTCAAATTTCACTTGACAGAATGCATCTCTTGGGTAGATTTATTAAATATTGACACATTTTGAAGAGATACAAAGGCACCTTTTCGAAAAAATATAAAAGGACTTGAAGAGAACTAAAAAAGGGTGGTGTGTTGAGTTCTTTTAGAAAGAGAAAAATTAGAGTTTGTAGAGAGTAGTTTAAGTAAGAAGTTATAGGATTCTTACTTAGGATTTCTTCACACTTTTCTCCTTCTTAGTGAAAGAGAGGGTGAGTAAGGATTCATAAGTAAAAATATATTGTGTAGAGAGATTTAAACCCTCTTGGGTTGAGCAACTAGTCTAAGGGAGGCTTGTAAGAGAAAGGAAAAGATTCAAAGGAACTTCAAGAGTTTGGTGGAGAGGAACTTGAGATAAGTTTTTATCTTTGTACTTCATTTGGTTTTAATTGAGACTTCTTGTGTTTTCTACATGGTTTCTACTTTTAAAACTATTTGTGGTTGTGTTTTCTCCATGGATTCTGAGTAGTCTTCTTTATCTTTTTCCTTAAAATGAAAAGTAATTAAGTTTTGGATGAAAGTTGTGGAAGTATTGATTTTTAATGTTGGAAGAAGTTGTGTTGATTCAATCTGTGCACTTCATTTACTTCATTATTTGGCCAATCATGATGTTAACATTTGTTGTGAGAATATGTAAGATCCTTGTAGGTATTGTCTCAATCAACAATAGATAGGAATCACATGGAATTGTTTGGATGACAATATAATTTATATAATCCTGTTCAAATAAATAGGTAAATATACTTTGATGGGTGTAGAATTAGAGACTTTAGGGTGACAGATTAAAGCCCCTAATTTGGTTTATTATTTTAGGTTTTGATGCGAGAGTTAGCCCTCAGGTGAAGGGAAAGGGGGAAACTCTAGAGTGAGAGCTATTATCTTCCCTACCTAAACCGTCTTCAGAACAATTCAAACTTTAAACTAGCCAATGTTCTTTATAACATCTATAGTAAGGGTAAAGAATAAAATTGCTCCTATTTGGCACAACACATTTTGATTACTTCCACAACATAAATCATTTACTTATTACTCATTCATGGTAAGGAAAAAGATATTTTAATTTATACTTCTTTAAATCTTACAAAAAATCATGCTAAAGTTAGATAATTTTACACTTTATTTTATATTTTAAGAAAATAACAAAAAAACTCGTATTTTGAAAGTTTTCTGTTATCTGAAACTGTTTAAGTAAGTGTCTTTTTCTAAATAGAATTTGTGATCTAAAAACCTTTTTATCTTTTAAATTATCAATAATTTTCCCTGTGGGATCGATATTCACATATTAATCAGAAAGTTCTACATTACTTGATATTGATACATATACTTGCGTAGAATCTCTAAATTAAAATATTATTGTTTTATTCTTTTTTACATCAAAATTAAGTTTTTGGCACTGTTGTAAAGAAGAATATTTTATATCAATAATATAAGTTTAATTGGATTACTAAAAGCATAAATTTTATCAGTTTTCATGAGGAAGTAAATAGAATCGGGATCAGAGCATCTATCCAATATACTCACGATCGGATGACTCCTGTTCTTCATCCCCAACTGGTGTAACAGAGAACCGTCCACACTAAAACCCTAAGATCTCGCTCTATACTCAATGAAATCGCATGTGGTCTGTTCCTACATCTTCTTCTAGTCAAGATGAGCATATCTATATGGTTAATCATGCATGGTATTAAAAATTACTTAAAAGGTACCAAACTGAGCTCGGTATAGGGGAAAGCAGTATTTACCTAAGCCCAAGAGGTAAGCCTCAATTGGGATGGTTCCTGAAGTTTGTTGTTACCTTGCAAAGCTCCTCTAAGTACTAATTTCAGCTCTCCTTGGACCTGTCTAAGAACTTGATCAGAGGGTGATTCAAGGTTGGTCTTGAAGTGGGTTTGGGTGCTAGTGAGATAGGGGTTTTGGTGGGGAACTTCCTGTCTTGGTCTGGTGAAGGTAAGGAGTGATACACCTAAAATATAGTGTTTTAATGCACATTTTATACCTATTTTTGATGATATTGCACTTTAATGGAAGGTATTTTGTGTTTTTCTTGCATGTATGATGAAAATAAGTGAATATGATGAAAGGAGCAAAATTGGATAAAATTTGGAGCAAAAAAATGAAAAAAATGAAAAATTGGACCTTGGCGGCTAAGCGCCGCCTGGTCGGGCTTAGCCGCCACAGTAAAAAATCTAATTTTCTTCATTTTTGGCACCTATTTCAAGGGGTTCTTGAAGCAACTTTTGATGGTGACTTCCCTAACTTCCGATGGGCGGCAAATTTGAATGAAGGGATGCATCTTTTGGTGGATACGTTAAATCGAGATATAATTTAAAGCGACACCAAGGCACCTTTTGGTTATTATTAAAATTATGTCATAAGAGTCTTTTTAGAGAGTCTTTTTAGTGAGTTTAGTTTTCAAGAGTCATCTTCTAGTTTCAAAGAGTCTTTCCTAGTTTTACTTTCAATCTTTTATTGTTTATAGATTAGTTAGTTTAGTTTTAAAGGAGAAAGGGTTGGTGTGAAACTTTCTTTCCACCAATTTTTCTTTCATCCATTTATCTAGTTTTTTTTGAAGTCTAAATTCAGAGTTGGAGTCAATAGAGTTAGGCGCCAAACTCTATAGTGTTGTCCTATGGAAAGTCAAGTTTGAAAGGAACTTCCAGAGTCTTGTGGAGAAGATTTTCAGATAAGTGTTTACTTCTGTTTTCTATATTTAGTTTTTCTTGTTGTGTTTTCTTTATGATTTCTATTTTCAAATCAATGTGTGCTTGTGTTTTCTCCTTGAATTCTGAGTAGTTTTCTTTATCTTTTTCTTTCTTAAATGACAAAGTAATTAAATTATGTAGGATTGTTATGGAATGTATAAGTGTTTAAAGTTGGAATAAGTTATGAAGATTTAATTCCATGAACTTAATTTACTTCTTTATTAGGCCAGTTAAGATGTTAAATTTGTTGTGAGATTATATAAGATCCAATGCTGTATTATCTCAAACAACAAATGGTTTAAATCACATGCAATTATATAGATGAGAATTGTAGTCCACATAATTGAATGCTTAGGAGATATGCTTTTAATGAGGAGTATAATTAGAGGTCATTAGAGTGACAGGCTAAAGTCCCCTAATTTGATTTGATATTTTAAATTTTGTTATGAGAAGTTAGCCCCCAGGTGGAGGGAACCGAGGGAACTCTAGAGTGAGAGCTGGTATCTTCCCTGCCAAACCATATTCAAGATTTTAAAATTCAAATTAACCAATGTTCTTTATAGAACCAAGTAAGGGTAAAGAATAAATTTACTCCTATTTATCACAAAATATTTAAGTATTTCCACAACAATACTTTCATAATTATTACTGCTTTATAAGAGAAAGAAAAAATATTTTATTTCTTAGTGTTTTATACTGCATTTTAAAGTTTTGATAATTCTCATTTCCTGCTTAGCTTTTATTAGAAATACAAAAAACAATTTTCAACATTTTCAACTCAAAACATACTTTCAAAAGTCATTTAAAAAAGTAAAAATATAATTTTCTTAATTCTTTAAAAAGTTTTTACATTTCCCTGTGGGTTCGCTATCTCGTGGCTTAATTAGAAAGTCCTATATTACTTGATAAATGATACGTATACTTGCATAATATCCCATATTATAAAATCATAATTTTCTTATCTAAATCATCAGGACATATATTCGAGTGGAGTCAAGTTTTTGGTGCACATATATTTATCGGGGATCAAGTTTTTGGCGCCGTTGTCGGGGAATTAATTAAAAATACCTTTTTAAAGAAAATTAAGAAAAATTTAAAATTTTACTTTTCTTTGTTTTGTTAGTATATTGTGTTTTGTTTTATTTTATTGTTGCATGCGTAGTTCAGGTTCTGAGAGACTCATGCCTTACGATTCTGAATTAGAAAGAACTATCAGAAAAATCAAAAAATAAAAATAAAAATTCTAAAAAAGATAAAAATATTTAAGAAATGGCAAATCATCAAAATCAAAATGTTGGCATCCATCAAGAATTCAGACTTTTAAGAGATTATGCTATGTTGACCTCACTATTGGTTGAGGTCTAGTTTTTCTATAGATTGCGTAGGATCTAGCCATAGGAATTCCTAGTGACTTTCTTAGAGTACTAGCAATGGAATCCTCCCCATTGAAATTCAAACTTTTCTCACTTCACTTGAATTTTCATGTGCTTAAGGCGTAACCTTCAGCATTGGGAGGAAGAGACCAAGCATAAGGAAGTCCAAGTAAATCTCTATAGGTGACTAAGCCTTAGGATTAGCCCTCGGGAAGCCTGTGTCACACACTAACATTCTCAATTACACATTACATTCTACACTGACATTCTAAATAGAATACATTTCACTTCGACCTTCGGACCCTTTGGAAACTCTTGTGAGTAGTCCTACTAGCCTTAAGCCTATGGCCAAAAGAGCTAAGATCACCACATAGAGGACCAAAGGAGGCTTTCCTTAGCCCGTAACCCATCCAGAATGGTTCCATACTTCATGGTCTGACGATACCTCACTTTTCGCAAAATTTCAATTTTTACCCCGAAATTACCAAATTGCCTCTAAAAAGGGACCCAAAACCCAAAATTCCACAGTCACTCAAAGTTCCCAAAAATTTTTCCAGAGTGTTTCTCTTGTCAATATGAGAAGTTTGACTGTAAATATGAAATACTTTTGAGTTACTGGCGGACCCCTCGCGGCTTAAATAGTCACTACTTGAACAACATTCCGACTACCGCAAAACCCTCTGCAGTGGTCAGAAACGCTCCCAGACACTGCCGTTCAACTCCAAATTCAATTTTTAACCAGTTTGGACCTTTAAATCATACTTTTAACCAAGTCTCCAAAAAATCCCCGAAACTACAAAAAATGCCCCTACATGGCCAAAAATTTGAAAAATTCTAAAAATTCCTAAAAATTTCCAGAATCTCTAAAAAATTCCCAATTTCATTTTCTCCAACAAAACCATAGCCCGATTTTGTCAATTTAAGCCGATTTCATCAAAAGCCCCAATTTTGACTTAAGCCCGACCTAGGCTCCGGTTTGACCCAATTTGACCCAATGTTTGCCAATTTCCTCCCGATTTGAGTTTTTAACTCTTCGAAACATCCACCTAAACTAAATGCAACATTCAATCACCACCAATTTGGCCTTGAATTTTACCCAAATCCGATTTAATCACACAATTCCTAAATTTGACCAATTTTTGATATGTTTAGACGACGAGATTGCCCAAACGACCTCGGATTTGCAAACAGACTGTGCTGTTCTGTCCAGAACGTCGAAAATAGTAGGAATCAATATAAAATGTTCTATAGTTCGATGCACAATCAAACGATATCAAATTCGGCGTCCTAGGGTGAGTAAAAAATTAATAAAATATATTATTTTTTCTCCCTCCTTGACCTAGCTAACCGAACCCTCCTCCTTCGCTCCAATTCACGATTTCACCTTGGCCAAACCCTCCCCTTGCCTTGTACAAATTTTCCATGGCTTCTCACCTCCTTGTGCAAGAAGATGATGTGGCCTCCTCTCCTCCATGTGAGTTCTGCCATGGAAAGGTATCTTTGCTCTCCATCACAACTAGGGCAGCCCTCTTGACTTCCTTGATGCTTTGTCACTTCTCCATGACATTTCTATTCATCTATGTCATCTCAAAATTTGATAAAAGGGCTCCTTCTTCCTTGGACCAATGGTCCTTACCCATGAGAAAGATTTGTGCACCTTCTTCCTCCTCCTTAGGTTTTAAATTATCCTCTTCTTCGCCTTTTTTATGGTTGGCCGAAATTTGCATAAGCAAGGGAGGAGAAGTATTGTAGGAATTTTGAGTTGCTTGCTTCAATCCATCATTTGGTTTGTCCTACATTTTGATGTAAAGTCATTTCTTTCTCTTTTTTTGCTTCAAAGATAGGTAAATTTTCATGCCATTTAAAAGTTTATCTATTTCTCTTTGGATGAAAAGGAAATTGCATGCTTCAGATGATTTAGGCTATGGTTATTTCATGTGGTATAATAAAAAAGTTCCTAGCCAAAGTTCTATGTTGGGAAGCATAAAGGTTTAATGCTTGAGGTATTTTATGTGAGATTTTGGATTTCTTCTTTTGCTCTTTCTTGACTTAGCCAAAATTTGCATATGGCTTTACATGCTTGGGGTGTTTTATAAGTTGATTCTTTATTTCCTTTATTCCACTTATGGCTAGCCAAAAGATACACATATGAAAGTTTAGTATTTGCTTTGTTTCACATGATGTTTGGAAGCTTTTTCATGCCTCCTTTTGGCTTGGCTGAAATCTCCAGGAGGGGATGGAATTTTTGCTTTGCCTTGGTGCCTCATTTCAAGTGGTAATCCCTTAACTCCTTAATTTCTTTGGTTGTTTGGTTTTGGATGTTAGGATCTATTCACTTTGAGTCTTAATTAGTTGGTTTGGATAGCCCCCCCTTTATTTCTCCTTACATTATGGGTTGCAAGTTTCATTTTATAGAAAAGAGAGAGAAAATTATTCAAGGGAAAGTTTGGTTTTGATAGTAGAGGAGTTTGCTAGTTCTTATGCTCTATTTTTTATTCATAAATTTGGTAGAAGAAAAGCTTACTAAATATTTTTGCTCTCTTTTTGATTCATACAGTTGGTGGGAAAAAAGCTTGCTAAATATTTTCGTTCTCGTTTTGATTCATGAAAATTGGTGAAGGTTAATCTTGCTAAATATTTTGTTCTCCTTTAGTCGATTCATGAATTTGGTGGAGAAGGGTTAAACTTGCTAATATCTTTGCTATTTTTGTTGATTCATGAAAGTTGGAAGCTATGCTTATGTTGATTTTTTTTTAATGATAGCAAGTGTCACGAGTTTCATTTAAAAAAAAAATGTGATGAAGGGAAGGTTTGAATTTTGCTTAAGACATGTGGTGGAAGAAAATTTAAGCTTGCTAGTGTCTTTGCCCCTTATGTTGATTCATAAAGTTTAGTGGTGTTGCTTTTATTCCTAAAGGTTTCATATCATGTGAAGGTAATATGAACTTGAAAGTTCATAAAAGTGAAGTTTGTTATGTTTCATTTTGTTACATTTATATGCATGGTGGCAAGAGAGCTTGAGGGGGCTTTCAAAATTTTGGAAACTCTATGTGTTAAGCTTTCTCTTTATGCATCAAGTAATTATCCTGGTTTCGTTTGGGCTTGAAAAAAAAGAGGAGGGGTGCTTGCCATGGTTTAGCTATACTCATCTACCTACCACTTTCTTTTTATAAACTTATCATTACCTACATGTTTGATGTTGGCCTTGGTAAGGCAAAGTCCATGCTAAACATGTTCCAAATTTGAAATTGCTCATGAGATATTTAAGTGCTTTTCTTGCATCTTTGTTTCGTTACAGAAAATTCAAGTTTGAGGGTTTGTTGAAAAGTTTGTTTGCTCTCATTGGAGAGTCAAAGTTTATTCATCAAATATCTAAAGCTTTTCTTATTTCTTGTGCAAGTTGGAAATGAAATTGGCTTAGTGACCCATTCTTGTGATTTTCGGATTTGGAAATGTACACACAAACAACTTCCAAATTTTAAGCCATATGGGCTTGTTTCTCACTTATTCCAACATGTACTCACACATACATCACTTAAGCTTCAATTTCATATACTTTTCATCTCATTCCATGCATGCAAATGATTTAATGAAGTCCTATGCAATTTTCGGATTTGGAAATGTACACACATACAACTTCCAAATTTGAAGCCATATGGGTTTGTTTCTCACTTATTCCAACATGTATTCACACATACATCACTTAAGCTTCAATTCCACAGACATTTCATCTCATTCCATGCATCTTGAGGGCTTTTTCATTTGTTGGAATACACATGAAATAAATGAGTAAAAATCTTGCAATTTTTGGATTTGGGCACATTCACACAAACACCCAAGTTTGAAGTCATGAGCACTTCTTTTACATCAATTTTGACATGTGTTCACATACATTACATTAAGCCCAAAATTTCACATATGTTTCACTCTACTCCACATATACAAATGAAGTTTTTTTTATGTAGTAACTCGAAGATCACCTACATATCACATACACATTCACTTCATCAAATTCCACAAAATCCAAACATTCCCTACAAAAAAAAAAAAAAAAAAAAAAAAAACATCACATTCATCCTCACTTCACAAAATTTCACCAAACCTATACATGCCCCACATGAAAAAAAAAACTCCACACATACACTCACTCTACAAATTTACATCAAACCTACACAACACATTCATTAAATTTCATGTTCATGCTCACTTTATCAAGTTTCAATATTCCTACATATTACATACATGACACCTACACTTAACACATATTTCAATCACCCCTACGTGTCACATACACACACACTTAATAATTTCACTCCACATCATCCATACATATCACCAATATCAAATTCAGCACTTCCCCCTTTCTTTGGAGTTGGTTCCTATCACTCCTACCACTTGCCAAAATAAAATTCTGCATTTATACATTAGTGTAGTGGTGCTTTACATCATTCCTATGCATTCTCAAAATGAAAGTTGCACCGGAATCCCTCGTCAACACACCGCTCACTTCAGGGCTAGTTGTTGCAACACAGAAGGGAGTGAAGCACTGCCTTTCAGACAGTTCTTCAGCAATCTATCATGGATAGCATTTGATTGGTACGCAGAACTTCCCAATGGATAGGTGAAGATGTTTACATAAATGGAGAGCTTGTTCATCAAAAGAATCACCGGCGTGCAACACCACATCACCATTGGAGATCTCATAGTAGAGCGAAAGAAGCCCTATGAGTCCTTGGTTGATTACATTCTCAGATGGAAAAACCCAAGCATGAAATGTGAACCTGAACTACAGGAGCAACATGCGATTGAGATACTCCTCAAAAGTATCCACGGTCAGGTGGCCTTCATGCTTAAAGGTTTGACCATTAAATCCTTCGAGAAGCTACCCAGTAAGGCGAGCTCAACTCAAATACATGGAACCTACAGAGAAAATAGAGAAGTCAAGACTGGTCAAGGCTTTTGAGAAAATGTCGTGCACGATGAGCGACGATCGACAAAGGTAGGCGACCAATGAGGATTCGGACACGAATCGTCTTCTCGCATACGATCAACCGTCTTCTCGCGTACGTCGGCCATACAATCAACCGCTTCTCAGTACAGGCAGCCATACAGTCAGCCGTCTCCTCAGTACAACCTGCAGTACATCCAACATCCTCCACAATACATCCAACCTCAGCAGTACGGTCAGCCTTGTCCGTAGCAGTCTTCCCAGTAGGGACAGCCAAGAGCATATACATGCCAAACGATAATAGAACGATCGAACAAAAATTACTCCTTTAAAGATGACACAGTGGAGAAGATATTCCAGAGCTTAATGAAGAAGCCTGAGTTCAAAATGTTAGAGCCCAAGAAACCAGAAGAAGTCCATAAGAGCAATGAACCCAACTATTGTCTATATCACAGACTACTCGGGTACACAATAAATGGATTCTTCGTCTTCAAGGATTAGCTTGAGAAGAACTAAAAATAAGGGAATATCACAATCACGAAGGAATATTTAAAAGAACCTGCAAGAGGTTCTATAAATATGATCTCGACCGAACCACTCTCTCAGCTAGATCCCTACACTGGAGAAGGAGGATGGAGTACGACCTGGGACGACCTCAAGAGAGCCTTGGATCAAATTCGATCAGACCCGAAGCAAGTTTCCATTCAGAGTTCTCCACCAGAACACCAAAGACAAAGACTGAGACAGATGAGTCTTCACGACAATCAAAACTAAGGAAGAAGGATATCGTGTAAGGAACTAAGGATGATAGCATCAAGGGTAGGGTAAAGGCTGCCCCAGTTAGATTGGTTGTTTCAGATTCGGGGGTCAAATCCCTCAAACCCCTGACACTTTACCATTATGTCTGCGCCCTTTTGAACTATTTTGAATCTAATTATTTCGATTCAGGTTATGTTTTAGTTGTTTCTACTAATGATGTAACTAACCACCACCAATCTATCCTCGATTTCGATCCCAAACCGATCCTCAAACCACATTAACTTCTGATGAGAACTTCAACAAATAGGAAAACATCGACAATACCAGCTACAAACCTTCAGAGGATGAGGAACCAATCCTCGAATGCAAAGGAACTCTGATCAATCTGGATTGTTTAGATACAGAGTTAACACAAGAAGAACCGATTACAATACCAGAAAAGCCCCTGGGTCCAACAGAGGGGGAAATTACAGAGGTGAACCTTAGAAGTGGAAAAGTATTACTTCCAAGAACATCGCCAACAGATAAAGGAAAAGAAGTTATTACTCAAGAGCAACCGACTGTAGCAGTGGAAGAGATACAAGTTCGAGATGAAAACAGAAACCCAAATAAAGTGGATTACAATATACTAGCACATCTTAGGAAGTTGCAGGCTAAGCTAAGCACCTACAACATTCTGATTCTGTCCAAGGAGATGAGGGAAAATTTGGTTAGAGCTTTGCTTGACCCAGAAATATGCTTAACTCAGTTGGTCAGCTTATCCTCAGATGGAGTTTGTGCTTTGGGAGAACAGCCCTGTGTGACCTTCACCGACGATGAATTACTACTTGGTACAGCCGATCACAACCGACCACTCTACATCTCCATTAACATCGATAATTATGTTCTCTCCAGAGTTCTAGTTGATCCAGGTGCTTCTCTTAATATAATGAGTTTACGAACATTAGCATACTTGGACGTCGACGCTCGAGAACTTTATACAGACAAGATGATGCTAAGAGGCTTCAATCAGAAAAGAGAAATAGCCTTGGGATTGATTATGCTACAGATAAAGGTTGGAGATCTAGTAACAAGTGCAAAATTCCATATCATCGACGTAGAAACTTTGTTCAACACTCTATTTGGTCAACCGTGGCTTCACAAGTATAACAAAGTTCCATCGTCTCTACATCAGTGCATCAAATACTACAAAAATGGACAAGAAAATTGCATCAAAGGGGATTTACAACAATTCTCGATACATGAAATAGGCATCCACGAGGACGCTGCCTACTAAGCTCTGCCAAAGAAGACAGTATTCTTCAGAAATGTTGTGACAAACAAAGATGATGACTTAGAAGAATTGCAAGGACAGGACCGTATGGCTCCGCTTAGACAATCTCCCACCACTCCCTCACAACGAGGAGGCAGAAGTTCTTCTAGCCTACGCATCCGATATCAAGGCTGGGGACGCAGGCGAGGAAAAAATTACCAGATAGTTGAACGAGAAAAGCCAACGATCAATATTAATACAGAAGGAAACTCTGAAGAAGAAAAAGAAACAGTGATAATCAACCAAAAGAAACCGCAGTTCGAGATCACGTTGGAAGATACGATGGAGAAAAGTGAATATGAGTCAATGTACGATTGGATTAACCATTAAGTGTAAGCTATGACCTTAACTCCGATCAGTCCTCAAAGGATCAAGAGTCTAGAGGTCAAGGAAGTCTGTAATGCTGGTGTTAAACTGATCAAGTTTTACTGAGTTTCTTCTTCTACTACTGCACCATTTGTAAATCTTGAAGATAATGGTAATGAAATGATGGAATTACCTTTTGGTTACTTTTCACCTTGTGTACAAAATTTATTTCAACAAGGATGCATACCAAAACAAATGTCGAAAGATAAGCTACAACTTTTTGAAAAATTATGGAATACAAAAAGATAGAAACTCAATTCAATAGAGGGTCTCAGATTTGGAACAGTAGGACCTATCGATGATTCAGGATTTTGCATGGTTATTACTAGCCAGTCAGATGAAAGTTGGTTCAACATACGAGAAAATTTTAAAGATTCTACAGTCGATGATGCTCCGCCGGATTTTGAAGGAGAAATTAAGACAACGATGGATGAACTTAAAGAAATCAATCTCGGGACTAAGGAGCAGCCCTAACCAACTTTCATAAGTTCTTTACTCAACGAAAAAGAGGTTACAAACTTGGTCGAATTATTGACGGAATACAAAGATTGCTTCACTTGGAGTTACGAAGAAATGCCAGGACTATCCCCAGAGGTCGCAGTACACCACCTGGGGGTGGATAAAAATACGACACCAGTAAAACAAGCACCTCGAAGAATGCGTCTTGATACAGAACAACAAGTTACAACAGAAATAAAGAAATTAATAGATGCTAAGTTCTTCAAAGAAGAGCAGTATCCGACATGGTTAGCCAATGTCGTACCAGTTAAGAAGAAAAATGGACAAATTCAGGTATGCGTCGACTTCAGAGATTTAAACAAAGCATGTAGAAAAGATGAATTTTTGTTACTGATACTTGAATTGATGGTGGACATTGCGTCATCACACGAGATATTCTCTTTTATGGATGGATCTTCGGGATACAATCAAATCAAGATGGCTCCAGAAGATGCAATGCTTACAGCTTTTAGAATGCCGATTAGAATTTACTGCTACACTGGAATGCCATTTGGCCTGAAGAACACCGGTGCAACCTACCAACTGGCAATGACAAGAATCTTTGATGACATCATCCATAACCAAATGGAATGCTACGTGGATGATTTGGTCATCAAAAGTAAAGTAAAGGGAGACAATCTTTGTGATTTGAGGATCCTGTTCGAACGATTACGACAATACAATCTTAAAATGAATCCCTTAAAATGCGCTTTCAGCGTTACCTCCGGGAAATTTTTAGGGTTTGTTGTCTGTCATCGGGGAATCTAAATTGACCCAGAGAAGATTAAAGCCATCTTAGAAATGCCTCCACCTAAAACCTTGAAACAACTACGTTCTTTTCAAGGAAAACTGGCATACCTAAGATACTTTATATATAATCTGTCAGGTAGGTGTCGGCCTTTCTCGGCTTTAATTAAAAAGGATGCGAAATTTATTTGGGAAGAACAATGCCAACAGGCCTTCAAAGATATTAAACGATATCTTATGACACCACCCATTCTAGCAGCCCCTATCCAGGGTAGACCGTTGATACTTTATACCATGGCCTTAGACGACTCCCTCGTAGCTCTCCTTACACAAGTCAATGATAAGGGTAAGAAAAACGTACTCTACTACTTGAGTCGACGTCTAATACCGGCAGAAATAAATTATTTTCCTATTGAGAAGCATTGTCTAGCTTTAATTTTTGCCACTCAGAAGCTTAGATATTACATGTTATCTCATAAGGAAAACCTGATTTTGAATGTTAATCCATTACAATATTTGATGACCCGACCTACTCTTTCAAGACGTCTTGCAAGATGGTCGATGATACTATTACAATTTGACAAAATTTTTGTGCACGTTCGCGCTATCAAAGGGCATATTTTAGTAGATTTCCTTGCTGTTTACCCACTACCAGCTGGGTCTCCGCTTGACAATGAACAACCAGAAGAGCAAATACTACAAGTAGAAGAACCGAATACACGACATTGGAAAATGTACTTCGACGGTGCTTCTTCAGCCAGAAAAGATAAGGGACATCATACAGTCATACCAAGTAGTGCAAGTATTGGTCTGATCTTCATGACACCGGATTGAGAAATGCTAAGCTTCTCTTACCATCTAACAAAACCATGCACCAACAATGAAGCAGAGTACGAAGCCTTGATTATAGGTCCAGAGTTGGCAATTTTAATGGACATAACTAACACTGCCGTTTATGGCGACTCACAGCTCGTCATCCAGCAAGTGGCAGGATAGTACAGAATTTTGAAGCCAAGATTAGCGGATTACCACTAATACGTAATGAAACTTCTAGAGTGAATCCCCAGTGTAACATTCTATAGAATTCTCAGAGCAGACAACGCTTACACAGATGCTTTAGCAAAGCTGGCTAAAGAATTTGCATGTCCACCGGAGGATGCTATAAATGTAACTATACGAGGATGTCAGGTTCTCTCACAGATAGACCTTAACACTTTACATGAACTGGAAGATGAAAGACTAGCAACTACAGTAACAGATGACATGTCAAACTGGCGTCAGCCGATAATAGAATATTTACAGATTGGAAAGTTACCGAAAGATAAGTCTACAACGCACTAGAAACAGAAAAGAGCAATGTCGTACATGTTAATTAATAGTGTTCTGTATAGAAGATCCTTCGACCAGATGTGGCTTAGGTGTCTCAGCAAAGCAGAAGCACAGAATATCATCAAATAGGTTTACGCCGGATTGTGTGGAACACACCAGTCAGGAGCGAAAATGAAAATGAAAATGAAAATCAAGAGACTCGGATACTATTGGCCAACAATGATGACAGATTGCATGGACACAACTAAGAAATGTCATCAATGTCAAGTACATGGAGTAGTCCTACACTAGCCTCCAAATGTTCTACACCCTACGATTGCATCGTGGTCATCCGAGTGTTGGGGTACACACATAATGAGTTCGGTAGACCCTCCTTCTTCTAAAGGACACAGGTTCATTCTCGCCACTACAGACTACTTTTCGAAATGGGCAGAGGTCATTCCGTCACGACAGGTCACAACATAACAAGTTCTACAGTTCTTCAAGGAGTGGGTTGTCTACTGATTCAGTGTGCCGCGCAAAATCATTTCTGATAATGGGTCAGCCTTTAAGAGCACCAAGATAAATAATTTTGTCAGATGTCACGGGATAGATTGGAGGTACTCTACAAATTACTACCCCAAAGCTAACGGACTGGCAGAAGCATTCAACAAATCACTGGTACAGATTTTAAAGAAAATGCTCGATGACAATAAAAGACAATGGTACGAGAAGTTACTAGAAGCGCTCTGGGCTTATAGGAGTCTACACTTTATTCTCTCATGTACGGGTTCGAGGCAGTCTTGCCATTGGAAGTATAGCTACCGTCACTTAGAGTCGATGTTGCAGATCAAATCACTACAGAAGACAATGTCAGGCTCCGACTAACAGAATTGGAAAACCTTGAAGGCAAGAGATTACTCGCACAACTGAATTTGGAACTCTATCAAGCAAAGATGATCCAGGCCCACAACAAATTAGTCCGCTCGAGATCGTTCAAAGTTGGTGACCTAGTACTCATACTCGGAAGACCTATTCTTGCACATAGCAAGATAGGTGGGAAATTCGAATTGACTTGGGAAGGAACATTCATTGTGGAGGAAGTTTACTCCGGAGGAGCTTACCAGTTGGTGGATTCTCAAGGCGAAAGTCCTATGTTGCCAATAAACAAATGATACCTAAAGAGATACTACATGACGTGAAAGTGTTAAAGAAGGACTTTTGTTCTGATGGAGCTATGTGATCCCTATCTGTGACTGGGTTTAAAAATTTTGTAATAACTTCAAAATAAAATAAAATAAAATCTCGTTCCACAAAACATTCATGTGAAATTTTTTGATTCTAAATTCCATGGGATTACACTAAATAACATAATCACATTGACATAATTTGGAACCACATAACTTAAAACTCATTAAAATAAATTTTGATATTGTTCTTGTTCGCGCAAAATACCAACCACTGACATCTCTCCTGTCGTTCTTGTGTAGGAAATGTCAAGATGTAAGTCAGTATTTGCTTGTAGGAGTAGCTTTAAACTCACACTTCAGAAAGAAGGACAGTCCTCGGGGTACAGTGGTACTGGAGGATTTTTCGATTCACACTTGCTTGACAGTAGACACAGTCAACTTTCGTCCATGATCACCACTCTAAAAGGTGATCTAGTTGCAGCTTTAATTGAGAGACACCCGGATACCCCATTGGGATATACTAAGAGAAGGAATGCAAATCGCCACAAACACCATCTCCTAGATAGG
Organism: Papilionanthe hookeriana x Papilionanthe teres; assembly: GCA_022702705.1. Lineage (NCBI taxonomy): Eukaryota > Viridiplantae > Streptophyta > Magnoliopsida > Asparagales > Orchidaceae > Papilionanthe > Papilionanthe hookeriana x Papilionanthe teres. Next base: position 157,424,936 of record CM040425.1, read on the forward strand.
ATGGAGAGGAGGCAGGCCCAACAATTAGCCACTGAGTTGCCACCAGTGCCAGAGGAAGCTCCCTACAAACCTGAGATGAAAGAGATAGAAGAAAGTCTGCCAAGGACTGACACAGAACCATAGCTCTCAGAAGTACTAGAGCTAGTACGGGACTTGATAGAGGAAATTTTCACAGGATGCCCGGACTGCAATGTGCAACGACTGGAGGAATATGAGACTTATGAAGCATATGCCACCGCTACAATAAGGAGGCAGCTGGGAGAGTGACCTGACATCGAACCCTACATATCAGAGTACGTCCTGCTACCAATGCCGCCGCCGATACCAGATTACATTATGACAAAGATCAGAAAGGTTAGAAAAGATACATTCCAACACTACGACATCATCCAGGGTAAAGCAGTTAAAATTTTGGAAGGCCTAGAGTTATACATGAATGTATTCTTAAAGAAAGATGAGCAAAAGATCCTGGCCTGTGTTTGGACTCTCCATGATATGGGCAGGGAAGGATTTTGAAAAGAAAGACTTATTCGGAACCCAGAAAATGGAAAAGAGGTAAAGGCAGAGTCACGATATAGTGTGGCTACTGCTACAACTTTGCAAAAGATAGACAAGGAAATCCCCTAGGGCTCCTACAGCATGATGAGGTGGATGCTGAAGATTAAATGGATGATCAAAAGGATGATTGAATGGCATATTCTGCCAGTAGACTTTATTCCCAACAGATGCATCATAAATATTAATGAGGATGGGGACTGCATCCCACCTCATATCGATCACCATGACTTTGTCAGACCATTCTGCACAGTTTCATTTTACATGAATGCGACATTTTGTTTGGTCGAGAGATAAAAGTCGTTGGAGTAGGAGAATTCAAAGGCACAGTAAAGATCGCCCTACCAATTGGATCAGTTTTGGTGCTTCAAGGAAACAGAGCAGACCTAGCCAAGCACTGCATCCCAGGGGTTCGGGGATGAAGAGTTTTAGTCACATTCAGATGAATGGACAAAGACAAGAAACCGTTTTACTACGAACCAGATCCAAAGCTTAAAAGTTACTGCCCATTACCGCTGTGACAACAGTACCTTTGGGTGATCAAGAGAGAACTTTTGTTCCAGAGCGTAGCCTTTGGGAGGTTGGCTTGTCCACGGGATGGAATACCAGACATCGACAAATTTTCACCAGTTTCTACATCCGTTTACAACAGTTATTGTTACTTCAGCGTCAATTTGATGAATATTTCAAATTACTACATGTAGATGTCTATACCTGATAAGTTTTTGTGATACTTATCAGCATTTGATCAGTTGTACCAAAATATTTCCTCAGCAAAATGAATAAAGATTTTTGTTTTCAGAATGTCTCCTTTTGTGCGAGATGGTTAATAAGCCGCAGGGCCATACTTGGATCCCAAATTAAAGCGAACAAAGAACGATACAAATAATAATAAACGGACATGTACATGAAATTATAACATGAATCAAAGTTAAAAGAAACACTCATGAATGAATTAAAAAAAAGAAAATTGAAATCAAAACATCTAAGAATAAATCAAAGTGAAACACATCAACGAAAAGGAAAATAAAATTCAAATTAAGAAAACTTAAACAAACTTGAAACCTAAGTTCTCTCTTCAAAATTCTACGCCTCTCGTTCGTTCCGAAGCTTCTGCATTCTGAATAGAACGCTTCACAAATTCTCATATCTCACACATCACCACAGATTTTAAGTCTATTCAGATTTGAGGAATCCTACAAGTGTCCATACCTCTTGCACAAGTTGCATGATCTCTACTCAAATTCCACCAAAATTGTTTACATTTTCCTTCATTTCCATACAATTTCCGCATTTTCCTAAAGGTCATACATTTTCATACAATTTTCATACTTCCTACAAGTCATACATTTCCATACAATTTTCGCATTTCCCTACAAGTCACACATTCTAGGATCGGTACGTGATCGTCCGATTCCTTTTCTGCATTTCCTACGAGTCATAAATTTCCATACAATTTCCTCATTTCCTATAAGTCATACATTTTCCTACAATTTATGCATTTCCTACAAGTCATACATTTCCCTACGATTTTCGTATATCCTATAAGTCATACATTTCCCTACAATTTCCACATATCCTACAAGTCATACAATTCCATACAATTTTCGTATTTCCTATAAGTCATATATTTTCCTACAATTTGTGCAATTCCTACAAGTCATACATTTACCTACAATTTTTGCATTTCCTACAAGTCATACATTTTCCCATAATTTTCGTATATCCTACAAGTCATACATTTCTCTACAATTTCCGCATATCCCACAAATCATACATTTCCCTACAATTTCATCATTTCCCTACAAGTCACACATTCTAGGATCGGTACGTGATCTTCCGATCCCTTACTTTACTTTCCTGCATTTCCTACAAGACATACGTTTCTCTACAATTTCTGCATTTCTCTACAAGTCACACATTTTAGGATCAGTACGAGAACATCCAATTCCTTACAATTTCCATACTTTCCTACATGTCATAAATTCCAGGATCGGCGTGGGATCGCTCTATTCCTTACATTTACTCTTTATTCTTTCTCATTTTCCCTACAATTTGCACAAATTTACTACACACTCTTCAGAAGCGATGTAAGGTCGCTCAGTTACCTTTAACCTTCAAAATCAAAATTTCAAAATTTCAAAAAAAAATCAACAAGCTAAAATCAAAAAAATCAAAATCTCAATATTCCAAAATCAACAAGTTAAAACTTCAAAATCAATATTTCAAATTTACTTCAAATCAAAATTCAAATTCTCGAACTCCAAATTGCCATCAAATTTTAAACCGTCGCTTGGACTGGGTACACGTCAAGATGTGGAGTCATGAACTCACATTTTTATTTTGAAGGATCTCCACCCACCTTTCCCTAGCGGAAGTTCAATCCCAAGAAGAAACTCCCTCACTGGGTACTTCTTTCTATCTATAGTTTACACTCAGATAGTCGTATTAGTTTGGTTGATCCCGTCGGTCAACATTAATACGTGTGGTGTGCTCTTCTCGCACACCACACCTATTGGGGGTCCATTTATTGACCTCACTTTTGGTTAAGGTCTAGTTTCTCTATAGATTGCCTAGAATCTAGCCATAGGACTTCCTAGTGACTTTTCTTAGAGGACTAGCAATGGAACCCTCCCAATAGAAATTCAAACTTTTCTTACTTCACTTGAATTTTCATGTGCTTAAGGCCTAACCTCCAGCTTTGGGAGGAAGAGACCAAGCATAAGGAAGTCTAAGTGAAATCCCTATAGGTGACTAAGCCTTAGGATTAGCCCTCAGAAAGCTTGTGTTACACACTAACATTCACAATTACACATTACATTCTACACTCACATCCTAAATCGAATACATTTCACTTCGACCTTCAGACCCTTTGGAAACTCATATAAGTGGTCCCACTATCCTTAAGTCTATGGCCAAAAGAGCTAAGATCATCACATAGAGGACCAAATGAGGCTTTCCTTAGCCTATAACCCATCCAGAATGGTTCCATACTTCATGGTCTGACGATACCTCACTTTTCGCAAAATTTCAATTTTTACCCTAAAATTACCAAATTGCCCCTAAAAAGGGACCCAAAACCCAAAATTCCACAGTCACCAGGGTTTCCCAAAAATTGTTCCGGAGTGTTCCTCTTGTTAAACTGAGAAGTTTGACTGTAAACATGCCATACTTTTGAGCTATCGAGCCCCGCAAAATCCTCTGCAGTGGTCAGAAATGCTCTCGGACACTGTCATTTAACTCCAAATTCAATTTTGAACCACTTTGGACCTTTAAATCACACTTTTGACCAAGTCCCAAAAAAATCCCCGAAATTACCAAAATGCCCCTACAAGGCAAAAAAATTTAAAAATTCCAAAAATTCCTAAAAATTCCTAAACATTCTCAGAATCTCTAAAAAATTCCTAATTTCATTTTCTTCAACTACACCATAGCCCAATTTTGTCAATTTAAGCTAATTTCATCAAAAGGCCTAATTTTGACTTATGTCCGACTTATGCTCCGGTTTGACCCAATTTTATCCAATTTCCTCCCGATTTGAATTTTTAACGCTTCAAAACATCCCCCTAAACTAAATGCAACATTTAATCGCCACTAATTTGTCCTTGAATTTCACCTAAATCTGATTTAATCACAATATCCCCAAATTTGGCTTATTTTTGACCTATTTTGACGACGAGGTTGCCCAAACAACCTCAGATTCGTAAACGGACTGTTCCGTTGCATCCAAAACGTCAAAAATAGTAGGAATCAATTTAAAATTTGCTATAGTTTGATGCACGAGCAAACAACATCAAATTCGGCATCCTAGGGTGAGTAAATAATTAACAAAATATATTATTTTTGTTCCCTCCTTGACCTAGCTGACCGAACCCTCCTTCTCCTCTCCAATTCGTGATTTCAGCTTGGCTGAACCCTCCCCTTACCTTGTGCAAATTTTCCATGGCTTCTCTCCTTCTTGTACAAGAAGATGATGTGGCGTCCTCTGCTCCATGTGAGTTATTCCATGGAAAGGTATCTCTGCTCTCCGTCACATCTAGGGCAACCCTCTTGACTTCCTTGATGCTTTCTCACATCTCCATGGCGTTTATTTTCATCTATGTCATCTCAAAAGTTGGTAAAAGGGCTCCTTCTTCCTTGGACCAATGGTCCTTACCCATTGGAAAGATTTGTGCACCATCTTCCTCCTCCTTAGGTTTTAAATTATCCTCTTATTCCCCTTTTTTATGGTTGGCCGAAATTTGCATAAGCAAGGGAAGAGAAGTGCTGTAGGAATTTTGAGTTGCTTGCTTCAATCCATCATTTGGTTTTTTCTACATTTTGATGCAAAGTCATTTCTTTCTATTTTTTGCTTCAAAGATAGGTTGATTTTCATGCTATTTAAAAGTTTATCTATTTCTCTTTGGATGAAAAGGAAATTGCATGCTTGAGTGATTTAGGATATGGTTAATTCATGTGGTATATTAAAAAAGTTCCTAGCCAAAGTTCTATTTTGGGAAGCTTAAAGGTTTAATGCTTGAGGTGTTTTATGTGAGATTTTGGATTTCTTCTTTTGCTCTCTCTTGACTTGGCCGAAATTTACACATGGCTTTACATGCTTAAGGTGTTTTATAAGATGATTCTTGAGTTCCTTTGTTCCACTTATGGCTAGCCAAAAGATACACATATGAAAGTTTAGTATTTGCTTTGTTTCACATGAAGTTTGGAAGCTTTTTCATGCCTCGATTTGGCTTGGCTGAAATCTCCATTAGGGGGGGAAGGAACTTTTGCTTTACCTTGGTGCCTCATTTCAAGTGGTAATCCCTTAACTCCTTAATTTCTTTGGTTGCTTGGTTTTGGATGTTAGGATTGATTAACCTTGAGGCTTAATTAGTTTGTTTGGATAGCCCTTTTTTTTTCTCCTCACATTATGTGTTGCAAGTTTCATTTTATATAAAAAAGAGAAAACTTTCAAGGGAAAGTTTAGTTTTGATAGAAGAGGAGTTTGCTAGTTTTTATGCTCTCTTTTTGATTCACAAATTGGGTAGAAGAAAACTTGCTAAATATTTTTGCTCTCTTTTTGAATCATAAACTTGGTGGGAGAAAAACTTGCTAAATATTTTCGTTCTCTTTTTGATTCATGAAAAGTGGTGAAAGTTAAGCTTGCTAAATATTTTGTTCTCTTTTAGTCGATTCATGAATTTGGTGGAGAAGGGTTAAACTTGCTAATATCATTGCTATTTTTGTTGATTCATGAAAGTTAGAAGCTATGCTTATGTTGCTTTTTTTATAATGATAGCAAGTGTCACGAGTTTCATTTAAAAAAAAATGTGATGAAGGGAAGGTTTGAATTTTGCTTAAGACATGTGGTGGAAGAAAATTTAAGCTTGCTAGTGTCTTTGCCCCTTATGTTGATTCATAAAGTTTAGTGGTGTTGCTTTTATTCCTAATGGTTTCATATCATGTGAAGGTAATATGAACTTGAAAGTTCATAAAACTGAAGTTTGTTATGTTTCATTTGATTACATTTATATGCATGGTGGCAAGAGAGCTTGAGGGGGCTTTAAAAATTTTGGAAACTCTGTGTTAAGCTTTCTCTTTATGCATCAAGTAATTAGCTCGGTTTCATTTGGGCTTGAAAAAAAAGAGGAGGGGTGCTTGCCATGGTTTAGCTATACTCATCTACCTACCACTTTCTTTTTATAAACTCATCATTACCTACATGTTTGATGTTGGCCTTGGTAAGGCAAAGTCCATGCTGAACATGTTCCAAATTTGAAATTGCTCATGAGATATTTAAGTGATTTTCTTGCATCTTTGTTTGGTTAAAGAAAATTCAAGTTTGAGGGTTTGTTGGAAAGTTTGTTTGCTCTTTTTGGAGAGTCAAAGTTTATTCATCAAATATCTAAAGCTTTTCTTATTTCTTGTGCAAGTTGGAAATGAAATTGGCTTAGTGACCCATTCTTGTGATTTTCGGATTTGGAAATGTACACACATACAACTTCCAAATTTGAAGCCATATGGGCTTGTTTCACACTTATTCCAACATGTGTTCACACATGCATCACTTAAGCTTCAATTCACATACTTTTCATCTCATTCCATGCATGCAAATGATTTAATAAAGTCCTATGCAATTTTCGGATTTGGAAATGTACACACATACAACTTCCAAATTTGAAGCCAAATGGGCTTGTTTCTCATATATTCCAACATGTATTCACCCATACATCACTTAAGCTTCAATTCCACACACATTTCATCTCATTCCATGCATCTAGAGGGCTTTTTCATTGGTTGGAATACACATGAAATAAATGAGTAAAAATCTTGTAATTTTCGGATTTGGGCACATTCACACACTAAACACCCAAGTTTGAAGTCATGAGCACTTGTTTTCCATCAATTTGACATGTGTTCACATACATAACATTAAGCCCACAATTTCACATATGTTTCACTCTACTCCATATATAAAAATGAAGTTTTTTTTATGTAAGAACTCCAAGATCACCTACATATCACATACACATTCACTTCATTAAATTCCACAAAATTCAAACATTCCCTACAAAAAAAAAAAAACTTCACATTCATCCTCACTTCACAAAATTTCACCAAACCTATACATTCCTCACATGAAAAAAAACTCCACACATGCACTCACTATACAAATTTACATCAAACCTACACAACACATTCATGAAATTTCATATTCATGCTCACTTTATCAAGTTTCAATATTCCTACATATTACATACATGACACCTACACTTAACACATATTTCACTCAACCCTACATGTCACATACACACACACTTAATACTTTCACTCAACATTATCCCTACATATGACCTACATCAAATTCAAAACTTCCTCCTTTTTTTGGAGTTGGTTCCTATCACTCCTACCACTTGCCAAAACAAAAATCTACATTTATACATTAGTGTAGAGGTGCTTTACATCATTCCTATGCATTCTCAAAATGCAAAGTTGAATTTGTGTGTTACTTTGGAATTGTTGTTGAACATGTGCTTGCTTCCCTTATGTTAAATTTGCACGATCAAGCATCAAATGAGAGGTTCTTAAGTAAGAAAAGAAAAGAAAGAAAAGTGATTGGTGAGAAGTTCTTTCTCCTTTACATTCTTTCAAGAGAAGGGTTCTAGCATGCTTGGGAGCATTAAATTTCATATGATTGGTGAGAAGTTCTTTCTCCTTTACATTCTTTTAGTTTGCTTATAATGCTTGGAATGGTGTCACATACATATTCTTCCTTCTTTACATTATGCTACTTGCCTAAAATGCTTGGAATGGTGTTACATACATGTTGAATGTTGTGATTATAAAAAACTTGGGATTTGATGAAATTGTTGAATGTTGTTACATATATATATGCTTGTGTACTGCTTGGATTGTAAATTGCAGGTGTAAAAGTTGATTTTTTATGCTTTTATGCGGCCAAATTTTTCTCTGATCAAATTTGGCTTTTTCCATTTCTTTTGGGCAAGTTGCCTCCTTACTTTCCAAAGCTTTTGGTTTTGATTTCACATATCTCAACCTTTTTGCTCCACATACTTTATAGTTATTCCCCGCCCCATGATGGAGGGATTTGTTTTCATTTTCTACATTTTCTACACTACTTCAATACACTACACTACCTCACATGTTACACCACTTTGCCACATTACTACACCGTTTACATTTCTTCACATGACTTCACTACTTTACCTTGTTTCTTTACGTCCACTATATGATAACCCTTGGCACCATGTTGCAGAGGTTTGACCCTTTTACTCTACATGCTTTATATGATAACCTCTCGCACCACGTTGGAGGGGTTTAGCTCATTTTCTTCACACGTCTTATCGTTAGCTCTCTGCACCATGTTGGGAGAGACTTTAGCCGCTTTGACATGTGTTTTGACTTTGCTTTGACTTTGAGAGATAACCCGCCTCCTTTACTACATTTGTTAGGTGGATTGTCTTCTACTCTTTCTTTCCCTTGACCTCTTGTCTATTGATTTTCACCTTGTTTCTTGGCTCAATTCACGTGCTTATGTAGGATACATAAGTGAGCACATATAGCTTTCCGCTATATGTGGGTCATCAAACAAGGCTGTAAGTGCGATGGGGATGATGATAGAATTGCAATAGAGAACTGACCTGAGAGAATCACATAATAGTACCTCCTGACTCAGAGACCCTGGAGAGGGTAGAGAAAGGAAATTACTGATACTATTCACACGTCCTTGGGGTTTCTACCGCTGACGGTCTAAAGATGTTAGCAATCCTAGTTTGATTAGGATAGTCTACCTGTGGATCGAATTACTTTACAAAAAATACACATATATATTTTCAAAAAAAATAAAAAAAATACAAAATTACCTCCACCACAAAACAACCTACTTACCTGCAGCTTTTTACTTCCATGACATCCAAATTAAAATGAATGAAAAATTTGTAAAGGTCCACAGTTGGCTACTCGACTCAGATTAGGGCTGCCTTCTGCAGAAAGTTGGTCTAGTAGTCAGTACCTAAGGTGGGACATACAACACAGCTTTAAGTCCTTTGCACCTTTTGGACTTATTGTCCACAGTTGGCTACTCGACTCAGATACGAGCCTTTTGGACTTATAGTCCTTTGTTTTCTGTGGTTTTTTCCACATTATTTTCTATGGATTTCTTACAGATTTTCTTTATGGATTTTTTTTCCTGGATCTCCTACGAGACGTTACCTCTTGTAAACTTTTGGTTTTCTTATGATTTCCTTTTGGTCTACTACACAGGTTTTACACTTAGTCTTTCTTTCACACACTGTGGCACATACACACACTTATTTGTTAGGATTTTGTGCTCTACTTTTAGTACATGTGCTTGGCTTTCTTATTTTCCTTTTTGGTACACATATACTTGCTTGGCTCAGTTTTGCCTACCTTACATTATTGTACATATACCTGCTTGGGACAGATTCTTGCTTTACTTTTGACTACTATACATTACTGCACATATACCTGCTTGGGATAGTTTCCTGCTTTACTTTTCAGTACTTTACATAACTACATATATAATTGCTTGGGATGAAATAAATCACTTCATAACATTTCAAAATATAAGACAACTCAAGATTTAATCACAAATAAAATAAAATCTCAACTTCAACTAAATTAAATCACCCCTTTTGATGAACGGGAGTTCCTTGGACGACGCAACTTACGTGTTGCTGATAAGGTCTCCCACAGTCTGAATGAAAGTATGGAATCGATTAAGTTGGATTTAGTAAATTCATCCGGATTAAGGGAATCCGATGAAATAATGTAATTGGAATGAGGGAGCCGTAGGGTCCTAATAGGTGGTGTTATAATCAACTTTAATATTTGTTTAAATGAAACACTGAGCCACCTCAATTTTCAACAGTCTAAAACACACTACTTCTCCCACCCCCTACATTTTTCACCTCTAAAACTGAAACTTCAGCAACAACAATAAGGAGCTCGAGGCAACACACAGAGGGCAGCACAATCGAGGATGTGGAAGGACATGTTCGAGAGAGAAAACAATGAGTCTACAACAACAACCTTCTTTCCTTAGTAATAATAACAAGCCATAGGACTTCGAGGTATTTGCCCAATGTAATATAAACCCTCACCTCTTGTTTTAGGCCTTTGCACCTGGTGCATTAAAAGCCCTAACTTGTCTAGGTTTTTGAGGTTGTTATTCTGATACGACATAAATCCTCACATCTTCCAGGCTATTCACATGATTGACATCAAGTGAATGTAAGTCCTACTTAATTAAAATTGGCAGGATGAAACATAAATTAAATCATTCCCTAAATTGAGCCAAACAATAGGATTGTTTGAGAAGTCACCGAGAATCTTCTTGAATCCGTATCTTCTCTTAGTTCATCCTCCTTTAGATTCCACAATAAGTCTTTCTCAAGACTTTACACCACTCACCTATTGGATTCTGACTATCACATTTCGTTGAAGAAAATCTTAGCCTTTTGAATTCATAAGAACATATTTCTTGATTTGTATCGAAAGTTTTCTTAGGTGATCCCAATTATCTAAGATGTAATTAACTATAGGGGCTTGACCTTATAGGAAACTTTTTCCGAACCTAGCTTAATATAAACCCTATTTAATCCTTTGTATTAAATATATGAACTTTTTAGTAAATAAAATGGTTTCACAGACCAAACAGATGTTATTTAATTCTTTTGTTTATTTGATCGAGCCTCATCCTTAAATTTTATGTTTATCCTTCGAGATAGATACAAGGTTTGAGGTATAGTGCTCTTTCATTTGAACTTCAGAAAATATGAGATCAAATTTACTTCATATTTTTCTAAACTAAATTTATAATTAAATTAAAATTGTCCTTCCAAAGCGGGTGACGGGATTTTGATTCCAGCCGCCGATAGCTTCTAGTGGGCAACCCCAACCAAAACTCACATTAAAACTTTTACTTTTTACGCACCGACATGCTAACCCTACAGTGGATGAACTTCATGATAGTATTCAACACCCTGTTGTAGCTGCTAATTCCTTTGAACTTAAACCTGCTATTATCCAAATGGTGTCTAATAATCAGTTTGGGGGAGCAACAACTGAAGATCCTAATTTGCATCTTGCTAATTTTCTAGAGTTGTGTGCTACATTTAAATATGATGGTGTTTCAGATGACGATTTTAAACTCAGACTTTTTCTTTTCTCATTAAGGGATAAAGCTAAGATATGGTTAAATTTGTTAGCACCTGAATATATCCTAATTTGCATCTTGCTAAATATTTTCCACCATTGAAGACTGCAAAGTTGAGAAATGATATTACATCTTTTTGTCAATTTGAAGGTGAGTCAATATATGAAGCGTGGGAAAAATTTAAAGATCTCCCCAGGAAGTGTCCACATCACTCAATACTAGATTGGTTAATAATTCAAACCTTTTACAATGGATTAGTTGGATCTCTTAGATTAATTATTGATGTTGCTGCTGGTGGATCATTAATGTCCAAAAGTTTCCTGATGCTTATGCTTTAATTGAAGAAATGGATACTAATAATTTTGAATGGTCTTCTGAAAGGTTAAATCCTAAAAAGGTAGCCAGTGTTCATGATAGTGATGCTTTTATAATATTAACAAATCGAGTTGCTGCAATTTCAAGAAAGATAGACCAATTTGGGATGAATTTTTCTCAGCTAAGTTACATGATTTAAGAAAATTCATTAGGCAAAATGGTTGTTTCTTATTATTCACCAGAAACTATGAATGCTATAAGTAAGCCTAATAACCCATATTCCAATTATTATAAGCCGGGTTGGAAGAATCAACCAAACTTTAACTGGAATACCAATAATCAGGGTGGTATTAATCAACAATGAGGGAACCACCAAGTAAACCCATTTGGGAACTGGAATAACCAAGGAAACAATAATTATAGACTAAGTTATCCTCCAGGTTTTAACAATGCTTTATAATTAAAGGAGAAGAAGTTATCTATTAAAGAATTGGTGTCACATATGGGAAATCAATTGCAAATTCAAGGAGAAACCATTATAAATATTAAAAATCAATTGGGGAAAATTGCAAATTCATTAAGTAATAGATCCCAAGGAATGCTTCCAAGTAATACTGAATTGAATTCAAGAGATAAAAATAAAGAGCATGTAAAAGCAATTCAACTGAGAAGTGGAAGAGAGTTGGAAGGTAGAGTTCAGAAAGAAACTGAAGTAGAGAAAGAAGAGAATGATGAACCAAAAGAAGACGCTCCGAAAGGTTTGGAAAGACCAATTTCTCCACCTAAGGTTGATTTGGAAAAAACACCATCTCCATTTCCTCAGAGACTTCATTAACAAAAGTTGGATAAGCAATTTTCAAAATTCTTGGAGATATTTAAGAAGCTTACCATTAATATTTCATTTGCTGATACCTTATAACAAATGTGGAGCGATGTGAATTTTATGAAGGATATTCTCAACAAAAAGAGGAAGTTTGAAGATAATGAGTCAGTTCCACTTAGTGAGTAGTGCAGTGCAATAATTAGGAAGAAGCATCGTGAAAAGCTTAAAGATTCTAGTAGTTTCACAATTCCATGTGCAATCAGAGACAAATTCTATGGAAAAGCTTAATGTAACTTGGGTGCAAGCATTAACCTTATGCCTCTATCAATATTCAAAAGACTGGGATTAGGAGAAATAACCCCAACTATTGTAACTCTGCAATTAGCAGATCGTTCGATCACATATCCAAAAGGAGTTATAGAAGATGTTTTGGTTAAAGTGGATCAATTTATCTTTCCTGTTGATTTCATCATCCTTGATCTAGAGGAAGATAAAGAGATACCTATCTTTTTGGGAAGACCTTTCCTAGCCACAGACAAAGCAATGATAGATGTACAAAACGGAGAATTAACGATGAGGGTTAATGATCAAACTGTTACATTCAATATTTCAAAATCAATGAAATATCCTGCAATAAGTAAAGATGATGAATGTTTTAGGATGGATGTTATCAAATATTTGAGCGAATGTCATTTCAAGTCAACTTATGAAGAGAAACCTGAAAGAGAAGAATTGAAACATAAGCAAGAAGAGGAGTTACGTCATTCTAAAGATTTTCAAGAGGAAGAATTAAATTTTGTTCATGAAAATTTTGAATTGTTGGATAGACTGAAAAAGATGAATCTTATGGTCCATCAATTAAAAAACCTTCTAAACTTGAGTTAAAAATGCTTCCTGATCATTTACAGTATGTTGTTCTAGTTGAATCCTCAACATTACCTGTTATAATTTCATCTCAATTGACTAAAAAAGAAGAAGAGAGTTTGCTTGAAATTTTGAAGAAGTATAAGAAAGCCTTTGGATGGACAATTGCTGATATTAAAGGAATCAGTCCTCCAATTTGTATGCACAGAATTCTTATGGAAGATAATTGGAAACCTTAGCCTGATCCCCAAAGGAGAATAAATCTTATCATGAAAGATGTTGTTAAGAAAGAAATTTTGAAGTGGTTGGATGCTGGAATTATCTACCCTATTTCAGATAGTGCGTAGGTTAGTCATATTCACTGTGTTCCTAAGAAAGGAGGAGTAACTGTGACTGTTAAAGAAAAGAACGAAATGATTCCAACAAGACAAGTTACGGATGGCGAATATGCATTGATTATAGAAAATTAAATCTTGCCACTAGGAAAGATCATTTTCCACTCCCATTTCTAGATCAGATGCTGGATAGACTGGCTGAGCATAAATACTTTTACATTCTGAATGGATATAATGGTTACCACCAAATTCAAATTGCTCCTGAGGATCAAGAGAAATTTACGTTTACCAGTCATTATGGTACATTTGCTTTTAGAAGAATGCCCTTTGTTGTATGTAATGCCCCTGCTACATTTCAAAGATGTTTGATGGCTATTTTTTGTGATTTAATTGAAAAAGGGATTGAAGTTTTTATGGATGACTTTTCAGTGTTTAGAATTTTATTTGAATCATGTTTAGAACATTGGGCTAAAGTTCTAAAACACTATAAAGAAACTAATTTAGTCCTTAACTGGGAAAAATGTCAATTTATGGTAGCAGGAGGAATTGTATTAGGACATCGAATTTCAGAAAAAGGTTTGGAGATAGATCCTACAAAAATTCAAGTTATCTCTAATTTACCTTGCCCGACCAATGTAAGGGGAATTAGAAGTATTCTGGGACATGATGGATTCTACAGGCGTTACATTAATCACTACACCTGTTATATTTTCACAAAATTGGGAAAAACCTTTTGAATTAATGTGTGATGCTAGTGATTATATTATTGGTGCTGTTTTTGGTCAGAAATATGATAAAATTTTCAAAGTTATTTATTATGCTAGTAAAACTCTTAATGAAGCTCAAATTAATTATACCACTACTGAGAAAGAGTTATTAGCTATAGTATTTACCTTTGATAAATTTTGATCATATTTAATTAGAATTAAATGTGTGGTGTATACTGATCATTTTGCTATCAAATATTTAATGAAGAAGAAAGATGCAAAGCCGAGATTGATTAGATGGATTCTTCTTTTGCAAGAATTTGATTTTGAGATAGTAGATAGAAATGGTTCTGATAATCACATTGCTGATCATTTGTCCACGCTTGCAAATGAAAGATCTCTCTTTGATGTTGAAGAAATTAATGAATATTTTCCTGATGAAAAATTATTCACTGTTAATGAGTGGCGTGTTCCGTGGTATGCCGACATAGTGAACTTTATTGTCAGTAATATTATACCCTATGGTTTGACATACCAGGAAAGGAATAAATTTCTGTTTGATGCTAAGGCATATTTTTGGGATGACCCATTTTTATTTAAACAAGGAAAGGATCTTATAATTCGAAGATGTATACTTTGGAAGAGACTTATGAAATTATTTAAAAAATGTCATGATTCTGATTATGGGGGACATTTTGGAGTTGAAAGAACTGCATATAAAATCTTACAATCTGGATTTTATTGGCCTACAATTTTTAAGGATGTGAATGCTTATATTAAAAATTGTGATATATGTCAGTGTGTAGGCAATATTTATAGAAGAAATGAGATGCCCCTCAATTATATGTTGGAAGTTGAATTATTTGATGTTTGGGGATTAGATTTCATGCGTCCATCTACACCATCTTTCGAAATGTTTATATTTTGATAGCAGTAGATTATGTTTCCAAATGCATTGAAGCTATTGCTTTACCTCGATGTGATGCTCAAAGTGTTGCAAATTTTTTAAGAATAATATATTTTGCAGATTTGGAATACCAAGAGTAATCATAACAGATGGGAGAAGTCATTTTAAAAATGTGATTATTGAGAAGTTAGCAAGGAAATATCATATAAGTCATCGCATTGTTATTGTTTATCATCCTCAGACAAGTGGTTTGGTTGAATTATCCAATCGTGAAATTAAAAGAATATTGGAAAAGACTGTTAATCCAAACATAAAGGATTGGTCAATCAAACTGGATTATGCTTTGTGGCCTGTAGATCGCTTGAGTAGAACTCCTATAGGAATGTCCCCATATATGCTGGATTTTTGAAAACTTATCATTTACCTATCAAATTCGAGCATAAAGCATATTTGGGCTATTAAAGAGTTCAATTATAATTTGAAAGATGCTACCGAAAAGAGATTATTGCAATTAAATGAGCTTGAAGAGATAAGGAATGAATCTTATAAAAATGCCAAGATTTATATGGAAAAGATGAAGTTTTGGCATGATTGGAACATTCTTACTAAAAATCATGTACCAAGACTAGAAAGTTTTGTTGTATAATGCCGTATCGAGAATTTTTTCAGAAAACTTAAGTCCATGTGGATGTCCATTAATTGTGATAAAAGTTTATTCCTGAGCCGTGGATATTCAAGATCCTAAGACTGAAAATATTTTTAAAGTTAACGGACATAGACTTTAAACCTTATTTTTCAACAATCAACTAAATTTAATGAGAATCGGATGCTTCGGGTCACTCATAATGTGTTCTCGGGTATGTCACCAAAGACGCAAACCAAGCGCTGCTGGAGGCAACCCATAGTTATCGAAGACCGTTGACCTCATTTCGAATATACCTCTTTCTTCTTTTTAGTGCTAGATCTAGCCTTAGGCTTTTCCTTCGACTATCTTAGAGGACTAGAATTGGACCCGCCTTTTAGAAATTCAAACCACTTCTAAACTCCCCGCAAACCTGCCAAACTCGACTATAGACCCCTAATCACTCAGAGGCTGAAATCAAATATGGAAGTTTAAAGGATGAGTTCCTATAGACTCTTCGTCTTAGATCGCCCGGTGGCCCTCGGTCCGATGAAGGGGCTGACATACACTACACCTACACACTACATTTCCACACACTTCCCAAAACCACACCCATACCAACTTCGACCTCCCCCCGACTGAGTGCGTGCGTGATTCACATATCGGTCCTTAACCCCCAAGCCCCTGCCAAGAGGGTTAGAACAACATAAAGGAATGCCTCAAATGAGTCCTTTCATGGCTCATATGGGCTTGAAATGGCTTCATGGCTCAACCAAATGATTTCTTTCCACCCAAATTCACCTAATCTTTCAATTTCCAAATTTTCAATTTTCGACTCCCCGGACTTCTACACCTAGCTAAAACCTACCCAAAACCCTCGAATTACCCAAATTTTCGCAAAAATCTCCAAATTACTCTAAAATTTTCCAAAATCAATCCCAAACACCTCCACATCACTCAAATTGATCATCCATACCCAACAAAAATTCCAAGAAAACCCCCAATACCCTCCAAATACCCAAAATACCTTCTTGGCCTAAAAATCCAAAATTCAGAAAATTCCAGAAAATTCCAGAAAATCCCAAATATTCCCAATTTCATTTTGTCCAACTACACCATGGGCCAATTTTGTCAATTTACCCTACTTTTGTCAAAACCCCCAAATCGACTCCATTTTAACCCAAAGTGAAACCAATGTCAAAACTAAACATACCCAATTGACCCCAATTTTGGTCCAATTCAATTCTAAACTTCGAATTCAACATTCTAATACCAATTTAGAATTAGATCCAAGTCCACTTGATTGACATTTGGATCCATTTTCACTTTGGGCCTTAAAGCCCAAATTTGGACCCATGACCCAAACTTAGCCCAAACTAACCCAATTCAACTCCAATTAACCCCAAATCTTTTCTAAACCTTCCTTAACATCCTCATAAACAAAACACTAACATGATTTGCCCAAGATTTTGACCCCAACCCCCACCAAATTCAACCCAAAACTGGAAAAGCCCAATTTGACCTAAACCCAAATCTAACCCAAATAGGCCCAAACTTGCAAATTAAAAACCCAACCAAAGCCAAAATCTCTTTGAAACATTCCCATAAACATTTCTTAATATTTATTTTACATCAATTTCAACCCTAGCCCAACATTGGCCCAAGTTAGCCCAATTTGACCTACATTGGCCCATTTACCAAATAAACCCAAATTCAACCTAACTAAACCCAAACCACCTTGACTATTCTAAATTATTCACAAAACATCCCTAAACCAAAACCAACAACTATTTGGCCCAAACTTCTACAAAAATTCCCATCCATGAACACATCCTTAAACTTAAAAGCCCACTTCCCTTAAACCTTCTTAAAAGCCCATCTAAAACCCTTTTAAAAAAAAAAAAGCCCAAAATTTTTCCAAGGCCCACACATGACATCTCCATTTGTCATCCATTTAATTAAAATCATCCCTAAGTCCTAAATTCATCATCAAATAACTCAAATCAAGCCTCATGCCAAATCACCCCTAAATACCAAATTTTCTCAAATCCATTTCCAAGGAAATCGACTTCTTACTTTTCCCAAGCCAAATGGAGCCATGGAGCCATGCATAAGCCATATGTAAGCCATGAGAGCCTCTTTACATGTCACCATGCCATTTTGGGCAAAAGGAGGAGGCTCTTTCCTTAACTCCTAAAGGTGGTTAACCACTTACATGATTCCACTAAAACCATGCTTAAGCCTAATCGTACTGATCGCGACTTGACCCCACTAATCAAGCTGATCCAAATCACTTTCTCCTCAGCCTAAACCAGGCCTTGGGTGGTGCACCAGCTCCAAATGGGTGGGCTGACCCATTTAGGTCCAAATCCAGCCCATGCCCCATTCCACTTTGGATCAGCCTTTACACATGTCCATGGCCACCGATCGCACAAACCTCCACCCCGACCCACCCGACTCCGAGGGTGACCCATGCTCGGCCGGCCGGCCACCAGGCCGGAAAACACCATGGCCGGGAGCTCACATGTGAGCCAACATTGAAATTTCACTTGGCCGAGAAATGCCCATCCCTAGTGGTCACCATGGTCGATCTTCTCCTCACCAGAAAGGGGCCCTCGATCCTGCCCTAACCTCCTCGGGAGGCCCCTACCAGCTCTATTTAAACTCCACCCCTCTCGCCATGAAGAGCCAAGCACAAACCTTGCCGAAACTCGCCAAAATTGTTCCAAACCCTTCACCATCCTGAGCAAGCTTGATCCTCCAAGGTCAATTTGCCCTAATCCCCACCAACAGAGCCCACCCTCAAATCGAAATTCCACCCAAAAACTGTGACATTGCCATGGAGTCAACTTTCAAATTGACCGGTCCTACACCTTCACTGGACCAAGAGGAGTAGTTTCCCACCGAAAGCCCCATCTCCGTGCCACCTGGGCTTGCCCAAATGCCTCCAAGCTTGTGATCGGCCGTGGTCACTTTCAGCTCGGCACCACTGCACTGTGAAATCAACTGAGAGCTGCTGACCCAATCGAAGGTGCAACAACTCTCGATTAAGCCACACTTCTCTGAGCTAAGGTAAGGAGTTAACTATCTGTCCCGAGCTTCGGAGATTCTCCATTTCAAATGCCTTAGTTTCAAAGGCATGTTAGCCGTATAGATGTGTTCGTCTCCCTTCAAGACGAATCCATAGAGTATAAGAACATAAAATCCACGTAGAATCGAGCGAGATCTGTGATTTAGTGTGGACGCGCTCTCGGGCGAGAACACTCTGGGACGATGAACTGGATGCCGTCCATTCGATACACGCGCGCACGGACGGCTGTGATTGCGTCGGACTGTGAGACGACGAGAACCGCGGCCCGGCCGCCGACCTCGTGTGGCTGCCGAATGGGAGCGCGACGCGTGTGCGTTCGGAGTCGCCGAGGCCGACGCGGCGCGCGTGGATAAATAGAAAATTAGGGTATTTTTCTATTTATTTAATTCCCTAAACAAAAATTCATATCTCTCGTGTAGAAAAATCACAAAAATAAAATAAAAATACCCTTCGCTCAAAGAAACGTAGAGATGACAAAGGTGTGGAAATAAATCATTCAATTTCATTAAGTATTTTATTTTTTATGATTTATTTACTCTCTCGCATACATTTAATTCTCCATGCATGTATACAATTCACCATGGCATGAGACCATAGTGGAGCGTTGCTTCCGAACTGGGAACATTCCCCGACCCTTTCAAGGTTTGTGCCATCTCCTTCGTGAAAAGTTATTTATTATTTTTCAACGCATGTCATTGTTTATATTTTAATTCCAAAATTAAGATGTCGTGAAATAAATTTAGAAATATTTGGTGATGTTCCTTATGACCGTAGAACTCTAGGAAAAAAATAAAGACTGAGTTAATTCACTCGCATTAACCCTAATCGCTAAACACCTAAAATAGGTCTTTAATTAATTAGAGTTAACTGTGCATCAAATTGACTCAAATCAATTCTCCACCGACCTTTAGGACGTAGGAATCCACCATGTACCAAAGCCAATCGGACTCGTTAGCCCCCACTAATCAAGCCGATTAAGTCACTTAGCCATTTTAAACTTTAAAATTCATAACTTTTAAAATACTTTTTTAAAATTCACCAAATTGGTTTGGAGCCTCCTCGATATCGTGAATCTAAGAAAATTAAAAATTTCAATTTTCTCGGTGTTGATTTTTAATAATATTTTAATATTTCTAATAATTAAAAAATAATAAAATCACAAAAATAATAAAATTCACCAAAATGTCATATTTTGAATTTTAATCACTTAGGAACAAATCCCACATTTTTCCTAAGCCTATTTATAGCATGAGATATTAAATTTTAAAGCCCTGTGGTAATTTTAAAATTAAAAAAAATGTATTTTCTAGCATTTTCACTAAAATAATTATTATAAATCATAGAAAAATCAGAAAATTGCAAAATTTGATTCTCTGGTTTCCTTGATATCAGAGATTTTTGAAAAAATATAAAATCCACTTTTCAACATTTATCTTATTTTTTAAATTAAATTAACACTCCAAAACTCAAAATAATTATAATAAAAATAATATAATTCCAAAAATCACCAAAATTGTCCAAGTGCTTCTCTGGTCATTAGGAATGTCCTCCTAATTTTCTTAAGGACAGAAACTTTCCCTTGGTCATGTTATTAAATTTCCTTTAAAATCTCTATTTTCCACCAAAAATAATTATATAAAATAAATTAAACACAGAAAATCTACATTTTCTCCTCTCATGTCTTTATTGACATATGAGTGAAGTCACATAAAAATTTCAAGTTCATTTGAGTTCAATTTTAGTGAGTTATAATCATTAAGCTTAAAGGGTAAAATGGTAATTAAAATCTTTAATCCTTAATTAAAACTTTAGGTTTAATAAAAAGTCAACAAGTAAAATATTTGATCCTAATCTGATTTGGATGATTGAAATTTAAATAATTAAAGGGTAGCAACCCATTAAATAATTTTAAAATGATTAAACTTTAATTAAATAACATTAAATTGGAAGAATAATAAAATTGAATTATTAAAATAAGTATCTTTGCTAGGAAGAGATTTATTCTTTAATTTAAAAATCCCTAAATTAATTATATCAACTAATACTCAATTTTAATTAAAATGATAACTCAAATTTAAAATATTAAAAGACTTAATTAAATTATTAAACTCTTTTTGAAATTTCAATTAAAATTAAAAAAAATAAAGTAAATTAAAGCATAAATTAAATTAAAATTAAATTAAATTTAATAATTAAATTAAATTAAGACAAATTAAATTAAATTAAATTCAATTAAATTAAATTAAATTAACACTAAACTAAATTAAATTAAATAATTAAACTAAATTAAATTAAACAATTAAATTAAATTAAATTAAACAATTAAATTAAATTAAATTAAACAATTAAATTAAATTAATTAAAATTAAATTAAATTAAACTAAATAATTAAATTAAAGTTAAATCAAATCAAATTAATTAAAAATCAAAATCAAAATTAAATTAAATTAAACTAAATATAAAGCAAATTTCTAACACTATTCCAAATTTAAACCCTTTAACTTAAATCAAATCATTTGAATACTAATTTACCCTCGAAGCTTTGATTATTATAACTCCTAAATGAAACATTAAATGGAGTGTTACTTCACTCATAGGATATTCAAATGTCCTAGTTCAACAGCAAGTTAATAAGATTTAAAACCTTTAGATGATCTATCTATTTATATAATTAAATTCATTCTTGATCTAAACAATCCTAGAAATATCGAAAAGATGTTTAAGATCCTTCAAGCACTTCTCAATATGATAGGATATTTATAAGAACAATTGAATTTGATGTCTCTTTGATGAAGAAAATCGTCCTTAAAACCAAAACCCAAAAAACCTAGACGTCATAGGAGACGACTAGCTACAGATTAGAATTGCAGTAAAAAACCATAACCTTCCTCAGCCTTTACCTAGAAACTTGTTTAACATTATTCTAATTGTGTTTTAAGTGCAGCTTGGGATGACGGGAAGACCTCCGTGTAATGCTTATTTTATTGCAATTTACTTTCGTTAAATTTACTTTCTTTGCAATTTACTTTCTAAATTTACTTTATTGCAAAATGCATTTTACTTTTCGCATGATAACAACGTTGCATGAAAACCCACACCTTTAGGATAGACCCTAAAACTGAAACCAAAACTAAGTTAAAAGTCATTGCAAGATAAAATTCACCGCCACAACATTTCAAAATATAAAACAACTCAAAATTTAATCACAAACAAAACACAAAACTACAATTACAACTAAATTAAACGTCCTGTTGGATGATCGAATACCTCGATGATGTAACCTATGTTGCTAACGGGATTTCCCACGGTCTAAATGAAAGTGTGGAACTCATTCAACAGTTTAGCAAATTCATCCGGACTAAGTGAATCCGATAAAAAAAATAAATGATGCCTAAGGATGGAACCGTGGGATCTTAACCGGTGTCGTTATAATCAACTTTAAGATTTGTTTTAAATAAAACATAAAAAACACCTCGGAAATTAAGATTTTCTCTAAACCAAAACACTTTTCTCAACTCCCGATTTATGATTTCTAAAACTAAACCTCCGCAACAACAAGGAGCTCGAGCATGGTGGGTGGGGAAGACGACCATCGTCATCGCAAAACTCCGAGTCTACTTTAAAGAAACTTTCCTAGAATTAAACAACCAAGCCATAGGACTTCGAGGTAGCTTGCCTAGTGCAACATAAATCCTCAACTCTTCGTTGTGCATTTGCATGCAAATTAAGCCCTAACCTGGCTCAGGGATTCCAGGTAGTCGTCCGATACGACAATAAACCCTCACATTTTCTAGGCTATTTGTTTGATTTTATCATACAAATATAAGCCCTAATTAATTAAAATTGGCAAGTTTGAAATATCAAATAAACATTAGGACTTTCCTAAATTCAAGACAAACAGTCAGATGTCGGGAAATTATCGAAGTTCACTCTCAATCAAGATTTCTCCCTACCTCTCTTCCTTCTGATTCACAAAACAAAATGTTCCAAAAATTTGATCCATTCCCTATTGAAACTCCAAAATTCAATCTTTTGAAAACCTTAAACTTTCGAAATTTTCGAGAGCTATAACTACCGATTATTATCGAGCTTTTCTGTGCGATTCCGTCACTTAAGATGTAATTAACTATGTGGGCTTGCCTCATAGCAATTTTAAAGAACCTGTAATATAAACCCCCCGTTTGATACTTGCTATTAAGTGCGGGAATTTGTCGGTTTATAAAATCGGGTTCGCAAACCAAACGGATGTCACAAAACTTCTAGTTTATTTGATCGAGCCCTAATTATCAGCGTTGTCTATCCTTAGGGATAGATGGTACTATTGTGTGCGTGCTCGTTTATATAAACTATTTGGGGATGTGGAGATCTACACCTATATCTTAAAACTTTCAAATTTAAAAATTATTTTCAAAATCAAATACTACTTTCTAAATTATATATATTTAAATTAAATTTAAAATAAAAAATTCGCCGCACAACTTCCGTTAGGCGACCACTTTTCAAAATAAAAATGACACAACCTAAAAATAATGCCGACACTCTCTCGGCGACCCGCCGGGGAGAATTTCTCTCCATTATAATCAAATAATTTAAGCTTTCAAAAATCGGTAGCAGTATCCATGTCCCTAAGGGATCAAACTACCTTCTTTCCGTTGGAATACTATGTTCATTTCTATCTTGAACAAGTATAGCCAACATTCTCTCGCATTTAGGAGCCACCGTTTAGACACCCCTAAACAGAGAGGTTCCGAGATCCTTTTACCTCATTTCCGAGGGCTGCTGACTTCGATGCTGGGGTGTTGGGCTAGAGTGATCCTTCGAGCCTGGGAAGTCTTGCTTAAGACTTTCTTTTCCTTTCGCATCGGATTCTCCTTACCTTTCTACACCTTCGTAACATTCCGTTCTAAATAAACAACAAACCCTCTAATAAGTGATTCTTTTAACAAATGATAACATACGAACAAAGAACGAGTTCTAATTTTTCAATTCCTCTTTTCGTCCCGAAGAAAAGAAGTAACTCGTGGATCGATAAAACCGTAATCTACCTTAAATGGAAGCCCCGAAACCGATTTTCTCCTTCACCAAATCCCGATCGGACTTCGCCGTCTATAAGGATGAGCCGCCCGACAATGGGGTCATCCGATTCGGACAGGGATTTGAAAACACGAACGTCAGCAAGTCACCGACGTCTCCCTCTTCGCACCGACGAACAAGGTATCCGAAGCCGAGGAACCACTGCTTGAGTTCAACCTTAGGTCGATCCAAGAGTTTCCTCCCCGCAAAGGATCCCGACTAGGAGGAATACTCGCTGTCCGGCAGGAGGACCTGCTCTCACTACCCCCACCTGGCCTAGTCATAAGCTTCGCACCTACCCCGACTTCGCCAAATCAAAGGTGGGAAAGAAATCCTTAACTATGGTAAACTCCGTAACCGTGGAGGGTACGGATCTTCCGTAAGACCTTCTGTCTTTGAAATCGGGTCCAAATAAGATTCCGTCGCCGACAAAGACCCAAAGAAGAAATAGAAATAGAAGGATCGCCGTGAAGCCGTAGCCGCCGAGATTGCCTTCCCTGAGGAAATTCCGTAGTTACCGAATATACACCGCTACTGTAATATACACCATCGCTCGACTACATACCACTTTTGGGAGGAAGCAGGTTCCATCCCTCTCCGCCGCAGGATGAGGAGAATGTTCGCAAGATTGCCGCCACATTACTACGCCCCGCATACTACAACGAGGGCAACAAGAAAAGAATCGTAACTACGCCGTTTCGCTCGACTGCAAACTTTGGTAGAAAAGCTAGCGAAGAAGGAAAATTGCCCCGTGTCGAAATTTAATACGAAGGATAGGGCGTGTGCCGCCCAACTCGTCTTGGGCCCCGAGTGTGAACCCGCCGTCATGATAGAAAAGCCAAGCAAGAGAATGAAGGCTAGCCCGCCCGTCGTAGGATTTCCGTGGGTTACGCATTAGGAGGATACCACCATCGCGCATTTGGCCGATGCACCATCCGGTCATAGACCTTCTCCGTCGCTAGAAGGATGGTGTGGCGTCCCACTACGGGGCAAGCTTGAGATCGAAATGTAGCCAGCCCCGAGAAAGAAAGTCTCGCCGCGGAGGCTGGAATCCGAAGAAAGTACTACCGCAATGAAGGGGACTCGTGAAAAAGGACCCGGCAACCATCGCATGACAACCACAAAGATACATGAAAGCTCCGCTAGAAGATGCCATGGAAAGTTGAGAACCGACATCCGACGGTTGGCGAAAGAAAGAGAAGAAAAGTTCGTGAGACGAGATCGACTCATCGTAAATTCATGGACAAATCTAATATGCAAAATCAACATGGTTGAGACACGGAAGCCATCATCTTCTCAAGGTGCTCCGCAGCCGCGTAAAGAGAGGAGCCGCAATCGATGAAGAGACAGCCTTCTGTGAAAAGGACGACACCATCGCTCAAATGGCGAAGAGGATGGAAGAGATGGCTGTAGCTCTTAGCCACTCTCCAAAGTCAAGTACAACCACATAGAGAGACACCCCGTGTCATTCACATCGTAGACGGAGGAAAGGAGATTACATCCGTCACCAGATGACCACCGAAAAAGATACAACACAAAGTACGATCCCGAAAAGGATATCAAGAACTTGGTGTACTGTGCCAGGTGCGAGAAGCCCAGCACAATCGAAGAACGGGACATCTATTCTGACGGTAGACCTTACCCGGAAGAATTCGACGCCGTCCAATACCCAAAGGGCTTCGTACCACCTCTCGTTTAAGACCTTCGACTCGGTCGTGTCTCCCGACAGCATGTTGCAATAATTCTCGCCAGCTTGTTGCAATGGTTTACGTGAGCGATGCCACTTTTCCGAGCAGCCGAGGCGCAGGGGTCGTCAGAATCGCCTTCGACCGGTATGGATCACCACAACTGCTCCGTGAAGACATTCTCGTAGCTAGAGAGCCTCTTCATTGCTTACTCTGTTTGAGCCTGCGCACTACACGAACACAGTGGATTTAGTGCAGAGAAACAAAGGCCGAATGAAACTCTTGTGTGGATTACATACTCGATGGAGAAATTTAAGAAGGAAGTGTGAACCACAACCGCAAGAACAACATGCAAAATGGGCATCTTGCTTAAAGCATTCACGGCCCGATAGCACTTCTCCCTCAAGGGATTCACTATTAAGCATTTTCGAAGCGTTGGGCTACTAAGCTTGCAAGAAGAGGCTAAGCAATTAAGTTTTGCCGACAAGACTACGTGCGTGCTTCGTGAAGACTTTCGAAAAGAAATCTCGGGTCGTTGCAGCAATGATGCTGGCAACAACGATGCAAATACTCACTTAACGGCCGCAACAACCACAACAAAATTACCAAGAACTCGGTCTCGGGGCCTATCGTCTCAGCATGAACAACCGTCTCGTCCGCAACGTACACGGGAGGGAGCTTCGAGCAGGAGAATATCCGTTCAAGAATGAAGCGTACTCAAAGATGTTCCGTAGCTTAATGAAAACTCCGTATTTCCACCAGAGCCCAAAGAATGAGCAGAAGCCAATAAGAAAGGTGATCCCAACTTTGCCCCTACCATCGGACGTGCTTGGGCACAAGATAGAAGACCGCATTAATTTCAAGAGTTGGAGCCGGACCCATGGAACCTTCTAGAAGAAAGATAACAATCCTAAGAGTACATGAAGGAACCCTTTAAAGGAGGTTCCGTCAATGTTATCTCAACCGATCCCGTCATTCCGATAGATCCCTATGCAACCGACGATGGATGGACTACCGCCCGGACGAGATCTTCGAAGAAGATTTTAGATAACATCCGAACGCTCGGTGACGAGCTTCGATTCGTAGTTCGAAACCCGTTAAGCCGGTACTATCACTATGACAAAGAACCCACCTCGACAGAGACAATCAAGAGAGTAACAAAACGACGAAGAAGAGAATCGAGATTCCCAAGGCCAGACTAGGGGCCGCTTATCCTAGATAGTTGTTTCGATTCGGGGGAGAAATCCTCGAACCTTCCGATTTTGCATGATTATCTCGTCACTTCGTGTGGATCATATAATGATAAGGGTGATGGCGTTGGCTACGCTTGATCAAGCCAACGATTTTTTAACTAGCGACAATCCTGCGTCGATTTCGCCACTAACAACAATTCTCAAATCATACATGATCTCGACGATCACAATGACGAAGAAGGCATCCATCAAGGAGGCTACGAGAGCTCAACAAGCAACGGCTCTATCTGTGAGTTTCAGGAGCTCCGCTACGATAGTAGGTTGTGAGCTCTTCGTATTTCAAGATAACTAAGAGCCGCCTATTCCGATTCGTGAGGAAACACCGACAAACTCAACACTAGATTCGAAGAAATTACGTGTCAACCTAAGAAGTGGAAAAGTTCTACCTCCAAGAATGGGTCCAAAAGACAAAGGAAAGCAGGTGTTGTTCAAGAAGAACCAACCCTGCCATAAAACATACCCATTCGAGAAGAAGTCAGGCGCATGGAAACAAGGGATCTACAACGTGCTAGCCTATCCTAGGAAACTACCGCCAAACTGAGCATCTACGATGCCCTGTTCATCAAAGGAGATGAGAGAAACTCGATCAAGGCTCATTTGATCCGGAAATTTGCTTAGCTCAAATGGCCGAGATTCCTTACGAGGCTTGCTCGTTAAAGGAACAAAGCCGAGGGTGTCACCTTCTGGCGTACAATGACCTACTACTTGGGATGCTATATCACAACCGACCGTTGTACATTTCAAGCTACAATCGGGAAGTTTACGCTCCCGCAGTTTTGTGGATCCAGAGCATCAATCAATATAATGAGTCTTCGAACACTAAAGATACTGAAATTCGTATGCTCTCGCGAGCTCGAGGCCGACAAAATGTTATTAAGAGGATCAAACTTAAAGGAGAAAGAGCCCCAAGTCAATAACGCTACCGATGAAGACCGGTGATTTAGCAAAGCACAACCGCAAATTTCATATAATCGATTCCGTAAACGTCGTTCAACGCTCTACCTGGCCACGACTGGGCTGACACATGAAAACAGGATGGTACCATCATCTCTACACCAAAGGCATCAAGTACTACGATGGAGGGAACAAGGCATCAAAGGTGACTTACAACCATTCTCCGTACATGAGATTGGAGTCCATAAGATGCAAATATTATGCACCGTCAAAGAAAACAATCTTCTCCCGCATACCATAACAAATGAAGCAAAGAAAGTTCGTGATAACGAAGAACCTGAAGTTCTAGTCCAACAAATACTCACCACTCCTTCCTAGCGAGATGGTGAAGGTTTCTCCACAACTCGCATCCGAGGTCGAGGCTGTGGACGAGGCCGTGGTAGAGACACTGTGACAATCGTGACAAGAAACCAGCCATCAATGTTGATTGGGAAGATACCGCAGGAAAGAACGTTAAAGTAGCGCAACAATAAGTCGAAAGAAGCCGCAATACAAGATCTCCCTCGAAGATGAAAAGAGCGAAGAATACAAATCAATGTACGAGAAAATTAACCACTACGTACATACTACGACCCTAACTCCGATCCATTCTAATAAGATCGAGGGTATGGAGGTCAAAGAGGTACGTAGTGACGGTGCAAAGCCGATCAAATTCTACCGTGGTGCTTCTTCCTCCAAACCGAAAATAATGTACACCCGAAGATGTCACTTCATCGAATTAATGGAATTACCTTTTGAGTAGACTCTCCCGTGTTCAAAATTTAATTCAATTGTTTCTTACTCGACAATGGACAAAAGGCCAATCACAACATTTTGAAAAGTTATGTATCAACCCGGCCGTCCTCCCAATTCAAAGTATGACTCGGATTCGGCACAAAGAGGGCCGGCCGACGACATCGAATTTTGCTTTGTCATTACCGTAAGTCCAATGAAAAACCGTATGGAAACTACACGAACTCGAAGATTTACAAATTGGAGACGCCTCCAATTTAATTCGAAGAAGAAATTAAATCCACAATATGAGTTAATGGAAGTTAACTTGGGTACTAGCGAAGAGCCTAGACCTACCTTTCATAGCTCCTTACTCAACAAAGAAGACCGAGAAATAATCAAATTGTTAATGGAATTTAAAGACCGTTTTTACTTTTAGCTACGATGAAATGCCGTGATTAGCCCCGCAGGTTGGCAACACCATGTTAGAGGGATCCTACTTCTCCGTTCCGGCCGACAAGGTCCCGTGAAGAATGCGTCCGGAAATCGAACAACAAGCTTACAATGGGTTAAAAAGCTAATAGACGTTTAAATTTGTCCGTGAAGAACAATACCCGACCCGTTAGCCAATGTGGTGCCGCCGAAGAAGAATGGTCGCATCGTAATTTGTGTGGACTTCGCAGATTTAAACAAGGCATGTCCAAAAGATGAATTCTCTACCAATTCCAGAACTCGATGATCGATATTGCTTCGACACATGAAATATTCTCATTCATGGATGGATCTTCAGATACAAACTTCGCATAAAAATGGCTCCGTAATATTTAAAGCTTACAGCATTCGTAACGCCCATCGGAGTATTTTGCTGTCATCATGATGCTATTCGATCAAGAACGCAGGAGCAACTTACCAAAGAGCAATGACAAGAATTTTTGATGATCTCACCACAATCAAGTCGAGTGCTACGTGGACGATGTTGTCATCAAAAGCAAAGTAAAGGAAAAACCAATTCTGTATGATTTGAGAATTGTTTTCGAACGATTAAGACACCTAACCTAAGATGAACTTTAAAGTGCGCTTCTGCGTCACCTCCGGAAATTCTCAGATTCGTCCGACATCGTGGAATTGAAATCGACCCGAGAAGATTAAAGCCATCTTAGAAATGCCGCCTCCCAAAACCTTAAAACAACTACGATCCTTTCAAGGGAAGTTTCGGCATATCTTCGACGCTTATCTCAAACCCGTCGGTGTAGGTGTCACCTTTCTCAAGACTAGTTAAAAAGGACGCCAAATTTATTCGGGAAGAGAAATGCCAAGGCCTTCGAAGACATTAAACAATATTTAATGACACCTCCTCGTCTTAGCAGCCTCAGCCTTTGTAGACTGACATTTCTTACACCGCGGCTTTAGACGACTTTGTTCTGCTAGCCTCTGTGTCAATGACGAGGGTAAAGAAAATGCCTACTACTTAAGCCGTCGTTTACTCCCGACAGAAGTAAGGTATCCCGCAATTGAAAAGCATTGTTTGGCCCTGATCTTCGCCGCTCAAAAGCTCGTGCACTACATGCTTTCTCATAAGGTCAACTCGATTTCGAAGTTTAATCCATTGCAATACTTGATGACTCGTCCAAATACTTTCCGGCGTACTTCGTATGGTCAATGATATTATTGCACTGATATAACTTTCGTGCCTCTCGCGTGCCGTAAAAGGACAAGTCTTAGCGTACTTCCTCGCAAAGACACCCTTTGCCGCCGAATCTTCCTCAATGACGCATCTCGCCAGATGAACAAATAATGAACCTAGAAGACCCCCGATGATCGACGTTGGGAATCGATTTCGACTTTATATCTTCAAAGACACAAAGACGAAGAACGCAAGTGATAGTGCCCGAGAAGGCAAAGAATCGGCTAATCTTTATAACAACGGAAAGTGGATGTTAAGATACTCCTACTACTCGACAGAACCGTGTACAAACAACGGGCGGCATCACGAAGCCCTCATAACGGGATTGGAATTAACTATCTGGAAATTCGGGGATAAATGTGATATCAATATCTACGGGGATTCATGTTTAATCATCTACCGTATCGCCGGACAATACAGGATTTTTAAACCAAGATCAACAATACTTCCAAAGATATACAAATCGTTGGAATGATTCCAAAATGTGACAATCTACAAAATTCCTAGAAAAGAGAAGCTAAAGGAGATGCTTTAGCCCGTCTCGGCAAAAGAATTTGCCTGTTTGCAAGATGAATCCGCGATGTTATCACTGACGCTGTGTCCTATCACGCCTTGACATGTATATTTTTGATACATAACCGTAAAAGAAAGAATCATGAAAGAAAGGATGAACACGAAGATTGAGCATACTATCGATACTACCTGCAAATGAGTTACCGTACGATAGGCTTTCTGCCCAGCCGGATTAAAAGAACTCGTCTTACGCATTAATAAACAACATATTATACAAGGTCTTTCGATCAAATGTATTAAGGTGCCTAAGCGGGTCCGAGGCCCGTGAAATGTTAGCAGGTGCATTCGTGACTCGTGGCGCCTGCACGGGCCGGGTCCAAAGATACATGAAAATTAAAAGATTAGGTACTACCGTCCTCGAGATGACCTCCATCAGCATGAAAATCGCCAAGAGCCGTCACCAATGCCAAGTGCACTGAGGAAGCCCGACACCAACCTCCAATGTGCTAATAATCTCGACACCGCGCTCGTGGCCATTTGAATGTTAAAGGCCAGATATAGCGGGTCCGATAGAACCACCATCTTCAAAAGGACATCGTTTCATTCTTGCAACATGTGACATTTTCCAAGTAAGGCATAGCCCACTTAGAGAAGTGAAAGCACACCACGTGCTACAGCTTTTCAAGAACTGTTGTCTACTGCTTGAGTGCCGCAGATCATCTCGGATGTGAATGCCAAGATTCCGGAGCACACAAATCAACAATTTGAATGGGAGACACTGACCCACCAAGGAGCATCGATAATTTACTACCCAAGAGCAAACGGTCTCGCCGAGGCTTTTAATAAACTCCTCGTTCAAATCTTAAAGAAAACCCGACGATAATAAGAGAATTGGCACGAGAAATCGTTAGAAGCCTTATGGGCCTACCTGACAACCTCTTTAATCCTACTCAAGCTACACTTACACTGTGTATGGGCATCCGAGAAAAAAGCATTTTAGAGGTTCAGCTTCCTTCACTCGAATTGCAAAGCGAAACAAGATCACGCCATTGCAGAAAACGCGACTACGACCAAGAATTAGAAAGCTCGAGGTAAGCAGAGCCATAGCCGCAACGTAATTTAACTATACCAAGCTAAGATGGTTCAAGTCATTACAAACCGGTCCGCCCAAGAACCTTCAAAGTTGGCATTTAGTTCGTTCTCAAGAGACCCATTCTTGCACACCGCAAGATGAGGAAAATTTGAACCCACTAAAAGGGACTGTCAGGCTAGCGGTGATACTCGTGAGGTTCCTACTCGGGCCTAGTGAATTGCCGTGGAGAACGACATATGCTTCCAATCAACGGACGATACTTGAAAATATTACGCTACCCGATGCTCAAGGAATGAATTCTTCATCCCTAAGAAACACTAAGTAATTACGGCGATCGGGTCCGAACCCAAAAAACAAAATGTACAAAATAAATAAAATCATGATAGCCAAAGTTTTCCCTCGTTTTTCAAATCAAACTTTCCTCATCTTATCTTACTTCATCTCGTTAAATTTCAAAATATAAGAATAATAAAAATGTACTTTAATAAACATTTTCTTAATGTTCTTGTTCTTAAAAGACAGCCCCCGATCCTTTTCCTTGTCTTTTCGCAGGAAATGTCGAACGGGCGGTTGGTCTTGAACTTTAAGAATGGCGTAAGCCTCGCACTCGATGAAAAGAGGGTGAAAGATGGAGCGATAATCGAGATCGATCAGATTTCGCACCAAACAGGCCTACAAGACGAGGAGCGACGGTCCCGCTAACCGAGAAGAACTACCCTAGCAAGACAAAGGATGAAAGTGGGTGGCCCAAGCCACCAATCCAACAACAAGAAAAGAAAAGCAAACACCGAAGAAGACAAGAAAAATGAAGTCCGTAGTCGCTGGCTAGGCCGAGGGCAGTTTGCCGCCGCCGCGCCCGCAGATTCAAGAAGTTCGGAGAGCTACTCTACAGCCACGCAACGAAGAAATAAGAATCGTCGTATCCGTAAAATGTTAACAAAACTAGCTGCGACCGCCGCGCGCGACGAGACAATCGCTAATGCCAAAGACATACATTTCAAGGACACCGGCTCACCAGAACTCAAGAAAAGGAGGCCACTCCTAGAATAACAGAAGAACCGTGGAAATCTCCGGTAAGATCGTAAGAAAGAAGGCTACCACGCCACCGGATA
This sequence comes from Papilionanthe hookeriana x Papilionanthe teres, assembly GCA_022702705.1. Lineage (NCBI taxonomy): Eukaryota > Viridiplantae > Streptophyta > Magnoliopsida > Asparagales > Orchidaceae > Papilionanthe > Papilionanthe hookeriana x Papilionanthe teres. The sequence goes on from CM040425.1 coordinate 157,457,911, forward strand.
GAACCACCAAGTTAGCATGACCTTGCTGCGTGCTAACCCCGGGGATGTCCCGACGGTGCATCATCCCCGAGGAGCCGAGGTGGCGTGTGGGAACGTGAAGGGATTGAACCGATATATCCCACAATATGTCACAAGGCCTCGCCATCTCGCATCATTCCTAAATACGAGCTTCGGAGAGGATGCGTAATGTTGAAAAGAAAACTTCTTCGAATACGCCCCGAGAGAATTAAAGGAAGAATCAACATACTAGAAGGCCTCGAGCTACACACCGACGTATTCTCGCAGTATGAACAACAAAGAAACGGGACCGTATCCGGATCTGAAAAGAATAACAGAAAGGTGCCGCCCAGGAAAACACATACTCGGTAACCCCGGAGATGGATGCCGTGGAAAGGAAGAATCACAATACAATGCGGATGCCACAACTTCGCTGAAGACAGGAAGGGAAACCCACCGTGATACTTCGTCATGGGCAAGTAGATCCGATGCCATTAGTTATCAAGAGAATGTGAAAGCATTGATAACATGGAGGGTAATCGCCAAGAACATTGCATACCCAATAGCTGCATTATCAACATCTACAAACAGGGTGACTGCATACCCCCACATATTGATCACCACGACTTCGCCGACCTTCGCACGGTCTCTTTCTTGAATGAGTGCAACATCATGTTCTGGACCGACTTGACAACAGCCCGGGTGAGTTCCGGCGAGGGCCGCAGTTGATACCTTACCGGTGGGTTCCGTCATGATACCGCAAGGTAACGGAGCAGATATCGCAAAGCATTGCATACCAGGAGTGCCAGGAGCGAATCTCAAGCTTACTTTCGAAGGATGGACGACAGCAAAATACCTTTACCATTTCCAACCGTATCCGTAGCTAGAGAACCTCCTACCATTTAGCCGTGAGTTATGGAAGACTGTACCTGAACGTATATCCACTGCATCCTTGCCAAGGATGGTTTGGAAGGTGATGTTATTGACCATGTACCCCGCTATTCCGTACATGGATTTTTTTGACTCTTTGATGGATCAACAAAGATCATACACAAATTCGTTTTCGAGTCTACATGGATTGTATGAAATATATTCCGCATCGAGTCGTACTACGTATTTTCAACATGATTAAATGAAAGGACTATGTCACGTTTTTGGCCTCACTCCTTTGTGCAAATTGATTAGAAACGCTCATTGAATAAATGAACTTTGGAATAAAGAAATGAAAAAGAAAAAAGAGAATAAAAAGAAAGCGAAAAAAAAAAATCTGAAAAATGACAAACACCAAGTTCACATGAACATTAAATAAACAATAAAATAAAATTTAAACCATTAAAAGATAAATGCAAATCAACACAAATCAAATTCAACTTTTCCAAATTCCGAATCAAATTTCAATCTTTTCAAATCACAAATCAAATTCTCAATCAAACTAAATTCAATCTCGACTGTCAAACTTGATCTTCAAATTTCAAATCAAATCTTAAATCAAGTTTCAATCGAGTTCAAACTCATCCTTCCAAATTTCCAAATTTCCAAATTCAATCTTTCCAGGCTTCAAGTCTCAATCAAATTCAAATTCAATCTCTATCAAATCTCAAATCCGATCTTCTAGATCTCAAATCAAATCTCAATCGAAAACATCAAAATTCAAAACTTTTGAGTCGAGGATTTTACATCCAAGACCGACTGGCTACCCTTTCCATTGCACTGAAATACATCAGAATTCAAACCTTTTGGCCGAGGATTTTACATCCACATCGCACCGTTTAGGATTCTCTTCCTATCGTTGTACCGAAATACATCAAAATTCAAAACTTTTGGGTCGAGGATTTTATATCCAAGACCGCACTCGCTTTAGGATTCTCTCATTGCACTGAAATACATCGTGGCCCAAACTTTTGGGTCGAGGATTTTACATCCAAGACCGCACCGCTTTAGGATTCTCTTCCTATCGCACCGAAATACATCGAAATTCAAAACTTTTGGGTCGAGGATTTTTACATCCAAGACCGCACCGCTTTAGGATTCTCTTCCTGTTGCACTGAAATACATCAAAATTCAAAACTTTCGAGTCGAGGATTTTACATCCACCGCACCGCTTTAGGATTCTCTTCCTATCGCACCGAAATACATCAAAATTCAAAACTTTCGAGTCGAGGATTTTACATCCAAGACCGCACTCGCTTTAGGATTCTCTCATTGCACTCGAATACATCAAAATTCAAACCTTGGTCGAGGATTTTACATCCAAGATCGCATCGCTTTAGGATTCTCTTCCTATCAGACCGAAATACACTAAAATTCAAACCTTTTCGTGCCGAGGATTTTACATCCAAGACTCCGACCGTTTAGATCTTCTTCCTATTGCACCGAAATACATCAAAATTTAAACCTTCGTCAAGGATTTTACATCCAAGACCGCACCGCTTTAGGATTCTTTCTCTATCAGACCGAAATACATCAAATTCAAACTTTGGGTCGAGGATTTTACATCCAAGACCGTACCGCTTTAGGATTCTTTCCCATTGCACCGAAATACATCAAATCAAACTTTTGGATCGAGGATTTTACATCCAAGACTGTGACCGCTTTAGGATCCTTTTCCTATCAGACCGAAATACATCAAATCAAACTTTTGGTCAAGGATTTTACATCCTAAGATCGTATCGCTTTAGGATCTTTTCCCTATCGCAATGAAATACATCAAATCAAATCAAACCTTTGAGGTTAAGGATTTTTTTACATCCAACACCACATCGATCCGAGATCTCTTCTCATTGCAATGATTCAATCTAATCAATTCAATTTTCTTTCGAGGTTAAAGATGTTATATCTAAAAAACCTCAAAATTCCAATTTTCATTTCAAATCAAATCCTTCAAATTAATTTCGACAAAAACTTCAATCTAAATTGAAACTCCAAACTAAAATTTAAACTCACACATCAAAACATAAATTGAAGCAAAATAAAATCTAAATCACCCCTGCATCATGGATTTTGGGATTCACCTCCTTTTCCTTTCCCCAAATAGAGTTCAAAAATCTCCAGCTCGTAGATATACTCGACACTCCCCCAGCAGAAACTCTTCTACTTCGTCCTAAGTTCGTCACTTGGACATCCGTGTTGGTTTTGTTAATCGCTTACGAACACCAATACGCGCTGCAGTTCGTCACCACCACACCTATCGGGGTCCATTTGTTTAATTCCCATTTTTGATGAGGTCTTCCTTTTCTTCTTTTAGTGCTAGGACCTAGCCTAGGTTTCTTCTCGGACTATCTTAGAGGACTAGAATTGACCCGCCTTTTAGAAATTCAAACCACTTCTAACCCCCGAACCCACAAACTCGACTCATGCACCCCTAATCACCTGTGAGGGTTGAAATCAAATATGGAAGTTTAAAGGATGAGTTCCCATGTGACTCTTCGGCCTTAGATCGCCCCGGGCGGCCCGGTCCGATGAAGGGGCCGACATACACTACACCTACACACTACATTTCCACACACTTCCTAAAACCACACCCATACCCAACTCGACCTCCCGACTCATGTAGGTGATTCACATGGATGGTCCTTAACCCCTAAGCCCTCGAGCAAGAGGGTTAGTGAACAACATAGTGAATGCCTCAAATGAGTCCTTTCATGGCTCATATGGGCTTGAAATGGCTTCATGGCTCAACCAAAATGATTTCTTTCCACCCAAATTCACCCAATCTTCAATTTCCCAAATTTTCAATTTTCGACCCTCGGACCCTACACCTACTAAACCTACCCAAAACCTCGAATTACCCAAATTTTTGCAAAATCTCCAAATTACCTAAAATTTTCCAAAATCAATCCCAAACACCTCCACATCACTCAAATTGATCATCCATACCCAAAAATACCAAAAATTCCAAGAAAACCCCCCAATACCCTCCAAATACCCAAAATACCCTTCTTGGCCTAAAAATCCAAAAATTCAGAAAATTCCCAGAAAATTCCAGAAAATCCCAAATATTCCCAATTTCATTTTGTCCAACTACACCATGGGCCAATTTTGTCAATTTACCCTACTTTTGTCAAAACCCCCAAATCGACCCATTTTAACCCAAAGTGAAACCAATGTCAAACCAAACATACCCAATTGACCCCAATTTTGGTCCAATTCAATTCTAAACTTCAATTCAACATTCCCAATACCAATTTAGACCAGATCCAAGTCCAATTTGATTGACATTTGGATCCATTTTCACTTTGGGCCTTAAAGCCCAAATTTGGACCCATGACCCAAACTTAGCCCAAACTAACCCAATTCAACTCCAATTAACCCCAAATCTTTTCTAAACCTTCCTTAACATCCTCATAAACAAAACACTAACATGATTTGCCCAAGATTTTGACCCAAACCCCACTCAAATTCAACCCAAAATCAAAAAGCCCAATTTTGACCTAAACCCAAATCTAACCCAAATAGGCCCAAACCTCAAAATTAAAACCCAACCAAAGCCAAAATCTCTTTGAAACATTCCCATAAACATTTCTTAATATTTATTTTACATCAATTTCAACCCTAGCCCAACATTGGCCCAAGTTAGCCCAATTCGACCTACATTGGCCCATTTACCAAATAAACCCAAATTCAACCCAATTCAAACCCAAACCACCTTAAATCTATTTCAAATTATTCATGAAACATCCCTAAACCAAAACCAACAACTATTTGGCCCAAACTTCTACAAAAATTCCCATCCATGAACACATCCTTAAACTTAAAAGCCCACTTCCCTTAAACCTTCTTAAAAGCCCATCTAAAACCCTTTTAAAAAAAAAAAAAAAAAGCCCAAAATTCTTCCAAGGCCCACATGACATCTCCATTTGTCATCCATTTAATTAAAATCATCCCTAAGTCCTAAATTCATCATCAAATAATTCCAAATCAAGCCTCATGCCAAATCACCCCTAAATACCAAAATTTTCCTTAAATCCATTTCCATGAAATCGACTTTACTTTTCCCAAGCCAAATGGAGCCATGGAGCCATGCATAAGCCATATGCAAGCCATGAGAGCCTCTTTACATGTCACCATGCCATTTTGGGCAAAAGGAGGAGGCTCTTTCCTTAACTCCTAAAGGTGGTTAACCACTTACATGATTCCACTAAACCATGCTTAAGCCTAATCAGTACTTGGATCGCGACTCGACCCCACTAATCAAGCCGATCCAAATCACTTTCTCCTCAGCCTAAACCAGGCCTTGGGTGGTGCACCTAGCCCAAATGGGTGGGTTGACCCATTTAGGTCCAAATCTAGCCATGCCCCATTCCACTTTGGATCAAAGCCTTTACACATGTCCATGGCCAATTGATCGCACAAACCTCCAGCCCCGACCCACCCGACCTCGAGGGTGACCCATGCCCGGCCGGCCGGCCACTGTGCCGCCGGAAAACACCATGGCCGAGAGCTCACATGTGAGCCAACATTGAAATTCTCACTCGCCGAGCCGCCCCATCCCTAGTGGTCACCATGGCCGATCTTCTCCTCACCGCAGCAAACTCGATCCCAAGCCCTAACTCTCCCCGGGAGGCCCCCCACCAGCTCTATTTAAACTCCACCCCTCTCGGCCATGAAGAGAGCCAAGCACAAACCTTGCCGAAACTCGCCAAAATTGTTCCAAACCCTTCACCATCCTTAGAGCAGCTTGATCCCCAGGTGTCAATTTGCCCTAATCCCCACCAACCGTAGCCCAATTTCTCAACCGAAATTCCACCCAAAACCAGGACACTTTGCCACAGTCGAGCCAATCCTCAAATCGACCGGTCCTACACCTTCACCGGACCAAGAGGAGAAGTTTCCCATCGAAAGCCCCATCTCCGAGCCACCCAGCTTGCTCCAGCCCTCCAAGCTTTGTGATCTACCGTGGTCACTTTCATAGCTTGGCAATTCACCGCACTCAGAAACTTCATCCGGAGCTTGCCGGGACCCAATCGAAGGTGCAACAACTCTCGCATTGAAGCCACACTTCTCCGAGCTAAGGTATGAGTTAACTATCCATCCCGAGCTTCCGGAGATTCTCCATTTCAAATGCCTTAGTTTCAGTGCATGTTAGCCGTATAGATGTGTTCGTCTCTTCAAGACGAATCCATAGCAGTATAAGAACATAAAAATCCATCGAGAATCGAGTGAGATCTTGTGGATTTAGTGTGGACGGCTCTCGGTGAGAACACTTGGGGACGATGAACGGATGCCGTCCATTCGATACACGCGCGCACGGACGGCCGTGATTGCGTCGGACCAGAGACGGTACGAGAACCGCGGGGCCCGGCCGCCGACTCGGTGGCGGCGTCGAATGGGAGCGCGACGCGCGTGCGTTCGGAGCCGCCGAGGTCGACGCGGCGCCGCGTGGATAAATAGAAAATTAGGGTATTTTTCTATTTATTTAATTCCCTAAACTTCAAAAATTCATATCTCTCGTGTAGAAAAATCACAAAAATAAAATAAAAATACCCTCTCGCTCGGTGAACGTAGGAGAATAATGTGGAAAAGAAATCATTCAATTTCATTAAGTATTTTATTTTTTATGATTTATTTACTCTCTGCATACATTTAATTCTCCATGCATGTATACAATTCACCATGGCATGAGACCACAGGGCTTTGAAGCCTCCGAACTCGGGAACATTCCCCGAATTTTCCAAGGTCGGAGGCCATCTCCGTGAAAAGTTATTTATTTTTCAAATGCATGTTGTCGTTTTGAGTATTTTAATTCCAAAAATTAGCATGTTGTGAAATAAATTCTAGAAATATTTGGTGATGTTCCTTATGACCAGCAGAACTCTAGGAAAAATAGGACTCGAGTTAATTCACTCGCATTAACCCTAATCTGGCTTAAACACCTAAAATAGGTCTTTAATTAATTAGAGTTAACCAGGCATCAAATTGACTTGAAATCAATTCTCCACTGACCTTTAGGATCAGAGGAATCCACCATAAAAATTTGAAGTCAATTGACTCGGTTAGCCCCACTAATTGGGTTGATTAAGTCACTTAGCCATTTTAAACTTTAAAAATTCATAACTTTTAAAATACTTTTTTAAAAATTCACCAAATTGGTTTTGGAGCCTCTCTGATATCAGGGGAATCTAAGAAAATTAAAATTTCAATTTTCTGAAAAAGTTGATTTTTAATAATATTTTAATATTTTTAATAATTAAAAAATAATAAAAATCACAAAAATAATAAAATTCACCAAAATGTCATATTTTGAATTTTAATCACTTAGGAACAAATCCCACATTTTTCCTAAGCCTATTTAGTGAGATATTAAATTTTAAAGCCCTAGGGTAATTTTAAAATTAAAAAAAAATGTATTTTCTAGCATTTTCACTAAAATAATTATTATAAATCATAGAAAAATCAGAAAATTGCAAAATTTGATTCTCTGGTTTCCTTGATATCAGAGAGATTTTTGAAAAATATAAAATCCATTTTTCAACATTTATCTTATTTTTAAATTAATTAACACTCCAAAACTCAAAATAATTATAATAAAAATAATATAATTCAAAAAATCACCAAAATTGGTCCAAGTGCTTCTCTGGTCATTAGGAATGTCCCCTAATTTTCTTAAGGACAGAAACTTTCCCTTGGTCATGTTATTAAATTTTCCTTGAAAATCTCTATTTTCCACCAAAAATAATTATATAAATAAATTAAACACAGAAAAATCACATTTTCTCCTCTCATGTCTTTATTGACATATGAGTGAAGTCACATAAAAATTTCAAGTTCATTTGAGTTCAATTTAGTGAGTTATGAAATTATTAAGCTTAAAGGGTAAAATGGTAATTAAAATCTTTAATCCTTAATTAAAACTTTAGGTTTAATAAAAAGTCAACAAGTAAAATATTTGATCCTAATCTGATTTGGATGATTGAAATTTAAATAATTAAAGGGTAGCAACCCATTAAATAATTTTAAAATGATTAAACTTTAATTAAATAATAGATTAAATTTGGAAGAATAATAAAATCGGAATTATTAAAATAAGGGATCTTTATTAGGAAGAGATTTATTCTTTAATTTAAAAATCCCTAAATTAATTATATCAACTAATACTCAATTTTTTAATTAAAATGATAACTCAAATTTAAAATATTAAAAGACTTAATTAAATTATTAAACTCTTTTGAAATTTCAATTAAAATTAAAAATAAAGTAAATTAAAGATAAATTAAATTAAAATTAAATTAAATTTAATAATTAAATTAAATTAAGACAAATTAAATTAAATTAAATTCAATTAAATTAAATTAAATTAAATAATTAAACTAAATTAAATTAAATAATTAAACTAAATTAAATTAAACAATTAAATTAAATTAAATTAAACAATTAAATTAAATTAAATTAAACAATTAAATTAAATTAATTAAAATTAAATTAAATTAAACTAAATAATTAAATTAAAGTTAAATCAAATCAAATTAATTAAACATCAAATCAAATTAAATTAAATTAAACTAAATATAAAGCAGCTTGAACACTATTCCAAATTTAAACCCTTTAACTTAAATCAAATCATTTGAATACTAATTTACCCTCGAAAGCTTTGATTATTATAACTCCTAAATGAAACATTAAATGGAGTGTTACTTCACTCATAGGATATTCAAATGTCCTAGTTCACTGAGCAAGTTAACAAGACTTGAAAACCTCGGACGATCGATTCATTTATATAATTAAATTCATTTGGACTTAAAACAATCCTAGAAATATTGAAAAGATGTTTAAGATCCTTCTTAAGCACTTCCTCAATATGATAGGATATTTATAAGAACAATTGAATTTGATTATTCTTTGATGAAGAAAATCGTCCTTAAACCAAAACCCAAAAAACCTAGACGTCATAGGAGATGACTAGCTATAGGATTAGGAATTTGGTAGAAAACCATAACCTTTCCCTTAGCTTTACCTAGAAACTTGTTTAAATATTCTAATTGTGTTTTAAGTGCAGCTTGGGATGACGGGAAGACCCTCCGTGTACGCTTTTATTTTATTGCGATTTACTTTCTTGCAATTTACTTTCTTGCAATTTACTTTCTTGCAATTTACTTTATTGCAAATGCATTTTACTTTTCTTGCATGATAAAACAACCGTTGCATGAAAACCCACACCTTTAGGATAGACCCTAAAACTGAAACCAAAACTAAGTTAAAAGTCATTGCAAGATAAAATTCACCGCCACAACATTTCAAAATATAAAACAACTCAAAATTTAATCACAAACAAAACACAAAACTACAATTACAACTAAATTAAAACGTCCCGTTGGATGATCGGGAATACCTCGGATGATGTAACCTACGTGTTGCTAACGGGATTTCCCACGGTCTAAATGAAAGTGTGGAACTCATTCAACTTGAGTTTAGCAAATTCATCCGGACTAAGTGAATCCGATAAAAATAATGATGCCGGAAGGATGGAACCGTGGGATCTTAACCGGTGTCGTTATAATCAACTTTAAGATTTGTTTTAAATAAAACATAAAAAACACCTGGAAATTAAGATTTTCTCTAAACCAAAACACTTTTCTCAACTCCCGATTTATGATTTCTAAAACTAAACCTCCGCAACAACAAGGAGCTCGGAGCATGGTGGGCAAGACGACCATCGTCATCGACGAAACCCGAGTCTACTTCAAGCAAAACTTTCCTAGAATTAAAACAACCAAGCCATAGGACTTCGAGGTAGCTTGCCTAGTGCAACATAAATCCTCAACTCTTCGTTAGGCATTTGCAATGCAAATTAAGCCCTAACCGGTCTTAGGATTCCGAGGTAGTCGTCCGATACGACAATAAACCCTCACATTTTCTAGGCTATTTGTTTGATTTTATCATACAAATATAAGCCCTAATTAATTAAAATTGGCAAGTTTGAAATATCAAATAAACATTAGGACTTTCCTAAATTCAAGACAAACAATAGGATAGTCGGGAAATTATCGAAGTTCACTTCGAATCAGTGATTTCTCCTACCTCTCTTCCTTCGGATTCACAAAACAAAATGTTCCAAAAATTTGATCCATTCCCTATTGAAACTCCAAAATTCAATCTTTGAAAACCTTAAACTTTGAAATTCTTGAGAGCAGAATCATCGATTATTATCGAGAGTTTTCTTAGGTGATTCCCGTCACTTAAGATGTAATTAACTATAGGGGCTTGCCCTTATAGGGAATTTTAAAGAACCTGTGTAATATAAACCCCGTTTGATACTTTCATATTAAGCGAGGGAATTTGTCGGCTTATAAAATTGGTTCGCAAACCAAACGGATGTCACAAAACTTCTAGTTTATTTGATCGAGCCCCACCATCAAGCGTGTCTATCCTTAGGGATAGATATACGGTTTGTGGTGCGGTGCTCGTTTATATAAACTATTTGGGGATGTGAGATCGGTTTAATCTCATATCTTAAAACTTTCAAATTTAAAAATTATTTTCAAAATCAAATACTACTTTCTAAATTATATATATTTAAATTAAATTTAAAATAAAAATTCGCCGCACAACTTCTGTTAGGCGACCACTTTTCAAAATAAAACACACAACCTAAAAATAATGCCGACAGTGTCCTTTGCTTTATGTTTTCTTTGTGTGCTTTGTTTGGTTTGTTTTTATGTTTTGGTGGTAGTATTTTGGAGCTTTTATATTATAGTAGTATTTATTTGACCTTATTTTATGACTTAGAGGAGTCGTAATGAAATTTTGGACATTTGGCAGACTTGTGCTTGTTGGCGCTTAAGCGCTGGAGTTATGAAACATGTGATAAATGAGGTTCTAGAAGCCTAGATCGTGGGGAAGTTATTTTGGAGTTTTTAAAAGTTGAAGGGTGGGTTTATGCACTTTTAAAATCTATAATAGGCCCTGGATTAAGAGAAACATTTGCCCCAAGTCCTATTTTCATTCCTGAGTCTTAAGAAGAGTGTTTTAAGTGCATCATGTCTTTCTGGGTGAACGAGATCAAGATGAAAGAGGGGCATGACAAGAGTAAGTTTATTAGTGTTAATGCTAAAGTGTTATTCAATGGATTTCTTACCGTTAGTATTCTGGGAATTGCAGAAAAGATTGCAATGATCGAAGCCCGAGTGACTTTAATCAAAGAAATGATTAATGAAAATAACGCACATTTGGAGCATATGGGATGGCAACTCAAAATGCAATTCAATCATACAAGTCACATGGAAGAAGCAGATAAGGCGATGTTCCTAAAGAACAAGTGGTTAGAAGAAGAACATGTAAGAGTCTTCAATCATCGCCCGTTCTATCAGATTTATATTCCAGAAGTGTCAAATGAAAATAATAGTGGTTTTGGATATATGCTACCTACTGGAGAGTGGAATTAAATGTTGGTTTTATCTTATGGTTTATTTTTAGTGTTCGATGTTTTAAAGTGTTTAATGTTTTATGTTTGTGTTCTGTCGTACTTTAATGTATGATTGTTATATCTTAGTGATGTAAACTTATCACTATGCTTATTGAGTCTGTTTGTACTTAAGGAATTTCATCCAAAGTGTTTGGATAGAAATTTATAGTTTGTATTAAGTGTGGTTTTATTTTAATGAATAAAAGTTTGTGTTTGTGTGAAATTTGATTGGAATTGATGGATATTAAAGTTTGAAATTGGAGTATTAGAGATTATTGAGTAAGAGACAATTATTTTGAGATGATTAAGGGTGAATAATTAAATGGTTTAGTGCATTTTCTTAATTGTGAAAATCTTGGCACTGTCGGCTAAGCACCAGATTTCGCGGCTAAGCGCTGAAGGCCTCGCGCTTAGTCGCCAGTTCGTGAAAATTGATTTTCAGCAGTTAAAACCCGAAATTCGCCATTTTTTTAACTTACCTGTCATCTTCAACCTCTAACTTTCGCGAAAAGGAGCCTAGGGCATCAACAATTTGGATCGTTTGAAGGCCGATTTCAACAAAAATTGTTAGATTTGGTTTCCTTAAGGTAAGAACACTACTCCTAAGTAAAATTTTTTGATTTTCACCATTTATTATGAGTGCATTTTGGAAAATTCTAAAATCACTATTCATGGTGAAAATTTGAGGAAAATAATGAGAAATTGCTTGGATTTAGTGGAAATTACGTTTCAAAGTTAATTTAACAAGTTTATTTTGATTTTGGAATTTATGATGAATTTTTCGTGAATTCTTAGAAATGGCTCCAAAGTTAAAGTGCTCGAGAGAAAAGATGAGATTTGATTCTGACAAGTTTGTTAGTGCAAGGGCTGAGGAATGATACAGTCACGTAAATTGATTCCTGAACGTGTGTTTTGTAAGCCTGGAGAGGTTATTGAGGAGATGATTACTAAAAGGAATTAGGAAAATTACTGCTACTTCTCAGCTGTTGCTGCTGTTTCTGTGGTCAGAGAGTTTTATGTAAACTTACCTACAACAGAAGAAAATTTGGTGACGGTGAGAAGGAAAGAAGTACATTTTACATCTGCGGTAATCAATGTATTTTTGGACTGCCTCGTGACATATTTTGTTTTTATTCGAACTATCATCCTATTGAGGGAGAGTTAGATGATATTATGGCATTTCTGACTGACGGGTTTATGGAAGATCACAAATGATAGAAGAGTAAATTTTCAAGCCTCTAAGTTAAATTTCATTTCTAAAGCTTGGCATTATTTTATCTCATCTAAGTTGTTGCCTTCAAGCCATACTAGTGAAGTTTTAAGAGAGAGAGCTGTTCTATTGCATACAACAAGAGAAGCCTATAGATATTGGAGCAATCATTTATGAGTACATTTTGAATTGCGCCAGATCTACCATTACTGCAGGTATAGGATTTCCTTCCTTGATCCATTTATTATATGAACTATCTGGAGTGAAATTTGAAACTTGGGAAGAGGTCCTTTAGCCTGTAAAATCAATTACTAGTGTAAACGTTGGAGCTTACACTGTAGATTCAGAATTTGGCTCGAGAGGAGGATTTGGTAGGGCTTCTACTACTTCTACTTCTGCTTCTGCTGCTTCTACTTGCCGTGCTACTACTTCGAGAGCTTCATCATATAGAGATTCACAGACTGGTTTGTTAAGTAAGATTTTGAAGAAGGTGAGTCTTACTCATGAGCATATTAGAGACATGGATGGTAAAATGGATAATATGGAAAGATATATTATAAAACATGATGAATAAGAGGAGAATTATCAACATTATTTGGATAGATTGTTCAGAGGTGATATGAGTGTTGAGATGCCCCCTCATCCATTCTACATACCTTATGTGACATTCAGAGATTGGAACGAGCAAGATGATGATGATGATGAGAATGATTAGTTGATTTGTTCTATGTGTTATTGAGTTTTTATTGATGAGTTGATGTATGTTATGTCTATTGATTTATTTTGATATTGTGTTTATTGTGTGAACTCTAGTAATATGCTAATTGTAGTTGGACTATTTTTGCATATTCAGATGTAGCTGTGTTGAATTGATATTCTATATGTTGTTTTGTGATATTTGTGTAGTAGTAAATGTTTTAATGTACATGTTGTGTCAGAGTTTTTATAGTGTGTACTTTAATTCCAAAATTGTTAGGAGAATTTGGAACACTATTAAAAACTATTATTTAAAACTGCATGTTTAAAAATCTTTTAAAAATCTACTACTACCATTTGTTATCTAGTATTGGTGTGACATCAGTTATTTTCAGTTTGTGTGTATTTGCTTTGAAAACCTCCACTATTGTAGAAGTCCTTTGAAATTTTGAATTTCCATTTAATAAAAAAAATTGAAAATTTTGAATTTGATTTTTTTTTACTCCTTTTTTTAAATTGTTATACTTGCATATTTAGGATATTAAGATTCCAGCAAGCATGTTATATTAGTTTTTAATTCTCACCCACGTATCATTTCTTAAGCTTAAATGTTTTCTCTTAACTAAAAATTAAAGTTTGAGGGAATTTTAAAAACAAAAATTTTCAAAAACCTAAAATTTTATTTGTTCTCAAGAAAACTTAAAATTAATTTGATTTTTGATTAAAAATAATTATGTATATGAAGTTATATTAGGGGAATAGAATTTTGAATATAGAAATGAATAAAAGAATTTAGTTAAATTTTTTTAGTAATAATGAAAAATTTAAAGTTCAAATTTTTTAATAAAGACGTGTTAAATATAGTTTAAATATCTTTAGTAAGAAATATTATATTTTTGGATAAATAGAAGATTTCACTTTTATTCTTTAAAGCTTAAATTTATTTATTGAGGAGTAATTTTCAAATACTGTTATTATGATTTTTAAGTGAAAGATGTATATCAGACCTTTATTTTAAATGGAATGGTGGAATTCAAAATCATTAAAGGCATATCCAAATATAGTAATCCTTGCATTATAAAAAAAAGAAAAGAAAAAGAAAAGAAAAAGAAAGAGAAAAAAAAGAGAAAAAAGTGAAAAATATTATGTAAAAAGGGAGGAGAAGCTTAAGGATTTAAGGGCCTAATCAAAAATTGGTTCCATACCTAAAGTATAAGATATAAGTTCTGAGAAAATATAAAGCTTAAGTTTATAATATAGTAAGTAAAATTATTTTCAAATAAAGATTTTTAAGTGAGAAAAATAAGTGTGTGCATCCTATATTTTGATAAATCTACAAGTATTTCTAAATTAGATAGAAAATTTATATTTTACATTATCCTTTACCTAAGAACTTTCTAAACATTAAGTTGGTCATAATTACTGAATTTTTTTCTAAATGGAATTATTCCATTTCTAGAACAAAATTTTGTTATCTTCCTAAGAAACTCATTACATAATTTGCATGCTAGAATTTTCTATGTAATTAAGAGTCACTTGAGGACAAGTAACATTTTAAGTTTGGAGAATTTTTATACACAAAAATATATAGTAATTTTATGCACATTTTTATACCTATTTTTGATGATATTGCACTTTAATGGAAAGTATTTTATATTTTTCTTGTATGTACGATAAAAAATAAGTGAATATGATGAAAGGAGCAAAATTGGATCAAATTTGGAGCAAAAAAATGAAGAAAATGAAAAATTGGACCTTGGCGGCTAAACTTCGCCATAGTTAAAAATCAAATTTTCTTCATTTTTTGTGTCAATTTCAAGGAGTGTTTGAAGCAACTTTTAGTGCTGACTTCCTTAATTTCCCATGGGCGGAAAATTTGAATGAAGGGATGCATCTTTTGGTGGATACGTTGAATCGGGACATAATTTGAAGAGATACCAAGACACCTATTGGTTATTATTAAAATTAAGTCATAAGAGTCTTTTTAGAGAGTCTTTTAGTGAGTCTAGTTCTTAAGAGTCATCTTTTAGTTTCAAAGAGCCTTTCCTAGTTTTACTTTCAATCTTTTATTGTTTATAGATTAGTTAGTTTAGTTTTAGAGGAAAAAGGTTTGGTGTGAAACTTTCTTTCCACCAATTTTTCTTTCATTCATTTATCTAGTTTTTATTGAAGTCTAAAGTCAGAGTTGAAGTCAACAGAGTTAGGTGCCAACCACTGTAGTGTTGTCCCGTGGAAAGTCAAGTTTGAAAGGAACTTTCGGAGTCTTGTGGAGAGGATTTTCAGATAAATGTTTACTTCTGTTTTCTATATTTAGTTTTTCTTGTTGTGTTTTCTTTATGATTTCTATTTTCAAATCAATGTGTGCTTGTGTTTTCTCCATGATTTCTGAGTAGTTTTCTTTATCTTTTTCTTTCTTAAATGAAGAAGTAATTAAATTATGTAGGATTGTTGTGGAATGTATAAGTATTTAAAGTTGGAATATGTTATGAAGATTTAATTCCATAAACTTAATTTATTTCTTAATTAGGCTAGTTAAGATGTTAAATTTGTTGTGAGATTATGTATGATCCAATGTGGTATTGTCTCAAACAACAAGTATAAATCACATGCAATTATATGGATGAGAATTGTAGTCCACATAATTAAATGCTTAGGAGATATGCTTTTAATGGGGAGTAAAATTAGAGGTCTTTAGAGTGACAGGCTAAAGCTCCCTAACTTGGTTTGATATTTTAAATTTTGTTATGAGAAGTTAGCCCCCAGATGGAGGGAATCGAGGGAACTCTAGAGTAAGAGCTGGTATCTTCTCTGCCTAACCAAGTTCAAGATTTTAAAATTTAAATTAACCAATGTTCTTTATAGAACCAAGTAAGGGTAAAGATTAAATTTGCTCTGATTTATCACAACACGTTTAAATACTTCCACAAGTCAAAGTTGGATTAGGTAAGCCAGGGGAGTTTAGTGGTGATGAACATTGGGTGATTTGATGGCTGGTGGCAAAGATCTCCCTAACTTAGTCCTTTTGGGAAGAAATTCCCCAATTCAAGGCACCCTTGGTCAATGAATCAGGTAGGTTGGGCTTGGTGGATCTAGCTTGGTTACTAGGGCTCAAATGTTAGCTGTGATGACCATGTTTTGGTCAATTTGAATATGTTTGGTAAAATTTGGTGTTTGGGTTCAAAATTTGGGTTTTGGTTTGGACTTAGGTGTAGGTTGGGTTTGGGTTAAAATTTGTGTCAAGTGATTGAACAAATTGGCTTGGATAATTGTCATGAGGAATTTTAAAAAGGAATTGGGTGATTTTGAATTGATATGGAGGTTAATTCAGTGGAATTTGGCTCATGGTCAATTTTGGGGCATCTGGGCTAGACTTGGGTTTAGATTGTGCTAGGGTTTGAATTTAGTTTAAATGATGGTTCAAATTGGTTCAAGTGATTTTGATGAAGAGTTTTGGGCATCAATTGGGTCAAAATTTGATCCATGAAGAAAAATACATATTTTTATGCCTTGATTTTTATCAATTTCTAAGGATATTATGCTTTAATGAAAGGTATTTTTATGTTTTTGGATGTAGGTGATGTAAAAAGGTCTAGAAAAGGAAAATGAGCAAAAGGGAGCAAAAATGGAGAAAAATACAAAAAGAAGAAAAAATATGGCATGGCGCCTAGGCGCCAGACTCGATACAGAAACTGTCAAGTTTTTGACGACTTTTGGACGGTTATTTTGACGGAGTGAGCAATTATTGGACATTCTAGAAGACTGGCAGTTGTTCCTTGATAATAGGATATGTGATACATTGCATTTGGACACTCCAAAATGGTTTTAAACGCGAAGAGGTGCGAAGAACTGGACGCGGTGTCCGGCGCCTAGGCGGCAGATTCCGGCGCCTAGGTGCTAGACCCACCTTCTAAAAGATTCATTGAATTTGGACATGTTTTGAAGAGGTGCCTCAAGGCAACCCTTGGAGCTTATAAATAGGAGTCCACTCCTTCAGATAAAATGGCCCCCATTCGCCCCACCCCCTCTAGCCTCCTTAGAGAGAGAAATCTCATTAGAGAGAGAGAGTCTAGAGAATTAGAGAGAGAAATTTAGGGCCACTTTTGTTTAGTTTAGTGAGTTTACTTTCAAGTTGTAGCATCTGGAGTTCATTACACTATAGAGTCAGGAGTCAGAAGATCTGTAAAAGGAATATTTGAGATAAGTATTTTTATATTTGATTAAAAGTTTATTTATTGTGTTTTGCTATTTATTTTCAATGTGTTATGAGTAGTTAGTTTACTTTCTTCCTTCAATCATGAAGAGATAGATAAGATAATATAAAGATTCGATGGAGAATTAAAATTCAAAATATTTTCAAAAACATTGTGATGACATTAATACCTGATCTTACTTTACTTTTTAAAATGGCCATTTAAATTGTTAAAACCTGTTGAAGAGTTTTGAAACCTTGAAGAAAAAGAACTCTTAACTTGTAAATGTCACATGAATCCTCGGGTAGTCGAAGGCCATGTGCGGGCTATTCAAGGTGAAGTGCAAATAAATAGGAAGATAAGATTTAAAGGGCGTAGAATTGATAAGTTTTTAGAGTGACAGACTAAATTCTTATAATTTGATTTAAAGATCAGGAATGGGTCACTAGTAGGGCCACCATAGTCACCCTTGGACATCTTGTAGTGAGAGACTAGATTAACCCATTACTACTAACAATACATCCGGACCTGATCTATAAGTTCACCAATGTTCTTTGCACCTGGATCAAAGGGTAAAGAATAGGAATGCTTCTATTTGGCACAATACCATAAATCAAATTCTCCAATGAATATTAAATTATTTTAAAATTCTTGGATTAATTGAAGGAAAGAAAGTTGTTATTTTATATAGTTTTCATAAATCATTCTCTTAGTATTGTTTTCTTTAATTGCATCTAGTAAATTAATAGTAATTTATAGTTAATTTAAAGGATAAAAAGATATTTTTAAAATATAATATTTAGAAAATTTATTTCTATAATTTTTCCCTGTGGGATCGATACTTGGGTTATAATAGAAACCCTATATTACTTAAAACGATACGTATACTTACGTAGTTCCCATAGTTTAATTTCTAAAATTTACAATATTTTGACTTATACACTAGCCACTTATTATAAATTGGGTCAAGCTTTGGCCATCTTTTGGAAGCACATATTACTGTGTTACATGCGGTCGAGTCATGTTTTTAGCGCCGTTGCTTGGGACAGAAATAAAATAGTTATAAATTTCGTAAAAAAATATTATATTTCTAAAAATATAAAAATATAAAAAAAATTTAAAATATAAAATATAAAAAATTGTATTTTATTCCATGTTTTATGTGAAGATTTGGTTCTGAAAGATTAATACCTTTGAATTCTAAATTAGAAAGAACGATTAGAAAAATTAAAAAGAGAAAACAAATTCAAAAATTTCAAGAAATTGCTACTTTACAAAATCCAATTGAACTTAATGATCAAAATGTTTATAAACCATTAAGGGATTATGCTAACCCTACAGTTAAAGAACTTCATAGTAGTATTCAAATACCAACTAGATGCTAATTCTTTTGAACTTAAATTGTCTATTATTCAAATGGTGCAAAACAATCAATTTGGTGGAACACCAAATGAGGATCCAAATTTATATCTTGTTAGTTTTTTAGAACTTTGTGCTACCTTTAAATATAACAATGTTTCTGATGATGCTATTAGACTTAGACTCTTTCCTTTTTCTTTAAGTGATAAAGCAAATATGTGGTTAAACTCATTAGCGACTGGTTCTATTAAAACATGGGCTGAAATGGCACAAAAATTCCTTGCTAAATATTTTCCTCCTTCTAAAACTGCTAAATTAAGAAATGATATTACTTCGTTTAGTCAATTTGACGGGGAGACAATATATGAAACTTGAGAAAGATCTAAAGAACTACTAAGAAAATGTCCTCATCATGCTTTACCTGATTGGTTAATTATTCAAACATTTTATAATGGATTAATTGGATCTTTAAAATCAATTTTTGATGTCATTCACTGAGGTTCTTTAATATCTAAATCATTTCAAGAAGCTTACACTTTAATTGAAGAAATGGCTAATAACAATTTTCAATGGCCTTCCGAAAGGATTAATCCTAAAAAGATGACAAGTATTCACGATAATGAAGCCTTTTCTATTTTAGCTTCACAAGTAGCAGCAATGTCTAAGAAATTAGATAGTTTTGCAATTAATATTTTGCAAAATAACTCTGCTATTATTGAAGATTCTCAAACTATTGAAACTTTACAAGCTATTGCAAGTAAAAATAATCCTTATTCAAATTATTATAATCCTGGGTGGAAAAATCATCCTAATTTTAACTGGAATAATTCACAACAACAATGGGGAAATAATCAATCTCATCCCACTTGAAATTGGAATAATCAAGTTAATCCAAATTTTAAACCTCCTGGATTTAATAATCAACCAAAAAAGTTATCAATAGAGGAATTAATATTACAAATGAATAATCAATTACAAAATCAAAATACCGCTATTCGTAATATTGAAAATCAAATGGGGCAAATTGCTACTTTAATTAATAACGTACATGTAGGAACACTTCCTAGTAATGTTGAAATTAATCCAAAGGAAACTGGAAAAGAACATGAACAAGCTAAAAGCCGTGCAACTTAGAAGTGGAAAGGAATTAAAAGAAAGAATGCGTAATGAAATTGAAAAAGAGATTGAGGTTGAAGAGAATGAAAAACCTTAAGAAATTCTCTCTCCTAGTCAAGATCGATCGTTATACTCCGTTAATGTGGAAGTTGAAAACCACCACCACCTTTTCCTCAAAGACTTAAACAACAGAAACTCGATCATCAATTTTCTAAGTTCTTTGAAATTTTTAAGAAACTTACTATTAATATACCTTTTGCTGAAGCTTTGGAAAAAATGTCAACTTACGCAAAATTTATGAAACATATTTTAAGCAAGAAACAGAAATTTGAAACTTTTGAAACTGTTGCACTAAGTGAAGAATGCAATGCAATAATTCAAAAGAAATTACCTGAAAAGCTTAAGGATCCTGGAAGTTTCACTATACCCTGTGCTATTGGAGAAAAATTTTGTGGAAAAGCTTTATGTGATTTAGGAGCAAGTATTAATCTCATGTCATTTTCTATCTTTCGAATATTAGGTTTAGGAGATATTACTCCCACCACTATAACCCTTCAGTTAGTTGATAGATCTATCACTTATCCTAAAGGAGTTATAGAGGATGTACTTGTTAAAGTGGATAAATTTATCTTCCCTGTAGATTTCATAGTACTTGATATGGAAGAAGATAAAGAGATACCTATTATTTTAGGGAGACCTTTTCTAGCTACCGGACGAGCTATGATTGATGTGCAAAAAAGAGAACTAACCATGAGAGTTAATGATCAAGAAATTAAATTCAATCTTCTTAAATCAATGAAGTACCCTGATAAAGAGAAATGTTATCGAATGGATATAATTGATTATTTAATTGAAAAACATTATCAAGAAAATTGTAAAGTCATTTCTGAAGAAAAATTTGAATTTTTAACTCGATGAAGATGAAGTTGTGGAAGAAGAAGAGACTTATTTTATAAAAGATAATTGGGAAACTTTAGACATAACTCAAAATGATATACTTTTACCATCAATAGAAAAAGCCCCTAAACTTGAATTAAAAATGTTACCTTCCCATTTAAAATGTGTTTTTTGGAAATTCATTAACTTTACCTGTTATTATTTCTTCTGAACTTAGTACAGATCAAGAAGAAAAACTAATAGGTGTGTTAAAGAATTATAAGAAAGCTTTTGGTTGGACTATTGCTGATATAAGAAGAATAAGCCCTTCCATTTGCATGCATAGAATCTTAATGGAAGAAAATTTTAAACCAACTATACAATCACAAAGACGATTAAATCCTATCATGAAAGAGGTTGTTAAAAAAGAAATTATTAAATGGTTAGATGCTGGTATTATTTATCCTATTTTGGATAGTCAATGGGTAAATCCTTTTCATTGTGTTCCGAAGAAAGGAGGAGTAACTGTCAGTGTTAATGATAAAAAAGAACTTATCCCTACGAGACAAGTTACTGGATGGTGAATCTGTATTGACTATAGGAAATTAAATAAAGCCACTAGAAATGATCATTTTCCTTTACCTTTCTTGGATCAAATGCTTGATAAACTAGCTGGACACTCATATTTTTGTTTCCTGGATGGATATTCTGGTTATCATCAATTACTTATTGCTCCTGAGGGCCAAGAAAAGACAACATTTACAAGTCCTTGTGGAACATTTACTTTTAGAAGAATGCATTTTTGTTTATGTAATGCACCTGCAACTTTCAAAGATGTATGATGTCAATATTTTGTGATTTGATTGACAAAGGAATTGAAATATTCATGGATGATTTTTCAGTCTTTGGAACTTCTTTTAAATCTTGTTTGGAAAACATTTCCAAAGTTCTAAAAAGATGTGAAGAAACAAATTTAGTTCTTAACTGGGAAAAATGTCAATTCATGGTCAGAGAAGGCATTGTACTTAGTCACAAAGTATCACAAAAAGGGATGGAAGTTGATCAAGCAAAAGTAAAAATTATTGCTGAATTGCAACCACCTACTACTGTTACTGATGTGAGAAGTTTTCTAGGTCATGCTGGATTTTATAGAAGATACATAAAGGATTTTTCTAAAATTACTAAACCTCTTTGTCATTTATTAGAAAAAGATGTAAAATTTGAATTTAATAAAGAATGTATTAATGCTTTTAATATTCTTAAAGAAAAATTAATATCTGCACCTATCATTGTTGCACGTAATTGGGAGAAATCTTTTGAATTAATATGTGACGCAAGTGATTTTACAATTGGAGCTGTATTAGGACAAAAATATGAGAAAATTTTCAAAGTTTTTTATTATGCTAGTAAAACTCTCACTAAAACACAAAGAAATTACACTACCACTGAGAAAGAGCTTCTAGCTATAGTATATGCCTTTTATAAATTTAGACCTTATCTTCTTGGTACTAAATGCATAGTTCATACTGATCATTCTGCTATTAAATATCTATTATCTAAGAAGGATTCTAAACCTAGATTGATAAGATGGGTTTTACTTCTACAAGAATTTGATTTTCAAATAGTAGATAGAAAAGGAACTGAAAACCAAATTGCTAATCATTTGTCTAGAATTAAAAATGATATTATTTCGGAAGAAAATATAAATGAGAAATTTCTTGATGAATCTTTATATGCTATTCAAGAATATAAAACACCTTGGTATGCTGATATTGTTAATTATTTAGTTAGCAATATTTTGCCTTATGACTTAGATAACAAATTTATTAAGAAATTTAAATATTATGCTAAATCTTATATCTGGGAAGAAGCTCATTTATTTAAAATTGGAAAAGATTCTATGATTCGAAGATGTGTACCTTATAAAGAAACTTTTGCTATTATTCAAAAATGTCATGATTCCGATTTTGGAGGACACTTTGGCATGGATAAAACTGCATTTAAAATTTTAAATTCTGGATTTTATTAGCTTACCTTATTTAATGATGTGAGACATTATGTGAAAACATGTGATCGATGTCAAAGGATGGGAAATATATCTTGGATGAATGAAATGCCCTTAAACTATATTTTGGAAGTTGAAATTTTTTATATATGGGGTTTAGACTTTATGGGACCATTTGTTCCATCATTTGGAAAAAAATTATATTTTATTAGCAGTTGATTATGTTTCAAAGTGGATTGAAGTTGTTGCTTTACCAAACTGTGATTCCAAAAGTGTTTCTAAATTTTTAAAGAAATGATATTTTCAAGATTTGGAATGCCTAAGGTAATTATCACAGATGGTGGAAGTCATTTTAGGAATATAAAAATTCAATCATTACTACAAAAATTTGGAATCAAGCATAGAATAGCAACTACTTATCACCCACAAACAAGTGGAATGGCTGAAGTATCAAATAGAGAAATTAAAAGAATTCTAGAGAAGACTGTTAATCCTAAAAGAACTGATTAGGTTGATAGACTTGATTCTGCATTATGGGCTTATAGAACAGCTTATAAGACTCCTATCGGGATGTCACCTTACCGGTTAATTTATGGTAAACATTGTCACTTACATGTAGAACTTGAGCATAAAGCTTATTGGGCGATAAAGGAGTTTAATTTTAATTTGAATAAAGCAGGATAAAAGAGATTGTGGCAATTAAATGAGATGGAAGAAATAAGAAATGAAGCATATGAAAATGCGAGGATTTATAAAGAGAAAATGAAGTTGTTACATGACAAGAAAATTTTAGGAAAAGTTTTTGAACCTGGACAAGAAGTATTACTGTTTAATTCCCGTTTAAAACTTTTTCTTGGAAAATTAAGATCTAAATGGATTGGACCATATATAGTTGAGAAAGTATACCATTATGGAGCTGTGGATATTAAAGATCCCAAAACATGAAAAATTTTTAAAGTAAATGGATTAAGATTGAAGCCTTATTTGGGAGACATTAAAAAGATTTATAAAGAGGCTTATAAATTGAGTCAACCTGATTAAAGATTTACTTAAGTCGGGCCGATGACGTTAAACCAAGCGCTTTGTGGGAGGCAACCCATATTTTTCTTTTGTTTTGAGTGTTTTTGTGTTTTAATGTAAGGTTATGCCTCGATCTTGATTAATTTTATATTACTTTAGAAAAATTTGATGCTTATAAATCTTTATTGACTTAGGCTGAATATTATTTTAAAATATGTAAATTTAAAAATTAGATTACTCTATTTTGAATATGAGTAAAAAGGAGATCAAGTTAACCTTCATTATGATTGCTTACGATGTGAGTTGTTGAGTCTAAATTACTCTTACCAGTATAGTATACCTATCTTGGAGAACGAAATTTTGAAATTTGACGATTAGGTGAAACAGAGTTAAACATAGTTCCGGTGCCTAGGCGCCAGAATTCGGCACCTAAGCGCCAGAATCAACTATGTATCAATAGGTCCGGCGCTTAAGCTCCAAGGTTACTGGGACGTGCAAAAAACCAAAATTTTCAGTTTTTCACACGATTTTCCCTTATAAATCAACCTATTCTCTTCCCTAACCATCAAGCAATAAGAATTATGTCCCTTGCACTTCATTCTTGAGAGATTTAAGAGAATTTTGAGGAAATGGAAGGAAGAAATCATGGAGAAGAAGTTAGAGACAAGGTTTCTAAGGACCTCAACCCTACTTCAATGGTTTCATCACTGTAAGTTTAGAAAAAATCTCTAGTCATTTGGATAAGTTCAAGTGGATTTTAAAAGAATTGGAGATCGCCTTCATGAGATGTTTCATCAGATTGAACATCTAGAATGGCAGATGAAACTTCAATTTAATCATTTTGCGGCTTATCAAGATGCTCAAGTTGAAATGTATGCAAAGAACAAGTAGATTGACGAAAAGACGACTAAGGATTTCCCGAGAGCGTTAGTGATCTTTCCAAGTAGAATTCACAATTTCCCTTGTGAAGATTGAATATTCTGGTAATGGGTTAGTTATTATATGGTTTGTTGAGTCATTGTATCGATTTAGAGAATCAATTGTGTTTGTTTGTGTATTTGTTTTCATGTTCAATGTGTGTTGTTTTTGCTTAGAAATTGTTATGTTTGAGTGTGTATTAGGAACTTGAATCAACTATAATACTTATCTGGAATGTATTGAGTCAACATTGAAGATTATGAATGGAATTTAGAGAGTTTGATATAAACTTAGTGTTTGATTGGTGGATTTAATATTTAATTTTTAAAATTTTTGGAAAATGTTTTGGAAGTTAGAAACTGAAGCCCTACTCTAATAAGAGTAATTGGAAGTTGAATTTATGAATTTTGGTGGAAAATTAAATTTAAAAATATTTTTTTGTGAAAGGAGAGTCTGGAGCCTAGGCGCCAGAATTCGGCGCCTAAGCGCCGGTTCGGCCTGCTACCCGAAAATTACAATTTAAACCCCCAAAAGCCATTTTTGACGTCTAAGCTTCATCTTCCCCATTTTCACGAAAATACACCCTTTGGATCCATTTTGAGGTCAATACATTAAGGATTTGAGCGCGAAACCACTCGATTTCATCGTCTCAAGGTCAGATCTACACTTTAAACCATTTATTTTGATTTTCACCATAGATTTTCCTAGTTTTTGCTAAGAACCGAAATTTTGAATTTTTTTTTGATTTTTAGTGATTTCGTTGGATTTTTAAACTTATTTTAAGTTTTATAAACTTAAAATGAGTTTAAATCTTTGATTCCTAAATTTGTTCTCGTTTGCTTTCACATTTAGATGACTCCAAAATCTAAGCGCGGGAAGGGATGAGAAAATTTTGATAGCAGCAAATTTCCAACTGCGGATGCACATTTTCGTTTCCACGAACTTTCGTCGTCGAGAAAGTTCATCTCGGAACGAAGTTTCTATCATCCTGGGGAGATGATCGAAAACACTATCGTTGCGCACAATTAGCAACGATTTTGTTACTTCACTTCTATTGCTGTTATCCCGGTTGTTCGAGAATTTTATGCAAATTTTCTGGATGTTGAAGATTCTAAAGTCTTTGTTAGAGGAATCGGAGTAGGATTTACTCCAGAAAGAATCAACATATTCTATGGCCTTCCACCGACGATTGAGTGTTATTATTCTAGATTATCACCATCTGAGGGTGATTTGGATATGATTATTGCCTATTTGATTGACGATACTGGATCTTGGAAGATCAAGAATGGCAAAAGGGTAAATTTCAAATCTTCTAAGCTAAATGGTATTTCAAAAGCATGGCACTATTTCATTTATGCGAGATTGTTACCTTCCAATCATCTGAGTGAAGTGACTAAAGATCGAGCGATCTTGAATTACTACATTCAGGAGAGGAAGCCTATAGACGTTGGCAGTATTATTTATGAATCTGTGGATTCTATTGCGAGATCCAGCACTGCTATTGGATTAGGATTTCCTTCTTTAATTTATTCGTTATGTGTTAATGATGGAGTCAGTGCTGATATTTCTGAGGAGAAGTTAAAGACTGCCAAGCCAATTGGTCAGGAGAGTGTTAGTATCTATGATCGTCTTCGAGGGAAGAGATCGACCGCTCCTTCTACTTCTGCATATACTCCAGGTAGACCTTCTACTTCTCGCCCTTCTACTTCTGCTGAGCCACCATCTAGTTTTTGGGAGTCCATGCATGATCAGTTTTTAGAGCAACAGCGAGGAGTTGTTTCGGACTCACCGGCGAGATAGACACTATTGACAAGAAACTAGATCATCTTTCTGACTATACTCAGAGGAAGATTAGTTACAATGCAGAGTACGATGAAGCCCTAGTCAGATTTCTGAAGGGTGAACATGATGTGAGTTTCCCTACTTTTCCTAGCTTTATACCATTTATTGATCCTAAGGACGTTGAGTTTTCCTTTGGTGATGATGATGACGATGAGGCGACAGCTAGTGATTAGTAGTAGAGAGATCTTTATGTAGTGCTACTCTGTTGTTAGTTTGTTTTGTTTGGATTGTTTGTTAGTTTTATGCTTGATGTATTTGTTTAGTTTATGTACTTGTGTATATGGATTCTGTGGTTAAAATATTTTTAGTATATTGTGTTGAGACTGATGTTAGAGTTAACTTATATGTTTGTTTTAGTACTCTGTTTAGTACTTAGTAATTTTGCTCTGCTTTAATTTTGTTTCAAATTTAGTATAATAAAAAATTAGCCTGCTTACTTTTTTATACATGCAAAAATTTTATCTTAATTATTCATAAAAGCATGTTTAGAAAGTTAATTTTTCTTTTTAAGATTTTTTTTTCATACTTATAAAAATTCTTATGATTTTCTTTCTCTCATACTTTCAAAATTTTCATAGTGTACCAAAACTTAAGTTTGGGGGAAGGGAAATACATTCAAATTTAAATTTTATTTGTCCTTAAAGAGTTAATATTTTCTTAAAAATAAGAACTTTTTAACATAACTTAAGGAATTAAGAATTTATTTGAGACCACTTTTATTTTTGAAATTATAAACAATTTAGTGAAATTAACTAAAGTTTTACTAACTTTGATTGATTTTAAGAATATAATTATTTAACTTAAGGAAGAATAAGATTAAAGAATTTTTCTATTCATGATAGAAATGATAGAATTTAGAAATATTAAGTAATAAAAAATTATCACTTGAAAAAGAAAAGATTGGAAATATTTTTGAATTCTTATTTATGTTATAATAATTAAGTGAAAATGTATAAGTTTTAAAAATATAAGTTAAGGATAGTGAAGTTCAAAACCATTAACAGGCTATCCAGATATAGTAATCCTATATATATATATATATATATATATATATATATATATATATATATATATATATATAAGAGTAGAATCTCGAGGAAATGTCTAATCAAAATCGGCTTCACTTGAATTATCTTATAGGAAGAAAACTAGTTACATATCTTACTTAATTTTTATACATGAATATTCATTTAAAAACGATTTTTTAAGAAAATCTTTTTCTTGTAAATAATCTATGAGATCTTAATATAATAAGCTTCTATTATTTTCAAAATGAATGAAAAGTTTGAAATCTTATGATTTAGTAGTTGAATATTCTTTAAATT
The DNA here is from genome assembly GCA_022702705.1 of Papilionanthe hookeriana x Papilionanthe teres. Taxonomy (NCBI): domain Eukaryota; kingdom Viridiplantae; phylum Streptophyta; class Magnoliopsida; order Asparagales; family Orchidaceae; genus Papilionanthe; species Papilionanthe hookeriana x Papilionanthe teres. The sequence continues at coordinate 157,485,863 of CM040425.1, forward strand.
CTTAAAATTAAACCTAGTTAGTGAAATTAGGTTAATAATTTACTAAAGACTTTATAAAATAAAAAATTATAAGGAATCTTAAATATTTATCTTTTATTCCAAAGGTTATATTTTATATAGTAAAAAGAGTTACTTGAGGACAAGTAAAATTTAAGTTTGGGGGATTTTGATCCATGAAGAAAAATACATATTTTTATGCCTTAATTTTTATCAATTTCTAAGGATATTATGCTTTAATGAAAGTTATTTTTGTGTTCTTGGATGTAGGTGATGTAAAAAGATCTAGAAAAGGAAAAGGAGAAAAAGGGAGCAAAAATGGAGCAAAATACAAAAAGAAGAAAAAAATATGGCCTGGCGCCTAGGCGCCAGAATTTGGCGCCTAAGCGCCAGACTCGATACAGAAACTGTCAAGTTTTTGACGACTTTTAGACTGTTATTTTGACAAAGTGAGCAATTATTGGATATTCTAGAAGACTGGCAGTTGTTCCTTGATAATAGGACCTGTGATACATTGCATTTGGACGCTCCAAAACGGTTTTAAACCGAAGAGGTGTGAGCCAAAGCGAAGAGGTGCGAATAACTAGACGCGGTGTCCGGCGCCTAGGCGCCAGACCGACCTTCTAGAAGATTCATTGAATTTTGACATATTTTGAAGAGGTTCCTCAAGGCAACCCTTGGAGCCTATAAATAGGAGTCCACTCCTTCAGAGAAAATGGCCCCCATTCGCCCCACCCCCTCTAGCCTCCTTAGAGAGAGAAATCTCATTAGAGAGAGAGAGTCTAGAGAATTAGAGAGAGAAATTTAGGGCCACTTTTGTTTAGTTTAGTGAGTTTACTTTCAAGTTAGTAAGCATCCGGAGTTCATTACACTCGTGGAGTCAGGAGTCAGAAGATCTGTAGAAGGAATATTTGAGATAAGTATTTTTATATTTGATTCAAAGTTTATTTATTATGTTTTGCTATTTATTTTCAATGTGTTATGAGTAGTTAGTTTACTTTCTTCCTTCAATCATGAAGAGATAAATAAGATAATATAAAGATTCGATGGAGAATTAAAATTCAAAATATTTTCAAAAACATTGTGATGACATTAATACCTGATCTTACGTTACTTTTTAAAATGGCCATTTAAATTGTTAAAACCTATTGAAGAGTTTTGAAACCTTGATGGAGAAGAACTCTTAACTTGTAAATGTCACATGAATCCTTGGGTAGTCGAAGGCCATGTGTGGGCTATTCAAGGTGAAGTGCAAATAAATAGGTAGATAAGATTTAAAGGGCATAGAATTGATAAGTTTTTTAGAGTGGCAGACTAAATTCTTATAATTTGATTTATAGATCAGGAATGGGTCACTAGTAGGGCTGACCATAGCCACCCTTGGACATCTAGTAGTGAGAGACTAGATTAACCCATTACTACTAACAATACATCCAGACTTGATCTGTAAGTTAGCCAATGTTCTTTGCACCTGAATCAAAGGGTAAAGAATAGGAATGCTTCTATTTGGCACAATACCATAAATCAAATTCTCCAACGAATATTAAATTATCTTAAAAATCTTGGATTAATTGAAGGAAAGAAAGTTGTTATTTTATATAGTTTTCATAAATCATTCGCTTAGTATTGTTTTCTTTAATTGCATATAGTAAATTAATAGTCATTTATAGTTAATTTAAAGGATAAAAATATATTTTTAAAATATAATATTTAGAAAATTTATTTCTATAATTTTCCCCGTGGGATCGATACTTCGGTTTTAATAGAAAACCCTATATTACTTGAAACGATACGTATACTTGCGTAATACCCCTAGTGTGTAAAGTAATTTCTAAAATTTACAATATTTTGGTTTATACACTAACCGCTTATTATAAATTGGGTCAAGCTTTGGCCATCTTTTGGAAGCATATATTAGTGCGTTACTTGCGGTCGGGTCAAAATTGTAGGGTTATGAAGTTCAATTTGGTGACATTTGGATCTTAGGGTAAAATTGGGTGTTGCTTTAGGTTGCATGTGGGTGAGACCGAGCTTGAATTTGGGTCATGTTAATGTTCCATTTTATCTAAAGGAGTGTCATGAAAAGTTTGAAATTCAAATTTGGGGAAATTGGGTTCACCATGGGATTCAATTTAGTGGGATTTGGGAATTTGGGCAAAATTGGGGATTATAAATTAGGTTTGAAATTTGATTTCGAAATTTTCTCAATTGGGCTTTAATTTGGTTTTAATTGGGATTGGATATGATGAATTTTGATTGAGAATTGAAATTGGGTGAGATTGAAGTCAAATTGGTGGAAATTTTAGATGATTTGGGCATTTTGGGCCTTTAAGGGCAATTTGGAGATTTTTGGTTAATATTGGCCAATTTGGTCAAACTTTAGTGTAATTAGGGTTAATTTATTTTTTAAAATGCTTTTGAGGACAATTGGAGTGATTTTGGAGATTTTGGGAATTTTTGAATTTTTAGGGTATGAAGGGTATTTTACTAATTTTGAGTATTTTGGGCAATTTGAGTGGTTTGGAATGGTTTTAAATGATTTTTTAAGATAGTTTGAGATTTTGAGAATTTGGACAATTTTGGGAATTTTGGGAATATTTTGGGTTTAGAGGTATTTTGGTAATTTAGGAAAGTTGGGGCCAATAAGGGTCAAAATTTAGAATTTAGCAAAATTGGGATTAATTAAGAATGTTAATCGTGAGGTCACCCTATTTGAGCCATGGACCAAGGGAAATCCCATTTTGGATCCTCCATGTATTGGTCTTAGCCAAAGGTAGCCTAGGGCTAAGCGATTAGGAGACCACCCACAAGAGTTTCCAAAAGAAGCTGGGAACCAGGTTGAGCATGTTTGGTTTTAGGATTTTGGGCTGTGAGTGAGAGTGTGGGGTTCAAGTGTGTGTGTGTGTGCAAGAATAACCCTAAGGCCAGGAAATTCTATGGGAACTTGCCTTGAGCTCTCTCATGTTTGGCCCTCATCCTACTAAGTGCTAGAGGTTAGAACTAAACATATGGAACTATAAGAAAAGTAAAGAAGTGTTTGGAATTTCTAATGGGGTAGGGTTCCATCACTAGTCCTTTAGGATAGTCAATAGGACAGTCCTATGGATAGATCTAAGGCTCCTAAGGAAGAAAGACTAGAACTAAAAAAAATAAGGTCAACAAATGGACCCCCAATAGGTGTGTTGTGTCGGACAACCACACCCCGCGTATTGGCGTTCACCAAAGAGATTAATAAACAAACACAAACATCTAAGGCAACATGCTTAGATCAAAATGTAGAATTGAGCGAGAATCACTTCTGTTGGGGAAAACACAGGAATTGCTTCAAATTGTAGCTGTGAATTCAAGTCACCAGACTTGAAAGAAACTACACTCAATAGGGATTTATAAGACAGGATGTCTCATGAATCCACAGAGGTGACCATCAAGATTTCTTATCAAAAACCTGACGTTCGTGACAAACTCAATTGGTGAGGATTTCGATTTAGTTTCAATTCAGATTTAGGTTTTAGATTTCAGTCTAAATTTTTATGATTTAACGAAGCTTAAGCTGTGAAAAGTTGCGAAGAAGGAGTGTTACATTGGGAAGGAAAGCTTTGGGATTTACATCCCACCCAAGAGGTAACAAAAGTGCTGAGATGTGAATCAGTTACCTTGTTTTATCTAAGGGGGTCTCACACCAATCCTGAAGTATTGATAATGTCACATCAGGAAGGAAAGCCCGGGGACTCACATCCAACTGAAGAGATGACGAGCTACAATGGGAAGGAAAACTCAGGGACTCACATCCAACCCAAGTAGCAATGAAGAGGAGCCAGAATTTTGGTACTGGCCCCAAAATGGGAATTGAAATTAAGGTTCCAACCCCAGGATGAGAACTGGAATTTAGGTATTAGCCTCGAAAAAGGAAATGTTACATTAAGAAGGAAAGCTTAGAAACACACATCCAACCTAAGAGGTAGCGAAGGGGAGCCAGAATGTAGATTCATGTCCCAAAATGGGAATGAAAATTAGGTACTAAACCTTGTATGAGAATTGAAATTTAGGTACCATACTAGAAGAAAGAACATCGCATTAGGAAGGAAAGCTCAGGGACTTACATCCAACCTAAGAGGTGAAGAGCTACATTAGGAACAAAAGCTCAAGGACTCACATCCAATCCAAGAGGTAGCAATGGGGAGCCAGAATTTAGGTATTAGTCCCAAAATGGTTATTGGAATTTAGGTACCAACCCTGGGATTAGAACTAGAATTTGGTACTAGCCTCAGAAAGAGAAGCGAAATTTAGGTACTGATCTCGAAAGATGGGAATCAGAATTTAAGTGCTGATCTCAAATGATAAGAACTGAAATTTAGGTACCAGCCTCGAAAAAAAAATCAGAATTTAGGTACCAATCTCGAAGGGATTAGAAATAAAATTTAGATACCAGTCTTGGAAAGATCGTGGATGAAGAAGAATTATGGAATCTTGCAATTTGTGGGAACTTTGAAATTTGTAAGAAGGTTTTGTAACATTGTGAAGTTTCATAGAAGCTTGCGGAAGACTACATTTGTGGAAAGTGAGGTTGTGAAGTCAAAATGAATGAAAGGAGAGGGACTCGTGAAATGCACAAAGAACGTAGAATCACAAAATGTGAGAGAAAATCGAGCTCTTGGAAGAATGTGCTTATAATTTTTCTTCTTGTTTGTTTTTATTTTCCTTTTATTACTATATCATCATTTTTTTCTAGAACATTTCTCGATTTTTATTTTCTTTTATCCCTTTTTAATTTCGAATTTTTTTAATCTTATCTATTTTTAAATTTTATTTGTATCGTTCTTTGTTCGTTATAATTCAGGACCAACACATGGTCCTGCAGCTTTCTTTTATCAATCACATAAATTGTTGGGAATTCCAAGAAGACATGTTGAAATACAAAATGAACATTGTTGATTCTGCTTTGAAAGCATATTACAATTGATCATAGACTGAAATCATTGAAACAAAGTCATGAATACATCTGAATTGGAACTGTAATCTACTAAAGGTTTTTTTTGACGTGTGATGCAGACTTTTAATATTGCAAGAACTTATGAACTCAGATTTATATATTTTTATAATGATTTTGTAAATTCCAAACATTCAATGCAAGTCGTATCGTATCAAGTAATACAGGGCTCTAATGGAGTCCTGGTTATCGATCCCACAGGGAAGCAACGATTCTTACAATAGATAATGTAATACTGAAATCCAATACTCAAATTGCAATTAAAGCTTAATGTTTACTACTACTAACAAGATGCAGAGAACAGTAACAATTAAACTGCAATTACTTCTAATATTTTTAAAATAGAATTAACTAACAGACACACACTAAGCTATGTATTTGAAAGATTTTGATTGTTGACCTCATTTTTGATGAGGTCTTCTCTTCTTCTTTTTAGTACTTAGGATCTAGCCTTAGGCTTTTCCTTTGACTATCTTAGAGGATTAGAATTGGGACCCACCACCTAGAATTTCAAACCACTTCATAGCTCCCCGCAAACTCCACAAACTCGACTCGTAGACCCCTAATCACCTAGAGGGTTGAAATCAAATGTGGAAGTTTAAAGGATGAGTTCCTATAGAAATCTTTGGCCTTAGGATCGCCTCAGGTGGCTGTGTCCGGTGAAGGCCGACTTACACACACCTTACACTTATACACTACACTTTCACACACCTCCTAAAACCACACCCATACCCAACTTGACTTCCCGACTCATAAAGTTGATTCATATGGATGGTCCTTAACCCCTAAGCCCTTGGCTAAGAGGGTTAGGAACAACATAGTGAATGCCTCAAATGAGTCCCTTCATGGCTCATGTGGGCTTTATATGGCTTCATGGCTCAACCAAAATGTTTTCATTCCACTTACATTTACCCAATCTTCAATTTTCTAAATTTTCAATTTTTGACCCCAGGGGCTCCGGACCCGCCTAACCTACCAAATGCCCTTGAAACTACCTAAAATTTGCAAAATCACCTAAATTACCCAAAATTCCCCAAAATCATTCCTAAACAATTCCCTCCACTCAAATTGATCATCCATAGCCAAAAATACAAAAAATTCCAAAAATACCCTCCAATACCCTCCAAATACCCAAAATGCCCCTCTTGACCCAAAAATCCAAAAATTTAGAAAATTCCCAGAAAATTCCAGAAAATCCCAACTATTCCTAATTTCATTTTGTCTAACTACACCATGGGCCAATTTTGTCAATTTACCCCACTTTTGTAGAAATCCCCAATTTGACCCATTTTAACCCAAAATGAACCCAATGTCAAACCAAACCTATCCAATTGACCCAAATTATGGTCCAATTCAATTCTAAACTTCAATTAAACATTCCCAACACCAATCTAGACCAAATCCAAGTCCAATTTGATTGACATTTGAATCCAATTTAACTTTTAGCCTTAAAGCCCAATTTGGACTCATGACCCAAACCTAGCCCAAACCAAACCAATTTAACTCCAATTAACCCCAAATCTTTTCTAAACCTTCCCTAACATCCCCACAAAAAAAACACTAACATGATTTGCCCAAAATTTGGATCCAACCCCCACTCAAATTCAACCTAAAACCAAAAGGCCCAATTTTGACCTAAATCTAACCCTAACCCAAATGACCCCAAATCCCAAAATCAAAATCCAACCAAAGTTGGAACCTCTTTCAAAAACTCCCATAAACATTTCCCAACATCCATTTCACATCAATTTCAACCTTAGCCCAACATTGGCCCAAATTAGCCCAATTTGACCTACATAGGCCCATTTATCAAATCAACCCAAATTCAACCCAATTCAAACCCAAATCACTCCAAACTTGTTTCAAATCAATCATGACACATCCTTAAGCCAAACCCAACAATTATTTGGCCTAAGCCTTTACCAAACTTTCATCCTAAAATCCATTTTAAAATCCAAAAGCCCACTTCCCTAAACCATTTTAAAAGCCCATCTTCATTAAATTTTAAAAGCCCAAACTCATCCTAAAGCCCACATTACAATCTCATCCCATCACCACTCAATTAATATCATCCCTTAAGTCCTAAATCAATCATTAAATGGTTCCAAATCAAGCCATATGCCAAGTCACCTCTAAATGCTAAAAATTCCAAATTCCCTTTCTCATGTAAGTGAGCCAAGCCATGAGCAAGCCTTGAAGCCATGCACAAGCCACATGAAGCCATAGGATCCACTTTACACATCATCATACTATTAATTGCAAAAGGAGTAGCCTCTTTTAAGCCCCCTTAAAAAGGTTTTAACCCTTTTAATGCTTCACCTTAATCCATGATTAATAAAAATATTCATGGATGGTGACTTCTCTACCCTTTCCTAGCCGATTCATCCGATCCTCCCTCGACCCAAATCACGCTATGGGGAGGTGAACCAAGCCCATTTCCATGGGTTGACCAAACCAAGTGCCAAAGAAGCCACCTCCCCATGCCATTTCGATCCAACCACTTTACACATGTAAGGCTTCAATCGAATTCACCAACTTCAACTCCCGACCTCCCCGACCTCGAGGGTGACCCTTGCTCGCCGGCCAGCCACCTGGATCGCCAGAAAACGCCATGGACGAGACATGAGGAGGAGCCAAACTTTGGAATTCCACCTTGCTGAGTTGCTCTATGCCCAATGGCCACCATGGCTGTTCTTCCCTTGACCTAAGCAGCTGATCCTAAGCCCTAACTCCCCCTGGGAGGCCCTCCAGCCTCTCCTATTTAAACCCCACCTCTCTCGGCCATGAGGAGGTGGTGAATCAACCTTAAGAAAACTCGCCAAAATCACTCCGCACTCTCCCCACACCTAGAGCATTTGATCCCCACTCGTCCTCTCGCCCTAATCCCCACTAATCGAGCTCAATTTTGGAGCTCAATTCTCGTGCCGTAACAGGACATTCCCAAATCCTCCACCAAAATCAAATTAAACTCACCTACACTCGCACAAGGCCAAGAGGAGAAGATCCCCAAGTGAAAGCCCCCTCTCCAGTGCCACCCATCCGTTCCGTACTCCAAAGGTTGAAATCGGGCTTGGTCAAAATCATACCCGGACAATTCACTGTGCCGGGAGACTTCATCTGGAGCTTGCTTGGACCCAATCGAAGGTGACACGACCCTCAGATCGAAGCCACACTTCTCTGAGCAAAGGTATGGTCTCACTCTTCTTCCCGAGCTTCTGAACATTCTCTAACTTTATTGAGTCAATTTCATGCCACATAAACCATATGGATGTGTTCGTCTTCTCGAGACGAATCCATAGAGCATAAGAACGTTTAATTTGGTCAAGTATCGAGCGAGATCTTAAGCCTAGAAGATGGACGGTTCTCGGGCTAGGAGGTTTGGGGACGATGAATGGATGCCGTCCATTCAATACACGCGCGGATGGAAGACTCAGATCAGGTCCGATCAGTGGATGATACGTGGAAGGCGGGACTCGGGCTGCTGACTCAATTGGCGGCGTCGAATGGGAGCGCGCCGCGTGGTCGTTCGGAGATGCCGAGGATGACAGGGCGCCGCGCTGGATAAGTAGGAAAATAGGCATTTTCTTATTTATTTAATTCCCTAAACTTCAAAAATACATAACTTTGTGTAAAAAAATCGAAAAATAAAATAAAAATACCCTCTCGCTCGAGTGAACAGTAGGAGAATAATGTGGAAAAGAAATCATTTAATTTCATTGAGTATTTTATTTTTAATAATTTATTTACTCTCTCGCACATTTTCAATTCTCTATGCATGTATACAATTCACCATGGCATGAGACCATGGGCTTTTGAAGCCTCCGAATTTGTGAACATTCCTTGAATTTTCCAAAGTCAGAGGCCACCCCTATGAAGAGTTATTGATTTTTCAATTTTAGGTCACTACCATGAGTATTTTAATTCTAATAATTAGCATGTTGTGGAATAAATTCTAGGAAAATTTGGTGATGTTTCTTGTGACCAGAGAACTCTAGGAAAAATAGGTTTTGAATTAATACATTTGGAATAACCCTAATTGGCTTAAACACCCAAAATAGAACCTTAATTAATTAGAGCTAATCACACATCAAATTGACTTGAAATCAATTCTCCACTCGACCTTTAGGATCGGGGGAACCTACCATAAAAGTTTGAAGTCAATTGGACTTGGTTAGCCCTACCAAATGGGTTGATTAAGCCATTTAGCCAACTTAAACTTTAAAAATTCATAACTTTCAAAATACTTTTCAAAAATTCACCAAATTGGTTTTGAAGCCTCTCTGATATCAGGGAAATTTAAGAAAATTAAAATTACAATTTTCTAAAAAAGTTAATTTTTTGCATTATTTTAATATTTTTAATAATTAAAAAATAATAAAAATCACAAAAATAATAAAATTTATCAAAATGTTATATTTTGAATTTTAATCACTTAGAAACAAACCCCATATTTTTCTTAGGTCTCTATGATGTGATATTAAATTTTAAAAGCCTAGGGTAATTTAAAAAATTAAAAAGATGTATTTTCTAGCATTTCCACTAAAATAATTCTAATAAATCAAAGAAAAATCAGAAAATTATAAAAAGTGGTTCTCTGGTTTCCTTGATATCAGAGAGATTTTTGAAAAATATAAAATTTATTTTTCAATCTTTATTTTATTTTTAAATTAATTAATACTCCAAAAATCAAAATAATTATAATAAAAATAATATAATTCAAAAAATCACCAAAATTGGTCCAAGTGGTCCTCTCGGCATTAGGAATGTCCCATAATTTTCTTAAGGACTGAAACTTTCCCTTGGTCATGTTGTTGAATTTTCCTTGAAAATCCTTATTTTCCACAAAAAATAATTATATAAATAAATTAAATACGTAAAAATCACATTTTCTCCTCTAATGTCTTGATTGACATATGAGTGAAGCCACATAAGAATTTCAAATTCATTTAAGCTCAATTTAGTGAGTTATGAAATTAGTAAGTTTAAAGGGCAAAATAAGTAATTAAAATTTTAACCTATAATTAAAAATTTTAGGTTTAATTAAAAGGGTGGTAAAATATTCGATACTAAGTAGATTTTGGATGTTTGAAACTTTGGTATTTAAAGGATAGAAACCTACCAAATAATTTGAAAGTAATCAAAATAAACCTTAATTAAATAATTAATTAAATTTCGAAGAATAATGAAAAATTAGAATTATTAAAATAGTGGATATTATTAGGAAGAAATTTATTCTTTAATCTAAGACTCCCTAAATTAATCACCTCAATAATATTCAATTCCTAATTAAAATGATAATCCAAATTCAAAACTTAAAATGCTTAATCATTAAATTAAATTAAAATTAAAACATTTAAATAAAATCCTTTTAAAATTTCAATTAAATTAAAACTTTAACAATTAAAATTAAATCATCCCTAAAGCATAAAAAAAATATTAAATTAAAATTAAAAATAATAATAATAAAATTAAATTAAAATTAAAATTAAAAAAAATAAAACCAAATTAAAATTTAAATTAAATTTAAATTAAATTAAATTAAATTAAATTAAATTAAATTAAATCACATTAAATTAAATTAAATTAAAACATATTAAATTAAATTAAATTAAATAAAAAAATAAAATCAAGTTAAAATAAAATTAAAATTAAATTAAATAAATTAAATTAAATTAAAATTAAAACTAAATCAAATTAAATTAAATTAAATTAAATTAAATTAAATTAAATTAAATTAAATATAACATCACTTAAGACAAAGAATTCAAAAATAAATCTAAAACAACTTGAACACTATTCCAAACTTAAACCCATTAATTGAAATTAAATTAAATCACAAATCACTGAACGTTAATTTGCCCTCAAAAGCTCATGATGTCATAACTCTTAAACGGAGTGTTAAGTGAAGTGTTATTTCACTCATAGGATATTCAAATGTCCTAGTTCACTGGGCAAGATAACAAAACTTGAACTCTTGGATAATTGATTCATTATTTAATTAAATTCTCTTGGACTTAAAACAATCCTAAAAGTATTGAAAAAATGTTTAAGATTCGTCTTTAGCACTTCCTCAGTACGATATGATGTTTATAAGAACAACTGAACTTAATTGTTCTTTGATGTAGAAAATCGTCCTCAAACCAAAACACAAGAACCTAGACGTCATAGGAGATGACTAGCTATAGGATTAGGAACTTGGTAGAGAACCATAACCCTTCCCTTAGCTTTACCTAGGAGCTTGCTTTAAATGCTTAAATATTCTAAATTGTGTTTAAGTGTAGCCTGGGATGACGGGAAGACCCTCCAGGTACGCTTTTATTTTATTGCAATTTACCTTCTTGCAATTTACTTTATTGCAAATGCACTTACTTTTCTTGCATGATAAACAACTGTTGCATGAAAACCCACACCTTTAGGATAGTCCCTAAAACCAAAACCAAAACTAAATTAAAAGTCATTACAAGATCAAATTCACCGCCACAATATTTCAAAATATAAAACAACTCAAAATTTAATCACAAACAAAACAACAAAACCACAACTACAACTAAATTAAAACGTGTTGTTGGATGATCGGGAATACCTCGGATGATGTAACCTACGTGTTGCTAACGGGATTTCCCATGGTCTAAATGAAAGTGTGGAACTCATTTAGTTGAGTTTAGCAAATTCATCTGGACTAAGTGAATCCGATAAAAATAACGATGCCGAAAGGATTGAACCGTGGGATCTTAACCGATGTTGTTATAATCAACTTTAAGATTTGTTTTAATTAAAACATAAAAAACACTTGGAAATTAAAACTTTCTCTAAACCAAAACACTTTCCTCACCTCTTGATTTATGATTTCTAAAACTAAACCCCCTGCAACAACAAGGAGCTCGGAGCATGGTAGGCAACACGGCCATCTTCGTCAGCAAAACAACTCTATATCAACTAAACTATTCATTAGTTTAAACAATAAACCATAGGACTTCGAGGTAGTTTTCCTAGTGCAGCATAAATCCTTAATCTTTTGTTAGGCATTTGCGTTGCAAATTAAGCCCTAACCAGTCTTAGGATTCCGAGGTAGTCATCCGATATGACATAAACCCTCACATCTTCGAGGCTATTTGTATGATCATGTCATACGAACATAAGTCCTAATTAATTAAAATTGGCAAGATAAAAACATTAAACAAACATTAGGACTTTCCTAAATTCAAGCCAAACAATAGGATAGTCGGGAAATTACTGAAGTTCGCTTCGAATCTGTAATTTCTCCTACCTTTCTTCCTTTGAATTCCCAAAGCAAAATGTTCCAAACTTGATCCATTCCCTATTGAAATTCTAAAATTCAATCCCTTGAAAACTTAAACTTTGAGATTCTTGAGAGCAGAACTACTGATTATTATCGAGAGTTTTCTTAAGTGATTCCTGTCACTTAAGATGTAATTAACTATAGGGGCTGCCCTTATAGTGAATTTTAAGAACCCAAGTAATATAAACCCTGCTTAATTCATTGATATTAAGCAGGGGAATTTGTCGGCTTATAAAATTGGTTCGCAGACCAAACGGATGTCACAAATTTCCTAGTTTATTTAACCGAGCCCCATCATTAAGAACTGTGTCTATTCTTCGGGATAAATAAACTGTTTGTGATGCGGCGCTCGTTTATATAAACTATCTGGGATGTGAGGTCGGTTTGATTTCATATCTTAAAATTATTTTCAAAATTAAATACTATTTTCTAAATCATATATATATATTTAAATTAAAATTAAAATCTAAAATTCACCGATAATTTCTGTAGGCGACCTCTTTTCAAAAATACAATACACAAACCTAAAAATAAGTCGTACATTGATATATAAGAAAAGTATCTTTCCTCTTGCAAAGAGTATATGATGCGTGAATGATACAGAATGATTATTTTATTTTATTGTGCCAAATAGGAGCATAAATGTTTCTTACCCTCAAAAGAGTACCCCCTCTTCCAAGCATGAAAAGAGCATTGACATATCCTAAGTTTAGTCACTAAATCTAAGGCTAGGCTGGGAGGACACTGGCTGTCACTACGGAACTCCCACTCACCCTTCACCTGAAGGCTAACCTTCAAATTTAGTTACTAATCATAGGACCAAATTGGGGATCATAGCCTGTCACCCTGAAACCTCCTATTTGAAGTCCATCAAAACACATTTCCCTATTTATTTGCACGCAATTCCCATGAACTACACAATTCATCCATGGAAATTGAATGAATTCTTCATTATTGTTGTAGGACACTCAATCCTTTCAGAGTTAATGTTCAACAACATATTTTAACAATTCAGTTGGCCAGATCAAAAAGTAAATTAATTTCAAAATGAAAAATCATTACAATTTATTCATTACTTTAAAAGCACTTTAAATCCACATCATCACATCATCACATCTCTATGCAAGAAGAAAGTCAAAGGAGACTACTCAGAATTCATGGAGAAGATAGAATAAAACATGGATTTTATATATAAAAAAAAAGTCATATAAACCACAAAAGAAAATACAACTTATCTCTTTCTCTTCCCCAATGCAAATCCCTTGAAGTTCCTTTGAATCATTTTCTCTCTTCTTTGCAACACTCAATTCCCTCTTTAGAATGGAAAGGAAGAAGCAATCTCTCACTTTACTCCTTCTCCTTCACTCCTTAGAGAAGAATCCCTCTCAAATTCTCACTTCTACACTCACCCTAACACTCAACACACACTCCCCCTCTCTAGAAACACACTAGAACTTTAGAACACACTAAAAACAACATCATTTTTGTTCAAAAATAGTTACTTATAAGTTAGAAACGAAATCCCATGAGTTTCTTAAAGCATCCCTTCAAAAAGTCGCCAAAACTCTTCAAATTTGAAATCCACCGACATTGGGCGCCGGCGGCGCTCTATCGTCAATTAAATTCTAGGCTCTCGAGAAAATGGCGCCGGCGGCGCCAGAAACTGTTTTCCTCCTTTTTGCTCCTTTTCGCTCCGAATTCGTTCCTTTTTGCTTCTTTTCACTCCAATCACCTAAAATCATCGTATCTCCAACAAATCATGAAAAATACATTTGTTTAAAGTGCAATATATTTTTTTTGCATCAAATCCTCCAAACTTTAACTGTTACTTGTCCTCAAGTAATCCTTCTACTACATAAAAATATAACTCAAGGCAATGCACTTTTCACCTACAGATCACTAAAATTTTTTCATTCAAAAGAATATATTGGTTAGACTTTTAGAAATAAATTCAGTAACTCAGGTTAACACTACAGGTATAAGAATATTTAGCAATCAAGTCTAAGGGTTCTAGTTTTCTATTTATTTCAAGAAAAACCATTATTTGTCACATTAAGAGTATCTTGAAAGATTATGTGAAAAAGGAGTTCATGTAAACTTCATCAGAATGTAGGCCAATACTTTAAACATAAATTCAGAAGTAAAACCAAGTTCTCCCTTTAGGGTGGTGACTCAAGTGAAGCCAATTTTTAATTAGACATCTCCTCAAGCTTCTCCTCATATATATATTTTTTTCTTTTTCTTTTTCCTTTCTTTTTAGGATTGTTTTTCAATCCTTTTTCCTTTTCTTTCTCTCTTTTCTTCTTTTTTTTAATGAGGATTACTATATCTGGATAGTCTGTAATGATTTTGAACTTCACTGTCCTCTTTCTAAAGTTATAATTTGAAACACATCTTTACTTTATAATTAGGTATGAGCTTTATTATTCATCATAAATTCACAATCTCTTCTTAACACAAAATACTTTAAGTCTCTTAAAATTTCAAAAATACAGTTTTCTTTACATTAAATAGTTAACTATAATCAAATCATTTCATGTCAAATAACGTACCCTAATAAAATTAACCTTTATTACTAAAAATTTTCATCCAATCCTTCCATAATATTCAATTGAAATAAAAGTTTTAGTTATCGCAAGCGAGGTTCAACTGCAAGAAGTTACGCTAATAATTTTTAAAAATATAATAATTAAAAACAAATAAGAGTTAATATTTTTCCACCCTTCCCCAAACTTAAATTTTTCAATAAATTTGAAACAGTAGAAAGTAAAAGAAACTAACCTATTTGTGCTGGGATCTTGAAATCTTCAAAAGCTATCTGGTATTAGTCAAAATTTACAACTAGCAGGGATGATACAGTTAACAATAGTGATATAAAATTTTTAAATATTTGCAGGGTAAAGAGATATCAAATTTAAACATCTAAACATCCAACAAAACACCATAACTACTAAACAAACTGTCACATCACTACACAGTCCATTTAACAATTTCAATTTTTCAATACAACATAACAGTACATTCAATAGGTTTACACATCACGTGGAGAAGTAAATAACTATTACATCACAATAATACAACACAACACATAACAAGAAAAACAGAAACAAAAACAAACAATCTACTAATCTCCATCATTAGGATCGTCAACGGGGTCAGCACGATCAGTTCTATAAGGTGTATAGCTGGGGTAGGTAGGAAATATCACATCAGTCTCCCCCCTCATAAATCTAACCTGAGCATCATAATAGGAAATATTGAACTCAACTCTTCTCCTCAGATAATCTTCATTCACATCACTTCTGGCCTCATACACATCCATCCTATCATCGAGTCTTTCCACACTACACTCTGTAATCTCAGCTGCTCCATAATATCAGAAAAAGTAGGGGGCTCAGATGTAGATGGAATGTCATAACTCATAGTAGGAATATCAGTAGTCCTACTCTCATATCGTGCTCCCACATGAGATTCATAAGTACGAATAATAGTCTTTGTAATTGGTCTCAGTGGTATAGCTACCTCTTCAGAACTGTTGAACTCTACTCTAGACTGAACTCACAGGGCATGAACTAGGGTAGGATGTCCTAATCCTCTAGTGGTCTCGCCACTAACAATAGTCTGAATGTTCTTGAAGACAATAGCTCCAATATCAATCTTATTCATCCTCCGAATACAATAGTTCAGAATTGCTCTATCCCTTGTAACTTCACTGTGGTGATAAGAAGGTAACAATCTTGCAGAGATGAAATAGTGCCAAGCTTTAGAGGCAACATTTAACTTAGAAGCGAGGAAGTTAATCATTTGTTTTTTTACTTATTTTCCATTCCCCTCTTCCGTCAGTCAAAAAAGCAATCACTTCTTTCATATTCGCCTCTCGGGTATCAAAGTTTTCATATTCACAAACAAATGGTTCCCAAGTCTGATAAAATGCGTTAATACGCTGAGGAGTAAACTCAACCATTTTTCCTCTGACTAGCACATACTCAGTCTCAATCCAGGGCAAATTTGCATAGAACTCTCTAACAACACCCATAACAGCATTCACAGTAAAATAACAAAATCTCTTCCAATTCTACTCAGCAATTAACTGCTCTACAGATCAACCAAAGTTATCAAAAGCTTGATCCTAAATACACTTCTTATTGTAAAGGTAAGAGTTAAATCGAAACTGTGCTTTAACATTAACAAATCTTTCTTCATCAAAATCCAATTTTCTCTTCCCTTTACTCATCCTTGGAGCCATGTGGATTTCTAAAAAAATTGCAAGAAAAATCTAATAAATCCCAAATCCACAATGCAACGAACTCCAAACACTATTCTAAACAAGTAAGAGCAAATTTCATCATAAGAATCTCAAGATTTCTTCAAAAATCAAAAAATTTCCCTCTAAGCAATGTGAGAGATTCCTATGGTGAAAATAATAAATTTTTAACTTAAAGTGAAGCTCTTAACAAGAGAAGTGTAGATCTGGTCTCAAAAAGCTTTGAAATTGCTTCAAATCCAAGATCTAGCAAGCCCTAGGTCTTCAAAATCACAAAAATGGAGGAGGAAGATGAAGGAAATGGAAAAAAATGTGGGTCCCAGGGTCAAAATCACGAAATAAAGGGTTTTCAGCCTTTTTCTGTACTCGGGCGCCGGCAGTGCTCTATTTTTTTAATTAGGCCAAACTCTCTGGATTTGGGCGCCGGCGGCACTGGTCCAAAATTTTTTTGGGTCCGAAAATTTTTCATAATTTCAATCGTTTCGTCATTCACAATGAAATTTAACACTTCATTAAGCATTTATTTCATCACACAAGCAATAACTAACACCATTTTTATACAAACAACACAAAACATACTTCTATATAGAAAATCCACATTACAATATAAACAATAATATGTTCATCAAATTAAAGCAACAACTCTTAGATTTTTAGTGCTGTAAGTACGCTACGATAAGCAAACACTAAAACCTAAGCACACAAAATGAAATTAAGCATAGAAAATCCAAATTCAAACTACAAAACAAAGCAACACAACTACTAAATACACCAAATACAACTAAACAAAGTATAGTAAACACTCATATCAAACATAAATAGAATCCAGAAAATCACTCCTCATCGGTCTCAAAACTTTCTTCCTCTCTGATATCTCCAATAGATTGTTGATGCACGAACAAATTGTAGAAGGGACGAAATGGAAATTCATCAGATGAATCCTCAACAATCACAGTGTTCTTCTTCATCAAATTAATCAAGCCCATCTCAATCCGACCAGTGTGATCAAATTGTTCCTTCATCCTCCAATCTATATGATCAAATAAATCAAAAATATTATTTATGACATTCATAACATTTTGTACCTCTTTTTCCAACTACTTGATTCTCTTCAGTATCACTCTGGAACTTTCAGGAAAATAAGGCTGAATAGGTTGTGAAGTCTGAGTTGGTTGATCAGCAAGCAAATTCATATCTCTTTCATCTACTACTATGTGATAACCATAAAGATTAGTTAGATTAATAGGCCTCCAGGGAAGAAGAACCTTTTCCCAACTCTCATATGGAACATGTGGTTGACTACATAACAGAAACATGGTGGACGGGTGTCCAAGCCCATATTTAGATCCATGAACTATCAATCCCAAAACTGATTTCACAATTATATTACCAATATGTTAACCTCATTTTTTGGTTAGGTATTTTCTCTCCTTAGTGCTTCTTAGGATCTAGCCATAAGGCTTCTCATTGACTATCCTAGAGGACTAGAATTGGGACCCACCCTTTATCAATTCAGCTACTTCTTGACTCCTCTTGGGATCCCACTTGGATGGTTGCAAACCTTTAAATCACCTTGAAAGGTTAAAATCACCAGATGGGCAATCAATAGTGAGTTCATATAGGATTTTTTGGATTTAGGGTGACCCTGGGTGCCCTGAGCTTCTCTTGCACACACACACACTCCTAAGCCATTTTACCCTTTAACCCTAAACTTTGAACTTTGCCCCTTTCACTCTTTAAGAAACTCACATAATTGAACTGAAGCCACTGATCTTTGATTAAGATGGCTAAGGTCAATATGTGAAGAATCATAAATCGGTTACCATTTGGCTAAGCTTGGTCCCAAAGTGGTTAGACTTGGTTGAGATCCATGAGCCTACCCCTATAGCCATGAGCCTACCCCAAAACTCTCCAAAAGAAAAACTTCCAAAAATTACCCAAAATTCCTAAAATTCCTAAAAATCATTTCAAAACTACCCCCATCTTTTAAATTCACCAAAATACCCCAATACCCTCCAAATAACCTCTTGATACACTAAAATACCCTTTTGGCCAAAAATTCCAAAAATTCTAAAAATTCCCAGAAAATTCCAAAAAATCCTAAATATTCCCAATTCTATTTTATTCAACTACACCATGGGCCAATTTTGTTAATTTAGCCCACATTTGCCAAAATCCCTAATTTGACCAATCCTAACCCAAATGGACCCAATGTCAAACCAAATTAGCCCAATTGATCCCAATTTTGATCAAATTCAATCCTAAAATTCAATTCAATATTCTTAATACCAATTTCAACAAAAATTAAGCCCAATTTGGTTCACATATAAATTCAATACTCAAGACCCCATTTTCCCCTAAATCACCCATGAACCCCCTAAATCACCCATGAACCCAAACATACCCAAATCCAATCGAAATCAACTCAAATTTTCTTCAAAATTGTCCTAAAACTTGCCTAACACATTTCTATTCCAAAACAAACATTCATTTGATCAAAATTTTGGCCTAAAACCCTCTTAAAATTCACTTGGGCCGGAAAGCCCAATTTTGGCCCATAAGCCCAAACCCTCTTCAAATTAAACTATTGGGCCCATGAAAATTCCCAAATAATTTTCAATAAAACTTCAACATATCTAAAGCCAATTTAAATCAATTCCAATTCTATTTGGTCATCCCATATTTTATTTCAAAATTTCAGATCATCACATGCATGTTAAAAGGCCTATACCCTTATGCATTTTGAAAAGCCCACTTAATTAAATTTTAAAAGCCCAAAAGTGAGCCCACATGAAATTTTTTTTATCATACTATCACCTTATGATATTTAAAACACCATTCCATGGCATTACATGAAGCATTGCATGTATACATGGCTCAATAACCAAATTAAGCATGTTGACACAAAATCCCCAAAATTCATAAAAGCTTTTAATTCCTTTTGCATGAAACTTTCTAATGGCTCATACATAGCATAACATGGCATGTGCATCATCCCATAGCCATACCAAAGTCAATATTTGCCAAATTGGGCAAGGGGAGGTGACCCTTCCCTTCTCCCTTCTTATCAAATTTCCCTCACTCTTAAACTATCAAATCTCCTCCCCAAACTTCAAAACCAGTCATCTAAGCTCACCCAAACCTCTCCATGGACTTCAAGACCAGCTCCAATCACTTTGGGCAAAGATCTAGCCTTTGGACCAAGGGCTAAACCTAAGGTAGCCTCACCTAACCCAAATCCCAAATATCCATTAAATCTCTACCCTAAAGCCATCAAATACTCCAATTGATGCCACCACTCAACCCCTCTAACCCCCTAGAACTTCTACCTGACTTGAACTTGGCCGGCCGGCCACCCTAGTCGCCAGAAAACACCAGGCCGAGAGGTCCCAATTGATTCAAAAACTAAAAATTCTTTTGCTGAGCTGTCCCATTCCAATTGGACTCCATGGCTCTTCTTCTCCCCTAGGCAGCTGATCCCAGCCATTAATTGCCCCTGGGAAGCCCTCCAGCCCTGCCTATTTAAACACCACTCCTCTAGGCCATGAAATGTGCTGAACCTAACCTTAAGGAAACTCTGCCAAAATCACTCCAGAACTCCTCCTAGCCAAGAGAAGCTCATCCCCACTGTTCTCCCCGCCCGAATCCCCCAACTCGAGCCCAATTTCTCAGCTAAAAATCAGGCCAGAAACAGGACACTCCCCAATTCTTCACCAAATCTAAATTAACTCCTCTCACACCTTCACCAGAGGTAGAGAAAGAGTTCCCCAGTGAAAGCCCCCTCTCCAGGCCACCCAATTGTTCCAGCCTCCAAGCTTTGTGATCGGGCCTGGTGGAAATCAAGTCTAGGCATTTCACCATAGCTCCAGACTTCATCCCTAGCTTCCTTGTACTCCAACGAACGTGTCAAGCATCTTTGATTGAGGCTTCACCTCTCAGAGCTAAGGTATGGACTCTTCCTTCCTCCCGAGCTTCTCTGAATTCTCCATTTAGTTTGTCTTAATTTCATGGCATGTTAACCGTATGGATGTGTTTGTCTTCTCAAGATGAATCCATAGAGGATAAGAACTCGAAAATCCATCGAGAATCGAGGGAGATATTAGGGTTAGAAGGTCGACGGTCACGGGTGCACACCAGTCGGAGACAATGATCGACCGCCATCGGATTGCGCGTGTATCAAACAAACAGCTTAGATGGCGTCAGACGAGGAGATGGAACGTGAACCGCGGACCACGTGGCAGCTGAGTCGGATGGCGGCGCTCAACCAGAAGACGATGCGGGGAGTTCGATCTGTCGTAGGTTGACGCGACGCCGACGTGGATAAGTAGGAAAATAGGATTTTCTGATTTAATTAAATAGCCATAACTTAAAAAATTCATATATTTGCATAGAAAAATCACAAAAATAAAAGAAAAATACCCTCTTTCTCAGTGAATAGAGGAGAATAATGTGAAAAAAGAATTGAGTTAATTTGATGAGTATTTTATTTTTAATTAATTATTTACTCATTTTGGTATTTCAATTCTCCATTTGCATAGCATTTCACCATAGCATGAGACCATAGGGCTTTTGAAGCCCCTGACTTGGGGAACATTCCCTGAATTTTTCAAGCTTAGAGGCCATCCCTATGACAAGTTATGTATTTTTCAAGTTCATGACACTGTTTTAGATATTGTAATTCCAAAAATTAGCATGTTATTTAGAAAATTCTAGGAAAATTTGGTGAAGTTCCTTAGGACCAAAGGACCCTAGGATAATTATGGTTTGAGTTAATTCATTAAGGATAATCATAATTAGTCTAATCACTCTAAATTGAA
This sequence comes from Papilionanthe hookeriana x Papilionanthe teres, assembly GCA_022702705.1. Lineage (NCBI taxonomy): Eukaryota > Viridiplantae > Streptophyta > Magnoliopsida > Asparagales > Orchidaceae > Papilionanthe > Papilionanthe hookeriana x Papilionanthe teres. Next base: position 157,507,228 of record CM040425.1, read on the forward strand.
CTTTAATTAATTGGAGTTAATCACACATTAAAATGACTTGAAAATAATTCTCTACTGATCTTTAGGATCAGGGGAACCTCACATAAAAATTTGAAGTCAATTGGAAATGTTTAACCTTATTAAATGGATTAATTGAGCCACATAATCAAAATTAAACTTTAAAAATTTATAACTCCAAAAATAGATTTCAAAAATTCACCAAATTGATTTTGGGACTTCTCCGATATCGGAGGAGTCTAGGAAAAATAAAATTAGAATTTTCTAAAAATTTTCATTTTTAAGCGTATTTTAATATTTTTAATAATTAAAAAATAATAAAAATCACAAAAATAATAAAAATAATAAAAATGTCATATTTGGTCCCCTAATCACTTAAGAACCAATCAAATATTTTTCTTATGTCTCTAGGTAAAGATATTTAATTTCAAAGCCTTAAAAAAATTTTTGAATTAAAAAAAAATGTATTTTCTAGCCTTCCCACTAAATTAATTCTAATAAATAAAAAAAAATCATAAAAATGTAAAATTTGTTTCTTTGACTTTCTTGAGGTCAGAGAGATTTAAGAAAAGTATAAAATCCATTTTCAACTTTTTTTTATTTTATAAATAATTAACACACCAAAATTTAAAATAATTATAATAAATAAAATATAATTCAAAAAATCACCAAAATTGGTCCAAGTGGTCATCTGGTCATTAGGAACATCCCATAATTTTCTTAAGGACAGAAACTTTACCTTGGTTATGTTGGTGAATTTTCTTTGAAAACCCCTATTTTCCATTAAAAATAATTATATGAATAAATTAAATTCAGAAAAATCAAATTTTCTCCTCTAATATCTTATTTGACATGTGTGTGAAGCAGCAAAAAAATTTTAAGTTCATTTAAACTTAATTTAATGAGTTATAAAATAAATAGGCTTAAAGGGGCATAAAGGTAAATAAAAGATTTTAACCCCTAATTAAAACTTTAGGTTTAATCAAAATGGGGATAAAATATCTTATTTTAATTTTCTCTTAGATGATTGAAACATTGGGAAATCAAAGGGTAGGAACCCATTAATCACTTTAATAAACCAAAAATGAAACTTTAATTAATTAAGTAATTTAAAATTTGGAAGATTAATTAAAATTGGATTATTAAAATGGGGATATAATTTAAGAGGACACTGATTCTTTAGTTTAAAAATCCCTAAATAATTATGTGTTTTAAAGTGTAGCTTGGGATGACTAATAGGATAATCAAACATCCTAGTTCACTGAGCAAGGGAACAAAACTTAACTAAACCCTTCGATGATTAACTCACTTGTGTAATTAAATTCACTTGGACTCAAACTCGTCCCGCAGGTATTGAAAAGATGTTTAGGATTTGTTCTAAGCACTTCCTCAATACGATGGGTAGTTTTAAAGAACAATCGAACTTAATTGTTCTTTGGTGAAGAAAATCATACTTAACCAAAATCAAGAACCTAGTACGTCATAGGAAATGACTAGCTATAGTGATTAGGATTCTGGTAGACAACCAAAACCCTTCCTTTAGTCTTTACCTAGGTACTAGTTGAAATATTTAAATGCTTTAATATGTGTTTTAAAGTGTAGCTCGGGATGAAGGGAAGACCCTCCAGGTACGCTTTTATGTTATTGCAATTTACTTTATCGCATTTTCTTTACCTACACTGTGCTTTACTTTTCTTGCATGTTAAACAAGACTGTTGCATGAAAACCAAAACCTTTAGGATAGTCCCTGAACAGAAATCAAAAATAAATTAAAAGTCACAACAAGATAAAATTCACCACCACAACATTTCAAAATATAAAACAACTCAAAATTTAATCACAAACATAACAACAAAACTACAACTTTAACTAAATTAAAACGTTTTGTTGCATGATCGGGAATCCCTCGGATGATGTAACCCACGTGTTGCTAACGAGATTTCCCACAGTATAAATGAAAGTGTGGAACTCATTCAGTTGAGTTTAGCAAATTCATCTGGACTAAGTGAATATGATTAAAATAACGATGTCGGAAGGATGGAACCGTGAGATCTTTATCGGTGTTGTTATAATCAACTTTAAGATTTCCCTAATAAAACATTAAAGACATTTGGATTTTAAGATTTTCCTAAACTAAAAAACTTCTCTCATCCTTTGATTTATGACTTCTAAACCTAAACCTCTGCAACAACAAGGAGCTTGGAGTATAGTGGGCAGCACGACCATCGTCATCAGCAAAACTCAGGTCTACATCAGCAAAACCTTTCTTAGAATTAAATAACCAAGCCATAGGATTTCGAGGTAGTTTGCCTAGTGCAACATAAATCATCATCTTTTCGTAAGGCATTTGCATGATCATGTTATGCAAATTAAGTCCTAACCGGTCTTAGGACTCCGAGGTAGTTGTTCGGTACGACATAAACCCTCACATCTTCGAGGCTACTTGTGTGATTATATCATACAAGCATAAGTCCTAATTAATTAAAATTGGTGAGATTGAAACATTAAATAAAATCCCAAGTTGAAGCCAAACAATAGGATAGTTTGGGAAGTTGCCAAGATTCTTCTTGGATCTCCAGCTTCTCCTACCTCTCTTCCATTGGACTCCAAAATAAACTTTTCCAAATTTGAGCTAACCCCTTTTTGAAATTCCAAAATTCAATCCTTTGAAAACCTTAAACTTTGAAATTCTTGAGAGAAAACCAGTGATCATTAGTGAGAGTTTTCTTAAATGATTCCCGTCATTTAAGATGTAATTAACTATAAGGGCTTGCCCTTATAGGGAACTTTAAGAACCCAGGTAATATAAACCCTGCATGATTTCTTTATATTAAGCAGGGGAACTTGTCGGCTTATAAAATTGGTTCGCAGACCAAACAGATGTCACAAATCTTCTAGTTTATTTAATCGAGCCCCATCGTCAAGCAGTGTGTCTATTCTTCGGGATAGATACACGGTTTGTGATGTGGTGCTTGTTTATATAAACTATTTGGGATGTGAGATCGGTTTGATTTCATATCTTAAAAATTTCAAACTTAAAATTATTTTCAAAATTAAATGCTACTTTCAAATTATGTATATATATTTAAATTAAATTTAAAATCTAAAATTTGCCGACAATTTCTGTAGGCTACCCCCTTTTTCAAAACACATAACCTAAAAATATGCCGACTGAATATCAATCAGCCTTCCAGTTTGAATACAGAAATTCAAAATAGCACTTTCCTTGGTTTCCATACTAATTTTCAATGATAGAAATAACTTTGCTGAAATAAAGTAATGCCACTACTTTGACACTGGATTTAAAGATGCAGAAGGGAAACTAATATATCCATTTTCTCTAACTTCCCATTCTTCATTTTCATCCGTTAAATAACGATACACATCATTCTTATTATCACTTGTAGCATTAAAATTGGAATATTAGCAAATATGTACATTCTCAAACATAAAGAGATCATTAATTCTCGCAGGAGTCAATTGTACAAACCTACCTCACACAAAGATGAATCCCTAGTTGATCCCATGAAGATTTGCATAGAATTCCTTCACAACCGGAACGACTACGGCAGCGGTAGTGTACATACCTACCTCACTCATGTAGTAGGATTATCCATACCTCGATTAATATAACCTCTTACCTTGATAATCCTCCTCTTCATCATCACTTTGTTGAAAAATCGCTGCGCCTCAAAACTGATAAACTTCTGTCGGTTGAAAATGCAAGATTGAGGGGTTTCAATGGAGTAAGAATCCACGGAATGCAAATTGGGAAAGGTAGTTTTCATTTTTTTGGAGTTTGGAAGTTTAAAATGGAGTTTAGGGAGTTATAAGGAGGAAGATCCTGCTCAAAACTGCCAAAAATCACATTTTGAAACTCCAAAAACTGTCAACAAGTTTTTGGCACCGGCAGTGCTCAAACTTGGAAGTTCAGCATGTTCTCTGGAATTGGGCGCCGGCGGCGCCAGTGGTCAAAAATCTCACCGAATTCGTTTGGCCCAAAATATTCCAATATCGAAATTCGATCCAATATTTATCAATTTTTAAAAGTATTTAGGAGTGATTAGGATTCTAAAATAACTATCTAAAAAGCACAAATACAACAAACAAGCAAACACACCACAAAGATACATATGGGTTGCCTCCCATAAAGCACTTGGTTTAACGTCGTCAGCCCGACAAACCATTCAATTAATGGAGATGACTCAGCATTAAAACCTCTTTGAAATCAGGTTGAAACCCATCAAAATAAGGCTTTAATCGATGCTCATTAACCTTGAAAATCTTTCCAGTATCAGGATACTCAATATCAACAGCTCCAAAAGAATGAACTTTTATAACTGTAAAAGGTCTCAACCATCTAGACTTGAGCTTTCCAGGAAATAATTTCAATCTTCTGTTGTATAACAAAGTTTTTTTTCCATCTTCAAGTTTCTTTTTCAATATCTTTTGATCATGCCACAAATTCATTCTCTTTATAGATCCTGTCATTGTGATAAAATGCATTTCTAATTTCTTCTAATTCATTCAATTGCATAAATCTCTTCTCTCCAGCATTTTTCAAATTAAAATTCAACTCTTTTATCGCCCAATATGCTTTATGCTCCAATTCAACCGGTAAAATGGCAAGTCTTACCAAACACTAGTCTATAAGGAGACATTCCAATAGGGGTCTTAAAAGCAGTCCTATAAGCCCATAATGCAGTATCTAATCGAGCAGACCAATCTAATTTATGATTATTCACAGCTTTCTCCAAAATTATTTTAATTTCACGACTAGGCACTTATGCTAAACCACTAGTCTGGGGATGATAAGCAGTTGAAATTCTATGAATAATATTATATTTCTCAATCAATCTCTTAATTTGATTATTCCTGAAATGGGATCCACCATCAGTTATAATCACTCTCGGCATTCCATATCTCGTAAATATATTTTTCTTTAAAAATTTTAAAACACTCCGTGCATCACATCTAGGTAAAGCTATAGCATCAATCCATTTCGACACATAATTAATGGCAACCATTATATATAAATTTCTAAATGAAGCAGTAAATGGTCCCATAAAATCTAATCCCACACATAAAAAATTTCCAACTTGCAAATTATAGTTTAGAGTCATTTCATTTCTTCTAGAGATATTACCTACTTTCTGACATCGATCACATGATTTAATATATTTGTATACATCCTTAAAAAGAATAGGCCAATAAAATTTAGATTACAAAATCTTAAAAGCAATTTTATCAACACCAAAATGACCTCCAAATTTAGAATCATGACATTGTTGAATAATTAAATTAGTTTCTTCCTGTGGCACACATCTTCTAATAATCAGATCTCTATAGTGTTTATATAGATAGAGCTCATCCCAAAAATAAAATTTTGTATCATATTTAAATTTCTTTTGTTATTGCCTTGTTAAATCAGGTGGTACAATATCACTCACTATATCATCATACCAAGGCAAATTTCTTCCCATAATAGTTTAAAGTTGTTCATCAAGGAAAGTCCTCTTTGGCCGAGAGAGGTGGGGTTTAAATAGGAGAGGCTAGAGGGCCTCCCAGGGGGGTTTCAAGGCTTGGATCAGCTGCTCAGGGGAAGAGAAGAACATCCATGGTGGCCATTGGACATGGGGCAGCTCAGCAGGTGGGAATTCCAAACTTTGGCTCCTTCCAAGGTCTCGACCATGGCGTTTTCCGGCGACTGTGGTGGCTGGCTGGCCAGGGTCAGGTCACCATCTTGACCAGTGAGGTCAGGGCTTGGCAATGGTGAAGTAAATTGGAGTTGGCCATGTGTAAAGGGCTTGAATTGAAATGGAATGGGGGAAGGCTAGTTTTGGGTCTAAATGAGTCAACCCATGGTTTTGGGCTAGGTTCACCATCCAAGGCTTGCTTGGGCTGAAGAGAAAGTTATTTGGTTTAGCTTAATCAGTAGGGTCAAGTCACCATCCAAGCATAATTAGGCCTAAACATGGTTAAGGGGAATCATGGGAGTGGTTAATGACTTTTAGGAGTTATGGAAAGAGCCTCCCTCTTTTGCCCAATGTGGTATGGTCATATGTCAACAACTCACATGGCTTGCATGTGGCTCAAGAATGGCTTCGTGGCTCACCTTTGGCTTGGGAAAAAGTTTGGTCAATTTCATGAAAAAGGGTTTTAGAAATTTTGGTAATTTAGGGGTGATTTGATGGGATTTGGCATATGGCTTGATTTTTAATTATTTCATTATGGATTTAGAACTTAGGGGATGGGTTTATCAAATGGATGATGATAGAGGATTGTCATGTGGGCTTTAAGATGGATTTTGGGCTTTTTGAAATCATTTTGGATGGGCTTTTTAGGAAGGCCTAAGGAAGTGGGCCTTAGGTTTTTAAAATAAGTTTATGGATGGGAATTTTGTAAAAGGTTGGGCCAAATAATTGTTGGATTTGGTTTAGAGATGTGTCATGAGTAATTTGAAATAAATTTGAGGTGGTTTGGGTTTGAATTACGTTGGATTTGGGCTTCTTTGGTAAAGGGGCCAATATAGGTCAAATTGGGCTAATTTGGGCCAATGTTGGGCTAGGGTTGAAATTAATGTAAAATTAATGTTGGGAAATTTTTATGGGGGTACTAAAAAGAGTTTTCAACTTTGGTTGGGCTTTAATTTTGGGATTTGGGCCCATTTGGGCTAGGCTTGGGTGTAGGCCCATTTAAGAAATTTTGGGTTTGGGTTGAAATTGAGTAAGGTTTAGGTGTAAATTTTTGGCAAATCATGTTAGTGTTTTGTTTGTGGGGATGCTAGGAAGGTTTTAGAAAAGATTTGGGTCAAATTGGGATTGAATTGGTTTGGTTTGAGCTAGGTTTAGGTCATGGGCCAAAATTGGGCCTTAAGCTTTTAAAATGAATTTGGATTCAAATGCCAATCAAATTGGGCTTGAATTTGGTCTAGATTGATATTGGGGATATTTAATTGAAGTTTAGAATTGAATTGGACCAAAATTGAGACCAATTGGGGTGATTTGGTTTGACATTGTGTTCATTTGGGTTTTAAGTGGGCTAAATTTGGGGTTTTGGTAAAAGTGGGGTAAATTGACAAAATTTTCCCATAGTGTAGTTCGACAAAATGAAATTGGGAATATTTGGGATTTTTTGGAATTTTCTGGGAATTTTCTGAATTTTTTGGATTTTTGGGCTAAGAAGGGCATTTTGGGTATTTGGAGGTTATTGGAGGTATTTTTGGAAATTTTGGTATTTTTGGCTATGGATGATCAATTTGAGTGGAGGGAAATGTTTAGGATTGATTTTGAGGACTTTTGGGTGATTTGGAGATTTTGGAGGATTTGGGCAATTTCAAGGGCTTTTGGTAGGTTTGATGGGTATAGGGTCCCCGGGGTCAAAAATTGAAATTTTGGAAGAATGAAGATTGATCAAATATGATAGAAATGGAATCACTTTGGTTGAGCCATGAAGTCATATTAAGCCTATATGAGCCATGAGAGGACTCATTGGAGGCATTCACTATGTTATTCCTAACCCTCTTAACCAGGGGCTTAGGGGTTAAGTTTCATCCATATGAATTACCTACATGAGTCAGGGAGTCAAGTTGGGTAAGGTGTGGTTTTAGGATTTGGATTGTGTGTGTGAGAGTGTAGAGTGTGAGTGTAGTGAGTGTGTAAGTTAACCCTCACTGCACTGTGCCACCTGAGGTAGTCCTAAGGCCAAAGAGTCCTATAGGGAACTCATCCTTTAAACCTTCACATTTCGATTTCAACCCTCTAGGTGATTAGGGGTCTACAATCAAGCTTGTGGGGTTTCAGGGAGACAAGAAGTGGTTTAAATTTCTAAGGGATGGGTCCCAATTCTAGTCCTCTAAGATAGTCAAAGGAAAAGCCTAAGGCTAGATCCTAAGTACTAAAGAGAGAAGAGAAGACCTCATCAAAAATGAGGTCAACATCGCACTCGAGTTGAAATTTTAGTATATGTAGTGTATATATATAATTTTGCAGGGAATCAAAAAAAAATTGCATGGAAGGAAAAGGGTGCCTACCGAGCTCTAAGGCATAGCTTGGCGGGTTCCTGTTCATTTGTGTAATGGATGATTTTCTTGAGCAAGTCATAATAGGTTCGATTATCCTTCAAGATATATAAAAGATCATAAACAAGTGTTCGATGCATGACCCTAAACAACTTTTAAGATCTTTGGAAGGTCCTGAATTCCTCTAAACTTATTATATTGCTAAATCATTTATCCATTTCAAAATGAGTTTTAGTGGGTGTATTTTAATCCTATGCTTAATAAACATTAATGTTTTGATTATCCCATGAGCGGAGTAACTATCACTTGTTATTTCACTTTATAAATTATGTAGGTAGACATTTTAAGGGTAAATTGCTTTGTTAAGGAACTTAGCCAATTTCATTTAAAGTTGGGCTAGTAGTATTTTTCCAAAGGTTTTTAAAAATTTATTACATTTTCTTTTCTAAACCTCATTAGATCATTTAAGTCAAACCTAGTTCACTACTAAGCCCTTATGACCTAAAAGGGTAGATTTTGCAATTTTGAAAATGTTAAGTGATGTGATTATAATACTTATAAAATATTGAATTATCATTAAACCATTGGATTGGGATTTCCAACTTAGTGAGTTATTATATTCCAAAATCAAACCCCTCACCTTAGGATCAATTAATTTAATTAACTTCCAAATTACCATAATTAAAGTAAAATTACAATTTATAGTCCTGTTATGGAGTGGTCAGATTGGTTTCTACCTTTTAATCTCTTATGTTTCAATCATCCAACAAAGTTAATTAAAAGTATTTATTATCCATCTACTCCTTGATTAAGCCTAAATATTAATTTAAAGCTTAAATTCTATAATTACAATTTTACCTCTTTAAGGCCTATCACTTCATAATTCATTAAATACAACTTAAATGACTTTGAAATTTTCATGTTACCCCACTCATGGATCAATTAAAATATTAGAGGAGAAAATGTGATTTTTCTAGTTTTTTTTTTATTTTGATAATTATTTTAATGCAAAAATAGGTATTTTCAACGTTAGTTCATTAACTTAGCCAAAAGAAATCATTTATTCTTAAGAAACTTATTAGAGGTCCATCTAAGTTAAAGGACTACTTAGGCCAATTTTCATGATTTTTTTATTATTATTTTAATTATTATATTTATTTGTTTATTTTGAGTATTAATTAAATATAAAATATTATTTAATTTAAAAATTAGATTTTATATTTTTCATAAATCTCTCTAAGTTCAGAGAACCTAGAGAAACAAATTTCATCTTTTTATTATTTTAATTTTATTTATTAGAATTATTTTAGTGAAAAATTAAGGAGAATTCATCTTTAGCCCTTTAAAAAATTCATAACTTTATTTAGAATAATATAAAAAATATTTTAATCATTGCTAAGTGACCAGGGAATCAAATATAACATTTTGGTGCATTTTATATTTTTGTAATTTTTATGATTTTTAATTATTTTTGAATATTTTTAATTTTTTAAAATTCAAAATGTTGTTAAAAAATGAAGTATGTATTTTAATTCCAATTTTATTATTCTTAAATCCCTCTGATCACTAGGAACTCTTCAAATCACACTTTATAATCTTCTTAATTATATTTTATTTATTATAATTAATTTAATGCCAAAAGTGCTATTTTACTTGGAAAATTCATTTTGGTCATCAAATTAATTCCAATTGTCTTAAAACTTTTAAGGGGAGCCAATATAATTATTGTTTACAGTGTGGAATGATTTTTATGATTTTGTATTTTTATTTCAATTATTTAAATTTTTAAGGTTTTGGAAGAGTTAATTACAATTAGTGCCACTCTTAGTTAGTTAAAGCATTTTATATTTTTCATGGTCCTCTGCCGACAGCGAACCTACAAAAATAAATTTTCTAATTTATAATTAAATTATTATAATTATTTAACCAAAACAGAGGGGATTAACTTGAAAATTAGCGATCTCTCGTTTGAGATACCCTCTGATCATAGAAAAATCAGAGAAGATCCCTAAGAGCAGAGCATACAAGCCCACCAAAACTCATGCCATGGTGGTTATTATTTACCTATTTAGAATCAAAATATTTCAGAGAGTATTTAATTAATTAAAAATAAAATATATGTCATATAATTTTAATTTTCATTCCACATTATTCTCCTCTGTTCACTGAGCAACAATGTATTTTACTTTTATTTTTGTAATTTTTCTACACTAAGTTAAGTATTTTTAAAGTTTTTTTAATTTAAATAAATCATAAATCCCTAATTTCATACTTATCCGATGTGGCGCCACCTCATCCTAGGCAACTCCGAACGTGCACATGTCATAATTCCATTAGACGCCGCTTTCTGAGTCAGCTGCGTTACAACTGCTCTTTATCGTCCCACTGTCCTGTCCGGAGTGATCCCGGCCCTCCACTCATTACAGGCGCGATCTGACAATCTTGGTTCATCATGTTCATCTGGTCTAACTCGAGAACCATTTTCTAACCCTAAGATTTATCTCAATACTTAACCAAATCACTTGAGGTTAGTTCCTAGAGCTTCATCTAGTCAAGGAGAACCTATCTATATGGTTACATGCCCATGAAATCAATTGCATTGCCATAAACGTCAAAAACAAGCTCAATTTAGGGAGAGCATTCAATACCTTTGCCTGAGAGCTGTGGCCTCAATCAGGTGCTTGCAGAAGCTTCATAGGACTCTGACAAACCTCTTGGAAGTGTTACTGAGCTTTGGCGAACTGTCCAATTATGAGTTTGACCAGACCAATTTGGGGGCCTTGGTCTTGAGCTAAGTTAGGAAGGTTGTAGCATGGGGCATTCAGGGGTGATCTTTTTTGGTCAGGGGATGGTGAGTAGCAACTCAATTTGGAGTTTGGTGGACTTTGGTGGAGTGGTGAAATGTGTCTTGGTTTTGGCTAAAAATGAAGTGGGGAAATTGGCTCTTGATAGTGGCTATGGTGGTTGGAAACACTGGGGATGCATTCAGAGAGTCTTGGAGAAGATCTGGAGGAGCTTTAGCAGACTCTCCCCAGAGTTTTGTGCATGCTCTCCTCATGGCCGTGAAGGGGGTGGCCTTAAATAGCCGTGGAAGGCGTGGCCACTAGGACTTCAATTTGGGTGCAGGGTGATTCTTAGGTGGAGGGTTAAACAACGCAATTAAACAATTGAAGTTGGACACATTAGATAAGTGCAAGTAGGCTTTGCTTAAGGTGAAGTGGCTTTCAGTTTTTAGGTTCTCCGGTGCCTAGGCTAGCCGGCCAGGCCAGAGCTAGTGGTAAGGTGGTCAGGTGAGCCAGTGGGAGGCTTTAATGTGATTAACTTGGCTTGGGGATGGCTGATGGCAAAGATATGCTTAGTTTGTCCATTTAAGGGAGTGAATCACCTAATATAGTGGACCCTTGATCCATGGCTCATGTAGCTTGGGCTACTTGGATCTAGGTTGGGTCCTAGGGTCCAAATGTTGGTTGTGATGGGCTTGGCTTGGTCAATCAAGGTTGATTTGGTTACATTTGGATTTGGGTTAAAAATTGGGGCTTTGGGTCAAACATGGGTCTAAGTTAGGTTTAAACCAAAATTTAGGTCAAGTGATTGATCAATTTGGTTTGACTAACTGTCATGAGAAGTTTAGAAAGAAATTGGGTGATTTTGAATTGATTTGGATGGTCAAATTGGGTGGATTTGGCTCATGGTCATTTTTGGAACATTTGTTCTAGACTTAGGTTTAACTTGAGCTAAGGCTTGGATATGATTCAATTTATGGTTTAATTTGGTTCAAGGGATTGTGGTGAAGAGTTTTGAATATCAATTGGATGCAAATTTTGGGCTAGAGAGTCCAATTTGCTGAGATTTGGGATTTTGATCAAAGTTGGATGTTTTGGTTTAGGTTGGGTTTGAGAGAGCTTTGAGTTAAATTTTGGGTCAATCAATTGTTCAAATTGATGTAGGGTAATGTCATGAAGGGCTTAGAATTGAAATTTGGGGAATTGAATAAGTTATGAGGTTCAATTTTATGGGATTTGAGTAAATGGTCAAAATTGGGGCTTTTGAATTGGGCTTGAAATTGGGTTTGAAATTGGGTTCAATTGGGCATGGATTTGGTTTATATTGAGTTTTGGGATAATGAATTTGAGTCTGGAATTGAAATTGGGGAAGCATGAAGTCAATTTGGTGGAAATTGGGGTAATATAGGCACTTTGGGCCTTTAAGGGCAATTTGGGGATTTTTGTCAAAATGGGTCAATTTGGCCAAATTAAGCTCAATGAAGTGGTTTGAATTGGTTTTGGGATCATTTGGAATGTTTTTGGAGATTTTGGGAATTTTTTTGAATTTTTGGAATTTAAAGGATATTTTGGTAATTTTGGGGGTTTTAGGGATATTTTGGGCATTTTGGGTATTTTGGTGGATTTTAGTCAATTTGAATGCTGGGAAATGTTTTGAAATGATTTTTGAAGTGAGTTTGAGAATTTGGGCAATTTTGAGAATTTTGGAAAAAATTAGTGTTGTAGGGGCAATTTGATAATTTTAGTGAAATTTGGGCTAAATGGGTCAAAAGTGAGAATTTTGTTAAAATTGAGTGCATTAAGAGTGCTAATCATGAGGTCAGCCTATTTGAGTTATGGACTAAAGGTAAGTCCCATTTTGGATCCTCTATGTGCTGGTCCTAGCCAAACCCTAGCCAAGGGCTAAGAGCTTGGGGAACCATCCACATGAGTTTCCAAAATAATAGGGAACCACGGTTGGAGATGTTTGGTTTAGGCTTTTGGGTAAGGAGTGAGCGTGTGAGGTTTAAATGTGAGTTTGTTCAAGCCCGACCCAGACCAGACCATCTAGGGTTAGTCCTAAGGCTGGACCATTCTATAGGGGACTCCTCTTGAGTTCATTATGCATGGCTCCATCCTACTAAGTGCTTGAGGTTGGTAGCAAGTATGTGAAACTCAAAGTGAAGCAAAGAAGCATTTTAAATTTCTAATAGGGTAGGTTCCATTGCTAGTCTTCTAAGGTAGTCACTAGAAAATCCTATGGCTAGATCCTAGGCTTCTAAAGGAAGTTTAAACCTCAACAAAAGTGAGGTTAACATTCTCTTCTGGATAAGCAAACTCTTTTGCAAGCTTAGCTAAAGCATCTGCTAGAGAGTTATGTCATCTCAGAACTAGGAAGAATGTTACATCTGGAATATGTTGAAGCAATTTCAAAGTATAATGAAAATATTGTTCAAATCATAGTTTTAAAGTTTTGTACTTTCCTGCAACTAATTGATGATTAATTGAGAGTCTCCAATTTTATATTTCCATTAATATTTTTAGTTCTAAGCCAGTTATGAGCGCTTCATATTCAGTTTCATTTTTTTTGCATGGCTTAATTAAATAGTAAGAAAGTCATCATTGCTTTATCTGGAGTGATGAAAATTAACCCTACTCCTACTTTACTAGGTAAAATCATTCGTCTGTCTTTTTATTTCGAGCATATACAACTCCATCTAAGTATAATTCCCATTTTTGTGTATTAAAATTTTTAATTCCAAAATTTAGTCATCTGGCAAATCATCATTAAGAGGAGACCCAGTCGGTATAGGATGTGTTGCTAAGAAATCTGCCAAAATTTATCCTTGTACAGCACGTAGTGATACAAATGCTATGTTGAATTGGAGCAATCTTGCTAATCTTCCAAAAAGTGTTGGTCGAGTCATTGGATATTGTAATGAATTAACCCATGAAATAAGAGTTACCTTATGAGATAGCATATCATTTCTTAACTTTTGAACTACAAAGATCAAAGCTAAGCAACGATTCTCAATTGCAGGATATTTTATTTTAGTTGGGACCAAACTGCAGCTTAAGTAGTATAATGCATTTTCTTTACCCTCATCATTGACTTATGCTAGTAATGTTCCGAGGGAATTTCCTAATGTCGCAGTGTAGATGATTAGAGGTCATCCTAACACAGTGGCTGCTAGACTAAAAGGTGTTGTCAAACATTGTTTGATATTTTCAAAGGTGTGTTGGCATTTTTCATCCCACATAAATTTAGTATCTTTTCTGGCTAAGGAAGTGAGTGGTTGACACCTACGTGATAGGTTGGAAATAAAGTGTGGTATATTTGTTAGTTTTCTTTAGAAATATAATAATTGAGTTAGATTTGTCGGAGAAGGCATATTAAGGATAGCTTCGATTTTGAGAAGGTCAATTTCGATCCCACGACATTGAACAACAAATCCTAAAATCTTCATTGAGATGTCACCAAAAGCGCACTTTAAGGAATTCATCTTAAGATAAATTATCGTAACTGTTCAAAGACGATTCTCAAATTATACACATGATCATATTTTTTTTATTGTTAACAACTAAGTCATCTACATAATTCTCGACTTGATTATGAATGAGCTCGTCGAAAATTCATGTCATAGCCCTTTGATAGGTAGCACTGTTGACCTCATTTTTGATGAGGTCTTCTCTTCTTCTCTTTAGTACTTAGGATCTAGCCTTAGGCTTTTCCTTTGACTATCTTAGAGGACTAGAATTGGGACACACCTTTTAGAAATTCAAACCACTTCTTAACTCCCCGCAAACTCCACAAACTCGACCGTAGACCCCTAATCACCTAGAGGGTTGAAATCGATGTGGAAGTTTAAAGGATGAGTTCCTATGGGACTCTTCGGCCTTAGGACCGCCCCGGATGGCCCGGGTCCGGTGAAGGGGCCGACTTAAACACACACTAAACTTATACACTACACCTATACACTACACTTTCACACACCCATACTTAACTCGACCTCCCGACTCATGTGGGTGATTCACATGGATGGTCCTTAACCCCTAAGCCCTCGCTAAGAGGTTAGGAACAACATAGCTGAATGCCTCAAATGGGTCCCTTCATGGCTCATATGGGCTTGACATGGCTTCATGGCTCAACCAAAATGACTTCTTTCCACTTACATTCACCCAATCTTCAATTTCCCAAATCTTCAATTTTTGACCCCCGGGACCCTACACCCGCTTAGCCTACCCAAAACTCTTGAAATTACCCAAATTTCTCAAAAATTTCCAAATTACACAAAATTCTCCAAAATCAATCCCAAACATTTCCACATCACTTAAACTGATCATCCATACCCAAAAATACCAAAAATTCCAAGAAAACCTCCCAATACCCTCCAAATACCCAAAATACCCCTCTTGGCCTAAAAATCCAAAAATTCAGAAAATTCCCAGAAAATTCCAGAAAATCCCAAATATTCCAAATTTTATTTTGTCCAATTACACCATGGGCCAATTTTGTCAATTTACCCTACTTTTATCATAACCCCCAATTTGACCCATTTTAACCCTAAGTGAACCCAATGTCAAACCAAACCTACCCAATTGACCCCAATTTTGGTCCAATTCAATTCTAAACTTCAAATCAATATCCCAAATACCAATCTAGACCAAATTCAAGCCCAATTTGATTGACATTTGGATCCAATCTCACTTTTGGCCTTGAAGCCCAATTTGGACCCATGACCTAAACCTAACCCAAACTCACCCAATTCAACTCCAATTAACCCCAAATCTTTTCTAAATCTTCCTTAACATTCCCACAAGCAAAAAACTAACATGATTTGCCCAAAATTTTGACCCAAACCCCACTCAAATTCAACCCAAGGCTAAAGGACCCATTTTTGACCTAAACCCAAACCTAACCCAAATGAGCCCAAACCCCAAAATCAAAGCCCAACCAAAGCCAAAACCTCTTTGAAACACTCCCATAAACATTTCTCAACATTGATTTTACATCAATTTCAACCCTAGCCCAACATTAGCCCAACTAAGCCCACTTGGACCCATATAGGCCCACTTACCAAATAAACCCAAATTCAAACCAATTCAACTCCAAATCACATCAAATTGATTCCAAGCCCTTCATAGAACATTCCTAAACCAATTATGACATTTATTTGACAAATTTCTTCACAAAATTTTTATCCAAATGCCAATCCTAAAATCAAAAGCCCATTTCCCTTAAACTTTCCTAAAAAGCCCACTTCACCACATCCAAAGGCCCAAAATCTACCCTAAAGCCCACATGACATCTCAATTTGTCATCCACTTAATTAAATCCATTACCTAAGTCCTAAATTCACCATCAAATTATTCCAAATCAAGTTTCATACAAATTTCCATCAAATTACCAAAAATTCTTAAAACCCATTTTCATGAAATCGACCAAACCTTTTCCCAAGCCAAAGGTGAGCCATGCAAGCCATGTACAAGCCACATGAAGCCATGGAAGGCTTCGACATGTGATCAAGCCATTAATGGCAAAAGGAGGGGCCCCTTTCCTAATCCTCCTTAACCCCTTTTTACCTTAAGCATGTCACACACTAAACCATGCTTAGCCACCTCATCATGGACGGAGACCACACCACTCTCCCTCGTCGACCTAACCGATCCTCTCGACCTAAAATTAGGCCATGGGAGGTGCACCCAACCCAAATCAATGGGTTGACCAAATTAAGGCCAAAATGACCCCCTCCCCATTCCATTTTAATTCAAACACTTTACACATGTCCAAGCCCAATCGACTTCACCATTGCCAAGCCCCGACCTCCCCGGTCAAGATGGTGACCCATGCCCGCCGGCCACCCACCCGGATCGCCGGAAAACACCACACCCGAGAGCATCATGTGAGCCCAAGCTCGGAATTCTTATCCGCCGAGTTGCCCCATGCCCAATGGCCACCATGGTCGTTCTTCTCCTCACCGCAGCAGCCGATCCCATGCCTCAACTCCCCCGGGAGGCCCTCCACCCTCTCCTATTTAAACTCCACCCCTCTCGGCCATGAGAAGGGCCGAGCACAAACCTCGCCGAAACTCGCCAAAATTGTTCCGCACCCTTCTCCACCCTTAGAGCAGTTGATCCCCGTGTCAATTTGCCCTAATCCCCATCGACAAAATCCAATTTCCCAACCGAAATTCCACCCAAAACCAGGACACTTCTCCACAAGCGAGCCAATTCCCAAATTGATTGGTTCTACACCTTCACTCGTACCAAGGGAAGGTGTCCACCAAAGAAAAGCCCCATCTCCGAGCCACCCAGCTTGCTCCGACCTCTCCAAGCTTTGTGGATCGGGCTTGGTCGAAATCACATCCGGACAATTCACTGCACTCGAGAGACTTCATCCGGAGCTTGTTGGGATCCAATCGAAGGTGCAACAACTCTCGGATCGAAGCCACACTTCTCCGAGCAAAGGTATGAGCTAATTCTTTATCCCGAGCTTCGGAGATTCTCCATTTCAAATGCCTTAATTTCAATGCATGTTAACCGTATAGATGTGTTCGTCTCTTCAAGACGAATCCATAGAGCATAAGAACATGAAAATCCATTGAGTATCGAGTGAGATCTTAGGGATTTAGTGTGGACGGCTCTCGGGAGAGGACGCTCGGGGACGATGAACGGATGCCGTCCATTCAATACACACGCGGACGAACGGCTCAGATGGCGTCGGACCAGGAGACGGTACGAGAACCGCGGGGCCCGGGCTACTGACTCAGGTGGCGGCGTCGAATGGGAGTGCGACGCGCGTGCGTTCGGAGTCGCGCGGGTTGACGCGGCGCCGCGTGGATAAATAGAAAATTAGGGTATTTTTCTATTTATTTAATTCCCTAAACTTCAAAAATTCATATCTCTCGTGTAGAAAAATCAGAAAAATAAAATAAAAATACCCTCTTGCTCGATTGAACGGAGGAGAATAATGTGGAAAAGAAATCATTTAATTACATCAAGTATTTTAGTTTTTATAATTTATTTACTCTCTCGCATTATTTTAATTCTCCATGCATGTATACAATTCACCATGGCATGAGACCATAGGGCTTTTGAAGCCTCCGAATTTGGGAACATTCCCCGAATTTTCCAAAGTCGAGGCCATCCGTATGAAAAGTTATTGATTTTTCAAATTCGAGTTACTCGTTTTGAGTATTTTAATTCCAATAAATAGCATGTTGTGAAATAAATTCTAGGAAAATTTGGTGATGTTCCTTATGACCAGAGAACCCTAGGAAAAATAGGTTTTGACTTAGTTCATTTAAAACAACCCTAATCGGCTTAAACACCCAAAATAGGTCTTTATTTAATTAGAGTTAACCAGGCATCAAATTGACTTGAAATAAATTCTCCATTGACCTTTAGGATCAGAGGAATCCACCATAAAAGTTCGAGGTCAATTGGACTTGGTTAGCCCCACTAATTGGGTCGATTAAGCCACTTAGCCATTTTAAACTTTAAAAATTCATAACTTTTAAAATACCTTTCAAAAATTCACTAAATTGGTTTTGGGGTCTCTCTGATATCAGGGAACCTAAGAAAATTAAAATTTTAATTTTCTAAAAAAGTTGATTTTTAATAATATTTTAATATTTTTAATAATTAAAAAATAATAAAAATCACAAAAATAATAAAATTCACCAAAATGTCACATTTTAAATTTTAATCACTTAGGAACAAACCCCATATTTTTCTTAGGTCTATTTTATGAGATATTAAATTTTAAAGCCCTAGGGTAATTTTAAAAATTAAAAAAATGTATTTTCTAGCATTTTCACTAAAATAATTATAATAAATCATATAAAAATCAGAAAATTATAAAATTTGATTCTCTGATTTTTTTGATATCAGAGAAATTTTTGAAAAATATAAAATTCATTTTTCAACAATTATTTTATTTTTAAATTAATTAACACTCCAAAACTTAAAATAATTATAATAAAAATAATATAATTCAAAAAATCACTAAAATTGGTCCAAGTGGTTCTCTGGTCATTAGGAATGTCCCCTAATTTTCTTAAGGATAGAAACTTTCCCTTGGTCATGTTATTAAATTTTCCTTGGAAATCTCTATTTTTCACCAAAAATAATTATTTAAATAAATTAAATACAGAAAAATCACATTTTCTCCTCTCATGTCTTTATTGACATACGAGTGAAGTCATATAAAAATTTCAAGTTCATTTCGAGTTCAATTTAGTGAGTTATGAAATTATTAAGCTTAAAGGGTAAAGTGGTAATTAAATTTTTTAACCCTTAATTAAAACTTTAGGTTTAATAAAAAATTAACAAGTAAAATATTTGATCCTAATCTGATTTGGATGATTGAAATTCAAATAATTAAAGGGTAGAAATCCATTAAACAATTTTAAAATGATTAAACTTTAATTAAATAATTGATTAAATTTGGAAGAATAATAAAATTGGAATTATTAAAATAGGGATATTATTAGGAAGAGATTTATTCTTTAATTTAAAAATCCCTAAATTAATTATCTCATTAATATTCAATTCTTAATTAAAATGATAACTCAAATTTAAAATATTAAAAGACTTAATCATTAAACTAAATTTAAATTATTAAACTCTTTTTAAAAAAATTTCAATTAAAATTAAATAAAATTAAATTAAAATTAAATTAAATCAAATTAAATTAAATTAAAAAAAATTAAATTAAATTAAATGAAATTAAATTAAATTAAACAAATTAAATTAAATTAAATTAAATTAAATCAAATTAAATTAAATTAAATTAAACTAAATTAAATTAAATCAAATTAAATCAAATTAAATTAAATTAAATTAAATTAAATCAAATTAAATTAAATTAAATAATTAAATTAAATTAAATTAAATTAAATCAAATTAAATTAAAATTAAATCAAATCAAATTAATTAAAAATCAAATCAAATTAAATTGAATTATATTAAATTAAAACTCAATTAAATTAAATTAAATTAAATTAAATTAAATTAAATATAACATCACCTAAGACATAAAGAATTCAAAATAAATCTAAAATAACTTGAACACTATTCCAAATTTAAACTCATTAATGGAAATTAAACTAAATCATAAACCATTTGAACACCAATTTACCCTCAAAAGCTTTAGTTATCATAACCCCTAAATAGGACATTAAATGAAATGTTACTTCACTTATAGGATATTCAAATGTCCTAGTTCACTGAGTAAGTTAACAAAACTTGAATCCCTGGACGATTAATTCATTTATATAATCGAATTCATTTGGACTTAAAACAATTCTAGCAATATTGAAAAGATGTTTAAGATTTGTCTTAAGCACTTCCTCGATACGATAGAATGTTTATAAGAACAATTGAATTTAATTATTTGATGAAGAAAATCGTCCTTAAACAAAAAAAACACAAAGAACCTAGACGTCATAGGAGATGAGTAGCTATAGGATTAGGAATTTGGTAGAAAACCATAACCTTTCCCTTAGCTTTACCTAGGAACTTGCTTAAATATTCTAATTGTGTTTTAAGTGTAGCTTGGGATGACGGGAAGACCCTCCGGTGTACGCTTTTATTTTATTGCAATTTACTTTCTTGCAATTTACATTATTGCAATTTACTTTATTGCAAATGTACTTTACTTTTCTTGCATGATAAGACAACTGTTGCATGAAAACCCACACCTTTAGGATAGACCCTAAAACTGAAACCAAAACTAAGTTAAAAGTCATTGCAAGATAAAATTCACCGCCACAACATTTCAAAATATAAAACAACTCAAAATTTAATCACAAACGTAACACAAAACTACAATTGCAACTAAATTAAAACGTCCTGTTGGATGATCGAGAATACCTCGGATGATGTAACCTACGTGTTGCTAACGGGATTTCCCATGGTCTAAATGAAAGTGTGGAACTCATTCAGTTGAGTTTAGCAAATTCATCTGGACTAAGTGAATCCGATAAAAATAATGATGCCAGAGGGATGGAACCGTGAGATCTTAACCGGTGTCGTTATAATCAAATTTAAGATTTGTTTTAATCAAAACACAAAAAACACTTGGAAAATTAAGACTTCTCTAAACCAAAACACTTTTCTCATCGCCTGATTTATGATTTCTAAAACTAAACCTCTGCAACAATAAGGAGCTTGGAGCATGGTGGGCAGCACGGCCATCGTCGTCGAGCAAAACTTGAACCTACTTCACAGAAACTTTCCTAGAACTAAACAACAAAGCTATAGGACTTCGAGGTAGTATGCCTAGTGTAACATAAATCCTCAATCTTTTTGTTAGGCATTTGCACTGCAAATTAAGCCCTAACCAGTTTTAGGATTCCGAGGCAGTCGTCCGATACGACATAAACCCTCACATCTTCAAGGCTATTTGTATGATTATGTCATACAAATGTTAGTCCAAATTAATTAAAATTGGCAAAATCAAAACATTTAAATAAATATTAGGACTTTCTTAAATCCAAGCCAAACAATAGGATAGTCGGGAAATTACCGAAGTTCACTTCGAATCTGTGATTTCTCCTACTTTTCTTCCTTTGGATTCCCAAAACAATATGTTCCAAACTTGATCCATTCCCTATTGAAATTCCAAAATTCAATCCCTTGAAAACTTAAACTTTGAAATCCTTGAGAGCAGAATTATTGATTATTATCGAGAGTTTTCTTAGGTGATTCCCGTCACTTAAGATGTAATTAACTATGTGGGCTTGCCCTTATAGGGAATTTTGAAGAACCCGAGTAATATAAACCCCGTTTAATGTTTTCATATTAAGCTGTGGAATTTTGTCGGCTTATAAAATTGGTTCGCGGACCAAACGGATGTCACAAATCTTCTAGTTTATTTAATCGAGCCCCACTCGTCAAGCGATGTGTCTATCCTTAGGGATAGATACACGGTTTGTGGTGCGGTGCTCGTTTATATAAACTATTTGGGATGTGAGATCGGTTTAGTCTCATATCTTAAAACCTTCAAATTTGAAATTATTTTCAAAATCAAATACTACTTTTTCAAATTATTTATTTTAATTAAATTAAAAATTCGCCGACAGATTTCTGTTAAGCGACCCCTCTTCAAAATAAAACACAACCTAAAAATATGCCGACAAGCACCAGCATTCTTTAGGCTGAATGGCATTACTTTGTAACAGTATATCTTGATAGATGTTCTAAAAGTTGTAATTGGTTAATCTTTTCGAAACATTTTGATTTGGTTGTATCCTGACGATCCATCCATAAAGGAGAATTTTGCATGTGTAGATGCAATGGCGACCATCAACTTCGAGATTGGTAGAGAAAATTCATCCTTTGAACAAGCCTTATTTAGATCTCTGAAATCTATAAGGACTCTAATTTGGACATTTTTCTTCTTTACTAGCACACACTAGCCAGCCATGTCGCGTAGTTTTCTTGTCGAAGAAAACCAGCCTCGATCATTTTTTTTAACATAACCAATGACTTGTTGTTCGATTTAACCACACATCCTTCTTGGAGCTTGTTTAACAGGGATTGTTGTTTGGTATATCCAAAGTTTATAGACTACAACTTCTGGAGCAAGCACGTGCATTCATCTTAACTCCAAGCAAAGCAGTCCTTATATTTTTTTAATAGTTGAACTATTTCTTCTACTTCAATATCCTCAAGGAACAAACTAATAAACGTTAGTTTTAGATTTTCTTCAGTCCCAAGATTTATTTCTTTCAGCTTGTCCACAGAAGATTTAATTTCTTTTTCAAATTATGGCAGTGCATCTTTAATTGGAGGATCAGAAGTTTGCTCAGAATCAGATTTTTTAGTGATGAACAGGCAAAATTTTGTATCATCTAGAGGTTCTAGGGTGCCAAACCCAATACCCTTATTAGAGTTAGGATTTTGTTTGTTATTATTCCACAAATTTTCAAACAAGTAAGATTGGTCTAATGACCATTGTCTAAGTATTAAACCATTTTGAATAAGTTTTTGAACACACAGAGAATAAAGTTCAAAATGAAGTTTCATTAAGTTCAAAAGATTTTCATCTTTTAATTTTACATTTGTATTAGAACTAGAAGAAGTAGAACCACGTCTAAACTTGATAGGCTTTTTATCTTCACCATATACTTATTTGACCACTAAATTCTTAATTTCAGATGTAGAAATTGGAGTTTGGGTCATAACGTGTATATAATGATAAATTCGTTAATACATGGACTCAAATTGTTTTCTTTATCTTCTTCTTCAAGAGATATTTTGAACTTTGGTTCTGTTCAAATTACCGATGTTGTCTTTTCTTTTTCTTTTTCCTTTTTAGAGTCCAAACAAATTTTGAACTTTAAAATTTTCTTCATGTCAACCGTTGGATTTTCCTTCTCTAGCCCTCGTCCCCTACCTTGACCTCAGATGTGAGTTTGATGAGAATATTCACCCTTTTCCTGTGTTAAAGAAGAATTTCTATTGATTTGTCTTTCCTTTTCATGGCCTTTTTCATTTATTTTCTTGTATTTTTCTATTTCTTCTATATTTATCACTGCATCATTGGAGAATATTGTTCTCTTTATTGTAGCATAGTATGTAGCGACTTCATGTACGCCAATTTTATCAGCTAAGAATGGTTGTAGATCTCCTGTATTACAACATTCATTTCCATTTTGTTGATATTTAATGCATTGATGTAATGAAGAGGGGGTCATTTTGTGCTCATGGAGCCATGATCTACCAAGTAAGGCATTAAAAGAAGTTTCAGAATCAATTACAAGGAATTTTGTCGTTGTCACCAAATCACCCATCCTCAAGAGCAATGTAATTGACCCTGCAGCTCGTTCTTCTTCTTGATTATATGCTCACAACATCATTTTATCTCTTTTTAATTTGCAAGCATCAATGTCCACATATGCTAGAGTTCTTAAGTTCATAATGTTAATAGAGGCACCAGGTTCAATAAGCATCCTTGAAAGTGTAGTGTCATTAATATTTACTGTGATGTGTAATGGTTGGTTATGTTCGGTTTTACCAACCAACAAGTCTTTGTCGAAAAAATTTATCATAGTTTGTTCTTCTAAAGATTAAGCCTCATTTGAAGAAACACTTGCGAGTTGAGCTAAAAAGATTTTTGATCCAAAAGAGCTTTATGAATGATTCCCTCATTTCTTTAGAAAGAATAAGGGCATCTTAGATGCTCAACTTTACTAGCAGTTTTCTTAAATGAGCAAGAACGTTGTAGTCCACCTTGTTATGGGATTGCCTTTTTTTCCTTCGGATAATCATTCTTGTACTAAAGTAATGACTTATTCTGGTGCTATAACTTGTTTTTATTTGTCTTTAGGAGCCATTCTTGGAGGTAGAATTATTCCACTTCTCAAGTTGATTTCAATTATTTATTCTTGTGCGTCGCCTGACTCTTTTGTTTTTCTGAGTCGGAGGACTCTAATTCTATAGAAATTTGTACTTCTTGTAATTCAAGTGTAACAGTATCATCTCCATTTTCATTATTTTCAAGACTATTGCTGGTGTCATTATCATTTTGATCGTTATTGGATTTATCCAAATTGTGTATGATTTGAGTATCGTTTACAAGATTGAAATTAGTTGTTCATTTTCAGAAGTGGTATTGGAAATAACCAAAATGTAAGTAGAATTAGAAGTATTATTATTCACAGCAGGGATAAATAGGAAGTCATACAAAGCCAACAGCTTGAGGGATTTCTTCCCTTCGTCCGAGACAGCTATCCTTATAGAATGTAGAGGATTACGAAAGCAGAAGATACCAAAGGAGTAGTAGCCCCTATATCTAAAAGACCTGTGTCTAAAATCCTTGCTGGCTTAATTAACCTATAGGACAATGAATATTTTTAAGTTGGATTTCAACTGCTTGTTGTTCTTGAATTTGCAGTTCACATTTCCTGCTGAGATTTCTACAACGCAAAATGTAATTCACAAGAGTTTCTCCTGGCTTTGGTTTCTCCACTACCAAATCTCCAACTGTTATATGATGTTATGCTCCAATAAATTGTTGGATAAAGAGATTCTCAAGTTCTGTAAAAGTTTTAATGGATCTGTTGGGAAGCTTTGCATACCAAAAAAAAGCAACCAATGTAAGGCTTTTAACAAATTAGCACAATAGAAGAGCATCACTACCCCCCTCATTGCAACAGCTTGCTCTGTAGTGCGCAAGATGCTGATGAGGGTTACCGGTTTCATTAAACACTTTAAAGAGAGGCATAACAAAGCCTTTAGGATATTGAACAGAATCAAATTTTTCTAGATAGGGTCTACCCTTTGGAATCAATGATCCGGCCCTCACGTGAGCCATTGTTTATGTTACTTTTTATTGCACAAGTTGTGTAATTTCTTTCTCTGGAATTCCACTTTGGGCAGAATCATTTTTCTTTTCAGTACTTTCCTCAATTTCTATTGGTTCTTTTTTTATCTTTTAAACTATCTATTGCTTAAGGCCTAATAATTTCAATGGTGGATAGTGGAGTTATTTGTGGCGGACATTGTTAAGCTTCCATCATTTCTTTGATTTTTTGTTCTAGATGATTAGTCTACTCATCTCATTGTCAAATAGTATTTTGTAATTATTCTGTCACGTTTTCCTCATTTGGTGAAGGTAGTTCTTCTGCTGATGAAGTAGCTTGTGTCTCTAACATATTTATTTATTCAGATTCCTCCTTTGGACTATTTGAAGAATTTTTCCTTCTTCATGTCAACAGTTGTTTGATGTCAGAACTTAATTTTTTCAATCATTTTTCAAAATAATTAACAAGCTATTCTTCGCACGTCTTTACAACATTAGAGATTCCTTCCAATACTCACGTTTCCATACATTCTTCTTGAGTATAGGACGAAACACTCTGGAAGTATATCATCATGTTGTGAATTATAATGATACCCAGCTTGTAACATTTGCATAAGAGCTTTCATTTTAGGAGATGTTTCTCTGTCTCTAAGTTTAATTTATTGTGGTTTATTCTATCTTATGAGATGGTTATGTCTTCTACTCTTGGTCCTAAACAACGTTTAACCGGTACCTGAGTATATTGACTTTCCATGGAGAGTTGTTGGTCCATTTTTTAATAAGAAGAATTCGCTTCTGCACGAATTTTTCCTTTCATGGATGTAGAAGCTGTACAACTCATTTTGTCTAAAAGTCAAGAGATTGAACATCAGTCTTTTCGTGCAGGTCTTTTAAATATATAATGCACTGTTCGTATTGATGGGGAATTTTCTCTTCGTCAATGTAAGGATTGGAATGTATACTAGTAAAACTCAATGGGTACTAGACAAAATTTATTTTTATTTAAGGAAGAAGGGTTTCCGGAAACACTTTCCTCATATTCATATGCTTCAAAATTATTCATTTCACCTCTTTTCTTTTTCCTTTTAAGGGAACAAGTTATATTTCTTAGTTTGGTACGTGTTAGCGGAACAGTCTTATAATAAGATCCGGCCTCATACACAGATGGTGATAGAATATCACCTTCTTGATCGATATAAACTTTCTTTCCTTTTCGATTAATCTCTTCTTCCATTTTCTCAAAAGTTAACTGTTTAATAGGTGGCTCTTAAGGTAAATCTTCTTTAAAAAGAAGAAAATCTTCGTAGGAATCTAAGTGAAATTCCTTGAAGTGTTCTGTAACAATTTGGGATGGACTACTCAATACATATTCAGTTTCATCAAATAACACAAACTCAATCTGGTGAAAGTAAGTAGCTTCATTAGTTGTTGAATAAAGATCTTGAATATATGAAAAGACTGAGTCTAGAGAATCTATTGCAGTATTTTTGAAAATTTAGGAGAATAAAATTTTATGATTTATTATAGACTCGTTTTATAAACTGGGAATTTATTATTTTAGGTCATTTTATCTTCTCATTATAGAAGGTTTGCATGAATAACTCTTAAAAGAGTAAGATTTAAAAGTATGGTCCTATCTGTGAAAATATGAAACATCTCTAAATAAAAAACGAATGATTTAACATGAGATGAGGAGAAATTTGTTCCCCAGCAGAGTTGCCACTCTCTTGATGGCATCCAGAAACTTTTCACCGCCATCACCGCCAATTCTCCCTTGGTCGGTTGTCGTCGATTATCTGTAATGTCATTATTGTTGAGGAGTTGCCACTCTATTTATCTATTATATTACTTAATCTCCAATAAACTTAATCTTTTGGATCATATAAATGATCTTTAGATATTAAGAAACTAAGAGAAAAAAGGAAAAGGGCTAATAAAAATAGAAAACAATAGAATAGGAAATGTAGGGATAGTTTCATTGTGATGAACGTTATCGAAGAAACTCTAGAATGTCCGATTCTTGAGATCCCGCATAAGAATAACCACATGAAAACCTAATAACAAAAGATCTATTTTGAGTTCTTTATTCTCTTATAGGAGCAAGCTCTTATAGTTAATCACATCTTAGACAGTTAGGGTTGTCTAAGAAAACTCCTGATTAACGTTAATATTCACTCTCCAAGAAATTTTAAGTTTCAAGATCAAGGAAAGAAAGGTCAATATTCAATCCTAAACGTACTATGTTTCTAAGTGTCGCATATTACCCTAAAGGTTTGGTTTTGTATTGTTTTTTTTTTGTTTATGTCATATTGTAATATCATTTTGTTGTTCACGCAAAATAGAGTTAGCACAACCTAATAACATGTAAAGTAAATCTAATGTGAAATTTGTCTTATGTCTTCAGCAGACTTTCAAAACAAAGTTAACATGAAATTATATGTTAATTGTTGATTTAATTGGTTGCATTTTTAATTCTTAGACAACCCAGTCAATATGTATATGGCTCCGTTGTCCCGGGGTCATTGGGGTATCTAGATCTGCTTAGTCTGAAACGTGTTTAAAATAGGACCGGAAGATTCTTCTTAGCAACCATAGATTTCGTCGTCCAAGAAATCTTCATAGATCTAAACACTGGAGTTTAAGTTGCATTCAGTATTTTTTGTTCATTAGGATTTCATTTAAGTTTTAATGTCTTTTTTGGATTTTAGGAGTTGGAAAATTTTAAGTTGTTTGTGATTTATTAACCGATTTTTTTTATCATTTTATCATTTATTTTTTTTTTTTGGATGACCCGATAATGATACCATTGTTCCATTATCCTAGGTCATTTAAGTTTGTAGTTTGATTATTCACAAGTGTCTGGAAGATTTTTTTGTAAGCAACCATGGGTTTCTTCTTCTAAAATATATTCTCAAACCTAGTTGCATTTCCAACTTCAAATTTTAATGTCTTTTAAAGTGAATTTTTATTTATGTCAGTAGATTAAATCATCATTTTTAATTCATTTTAAGATTAAACTTAGAAGAAATTATATCATTTATTTTAGGTTTCACTTCGATTAGACCTAAGTAATTTGATTAAAGTCTAATAAATTAGACCTAAGTTTTAGGTTCAATGTGGGTAGAATATAAAAGAGGTTTAATTATGTTAGACTTTAAAATATACATTCAATATGGGTAGAACCTATAGTTTTGGAGTGATCTTGGTTCAATATCTAGAACCCAAAGTTTGAGGTGATTTAGGTTCAATTTAGTTAGGACCTAAGGTATTGATGTTATTTTGGTTCAACTTGGGTAGAACCTAAGGTACGGTATTAATTTGATTCAATTTAGGTAGAATCTAAGGTATAGTCTTACTTAGCTTCAATTTAGGTAAAATCTAAAGTTCAGTGCTACTTAAATTCAATTTAGGTAGAATCTAAGGTATGGTGTTACTTAGATTAAATCTTGGTAGAATCTAAGGTTTAAAGTGGTTTAGGTTCAGTTTAAGTTAAACCTAAAGTTTAAATTATCTTAGGTCCAAATTAGGTTGAACCTAATGTTTAGGTTAATTTAGGTTCAATTTTGGTTGAACGTAAGATTTATGTTGACCTAGGTTCATTTTGAATTTAGCCTAGGTTTTAGGTTGACTTAGTTTAAATTTAGATTGAACCTAAGATTTAAGTTGACTAAGGTTCAATTTGGGTTAAACCTAAGGTTTAGGTTAACTTAGATTCAATTTGGGTTGAACCTAGGTTCAATTTAGTTTGAACCTAAGATTTAAGTTGACTTTGGTTCAATTTAGGTGCAACCTAAGGTTTTGGTTGACAAGTTCATTTTGTGTTGAGCCTAAGGTATAGGTTGACTTAGGTTCAATTTGGGTTGAACCTAAGGTTTAGGTTGACTTAGGTTCAATTTTGGTTGAACCTATGATTTAAGTTGACTTAGGTTCAATTTATGTTGAACCTAGGGTTTAGGTTGATGGATTAAGTCTATGTTAAGTAAACCTTAATGGGTGTATAAGTTTAACTTAGGTTAAACTTAAGTAGGGTTTAAGATTCCTTAAACCTGATGTAAGTAAGGCTTTAAGTATTAATTACATCTAATTAGGGTTAGACCTAATTTGGCTTTAAGGTTAATTAAGCCTAACGTAAGTAAGGTTTAATTAAATTAATTAGGTCTAATTAGGGTTAGGACTAATTTTAGTTTAAGGTTACTAAGCCTAATGTAAGTAAAGCTTAATTAGATTACTTAGGTCTAATTAGGGTTTGACCTAATTATAGTTTATAGGCTAATTAAGCCTAATGTAAGTATGGCTTAATTAGGTTAATAAGATCTAAATAGGGTTAGACTTAATTATAGTTTAAGGTTAATTAAGAGTAATGTAAGTTAGGTTTAATTAGATTAATTAGGTATAATTAGGGTTAACTTAATTATAATTTATGGGTTAATTAATCCTAATGTAAGTAAGGTTTAATTAGAATAATTAGGTCTAATTAGGGTTATACCAAATTATTGTTTATTGGTTAATTAAATCTAATATTAGTAAGGTTTAATTAGATTAATTAGGTCTAATTAGCGTTAGACATAATTATAGTTTATAGATTAATTAAGCCTAATGTACGTATGTCTTAATTAGATTAATTAGGTCTAATTAGGGTTAGACCTAAATATAGTTTATGGGTAAATTAAACCTAATGTAAGATTTAATTAGATTAATTAGGTTTAATTGAGGTTAGACCTAATTATAGTTTATAGGTTAATTAAGCCTAATGTAAGTAAGGCTTAATTAGCTTAATTAGATCTAATTAGGGTTAAACCTAATTATAGTTTAAGGTTAATTAAGAGTAATGTAAATAAAGCTTAATTAGATTAATTAGGTATAATTAAGGTTAGACCTAATTATAACTTATGGGTTAAAGAAGCCTAACGTAAGTAAAGCTTAATTAGATTAGTTAGGTCTAATTAGAGTTAGACCTAATAATATGGGTTAATTAAACCTAATATAAGTACGATTTAATTAAACTAATTAAGTCTAATTAGGGTTACACCTAATAATAGTTTATGTGTTAATTAAACCTAATGTAAGTAATGTTTAATTGGATTAATTAGGTCTATGTGGAGCTATACCCAATTATAGATTAAGGTTAATTAAAACTAATGTAAGTAATGTTTAATTAGATTAATTAAGTTTAATTAGGGTTAGAACCAATTATATTTTATGGGTTTATTAAACCTAATACAAGTAAGTTTAACTAGATTTATTAGGTATAATAAGTGTTAGACCTAATTATAGTTTGTGGGTTAATTAAACCTAATGTAAGTAAGGTTTAATTTGATTAATTAGGTCTAACTAGAGTTAGACCTAATTATAGTTCAAGATTAATTAAACCTAGTTTAAGGTTTAATTAGATTAATTACATCTAATTAGGGATAGACCTAATTATAGTTTATAGGTTAATTAAGTCTAATGTGAGTAAGCCTTAATTAGATTAATTAAGTCTAATTAGGTTTAGACCTAATTATGATTTATGGGTTAATTAAACCTAATGTAAGAAAGGTTTAATTATATTAATTAGCTTTAATTAGGGTTAGACCTAATTATAGTTTATGGGTTAATAAAACCTACTGTAAGTTAGGTTTAATTAGATTAATTAATTCTGTTTGGAGTTAGACCTAATTATAGTTTAAGGTTAATAAAAGTTAATGTAAGTAAGGTTTAATTATATTAATTAGTTCTAATTAGGGTTAGACCTTATTATTTTATAGTTAATTAAGCCTAATGTGAGTAAGGCTTAATTTGATTAATTAGGTTTATATAGGGTTAGACCTAATTATAATTTATAAGGTAATTAAGCCTAATGTAAGTAAGGCTTAATTAGATTAATTAGGTCTAATTAGAGTTAGACCTAATTATATTTTGGTTTTAGTTTGAGTTCATATGAGTTAAACTCAAAGATTTTAATTTATGTTTGGATTTACCAAAAGTTCAGGGTCTGACTTCAGCTCATGTGAGCTGAACCCAAGGAGTTTTTATTATGGTTTTGGGTTTATATGGATTGAAATGAGTCCATTTGGGTTAGTCCATAGGATTTTTTTATTTTGACTTAGATTCATGTTGACTTAAGTATTTAGAATATGATGTGGATTCATGTGGGTTGAACCCAAAGGTTAAGGGGTGTGACTAAGCCCAATTTTGGTTAAGGCTTAATTTTACCCTAAGTCTAATTGAGAATTAAACCTCGGGGTTAGGATTAGGTCAACCCTAATGGTTATTGAAAGCAATTCCTCAACCCTAAGGATTTTTAGAGCTATATATGTAAATTTGAAATTTTACAATTTTACCATAACAAGTTAAAATACCATTTTAAATTTTTCAAGGGTTAGAAATTGTCATTTTAAGGTTTGAATTAATCACCCAAAATTTTCTAACCAAATTTCAATTTAATTTCTAATTGTTTTATTTTTATAATTATTTTTGAAAATAATTACAAAGTTTGGTAAAAATTAGTGAATTTGACTTCTTAATCTTGGAAAAATCACAGAATGTTCTTGATCCCCTGCATACATATGTGCTTACGATTTAGATATGAAAATTATGATTTTATAATATGGGATACTACGCAAGTATATGTATCTTTTATCAAGTAATATAGGACTTTCTGATTAAGCCCCGAGATACCAAACCCACCAAAAAACTTTTTAAAGAAATAAGAAAATTCTATTTTTACTTTTTAAATGACTTTTGAAAGTATGTTTTTATTTGTAAAGTTTGAAAGTTGTTTCAGTATTTTTGATAAAAAGCTAAGAAGGAAATGAAAATTATTAGAACTTTAAAATACGATATAAAACACTAGGAAATAAAATATCTTTTTCTTTCTCTTATAAAGTAATAATAATTAAGAAAGTATTGTTGTAGAAGTATTTAAATGTGTTGTGACAAATAGAAGCAAATTTATTCTTTACCCTTACTTGGTTATATAAAGAACATTGGTTAATTTGAAATTTTAAAATTTTGAAAATGGTTAGGTAGGGAAGATACCAGCTCTCACTCTAGAGTTCCCTCAATACCCTCCACCTGGGGGCTAACTTCTCATAACAAGATTTAAAATATCAAACCAAATTAGGGGGCTTTAGCCTGTCACTCTAATGTCCTCTAATTTTACTCCCCATTAAAAACATATCTCCTAATATATTTTCATTCAATTATATGGATTACAATTCTCACCCATATAAGCATTGGATCTCACATAATCTCACAATAAATTTTAGCATCTTAACTCGTCCAAGTTAAGAAGTAAATTAAGTTCATGGAATTAAATCTTCACAACTTATTCCAACTTTAAACACTTATACATTCCACAACAATCCTACATAATTTTATTACTTCTTCATTTAAGAAAGAAAAAAATAAAAAAAACTACCAAAAACTCATGGAGGAAACCCAAGTACACATTGATTTGAAAATAGAAATCATAATGAAAACACAACAAGTTTTAATTAAAAACTAAATATAAAAATAGAAGTAAACACTTATCTGAAAATCCTCTCCACAAGACTTTGAAAGTTCCTTTGAAACTTGACTTTCCACTAAAGCACTCCTTAGAATGGGTCGCCCAACTTTGATGACTCGGAAACAGACTTCAGACTTCAATAAAAAC
Organism: Papilionanthe hookeriana x Papilionanthe teres; assembly: GCA_022702705.1. NCBI lineage: Eukaryota > Viridiplantae > Streptophyta > Magnoliopsida > Asparagales > Orchidaceae > Papilionanthe > Papilionanthe hookeriana x Papilionanthe teres. The sequence continues at coordinate 157,539,957 of CM040425.1, forward strand.
TAAAAAAAGGAAGGAAGAGAATTGGTGAGAAGAAGGCTTCACTCCAACCCCTTTCTCCTTTCTTACTCTCTACTCCTACTCCTACTGATTTCTCTCCCTCACACACTCTCTCAAATCTGTAATAACTCTAAAAAAACTCTCCTTCTTCATCACTCTCCTTCTTAAAAAGACTCTCATGCAAATTACATGACAAAATTTTAATAATAATCCAATAGGTGCCCTGGTGTCTCTTCAAATTGTGTCCTGATTCAGTATATCCACCAAACCTTACATCCCTTGGATCACTTCTGCCGCCAAAAGGAAGTTAAGGAGGTTACCATCAAAAGTGACCTCAAACATCCCTTGGAAATGGCGCCAAATTTGATTAAATTTGATTTTTATAACTGTGGCGCCTATGCGCAGACCAGGCGACGCTTAGCTGCCTATGTCCAATTTTCATTTTTTTCATTTTTTTTGCTCCTTTCATCATAATCACTAATTTTCATCATACCTACAAGAAAAACACAAAATACCTTCCATTAAAGTACAATATCATAAAAAATGGGTATTAAAATGTGCATAAAAACACTATATATTTTGGGTGTATCAAAGTCCCACTAACTTAAAATTTTACTTGTCCTCAAGTGACTCTTAATCACATAGAAAATTTCAGCATGCAAATTATGTAATGAGTTTCTTAGGAAGGTAACAAAATTTTGTTCTAGAAAAGGAATAGTCCAATTTTGAAATAAGTTTAGTAACTAAGACCAACTTAAAGTTTAGAAAGTTCTTAGGTAAAGGATAATGTAAAATATAGGTTTCTATCCAATTCAGAAATACTTGTAGATTCTTCAAAATATAGGATTCACACACTTATTTTTCTCATTTAAAAATCTTTATTTGAAAATAATTTTACTTACTATACTATAACCTTAAGCTTTAGATTTTCTCAGAACTTATATCTTATACTTTAGGTATGGAACCAATTTTTGATTAGGCCCTTAAATCCTCAAGCTTCTTCTCCTTTCTCACATACATTTTTTTTTGTAAGGCTAGGATTACTGTATCTTGATATGCCATTAATAATTTTGAATTCCACCCTTTCATTTAAAATAAAAGTCTGATATACATCTTTCACTTAAAAATCATAATAATAGTATTTGAAAATTACTCCTCAATAAAAGAAATTTAAACTTTGAAGAATAAAAATCAAATCTTCTATTTATCCAAAAATACAATATTTCTTACTAAAGATAGTTAAACTATATTTAACACTTCTTTACTAAGAAAATTTTAACTTAAAATTTTTCATTATTACTATAAATTTTAACTAAATTCTCTTATTTATCTTTATATTCAAATTTTTGTTTCCCTAATATAACTTCATATACATAATTGTTTTCAATCAAAAATCAAATTAATTTTAAGTATTCTTGAGAACAAATAAAATTTTAGGTTTTTGAAAAATATTCTATTTTAAATTCCCCCCCCCCAACTTGAATTTTTAGTTAGGATTAAACATTTAAGCATAAGAAATGATACATTGTTGAGAATTAAAAACTAACATAACATGCTTGCAGGAATCTTAATATCCTAAATATGCAAGTATAACAATTTAAAAACAGGTGTAAAAAGAAATCAAATTCAATTTTTTTTATAAAAAGAAAAGTAAAAATTTCAAAAGACTTCTATTGTAGTGGAGGTTTTCAAAGCAAATACACACGAACTAAAAATAACTGAAATCACACCAATACTAGATAACAAATGGTAGTAGTAGATTTTGAAAAGTTTTAAACATGCAGTTTTTAAATAATAGTTTTTAATAGTCTTCCATATTCTCCTAACAGTTTTCGAATTAAAGTACACACTATAAAAAATTTGACACTACAGACACATTAAAAAATTTACTACTACACATATATCACACAAAGCAACATATAGAATATCAATCCAACAAAGATACATCTAAATATGTATAAAAAATAGTCCAACTACAATCAACATACTACCAGAGTTCACACAAAAACACAACATTAAAATAAAACACAAGACACAACATATATCAGTACATCAACAAAAACTTACAACAACAACAACAACAACAACAACAAAGCCTTAATCCCACTAAGTGGGGTCGGCTACATGAATCCTTTTTCTCCATTGCGTCCTATTTAGTGTCAAATTTTCGTTTAATTCTAATAAATTAAGATCATTTTTTATGTAATAAGCCCAAGTTTTCCTAGGTCTGCCTCTGCCTTTCTTAAAATAAGTTGTATTTAAAACATCTACTCTCCTAATCGGATCATCAGGTGGTCGACGTCTAATGTGACAAAACCATCTAAGGCGACTCTCTCTAATTTTATCCGTCACTGGTGCAACTCCAACCCTTTTACGGATATATTCATTTCGCATTTTGTCTCTAAGTGTAAAGCCACTCATCCACCTAATCATTCTCATCTCGGCAACACTTAACTTAACATTATGCTTCTCTTTTAAAGGCCAACATTCAAGCACCATAGAGCATTGAAGGTCTCACCACCATCTTATAAAATTTTCCTTTCGATCCAAGCGGTACTTTTCTATCACACAATAGAGCCGGACGCATTCCTCTACTTCAACCAACCAACCCGAATTCTACTATTAACATCCCCATCTATATCACCATCGCTTTGAACAATGGACCCGAGATATCTAAATCGTTCACACCTTTTAATAATTTGATCACCCAAAGTTACACTAGTCGTCACTAGACCTACTATTACTAAAATTACATTCCATGTATTCGGCTTTAGTTCTACTCAAACGAAGACCTTTAGACTCCAATGTAGACCTCCATAATTCAAGTTTTTCCTGGACTTTTTCTCTTGTCTTATCCACAAGGAGGATATCATCAGCAAAAAGCATACACCAAGGTACATCCTCTTGTAAATGCCCAGGTAAGACCATCCATAAATAAAGCAAAAAGATATGGGCTTAAAGCGGATCCTTGATGTAAACCAACATAAATAGTAAAATACTTGGTCAATCCTCCTTCAGTTCGAACACATGTAACAACTCTAGCATACATATCTTTAATGACTTGAATATAAGTCATATCAACACCTTTCTTCTCAAGGACTCTCCAAAGAACATCTCTAGGAACCTTATCGTAAGCTTTTTCTAAATCAATAAAAATCAAATGTAGATCCTCCTTATTATCTCTGTACTTCTCCATCAAACCTCTCAATAAATATATAGCTTCCATGGTAGACCTGCCCGGCATAAATCCAAATTGATTATGAGAAATCTTCGTAATACGTCTTAACCTATGTTCAATTACCCTCTCCCATAATTTTAAAGTATGACACATCAATTTAATTCCTCTATAATTTGCACACTCTTGTGCATCTCCTTTATTCTTAAAAATGGGGACCAAAATGCTCTTTCTCCACTCCTCGGGCATCCTTTTAGTTTTTAAAATAATATTAAAAAGTTTAGTAAGCCAGAAACCCCCAAATCACCTAAACATTTCCACACTTCAATTGGGATATCATCGGGTCCTACGGACTTTCCCCCTTGGTTTTCTTTAAAGCCTCATCAACTTCTTTTTACTAATGCGACGGTAAAAATGAAAAGTTTTATTATTATTAACGATATTAAGATCACTAAGGTCAATCGTACTTTCAGCATCATCATTAAAAAGTTTATCAAAATAACTCACCCACCTATGTTGAATATCTTTTTGTAAGAAAAGCACTTTTTGATTTTCATCTTTAATACATTTTACTTGAGTTAAATCTTTACATTTCTTTTCTCTTTGTTTGGCTAGTTTATACATATATTTTTCACCTTCCTTAGTATCTAACATGTTATAAAGATCACTAAAAGCAGAATTTTTAGCGTCACAGATTATTCTTTTACACTCCCTCGCGGACCGTTTTATATTTTTCCCGGTTCTCTACGCTTTTACATTTAAACCAATTTTTATAGCACAACTTCTTATATTTTATCTTTTCTTGCACATTATTATTCCACCACCAACTATTTTTATTTATAGAAACCTTTTCTTTTGATTCTCCAAGTACATCTTTAGCCACTTGTTTAATAGTATTAGTTAATATTTCCCACATAACATTCGCGTCTTCATGAACATCCCAAATATTTAAATCTTGAATTTTACTCATAAAAATAATTTTATTTGTGTCTTTTAGGTGCCCCCATCTTATTCTACGATGTTGAATCCTAGTATTCTTTATTTTACAACTCTTCATCTTAAAATCTAGAACTAATAATCGATGTTGCGTACTTAATTGCTCACTTGGAATAACCTTACAATCCTTACAATCTCGACGATCTCTTCTTCTCATAAGAAAATAATCAATTTGTGTTTTATTAGATCCATTCTTATAAGTAATAAGATGCTCATCTCTTTTCTTGAATAAAGTATTAGTAATAATCATATCATACGCTAAAGCAAAATATAAAACGGCTCTACCTTCTTCATTAATCGCTCCATAACCGTAGCCACCATGAATATTTTCGAAATCTTCTACCACTCTACCGACATGTCCATTTAAATCTCCTCCAATAAAAATTTTTTCTTCAAGGGGTATCAAGTGTATTAAGTCTTCTAGATCATTCCAGAATTTATCTTTAGAGCCTATATCTAAACCAACTTCGAGGAGCATAAGCACTTATAATATTAAAAATCTTAGTATCAATAATAATCTTAAGTGCTATAATTCTATCTCCAACTCTATTAATTTTGACAACATTATCTTTCAAACTCTTATCTATAATTACACCTACACCATTTCTAGTACGACTCTTACCGGAATACCATAATTTAAAACCTAAGTTATCAATCTCCTTAGCTTTTTCTCCAACCCATTTAGTTTCTTGAATACATAGGATATTTATCTTTCTATGGATCATAATATCAACCAATTCCATTAGTTTACCATTGAGAGTACCTATATTCCAGGATCCTATCCTAATACTAGTATCATGGACTAACTTCTTTAACCGCATCCGTCCGTAATGTGGGAACCCTTGCTTACTTGACACTACACCCGGGCGCCGGTGTAGCGGCCCTTGCACACTTTCCACTGTATTCAGGCCATACAGCGCGTCGCTTCCAGGGGACGCCCTAGCACTTACACAATGATCAAAAGAATTCATGTCATGATTTTTTTCGACAAGTTTTACGCTGGCTGTCGACTACCTAACGCAACCCTCCACTTTTCACATCCGGGCTTGGGACCGGCAACGGCAGTGTTATCAACAAAAACTTAGTAACACAAAAAAAACAAATCTACTAACCATCCTCATCATCATCATCATCTTGCTCGTTCCAATCTCTGGATGGCACATAAGGTATATAGAATGGATGAGGGGGCATCTCAGCACTCGGATCACCTCTAATCAATCTATCCAAAGAATGCTGATAATTCTTCTCATATTCATCATGTTTTACAATATATATTTCCATATTATCCATCTTACCATCCATGTCTAAAACATGCTCACGAGTAAGACTCACCTTCTTCAAAATCTTTCTTAACAAACCAGTCTGTGAATCACTAGATGATGAAGCTCGCGAAGTAGTAGCATGGGGAGTAGAAGCAGTAGAAGCAAAAGCAGAAGCAATAGAAGCCCTACCAAATCCTCCTCTCCAGCCAAACTCTAATTGTACAGTGTAAGCTCCAACGTTTACACTAGTAATTGGTTTCAAAGGTTGAATAACCTCTTCCCAAGTTTCAAATTTCACACTAGACTGCTCACATAATGAATGAATCAAGGAAGGAAATCCCATACCTGCAGTAGTGGTAGACCTGTCACAATTCAAAATAAGATCATAAATGATTGTTCCAATATCTATAGGCTTCTCTTGTTGAATGCAATAGTTCAACACAACTCTCTCCCTTGTAACTTCACTAGTATGACTTGAAGGTAATAACTCAGATGAGATAAAATAATATCATGCTTTAGAAGTGGCATTTAACTTAGAGGCCTAAAAATTGACTCTTATATCATTAGTTATCTTCCATAATCCTCTTCCATCAGTCAGAAATGCCATTATCTCATTTAACTCTCCCTCGATAGGGTGATAGTTAGAATAAAAACAAAACATGTTAGGAGGCAGTCAATAAAAAGTATTGATTACTGAAGGTGAAAAATCAACTTCTTGCCTCCTCACCATTACCAAGTTCTCTTCTACTGCAGGTAAGTTCACATAAAACTCTCTGACCACAGAAACAACATCAAAAACGGAGAAGCAACAGTAATTCTCCCAATTCCTTCTAGAAATCATGTCTTCAATAACTTCTCCTAGCTTACTGAACACACAATCAGGAATCAATTTACGTGACTGTAGTGCATCGACGTATCGTTCCTCAGCCCTTACACTAAAAAACTTGTCACAATCAAATCTTATCTTTTCTCTCACACACTTTGACTTTGGAGCCATCTCTAAAAATTCACGAAAAAAATTCACCATAAATTTTAAAATCAAACAAAACTTGCTAGATTAACTTCCAAAAGTAATTTCCACTAAATCCAAGAAATTTCTTATCCTTTTTCTCAAATTTTCACGATGAATAGTGATTTTTGGATTTTCCAAAATGTACTCAAAATACATAGTGAAAATAAAAAAAATTTACTTAGGAGTAGTGTTCTTACCTCAAGGAATCCAAATCTAATAATTTTTGTTGAGATCGGCTTTCAAATGATCTAATATATTGATGCCCTAGGCTCCTTTTTCACAAAAATCAGAGGTTGAAGATGATATGGGTAGTTAAAAAATGGCGATCTTTGGGTTTTTAACTGCTGAAAATCAATTTTGGCAAACCGGGGCCTAAGCATAAGGCCTTTAGTGCTTAGCTGCTATATCTGGCGCTTAAGCGCCGGCACTCTGGTACTTAGCCGCCAGTGCCCAGATTTTCACAATTAAGAAAATGCACTAAACCACTTAGTTAATCATCCTTAATCTTCTCAAAATAATTTTCTCTTCCCCATAAATCTTCCAACACTCCAATTTCAAATTTTAATATCCATGGATTCCAATCAAGTTTCACACGAACACAAACTTATATTCATTAGAAACAAACCACACTTACTACAAACTAAAAATTTCTATCCAAACACTTTGGATGAAATTCCCTAGATACAAACGGACTCAATAATCATAAAGATAGGCTTACATCACTAAGATGTAACAATCACACATTAAAGTGCAACATAACACAAACATAAAACATTAAACACTTAAAACATCAAACACATAAAACATAAGATTCATAAAACAAACTACAAGATCAAACTAAAATTTAAGTCCACTCTCTCGTAGTCAGGATATATCTAGAACCACTATTATTTCCATTTGACCCTATTAGAATATAAATCTGATGGAACGGGCAATGATTGAAAACTCTTACATATTCTTCTTCTTACCACTTGTTCTTCAGGAACATCACCTTATCTGCTTCTTCTACGTGACTTGTATTACTGAATTGCATCTTGAGTTGCATCCCATATGCTCCAAATGTGTGTTAGTTTCATTAATCTTTGCTTCGATTGAAGTCACTCGGGCTTCGATCTTTGCAATCTTTTCTGCAATTCCTTGAATACTAAATGTGAGAAATACATTGAATAACTCTTTAGCACCGTCACTAATAAACTTATTCTTGTCAGAATCCTCTTTTTTCTTGATCTCATTCTCCCAGGAAGACAAGATGCACTCAAAACACTCTTCTTAAGACTCAGGAATGAAAATAGGACTTGGGGCAAATGTTTCTCTTAATCTAGGGCCTTTTTATAGACTTTAGAAGTGCATAAACCACCCTTAAACATTTTAAAACTCGAAAATAGCTTCCAAAACCACTTCCTCGCGATCTAGGCTTCTAGAACCTCATTATCAAATGCTTTATAACTCCTGCACCTAAGCGCCAACTAAACGGCACTTAGCCACCAATGATCAATTTAGCACAGGTCTGTCAAATGTCCAAAATTTCATTCCAACTCCTCTAAGTCATAAAATAAGGTCAAATAAACACTACTATAACATAAAAACTCCAAAATACTACCACCAAAATATAAAAAAAATAAACAAAGCACATATAGCAAACATAAAGCAAAGTACACCGATAACTATGGGTTGCCTCCCACAAAGCACTTGGTTTAACGTCTTCAGCCTGACATACCTAGAACTCGTTCTGAGTGACCCAACATCAGATTCTCATCAGATTTAAGTTGATCGACTGAAAAATAAGGTTTAAGTGTATGATCGTTAACTTTTAATATTTTTCCAGTCTTAAAATCTTGAATATCCACAGCTCCATAGGAATAAAATTTTATCACAATAAATGGACCCATCCACCTGGACTTAAGTTTTCTAGAACTCATCTAATCAATCTCGACTTTGCATCCTTCTTCTTCATTAAATATTTAATAGTAGAATGATCAGTATGCATCACACATTTAGTTCCAATTAAATATGATCGAATTTTATCAAAGGAAAATTCTATAGCTAATAGCTCTTTCTCAGTAGTGATATAATTAATTTGAGCATCATTAAGAGTTTTACTAGCATAATAAAAAACTTTGAAAATTTTATCATATTTCTAATCCAAAATCGCACCAATAGCATAATTACTAGCATCACACATTAATTCAAAAAGGTGTTTCCTAATTTGATGAAATTATAACAGGTGTAGTGATTAATTTTTCTTTTAATGTTTCAAAAGCTTTTAGGCAATCATCATCAAAATCAAAAATTGCATCCTTTTCCAGTAACCAGCATAAAGGTTTTGTAATCTTTGAAAAGTCTTTGATGTAACACCTGTAGAATCCATCATGTCCCAGAAAACTTCTAATTACATTGTTCAGGCAAGGTAAATTAGAGATAACTTGAATTTTTGCAGGATCTACCTCCAAACCTCTTTCTGAAATCTGATGTCCCAATACAATTCTTTCTGCTACCACAAATTGCATTTTCTCAGTTAAGGACTAAATTAGTTTCTTCACAGCATTTTAGAACTTTAGACAAATGTTCTAAACATGATTCAAATGAAACTATAAACTCTGAAAAGTCATCCATAAAAACTTCAATCCCTTCTTTAATTAAATAACAGAAAATAGTTATCATACATCTCTGGAATGTAGCAGGGGCATTACATAAACCAAAGGGCATTCTTCTAAAATCAAATATACCATAAGGACTAGTGAACGTTGTTTTCTCTTGATCCTCAGAATAAATACAAATTTGGTGGTAACCAGTATATCCATCCAGAAAAATAAAGTAATTATGCCCAGCTAGTCTATCCAACATTTGATCCGGAAATGGGAGTGGAAAATGATCTTTCCTTGTGGAAAGATTTAATTTTCTATAATCAATGCGTATTCACCACCCTGTAACTTGTCTTGTTGGAATCATTTCATTCTTTTCATTAATAGTCACAGTTATTCCTCCTTCTTAGGAGCACAGTGAATAGGACTAACACATGCACTATCTGAAACAAGGTAGATAGTTCCAGCATCCAACCACTTCAAAATTTCTTTCTTAACAACATCATTCATGATAGGGTTTAATCTCCTTTGGGGATCAGCCCGAGGTTTGCAATTATCTTTCATAAGAATTCTGTGCATACAAATTAAAGGACTGATTACTTTAATATCAGCAATTGTCCATCCAAAGGCTTTCTTGTACTTCTCCAAAATTTCAAGAAAAACATCTTCTTTTTCAGTCAGTTGAGATGAAATTATAACAAGCAAGGTTAAGGACTCACCCAGAAAAACATACTTCAATTGATCAAGAAGTATTTTAACTTAAGTTTAGGAGATTTTTTAATTGACGGACCATAAGATTCATCTTTTTCAGTCATATCTAACAATTAAAAATTTTCATAAACAGAACTTAATTCTTCCTCTTGAAAATATTCAGAATGATGTAACTCCTCTTCTTGCTTATGTTCCAATTCTTTTCTTTCAGGTTTTTCTTCATAAGTTGACTTGAAATGACATTCACTCAAATATCTGATAACATCCATCCTATAACATTCATCGTCTTTACCTTTTGCAGGATATTTCATCAATTTTGAAATATTGAATGTAACAGTTTGATCATTAACCCTCATCGTTAATTCCCCTTTTTGCACATCTATCATTGCTCTGCCTGTGGCTAGGAAAGGTCTTCCCAAAATGATGGGTATCTCTTTATCTTCCACCATATCAACCACAATGAAATCAACAGGAAAGATAAATTGATCCACTTTAACCAAAACATCTTCTATAACTCCTTTTGGATATGTGATCAAACGATCTGCTAAATGCAAAGTTACAGTAGTTGGGGTTATTTCTCATAATCTCAGTCTTTTAAATATTGATAGAGGCATAAGATTAATGCTTGCACCCAATCACATAAAGCTTTTCCATAGAATCTGTCTCTGATTGCACATGGAATTGTGAAACTACCAAGATCTTTAAGCTTTTCAAGAAGCTTCTTCTGAATTATTGCACTGCACTCCTCACTAATTACAACTGTCTCATTATCTTCAAACTTCCTGTTTCTATTGAGAATATCCTTCATAAATTTCACATAGCTTGACATTTGTTTTAAGGCTTCAGCTAATGTAATATTAATGGTAAGCTTCTTAAATATCTCCAAGAATTTTGAAAATTTCTTATCGAACTTTTGTTGATGAAGTCTCTAAGGAAATGGAGGTGGTGGCTTTTCCAAATCAACCATAGGTGGAGAAATTGTTCTTTCCAAACCTTTTGGAGCGTCCTCTTTTGGTTATTGCACACAACTCTAGAAAATCCTAATTTGCACACAACTCTAGAACTTTTAGAGTGTCCTCTAAGAGATCCAACTAATCCATTGTAAAATTTTTGAATTATTAGCCAATCTGGTATCGAATGATGTGGGCATTTCCTGAGGACATCTTTAAATATTTCTCATGCTTCATATATTGATTCACCTTCAAACTGAAAAAAAGATGTAATATCATTTCTAAACTTCACAGTCTTCAATGGTGTAAAATATTTAGCAAGAAATTTTTGTGCTAAATCACCCCAAGTTTTGATAGATCCAGGTGCTAATGAATTTAACCATATCTTAGCTTTATCCCTTAGTGAGAAAGGAAAAAATCTGAGTCTAATAAGAAATTAGCAAGATGCAAATTAGGATCTTCAATGGTTGCTCCCCCAAACTGATTATTAGACACCATTTGGATAATAGCAGGTTTAAGATCAAATAGCAGCTACAGCAGTGTGTTGAATACTACCATTAATTTCATCCACTGTAGGGTTAGCATAATCTCTTAAAGGTCTGAATTCTTGATGGATGCCAACATTTTGATTTTGTTGATTTGTCATTTCTTGAATATTTTTATCTTTTTCTATATTTTTAATTTTTTTTTTATTTTTCTGATAGTTCTTTCTAATTCAGAATCATAAGGCACATATCCCTCAAAACCTGAACTACCCATACAATAATAAAATAAAACACAACACAACACACTAACAAAAATAAAGAAAAGTTAAAATTTTAAATTTTTCTTAATTTTCTTTAAAAAGGCAATATTAATTAATTTCCTTGGTAATGGCACCAAAAACTTGATCCCCGACAAATATATGTGCTTACGATTTTGATATGAAAATTATAATTTTATAATATGGGATACTACGCAAGTATATGTATCGTTTATCAAGTAAAATAAAAATTTATGATTAAGCCCCGAGATATCGAACCCACAGGGAAATGTAAAAACTTTTTAAAGAAATAAGAAAATTAAATTTTTACCTTTTAAATGACTTTTGAAAGTAAGTTTTGATTTGTAAAGTTTGAAAGTTGTTTTTGGTATTTTTGATAAAAATCTAAGCAGGAAATGAAAATTATCAGAACTTTAAAACATGATATAAAATAATAAGAAATAAAATATCTTTTTCTTTCTCTTATAAAGCAGTAATAATTATGAAAATATTGATGTGGAAGTATTTAAATGTGTTGTGACAAATAGGAGCAAATTTATTCTTTACCCTTACTTGGTTCTATAAAGATCATTAGTTAATTTGAAATTTTAAAATTTTGAAAATGGGTAAACAGGGAAGATACCAGCTCTCACTCTAGATTTCCCTCGATTCCCTCCACCCGAGGGCTAACTTCTCATAATAAAATTTAAAATATCAAACCAAATTAGGGGGCTTTAGCCTGTCACTCTAAAGTCCTCTAATTTTACTCCCCATTAAAAACATATCTCCTAATATATTTGCATTTAATTATATGGACTACAATTCTCACCCATATAATTGCATGTGATTTTTAGCAATTGTTGTTTGAGACAATACCGCTTTGGATCTTACATAATCTCACAACAAATTTTAACATCTTTACTGGCCAAATTAAGAAGTAAATTAAGTTCATGGAATTAAATCTTCACAACTTATTCCAACTTTAAACACTTATACATTCCACAACAATCCTACATAATTTTATTACTTCTTCATTTAAGAAAGAAAAAAATAAAAAAAAACTACCCAAAACTCATGGAGGAAACCCAAGTACACATTGATTTGAAAATAGAAATCATAATGAAAACACAACAAGTTTTAATTAAAAACTAAATATAAAAATAGAAGTAAACACTTATCTGAAAATCCTCTCCACAAGACTCTGAAAGTTCCTTTGAAACTTGACTTTCCACTAAAACACTCCTTAGAATGGGTCGCCCAACTTTGATGACTCGAAAACAGACTTCAGACTTCAATAAAAACTAAAAAAAAGGAAGGAAGAGAATTGGTGAGAAGAAGGCTTCACTCCAACCCCTTTCTCCTTTCTTACTCTCTACTCCTACTCCTACTGATTTCTCTCCCTCACACACTCTCTCAAATCTGTAATAACTATAAAAAAACTCTCCTTCTTCATCACTCTCCTTCTTAAAAACACTCTCATGCAAATTACATGACATAATTTTAATAATAATCCAAAAGGTGCCCTGGTGTCTCTTCAAATTGTGTCCTGATTCAGTATATGCGCCGACCAGGCAGCGCTTAGCCGCCAGTCTCCAATTTTTCATTTTTTTTCATTGTTTTTGCTCCAAATTTGATCTAATTTTGTTCCTTTCATCATAATCACTCCTTTTTATCTTACCTGTAAGAAAAACACAAAATTCCTTCAATTAAAGTGCAATATCATTAAAAATTGGTATAAAAATGTGCATAAAAACACTATATATTTTAGGTGTATCAGTTCCCAAGGGTAAAAAGATCAATTTCTGAAAATTTCATCATTTTGGGGTTTATAATTAATTTTTAATAATTAAATTACTCTAGAGAGTAATTAATTAATTACAATTTTCATTTTCATAATTTTCTCCTTGTTCTCCTGAATTTAGAGGTATTTTTTGTTCATTTTTTATGATTTTTCTATGCAAACATATTTATTTTTGAAGTTTTTAGGTATTTTATGTATTTATTTAAATCCTATGTAAAGAATTATCCATGTGGAAATGACTGGATCCTAGGATTCGTCAAAGCAACACGCGGCATCATTTGCTTGGTGGGATTTTACACGGAGGCAGCCACGTGGCTTATGGTTTCGTCTGTTTCATATGGACGATTACGCAATCCAGCTAGTTCACAGCCGTCCATTTTGAATACATGAAAATGGATGACATCAAGCCATCATCCTCAATGGTTGTTAATAGGTAAACTGTTCATGTTTAAACTTTAAGATCTTATTCAAATCTCAATAGATTTTGATGAAATTTGTTCCTAAAGCTTCATCTTAAAGAGACGAACACATATATGCAGTTATGTGGATATTTTATGATGATTTTGCTCACAAATGTCCAAACCCGATCTTATTTCAAGGTTTAAAACACATACCTGGTTTCAAGTGGTGAAGCCTCAATTGAACTTGATGGAAACCTTCACTTGATCCTTGCGAAGCTCCTCCTTAGCTCAATTTTAAACAAAGTTGGGTCAGGGTATGTTGTCACTGAAATGGGGTCACAGTTTGAACTTGGAATAGGTTAGACCTTGCGGGAAGAGCCAATTTTGATTGGGAACTTCCTCGTAAGGTTCAATGATGGTGTTGGGAAAGTTTAATTGAAGTTTTGAGGAGCTTTATGCTAACCCAAAAAGTTATCATGTTTTTCGGATGAGAAATTAGAGCTCTGTAATGAATTACAAAAGCTGAAATGGTGGGGAATTAGTTGCTTAGGGGATGGGGAACAACTTTTGTTTTGAAGGTTTTAGGGTTTGAGGTCTGTCACTATGGTCCTATCTTTGTGGGGAGCTCTCGGGTTAGCCTATTTATAGCCATGGAGAGCCATGGATAAGCATGGGATTTTTTTGGGATGAAGGTGAGAAAATCATGATGACTGGAGATAAGTTTTTGGATAAGGATAGCCATGGTTAAGCTTTTGATCCCTTTCTAATATTTATACTTGTGGTGATATGATTATAATTATATTTATGATATAATATTTTAAACTTATTTTTATAAAATTTCCTTCTTTACAACGGCGCCAAAAACTTGATTCTGATTTAAATAAGAATTCAAGATTTATATTTAAATTTAGCTATTCTACGCGAGTTTACGTATCGTTATCAAGTAATATATGCCTTTTTGATAAAACCCCTAAATATCTATCCCACGGAGAAAATTATTTAGATATTTAAAAATATTAATAAGGAATTAGATCATAAAATCTATTTAGAAAAAAGACACTTACTTAAACACTTTCAAATAAAATAAAACTTGAAAAAACAATTATTTTTAGTATTTTCTTAAATTATGAAATAAAGTAAATAATTAACTAACTATAATGAGATTTTTGTAAAGTTAAAGAACTATAGATGAAAATATATTTTTCCTTATCATGAATAATAAATAAGTGCAGGAGTTTTATTGTGGAAGTATTCAAAATGTGTTGTGTCAAATAGGAGCAATATTATTCTTTACACTTGCAAGATATGCTATAAAGAACATTGGCTAGTTTAAATTTTGAATAGTTTTGAAGACGGCTTAGGTAGGGAAGATACTAGCTCTCAATCTAGAGTTCACTCATTTCCCTCCACCTGGGGACTAACATCTCTCATCAAAACTTAAAATAATAAACCAAATTTAGGGCTTTTGTCTGTCAACCTAAAGTCCTCTAACTCTACACCCATCAAAGTATATTTTCCTATTTATATGCACAAAATTATATGAATTACTTTCTCATCCATAAAATCTCATGTGATTTCTACTAATAAATGATTGAGACAAACAAGGATATTACATGTTCTCACAACAAATGTTAACATCTTAATTGGCTAAATCAATAAGTAAATGAAGTGCAAGGATTAAATCAACACAACTTATTCCAACATTAAAGATCAATGCTTCCACAAATTCCATCCATCACCTAATTACTTTTAATTTTAAGGAAAAAGATAAAGAAAACTACTCATAATCCATGGAGAATACACAATAACAAGGAATTTTAGAAGTAGAAATCATGTAGAAAGCACAAGAAGTCTCAATTAAAACTAAAAGATGTATAAGGATAAAAAGTTCTCTCAAGTTCCTCTCCACCAAAATCTTGAAGTTTCTTTGAATCTCTTCCTTTCTCCTGCAAGACTCCCTATGACTGGTCGCCCAACCCTAGAGGGTTAAAAGCTCTCTAAAACAATCGATTTTTACTTAGAAATCTCTACATTCATTCCCTTTCACCAGGAATGAGATAAATTTGAAGAAACCTTAAGTAATAATCTTACAACTTCTTACTATAACTACTCTCTATTTCAACTTACTAACTCTCGTACTACTCATCTTTTTCTTCTTCTTCAAGTATTTTCTTTTATACTTTATCAAAAGGTGTCTTGGTGTCTCTTCAAAATGTGTTTATATTCAATGAATCTTCCAAAAAGATACATCCTTTTCAAGTGAAATTTGAATGTATTTTGGCGCCGTGATCAGTTACCCACATTTGTATCAAGGGTTGCCTCAAACATCCCATAATAATTCTCCACAAATTCCTTGAAATTGCAAAGTAACTACCTTGTGCTTAAGTGCAAGGCCTCTGGTCTTAGGCACGACCTTCTGTGTCTGTTGGCGCTTAGGCGCCAGATTTGGGCGCTTAGGCGCCCACTTCAATTTAACACCTTCATTTTTGCTCTAAATTGGATCTTTCTTCACTCATTTTGACATCTTTCGTCCATTTAACTATACCTGAAAGAAAAACACATAAATATCTTCTATTAAAGTACAATATCATCAAAAATAAGTATAAAAATGTATTCAAAATTTTATATATTATAGGTATATCAAATTCCCCCAAACTTAAAATTTTACTCGTCCTCAAGTGACACTACAATTTTTCAAAAGAAATACAAGCAAATTATGTGAATGAATTTCTCTAGGAGATTTGATGCCCTAATATTTATGCTTATGATTTAGATAGGAATTTTTTTATTTATAATTTGGCATACTACGCAAGTATATGTATTGTTTATCAAGTAATATATGACTTTCTGATTAAGCCCCGAGATATCAAACCCACACGGAAATGTGTAAAAATTTAAAAAAATACAAAAATAACTTTTTACTTTTTAAATTGATTTTTGTAAGTATGTTTTAAGATTTTAATTTCGAAAAGTTGTTTTTGATATTTTTAATAACAAGTTAAGCAGGAAATAAAATTATTAATACTCTAAACACAATATAAAAGTTCTAAGAATCAAATATCTTTTTCCTTCTTCAGCGAATGAGTAATAATTATGGATATTTATGTTGTGGAAGTATTTAAATGTATTGTGCCAAATATAAGAAATTATATTCTTTACCCTTACTTGGTTCTATAAAGAAAATTGGTTAATTTGAAATTTTGAAATTTTGTAGATGGGTTAGGCGGGGAAGATACCAGCTCTCACTCTAAAGTTCCATCTATTCCCTACACCTGGGGGCTAACATCTCATAACAAAATTTAACATAATAAACCAAATTAGGGAGCTTTAGCTTGTCAGGCTAAAGTCCTCTTGTTTTACTCCCAATAAAGCATATCTTCCTATATATTTACATTCAATCATATGGACTACAATTCTTACCCATATAATTGCATGTGATTCTTTCCAATTGTTGTTTGAGACAATACTGGATTGGATCTTACATAATCTCACAATAAATTTTAACATCTTAATTGGCAAAATTAAGAAGTAAATTAAGTTCAAGGAGTTGAATCATCACAATTTATTCCAGCATTAAACTCTTACACTTTCCACAACATTACTTCCATAATTTAATTACTTCATCATCTAAGAAAGAAAAGATAAAGTAAAATACTCATATTTCATGAATAAAACACAAACAAAACTTTATATGAAAGCATAAACCATAATGAAAACACATAATCTTACTAAAAATAAAGTGTAAAAACAAAGATAAGTACTTATTTGAAAAATCCTCTCCACCGGACTCGGAAGTTCCTTTGGAATTTTGCTTTCCATAATACAACTCTACGAGAGGTTGGCGCCCAACTCTGATGACTCTAATAAAGAATTTAAACTTCAATAAAAACTAGATATAAGTATAAATGAAAATTGGTGAGAAGAAGGCATCACACCCATTTTTCCTTTCTTACTCTCTACTCTCTACTATAGAAAAGAAGAACTCTAAATTATTAACAACTACTCTCTTCAACTCACACTAATAATAACTCTAATACCACAATAATCACCCCCTTCATAAATTATGAGGCTTCATTTTCATAATTTTCCAAGAGGTGCCTTGGTGTCTCTTTAAATCATGTTCAGATTCAATGTATCCACCAAAAGATGCATCCCTTCAATCATATTTGCTGCCCAAAGAAAGTTAAGGAAGTCATCACCAAAATTTGCTTCAAACACCCTTTGAAAATGGAGCCAAAATTGATTTAAATTCAATTTTTAACTGTGACGCTTAAGCGTCGGCACTTTAGCGCTTAGGCGCTAGAGGCTAAATTTCTCAAACTTCATAATTTTGCTCTAAATTTGGTCCTTTTTCGCTCTTTTCATCATAATTAATTAGTTTCATCATACCTGTAAGAAAAGCACAAAATATTTTTAATTAAAGTAAATATCATCAAAAATAGGTATAAAAATGTGCATAAAAACACTATATATTTTAGGTGCATCAAAATCCCCCAAACTTAAAATGTTACTTATCCTCAAGTGAATCTTAACCATAAAAATTTTAACATGCAAATTATGTAAATGAGTTTCTTTAGGAAGGTTTCAAAATTTTGTTCTAGAAATAAAATAATCCAATTTAAGAAAAAAAATTTAGTATATAAGACCAATCTAAAGTTTAGAAAGTTCTTAATTAAAGGATAAAGAAAATATAAGTTTCTATCTAATTCATAAATACTTGTAGATATTTCAAAATATAGGATTCGAACATTTTATTTTTCTCACTTAAAAATTTTAATTTAGAATAATTTTTCTTACTGTATTATAACCTTAAGTTTTAGATTTTCTCAAAACTTATATTTTAAACTTTAGGTACGGAACCAATTTTTGATTAGGCCTTTAAATCCTCAAGCTTCTCCTTCCTTTTCACGTACTATTTTTCAATTTTAATTGAGAATAATTTTTCTTACTATATTATAACCTTAAGTTTTAGATTTTCTCAAAACTTATATTTTAAACTTTAGGTATGGAACCAATTTTTTATTAGGCCTTTAAATCCTCAAGCTTCTCCTTCCTTTTCACGTACTATTTTTCACTTTTTTCTATTTACTTTTTCTTTTTCTTTTCTTTTTCTTTCCTTTTCTTTTCTTTTTCTTCTTCTTTTTTTATAAGAGAAGGATTACTATATCTGGATAGGCCTTTAATGATTTTGAATTCCACCCTTCCATTTAAAATAAAGGTCTGATATGTATCTTTCACTTAAAAATCATAATAATAGTGTTGAAAATTATTCCTATATAAAAGAAATTTAAGCTTTGAAAAGTAAAAGTCAAATCTTCTATTAATCGAAAAATACAACATTTTTAACTGTATTTAACATTTCTTTATTAAGAACATTTTAACTTTAAATTTTTCATTAATACTATAAATTTTAAATAAATTCTTTTATTCATTTCTACACTCAAAATTTTGTTTCCCTAATATAACTTCATATACATAATTATTTTCAATCAAAAACCAAATTTATTTTAAGTATTCTTGAGAACAAATAAAATTTTAGGTTTTTTGAAAAATTTAGTTTTTTAAATTCCCCCCAAACTTTAATTTTTAGTTAGGATAAAAAAAAAATTAAGCATAAGAAATGATACATGACTGAGAATAAAATAAATTAAAATAATATGCTTGCAGGAATTTCAATATCCTAAATATGCAAGTAGAACATTTTTAAAGAAAAACATGAGTAAAAAGAAACTAAATTCAGTTTTTCATAAAAAATAAAAATTTTGAAAGTCTTCTATAGTAGTGGAGGTTTTTAAAGTAAATACACATCAACTTAACATATCTAAAATCAAACAATACTAGATAATAACTGGTAGTAGATTTTGAAAAGTTTTAAACATACAATTTTTAAATAGTAGTTTTTAATAGTGTTCTACATGTCCTAACAGATTTGAATTAATTTATACTCTATTAAAAATTCAAACATTAAATACACATTAAAACTTTTTCTACTACACCCATCTCACAAACTACAACATAAAACATTAATTTATCACTTAATCATCTGAATGTGCATAAAAAGAAATAGTCCAACTATGCTCTTTACAAAATCAGAGTTCATATCATAAATACATCACATAACAATTAAACATAACATCACATATAAAAACATCAAAATAAAAAACATAACTACACATAAGAAATTACATAACAAAACAAACTATACACAACAACCCTAATCGTCATCCTCATCATCATCTTCTTCAACCCGGTCTCTGGATGGCACATAAGGTATATAAAATGGATGAGGGGGCATCTCAGCACTGTGATCACCTCTAATCACTCTATCCATGTACTGCTGATAATTCTCCTCATATTCATCATGCTTAATAGTATACCTTTCAATATTTTCAATATTACCATCCATATCTCAAACATGCTCTCGGGTAAGACTCACTTTCTTCAAAATCTTCTTCAATAGTCTAGTCTATAAATCACTAGATGATGATGTTCTAGAAGAAGTAGCACGTGAAGTAGAAGCAGTAGAAGCACAAGTCGAAGCAGATGGAAGTTTAAATCCTCCTCTCCAACCAAACTGCGAATGTACTTGTGTTAAATTTCTCTCCTATAAACTTTTCTAATTCTACAAAGAAAGTTAAATTTCCATCAATTCCAAACAATTTTCACTCAAACACAAACTTTCATTTAATTAAAAACAATCACACTTATTACAAACTAAAAATTTCTATCCAAGCATTTTGGATGAAATTTCCCAATACACAATAATTTAAATACATCAAAACAAAGATAAATTTACATCATTAAGATGTAATAAGCACACTCAAAAGTTCAATAAAACACAAAAATTTAACACTAAACACAAAATACTTAACACATAAAACCATGACACTAGACTATACTCAAATTAATTCAAATCTCTATTAGGTTGAATGTAGCCAGAACCACCATTAGTTCCATTTGAACCATCTGGAATATAGATCTGATAAAACAGGCGATGGTTGAAAACTCTTACATCTTCTTCTTCTAACCATTTGCATTTTATGTTGACATCCTATATGTGCTAAATGAGTGTTAGTTTCATTTACCTTTGCTTTAATTGACTCAACGTTGGTTTCAATCTTCATAATCCTTTATGCAATGCCTTAAATACTAACTGTTAGGAATCCATTGTATAACTCTTGCGCACTTCCACTAATAAATTTCTTCTTGTTGGCTTCCTCCATCTTCTTAATTTCACTCTCCCAAGAAGACATTTTTGCACTCAAAACACTCTTCTTAAGACTCATGAATGAAAATAGGGACTGGAGCAAGTGTTTCTCTTTATTCAGGGCCTTTTTATAGACATGGAAAATGCTAAAACCGACCCTATACGTTTTAAAACTCCAAAATAACTTCTAATACCACTTCCCCATGATTTGGCTTCTAGAAATTCATTTATCACATTTTTCTTAACTGCGGCGCTTAAGCGCCAATCAGGCGGCGCTTAGCCGCTAGTGCACATTTTTGGACAGGTCTGCCAAATGTCCAAATTTTTCATTCTGACTCTTTTAAGTCATCCTTTAATGTCAAATAAACACCACTATAACCAATTTATTCAAAATACTACCACATAATCATAAAAACTAACCAAATAAAGCAAACAAAACAAACATAAAGCAAAGCACACCGATAACTATGGGTTGCCTCCCACAAAGCACTTGGTTTAATGTCTTCAGCCTAACATACCCATAACTCATTCTAAGTGACCCAAAATCAGATTTTCATCAGGTTTATGTTGATCGACTGAAATATAAGATTTAAGTCTATGACCGTAACTTTGAATATTTTTCCAGTCTTAGGATCTTGAATATCCACAGCTCCATAAGAATAAACTTTTATCACAATAAATGGACCCATCCATTTGGACTTAAGTTTTCCAGCAAAAATTTTCAACTTGGCATTATATAACAAAACTTTTTGTCCTGGCTCAAGATTTTTAGTAAGAATCTTCCGATCATGCCATAACTTCATCTTCTCTTTATAAATCTTAGCATTTTCATAAGATTCATTCATTAGCTTTTCAAGCTCATTTAATTGTAATAATCTCTTCTCAGCAACATCCTTCAAATTATAATTGAACTCGTTTATATCCCAATATGCTTTAAGCTCAAGTTCAACAGGTAAATGACAAGCTTTTCCAAAAATTAGCCTATATGGGGACATTCCTATAGGAGTTTTGTAAGCAGTCCTATAAGCCCATAAAGAATAATCAAGTTTGATTGACCAATCCTTTTTGTTTGGATATTCTTTTAATTTCATGATTGGATAATTCAACCAAACCACTTGTCTGTGGATGATAAATAGTAGCAATGCGATGGTTAATAAGATATTTCTTTACTAACTTCTCCATAATCGCATTTCTAAAATGACTTCCCCCATCTGTTATGATTACTCTTGGTATTCCAAATCTGCAAAATATATTCTTTCTTAAAAACTTTACAACACTTTGAGCATCACGTTGAGGTAAAGCAACAACTTCAATCCATTTGGATACATAATCTACTGTTATTAAAATATAAATCTTTCTAAAAGATGGTATAAATGGTTCCATGAAATCTAATCCCCAAACATCAAATTTTCAACTTCCAATATATAATTGAGGGGCATCTCGTTTCTTTTAGAAATATTGCCTACATGCTAATCGTTGACCTCATTTGTAATGAGTCGATACCTTTGACTACAAAAGTCGACTTTGGTCAAAATGGTCAAACCAGACCCAATGACCAACCCTATTAATCCAATAGGTCACCCTTTTGACCTAAAAAGTCAACTTTGGTCAAAATGGTCAAACCAGACCCAATGACCAACCCTGTTGACCCAATAGGTCACCCTTTTGACATAAAAAGTCAATTTTGGTCAAAATGGTCAATCCAGACCCAATGACCAATTATGTTGACCCAATAGGTCAATCTTTTGACCTAAAAAGTCAACGTTGGTCAAAATGCTCAATCCAGACCCAATGAACAATCTTGTTGACCCAATAGGTCCACCTTTTGACTTAAAAGTCAATTTTGGTCAAAATGGACAATCTAGACCCAATAACCAACACTGTTGACCCCATAGGTCACCCTTTTGACCTAAATAGTCAACTATGGTCAGAATAGTTAAACCAGACCCAATGACTAATCCTAAAAAGTCAACTTTGGTCAAAATGGTCAAACTAGACCTAATGACCAACCCAGTTGACCCAATAGGTCACCCTTTTGACCTAAAAAGTCAACTTTGGTCAAAATGGTCAAACCAGACCCAATGACCAACCCTGTTGACCCGATAGGTCACCCTTTTGACCTAAAAAGTCAACTTTGGTCAAAATGGTCAAGCCAGATCCAATGACTGACCCTGTTGACCCGATAGGTCACTTTTCGACTAAAAAGTCAACTTTGGTCAAAATGGTCAAACCAGACCCAATGAGCAACCCTGTTCACCCAATAGGTCACCCTTTTGACCTAAAAAGTCAACTTTGGTCAAAATGATCAAGCCAGACCCAATGTCCAACCCTTTGACCCAATATGTCACCCTTTTGACCTAAAAAATTAACTTTGGTCAAAATTGTCAAACCAGACCCAATGAACAACCCTGTTGACCCAATAGGTCACCCTTTTAACCTAAAAAGTCAACTTTGGTCAAAATGGTCAAACCATACCCAATGAACAACCCTGTTGACCCAATAGGTCACCCTTTTGACCTAAAAGTCAACTTTGGTTAAAATGGTCAAACCAGGCCCAATGAACAACCCTGTTGACCCAATAGGTCACCTTTTTGACCTAAAAGTCAACTTTGGTCAAAATGGTCAAACCAGACCCAATGACCAACCCCTGTTGACCCAATAGTCACCCTTTTGACCTAAAAAAATTCTTTTTGGTCAAAATGATCAATCTAGACCCAATGATCAACCCTGTTGACCAAATAAGTCAACCTTTTACCTAAAAAAATTAACTTTGGTCAAAATGATCAATCTAGACCCAATGATCAACCCTCTTGACCCCACAGGTCAACCTTTTTGCCCAAAGGGTCAACTCTGGTTAATTTTTGACTAAATAATCAATTATTGACCTAGTGACATTATTAATACCCAAAAATGTAAAGAATTAATCAAATAATTAACTTTAAAATTATTTTGATTAATTAAATTGACTAATGATTTAATTTTTAATATTTTAATTAATGACATAATTAATTAAAATGAAAATTAAATTAAAAATCATAAAATAACAAAATACACCAAAATGAAATAAAAATGACAAAATTAATCAAATAATTAATTTCAAAATTATTTTGATTAATTAAATGACTAATGATTTAATTTTTTTAAAATTTTTTTTAGTTAATGACATAATTAATTAAAATAGGAATTAAATTAAAGGGACATCAAATAAAACAAAATTCAATTTCAAATCCAAAATGACATAAAAATTAATCAAATAATTAATTTAAAATTATTTTGATTAATTGATTGGTTAATAAAATAAATTCTAACATTTTTAATTACTGACATAATTAATTAAAAATAAAATCATGTTTAAAAGGACATAAAAATGGAAATTCTACCCATGACATCATACATGACATATTAAATGGATTTAATTTTTAAATTCATTAATTAAATCCATTAATGACATCATTAATATCATCATATGAATTATACATAACCCATGTGATTCATTTAATATAATCAAATCCATTAATAAGCCAAACTAAACCATTTAATCATGGTTAAAGGCCATCATGGTAAATGAAATGAGGTGTCATCTTCCCCTTCATTTCAAAGCATGAGTCACTCCTCTCTAAGATGAGGATTAGCCACTTTAAAAATTAATTTTTGCTCACTACCCTAAACATCCAATGAGAAAAGAAGTTAGCATGAATTAAACATCAACCACGGTAAAATTAGGAGATAATGAAATCATGCAAGAAATGAGTCATGGGACTTATGTGTCATGCTCCTATTAAATCCTAAGTGACATGGTGAATGAAGAAGAGCCTTCATACTTGAGTCATAACACACCTCCTCCATGACCAATGGGAGAGAAACAAAATCTAAACCCATGGTTAAATGCAATCATGGCAAAACCATGCATGAGGTGAGTAAGAAGGTTAAGTGTCACCTTTCCCCTAAATCTAAAGCATGACTTGGATGAAGATTATTCAGCCCAAATATAAAATCCCCTCCACCTCATGGATGAGCTAATGGAAGCAAGCCAAATGAAGGGTTAAGCTCTCACCATAGCCAAAACCAATATGAGTTAACCTTGGGGAAGTGAATTTAACTTATCCCCCAGCTGAAATTCAATGATGACATCAGGTAACACCTCCTCGAACCCATATAGAAGAAGAAAAAAATTGGTAGAGACCCAAAGGCTGCTCAAACCACTTAGTCCCCAACACAAAAATTCTTCCCGAGAACCTTATCAATCTATCCCAACCAAACCCAAGCCATAGGGTTAGCCCAATCAGGCCAATTTGATCAAAATCCAAAATCAGCCCAAATTAGCCACTTTCTCAAAATTCTCCTCCAAGGCTAAGTTTAAAACCAAATTGGAGAAACAAAGATCTTCCTTGGGAGTCCTAGAAGCCAACCATAAGGTTCGATCAAGCTTGATACACTTGTGGCCAAGGTATGGAATTATTTTTCCCAAAATAATTCATGTTCTTGAAATATCATGGGTTATACTAGCCTAGAAATGTATCATCACCGTATGGATACATTCTACATGTTTAGATGATTCCATAGATTCAAAAATCACTCAATTTTGTTGAGAAATGAGTGAGATATTAATCTTTGAAGTTTAACGGTTCCGAATTTTTTTGAACTAATAAGGGATTTATCTCCGCCGTCCATTCCCATGTTTTGGAATGGACGGCGCTGATCGTGCCATCTGGTGTCCGCTGTTCCGATCCACGCATGGGATCTTCCCGCTCTTCGATGCGTACGAGGACGCCCATCACTTCGTGGGATTTTCTGGAATTAATAAATTCCAGAAATAATTCCAGAAAATCTTAAAAACTTCAAAAATTAATATCTTTTGATCGAGAGGTCAAAAAATAAAATAAAAATACTTCTGGAAAACTCTTGAGGAGAGGAAAATTATGAGACCAAAATCATAATTTTACTCTCAATATTTAATTTTTAAATAATTAATTACTCTACGAGGTAATTTAATTATTAAAATTAATTATAATTCCAAAAATTATGAAATTTTCACGGAATTATCCTCCTGTTATGACACACATCTCCTAATTTTCCCAAGGACGAGAAAAAGTCTTTAGGATATTTTTCTTTAATTTCTAAGCTACTTTGTAATTATTTATAAAAATAATTATAAAAATTAGAAATTAAGGAAAATAAATTTGAAAATGACTAGAAATTTTATGGTAACAGAAAATAACCCTAGGAAAATAATTTTTAAGTCATTAAATAATTTTAAATGATATTTCAAAATTTGAGGATCAAAATTCATTATTAATTAATAAATTTAATCCTAAAAATCATCTTTTTATAACTTAGCCTATTTTCTTTAATAGTCTAAGTTTAAAATGAGTCTAGTTCATACTAGACTTATGACAAACTTCAATTAAGTCTAAAATGACAAGTTAGACTTAATAAATTCTAATTAGGTTTAAGACACCATTTAAACCTACTTAATTAAAGTTAAACCTTAATCTCATTAAGCTTAACTAATCAAACCATGAGTAAGTCTAAAATGACAAATTAGACTTAATAAAACCCTAATTAGGCCTAAGACACCAATTTGACCTAATTAAACCAATTTAGACCTTAGTCACATTAGGTTTGACTTAATAAACCCTAATTAGGCCTAAGACACCAATTAGACCTAGTTAAACCAAGTTAGACCATAGTCACATTAGGTTTAACTTAATAAACCCTAATTAGGCCTAAGACACCAATTAGACCTAATTAAACCAAGTTAGACCCTAACAACATTAGGTTTAACTTAATAAATCCTAATTAGGCCTAAGACATCAATTAGACCTAATTAAACCAAATTAGACCCTAACCACATTAGGTTTAACTTAATAAACCCTAATTAGGCCTAAGACATTAATTAGAACTAATTAAACCAAGTTAGACCTCAACCACATTAAGTTTAACTTAATAAACCCTAATTAGGCCTAAGACACCAATTAGACCTAATTAAACCTAGTTAGACCCTAACCACATTAGGTTTAACTTAATAAACCCTAATTAGGCCTAAGACATCAATTAGACCTAATTAAACCATGTTAGATCTTAACCACATTAAGTTTAACTTAATAAACCCCAATTAGCTCTAAGACACCAATTAGACCTAATTGAACCAAATTAAACCTTAATCATATTAAGTTTAACTTAATAAACCCCAATTATGTCTAAGACATCAATCAGACCCCATTAAACTTTATTAAACCTTAATCACAGTAGGTTTAAAACCATAAACCTTAATTAAGTCTAATCTAATTTGACTATTAACCCTTAAGCTTTACTTAAATTAGGCTTAAGTAACCTGTAAACCCTAATTAAGTCTAATCTAATTAGACTTTATTAACCCCAAAGCTTCACTTAAAATAGACTTAAGCAACCTCTAAACTCAAATTAAGTCTAATCTAATTAATCCTTAAGCACTTATTTATAATAGGCTTAAGTAATCTATTAACCTTAATTAAACATAACTAAATTATGTTTAATTAATCCCTAAATTTTACGTTCGACCCACATTGAACATAACTTAAACTTAACCTAACTCGAGTCCAACCTCACTTGAACTCGAGTTAACCTAAAACCTTAGGTTCGACCCACATTGAACCTAACTTAACTAAACTTAACCGAACTTGAGTCCAACCTTACTTGAACTCAAGTTAACCTAAAACCTTAGGTTCAACCCACATTGAACCTAACTTAACTTAAGCTTAACCAAACTTGAGTCCAACTTAACTTGAACTCAAGTTAACCTAAAACCTTAGGTTTAATCCATATTGAGTCTAACTTAAACTTAACCAAACTTGAGTCCAACCTAACTTGAACTCGAGTTAACCTAAAACCTTAGGTTCGACCCACATTGAACCTAACTTAACTAAGCTTAACCAAACTTGAGTCCAACCTAACTCGAACTCAAGTTAACCTAAAACCTCAGGTTCGATCCATATTGAATCTAACTTAAACTTAAACGAACTTGAGTCCATCCTAACTTGAACTCAATTTAACCTAAAACCTTCGAGTTCGATCCATATTGAACCTAACCTAAATTTAACCAAACTTGGGTCCAACTTAACTTGAACTCAAGTTAACCTAAACTTTAGGTTCAACCCATATTGAACCTAACTTGAACTCAAGTTAACCTAAAACCTTAGGTTCAACCCATATTGAACCTAACTTAACTTAAATTTAACCAAACTTGAGTCCAACCTAACTTAAACTCGAGTTAACCTAAAACCTTAGGTTCAATCCATATTGAACCTAACCTAAATTTAACCAAACTTGAGTCTAACCTAACTTAAACTCAAGTTAACCTAAAACCTTAGGTTCAACCCACATTGAACCTAACTTAACTTAAACTTAACCAAACTTGAGTCCAACCTAACTTGAACTCAAGTTAACCTAAAACCTTACGTTCAATCCATATTGAATCTAAACTAAAATTAACCAAACTTTGATCCAACTTAACTTGAACTCAAGTTAACCTAAACTTTAGGATCAACCCATAATGAACCTAACTTAACTCAAGTTAACCTAAACTCAAGTTCAACCCACATTGAACTTAAGTCGATCTTAAGTCTAGGTTCAACCTAACTTGAACTTAACATGAACTCAAGTCAAACCTTAACATAAGTTCGACCCATGTTGATCCTAAGTAAACTTTAAGTCTAGGTTCAATTTAACTTGAACCTAACTTAACCCAAGTCAAAACCTTAACTTAAGTGCAATACATATTGAACTTAAGTCAACTTTAAACCTAAGTTCAGGCTAACCTGGATCTAACTTAATCTAAAACTCGAACCTTAATTTAAGTTCAACCCGTATTGAACTTAAGTAGACTATAAGTCAAGAATCAACTTAACTTGAACCTAACTTAACTTAAGTTAAATCCTAATTTGAGTTCATCTCATATTGAACTTAATTCAACTTTAATTCTAATTAAATCATTAAACCTTAATTAACTAAGGTTTAAATTAGCAAACCATGATTAAGTCTAATTCATTAGACTTAATATCTAAACAAACCTCAGCTAAATCAAATTAGACTTAATTAAAACTTAAGCCTCACCTAAAAAGGACTTAAATGGTCTGCAATTCTAATTAAGTCTAATTTATTAGACTTAATTAACCTTTAAGTCTTGTTTAAACAAGGCTTAAAACTTAATTAGGTCTATTCTAAACCAAACCTTCTAACTTAAGTTCAAACAGACATGAACTCAAGTTAATTAGATTCAATCAACATTGAATTTAACTTAGGTTCAACCAGACATGAACTCGAGTTCGGACGGACATGAACTCGAGTTAATTAGATTTAATCGACATTGAATCTAACTTAGGTTCAACTAGACATGAACCCAAGTTAATTCGATTAATATTGAATCTAACTTTTAACCTTCTAACTTAAGTTCGGACAAACATAAACTCAAAATCAACATAAATTTGATATTTTAAACATCTCATCAAATAAAACCAACATAAATTTGACACTTCAAACATTTAATCAACCAAATAGAGTTAAATTTGACATTCCAAACACTTAATTGACAAAATTGACATAAATTTGATATTGCAAACACGAATTGACATAATCGACATAAATTTGACATTCAAATAAAATTTTACATAAAATTGACAAAATTTGACAAACATCGAAATCAATCAAATATTCCAAACGACATCTGACATTAATTAATATGATTTAAAATAAACTGACATTCAGAATCAAAACATCCTACAGAATTTTGAGATAATGAATGTGACCCTATTTCTGACAATATTTTCTTTGCAAGATGAAGATAAGTTTCGTTTAGGTTTCCTTTGCATGTTATAGGGTGTGCTAACTCTGTTTTGCAGGACGACATGGAAAACAAAACCAAAACTTTTAGGATAGCCATCAAACATAACATTTTCAACAAAACAAAACAATGACATGTAAAACAAAACCAAAACTTTTAGGATAGCCATCAAACATAACATTTTCAACAAAACAAAACAATGAAATGAAAAACAAAACCAAAACTAATGATCGACATTAATCAGAAGTTTTCTTGAATAATTAAAAATTATTTAAGATGTAATTAACTATAGAAGCTTGCTTATAGGAGATCTAAAAGAACTTATGATAGAAATCTCTTGTTTTTCATGATTTTCTTTGTATGAAAATTCTAGGATATGTTATTCTAGAATATTTTCATATAAGGATTATCATAAACATCCTTTTCTACTATTAGTCCTAAATTCTTCAAATCCTTCATAAGATTTATAGGGATAAAATTAGGCTAAAGTTAGACAAAATGGCGACTCCTCAACATTGACATCCACCCCTCTCTTTTCATCGTCACCAAGAGATTTTTGGCGACTTCGCTGGGGATGAATCTTTCTTCTCATCTTTTGTCATCATTTGTTTTCATTTTGAAATTTTAAAATAAATTCCCAGTTTATAAAAAAGTCAATAATATTAGTTTTTCCTGAAATTTCAGGAAAAAAAATTTTCAATGGATTCTCCAAATTCATTTTTTTCTTATTTTCAAGACTTCAACATACCAATAGAGGAAGATCCTTCCTTTTATCAAAATGATTATGGATTATTTAGTGAAACAGAATTTACATTAGATAATCCATACCAGACTGATATACAATCTTTTGAAGAATTTGACTGCATGACCTTATCAAGGGTTTCTAAATTTTACAGAAGATCCACTTGAGTATATACTTGAAGAACCTTATACCTTCGAGGAAATGAAAAGACAAGCTGATAAGAAAAGAAAACAAATTTATAAAGAAGATGATGTTTCAACATCGTCTATGTATGAAGTTGGATCATGTTCAAAAAACATTCATAAAACTCCTTCGTTCAAAAGAAAGAAAAGGTGGGACGAAAATGATAATTTTGAAACACCTGAATTTCAACAGAACATTTTTGGAAACCATTCTCTTTTAGAAGAGAATCAATATATTCCAATTCTTGTTGAATACACTGATAATTCCTTTCAACCTAAAAGCTCTCCTTCAATTTGTGCTATATATTTAGTGTTTAAAAGATTAGCACAAAAAGATAGATGTTCACTATCTAAATTATTAAACAAAATGGGTTGTGCAGTCTCCAACACCATGAAAATGAGAATTTTAGCAATGGAGAATCCTGACTATCAAGAAATTGGCTATCAATCCCCAACTGATAAACATTGTGTTCGAGTGCTAGTAAAATTCCGACTGGGCCCTAGAATAAAAGACGTGGTAGTCATAAATGACAAAGCTAGATATGATGAATTGATGTCAAGAGCAGAAGATACAACTGCTAAGATGTCGGATCTGGTCCAAATGCTACAAAAAGCAAATTATCCTTACACAGGTTATGATACACCACCTGGAAATTCTCGTCCTGTATTTAAAAATAATGTATGGAGACGAAAATCGTCTGAAAGAAATTCAGATACCACAAACACTCCTGCAAATAGTTCACAAAAAGAAACTTGCAAAAAACATTCTACAAAATCATTTGAAGAAAGATTGAAGAAACTAAAAAATGATATCAAAGAACTTTCAGAGCAAAGGAAGAAAAATACTTCCGATAGTTCTAATGAAAATGTTGCTAGTATTAATATGGTAGAAACACGATCTACTTCCTTAGCATGAGAATCAGTTGAATAGGAGGCAACAAACGAATTACGAGCAGTTATGCGACAACGAGAAGAACAAATTAGTCGTCTTGAGCAAAGAATGGAAGAGTTGGTAGCAACTTTGCAAAATCCACCAATGAATCCTTCTCCAGCTATTGAAATCATCAGACCAGAGGCTATTCATATTCTGGAAGATAAAAGAGAACCGATAGATGTTGAGGAAAGCACCAAAAAGAAAAAGAATTCCCCTCATAGTGGAATTCCAGAAAAGGATACTACACAACTTGTGGAACAAAAAATCCAAGAAAAAATGGCTCATGTGAAAGCTGGAGCATTAACTCTAAAGGGTAGACCATACCCAGAGAAATTTGATTACGTTCAATATCCTAAAGGTTTTGTTCCTCCTGTCTTTAAAATGTTTGATGGAACTGGTAATCCCCGACAACATTTAGCACATATTAGAGCAAGCTATTGTAATGCTGGAGGAAGTGATGCTCTCTTATTTCGACAATTTGTTAACAGTCTAACATAAGTTGCCTTCGATTGGTATGCAGAACTCCCCAATGGTTCCGTCAAAACTTTTGTGGAACTTGAAAGCCTCTTTATTCAACGTTTTGCGGGAGCACAACATCACACCACGAGTTGGTGACTTGGTGGTAGAAAAACAAAAACCGAGGAGAAAGTTTAGTGGATTATATTTTATCTTTGGAGAAATCTCGGCATGAAATGTGAGCCACAACTACAAAGCAACATGCTTGTTGGAATATTGCTTAAAAATATTCATGGTCCTATAGCATTTATGCTCGAAGGATTCACGATAAAGATATTTGAAAAATTACTCGGTAAAGTTGCTAATCTCCAAGAAGAAGCAAAACAAATGAGTATAACAGAGAAAACTGAAAAGACAAAAACTGTCAAAACATTTGAAAAGAAACCTGGAAATGTTATAGAAAAAGGTAAACATGTGATGCAGATTCAACCAGAATAAAAGAAACAACAATGACAGAATCCGTCAACATCACAAACATCATCTCAACTACAACTCCAACGACCGATTCCAATACCAATAGAAAAGAAAACTATGGCTGAAAGAATGAATAAAGAATATCCATTCAAAATTGAAGCCGTCAGCAAAATATTTCGTAGTCTGCTTAAAATACCCGAATTTAAGCTACCATAAGCTAAAAGGCCAGTAGAAATCGACATGAAAGACAACCCTAATTATTTCCCTTATCACATAATGCTTGGACATAAAATTGAAGAATGTTTTGTCTTCAAAGACTGTTTGGAGCGTAATTTTAAGGATGTAAATATAGTAATTTCGAAAGAATATTTGAAAGAACCTGATAAAGGTTTAGTCAATATTATTTCAGCAGAAGAATTTCATTGCAAAAGCAAGAACAAATACAGCATTGTTCGAAGTAAATCTTCTAAAGAAATATTTGCTAAATATCAAATCACAAAGTCTCCCAAGAAAGAAAAGAAAAAGAAAAACAAGGAACCAAAAAAGACCAGAGGTCTTCCAAGTATAGGGGTTGCAACTCTTTTTGTACCTTCTTGTTCATTTTCCTCTTGTACTAGGATAGTTATGTCGGGTGAAGGACAAAAAATCCTAGAACTGATAACTTTGTGTGACTTCCTTTTTACTATCATGAATAATAACAATCCTAGTTTTGCTTATATTTTGTCTATTTTGGGTAGAAACAACCAAAATAATGAAAATACAAATGAAAAATTTGACAATGATGAAAATGAAAATGACATCTCTATACTTCAACTACAAGGAACTCCGATTTCCATAGAATTGGAATCCTCAGATTCGGAGACAAAAGAGTCGGATAATCAACTTGAAGAAATAGTTGAAATCAATTTGAGAAGTGGAAAAATCTTACCTCCTAGGATGACTCCACAAGAAAAAGAAAAAAACAAATAATTACATCGGACAAGATCATTCCTCCAACACATCCCTAACTTCCTGAAAGAAATAAGGATGATCTTCATAACAAGGTGGATTATAACGTACTAGCTCATTTGAGAAAATTACCTGCGAAGTTAAGCATCTATGACGCTCTCATACTTTCCAAAGAAATGAGAGAATCATTAATAAAGGCTCTTTCAGATCCAGATATCTGCTTAACTCAACTTGCTAGTATTATCCAAAATGAAGCTTACCCATTAGAGGAATCAATGAAGATTACCTTCTCTAACAATGACTTGTTGCTCGGAACAACTGAACACAATCGTCCACTATATATTACAGTGAACATAAACGATACAATACTTTCAAGAGTTCTTATTGACCCAGTGCTTCAATCAACATTATGAATTTGAGAACTCTTGCATACTTAGACATTGATGCCTCTTAACTATCAAGGGATACGATGATGTTACGAGGATTCAATTAGCAAGGAGAACGAGCTCTTGGATCAATAACATTACTCTTAAAAATAGCCGACTTGGCAACAACAGCAAAATTTCATATTATTGATTCAGATACCTCTTTTAATGCCTTACTTGGCAGACCATTGCTACATGAGTATAAAATGGTTCCTTCTTCACTACATCAATGTATAAAATATCTACGAAAAGGACAATAATGTTGTATTATAGGAGATTTGCAACCGTTTTCAATCCATGAAATTGGTATACGTGAAGATGCAGCATATTATGCTCCTATAAATAAAACAATGTCTTCCAAAGTAACAATGGTGAATGTGGAAGAAAAGAACAAAGAAAATAAAATAAATGAAAATGATCGTTCTTCTTCAATAAAGACAAGAAGAACTAATTCCCGTCAAACTCAAACTCGAGGTCAAGGACAAGGACGAGGACGAGGGAAGGAAGATTCAACTGTCACAGTGAAGAAACCACTGAAGTTCAAAATCCACTTGGATTCTGAAGAAGAAACAACATCTATGGTTTTGAAGGAACCTCAGTTCAAAATATCTCTAGAAGAAGAAGTCAAAGAAAAAAAAATTGAATCTATGTATGACAAAATCAATCATTATATACATTCTATGACACTGACTCCAATCTCCACTGCTAAGATTGAGAATCTAATAGTCAAAGAAGTATGTAATGACGACAAAAAGCCAATTAATTTTAGACTTGGCTCTACTTCTTCTTGTACTAAAAATGATGTAAAAATAGAAGATGAAAATCTTCCACAATCAATGAAATTTCCTTTTGAGTTGTATTCTCCTTGGGCACAAAAATTTATTCAAAATAGTTTAATTCTCAAACAATGGTCTTTAAAACAACCACATTTCATTGAACAAATGTGGAATAATATTAAACGGAATTCTAACTCCAAAGAAGGTATTGTATTTGGCACTCTAGGACCATTAGATGACATAGAATTTTGTCTGGCCGTCGCTGGAGAATATAATTCTGAATTACTATCTGATCTTCCAATTGAAGATGCTCTTCCAGAATTGGAAGAAGAAATTAAATCGACAATTGATGAACTAAAAGAAATAAATTTAGGAACTGATGAAAATCCAAAACCAACTTTTATTAGTTCATTCCTTAATGATGAGGAAGCAAAATACATAACTCAATTATTGATAGAATATATAGACTGTTTTGCTTGAACTTATGACGAGATGCCTGGTTTATCTCGAGAAGTCGCAGTCCATAAACTTGGGATAAATCGAATCACAATCCCTGTTAATCAAGCTCCGAGAAGGATGCATGTTGAAATAGAGCAACAAATCATTGCAAAAGTCAAGAAATTGATAGAAGCTGACTTCATACGAGAAGAGAATTATCCGTCATGGTTAGCCAATGTGGTGCCAGTTAAAAAGAAAAATGGACAGATAAGAGTCTGTATAGATTTCAGGGACTTGAACAAAGCATGTCCAAAAGATGAATTTCCTTTACCAATTCCAGATTTAATGGTTTATATAGCATCAGAACATGCAATATTCTCCTTTATGGATGGATCATCAGTATATAACCAAATAAAAATGTTTTCGGAGGACGAAGCAAATACAGCTTTCCGAACACCCATAGGGATATATTGTTACAAGATTATGCCATTTGGACTAAAAAATGCCGGTGCAACCTATCAAAGAGCCATGACACGGATCTTCGATGAATTAATACATAATCAAGTTAAATGTTATGTGGATGATCTAGTTGTCAACAGTAAACAAAAAGATGATCATATATACGATTTGAGAATTGT
This sequence comes from Papilionanthe hookeriana x Papilionanthe teres, assembly GCA_022702705.1. Lineage (NCBI taxonomy): Eukaryota > Viridiplantae > Streptophyta > Magnoliopsida > Asparagales > Orchidaceae > Papilionanthe > Papilionanthe hookeriana x Papilionanthe teres. The sequence goes on from CM040425.1 coordinate 157,575,624, forward strand.
CTTTGAACGACTGCGACAGTGCAATCTTAAAATGAATCCCTTAAAGTGTGCCTTCGGTGTCACTTCAGGAAAATTTTTAGGATTTGTAGTTCGACATCGTGGGATAGAAATTGATCCTCTCAAAATTGAAGCTATCCTAAATATGCCTCCTCCTAAAAATCTAACCCAATTGAGATTCTTTCAAGGAAAATTAGCATATATACAACGTTTCATTTCCAATCTATCGGGTAGATGTCAACCTCTGACCTCCCTTACTAGAAAGGATACCAAATTTGTGTGGGATGAAAAATGCCAGCACGCCTTTGAAAACATTAAACAATATCTGAAAACCCCTTCTGTCTTAGCAGCCCCTGTATTAGGAAGACCTCTAATCCTTTACACCGCAGCGTTGGACAATTCCCTTGGAGCTCTATTAGCACAAGTAAATGACGAGGGAAAAAAAATGCATTCTACTATTTAAGCCGCTGTTTAGTTCTGACAGAAATAAAATACCCGACAATTGAGAAGCATTATTTTGCCTTGATCTTCGCAATTCAAAAACTAAGGCATTATATGCTTTCTCATTAGGTAACTCTTATTTTAAGAGTTAACCCATTACAATATTTAATAACACGACCGACACGGTCTGGGAGATTAGCAAGATGGGCAATGATCTTACTTCAATTTGACATAACATTTGTATCGTTACGTGCTGGTCGAAAGGACAAATGCTTGTGATTTCTTAGCAGCACATCCAATTCCAGTTGGATCACCTCTTAATGATGATTTACACGATGAACAAATATCAGAAATAAAAAATTCCAACATGCAAAGATGGGAACTCTATTTTGACGGAGCATCATCTACATGTAAAGACAAAGACAAACAGACAATCATACCAGACAAAGCTGGAGTAGGATTAATTTTCATTACTCCAGACAAAATGATGATGCCTTTTTCCTATCATCTGACTGAACCATGCACAAATAATGAAGCTGAATATGAAGCGCTCATAACCGGTCTAGAATTAACGATATTAATGGAAATTAAAAACATCGATATCTACGGAGACTCCCAGCTGATTATCAATCAAATCGCTGGCAAATATAAGACTTTGAAACCTAGAATTTAACAGTATTCTCATTACACTCAGAAATTACTTCAGCAAATTCCTGACGTGACATTTTTCTTAATCCCAAGACGCGGCATTTCTCTAACGGACGCTTTGGCAAAACTTGCAAAGGAGTTTGCGTGTCTAAAAGAAGACGACATATTGATTTCTATAAAAGGACGACAAGTTCTTTCTCAAATTGATATGGATAATCTGCATAAAATCAGTGAAAATATGATAATGACAATAAATGACGAAAAGGATGATTAGCAACAAAAAATCATTAAATATTTAAAAACTGGAAAACTACCTGAAAACACTTATATTGCCAACCAAATAAAACAGAGAGCATTATCATATGCTCTAATTAATGACGTTCTCTATAAAATATCTTTTAACCAAATGTGGTTAAAATGTTTAAACCAAGTCGAAGCTCAAGAGATCGTTAAGGAGGTCCATTCAGGTTTATGTGGTGCACATCAATCTGAACCCAAAATGAAAATGAAAACAAAAAGAATGGGTTATTATTGGCCGACAATGATGGCCGATTGTCTTAACATTGCAAAGAAATGTCATCAATGTCAGATACATGGGATAGTTTTACACTAGCCTCCAAATATCCTACATCCAACTATTGCATCTTGGCCATTTGAATGTTGGGGTACCGATATAGTGGGCCTTACAAATCCTCCATCATCTAAAGGACATCAGTTTTTTCTAGAAGCTACTGATTATTTTTCCAAGTGGGTAGAAGAGATACCACTTAGAGAAGTCAAGGCAGAACAAGTCCTTCATTTCTTTAAGACGCATATCATTTATAGATTTGGAATTCCTCGAAGGGTCGTATCAGACAATGGATTGGCCTTCAAAAACACAAAAAAGAATAACTTTATCCAAAGACACGGGATTGACTGGAGATATTCCACAATATATTATCCTAAGGCCAATGGATTAGCCAAAGCTTTCAATAAAACATTGGTTCAAATCTTGAAAAAGGCATTGAACAACAGCCCGAGATAATGGCATGAGCGATTAATAGAAGCTTTATAGGCTTATAGAACTACATACCGAACTCCAACTCTGTCTACACCATTTACTTTGGTATATGGTTCTGAAGCTATTTTACCATTGGAAGTCCAAATTCCTTCTCTCAGGGTTGTGATAACAAATAAAATAACTCAAGAAGAAAATACCAGATTACGACTTGAAGAACTTGCAAGTTTAGAAGGCAAGCGTCTACAAGCTCAACAAAATCTCGAACTATATCAAGCAAAAATGATACGAGCCCACGACAAATTAGTTCGTCCTAGAACCTTTCAAATCGGTGAATTAGTCTTAGTTCTTCGAAGACCTATACTTGCTCACCGAAAGGTAGGCGGTAAATTTGAACCAATATAGGAGGGCCCTTATATAATTGAAAAGTCATATTCCAGAGGATCCTACCAAGCTGGTGGATTGTCGAAGAAAGAATTCTGCCTCCGATCAATGGTCGTTTCTCGAAGAAATATTACGCAACATAAAAAAATAAAAATGAATGACGACTTATTTATAAACTGGGACAATAAATTCTTCTTTTCAAAATCATCTTTGACCTTTTTTTATCTTATAACATCTGTTTCATTCAATGAACAAATGTTTAAAAGGCTAAAATGTTATTTTGTCTTATTATTTTCAGGAAAAATGCCTGAGGATAGACTATTTTTCTTGTTCCAAAATAACATGACTTTTGCCTTGGACTGCCGACATATAGACGAAGGAACTAGGATTCACTTCAACTTTGACCTATTACAAGTTGAGTCATATATCACGGATCACTACTCTACACGGTCGATCATAATGAAATTAAAATGCGAGACACCTTTGATAGAGTTTAAACTTCGACAACCTGAAGAGTATGATTTTGAGGTCAGTGATAGCTCAGACGAGCATGAGTTCATGACCACTTCAGTACGAGGGGCATCTACATCTGGCGTAAATAATGTGGCGACAGAACTTACTCGAACACAGAGACGAAACCGTAATAAACGATTAAAACATCAAAAACAATTGCAGGAGAAACAAAATATGGAGGATATTAGTCAATTGAAAACTCAGACTATTGACACTCCATTTGAGGAGATACGCTCCGTATTAGAAATGACAAACTTGGACCTTGCAAAGAAAAACCAAGATGAAAAAATGGTTATCACTTCACTCTCACTTACATCTATTCAAAAGATGTCAAATAAGAAAGATGATAAAAAGGAACATTTCGAAGAAGAAGTACGGCGATTCGTGCTTATTGAATGGAGAACTTTTGAACAATACAAACACATGAATAAAAGAACGGTGAACACTACGGATGGCCTCAAATTGTTCACGGAATATTTGATGAAGATGAACAAGCCGCCATTATCGATCATATAATAAAAGCCGGAACCGGGGCGAGGCTGGGCGTCTCAAATGAAAAACTTATTCTGAGCCTAGTAAATGGATTTGAGGCAAAGGAAGGCAGACCATTCAATATGGGTGCTGTTATAATTATGCGAAGGACAGAGATGGGAATCTTCCCGGAATCCTGTGATATGAATAAGTCGATCCTACGCACTTATAATAATTCGAATTATCGGACGTCTTGTCACTTGGGGGATCATACCCGCGGTTGTATTCCTGATAGTTGCATTATCAACATATATGATGAAGGAGACTGTATCCCTCCCCACATTGACAGTCACGATTTCGAGAGACCATCTTGCACCGTGTCATTAATGAATCGTTGTCCTGTTGTATTTGGAAAGGAGATACAAATCTTGGTGCCCAGAGAATTTTGACGGTACATGTCATATCCTTTTAACTCGAGGATCAGTTCTCCTATTCCAAGAAAATGGTGCGGATTTCGTGAAACATTGTATACCCAGTGTTAATAATCCACCCATTTCGATCACTCTGCGGCGGATGAAGCCAGATAAACGACCTGTTGGATATCAAATCATCCCAGAACTTGAAGGGCTGAAACCTTTAGAACTACCATGACCTTATGAATGTTTAAACACCTAAGGCATGTCTGACAAATAATGTCTTGGAGTGTAAAATGGTTTTAGATGGTACGACGGCATCCGAGGTTATCTTTATGATATGGAAGCTTTTGATATATGATATGTCGGTGTTTTGTAGCATGTGTCTTTATATGATATGTACATATATCTACTTGTTAGCTTTTTTACGCAATGGTGTGTACTAGTGATCCTTTTGTACATTATCAATGGAAATAAAATAAAATGTTGGAAAAATGTTCCCCATTGTCTGTGATATGTCGGCAGGTCCTAAAAACAATAAAATAAATTTTTAATGGTAAAATGAATAACTTGTGATAACTAAACATGAGAATTATCATTCGACCTATATAGGTCGAACCCAGTGGATATCCCACCAAAGGCGTTAGTGAGTTCGCCACTCCCTCCAGTTATTGGATGTAAGTCCTTTCCTGATACGGAAATCATGGCTTTCCTTTAACCAAATTTTGACATTGACATTTTGAGAAATGGAAAATGATGTCCATTTTCTCTCTCTGGTTATTGGATGTAAGTCCTTTCCTGACACGGAAATCATGGCTTTCCTCTAACCAAATTTTCACATTGACATTTTGAGAAATGGAAAATGACGTCCATTTTCTCTCTCCGATTATTGGATGTAAGTCCTTTCCTGACCCAGAAATCATGGCTTTCCTCTAACCAAATTTTGACATTGACATTTTGAGAAATAGAAAATGACGTACATTTTCTCTCTCCGGTTATTGGATGTAAGTCCTTTCCTGACACGGAAATCATGGCTTTCCTCTAACCAAATTTTGACATAGACATTTTGAGAAATGGAAAATGACGTCCATTTTCTCTCTCCAGTTATTGGATGTAAGTCCTTTCCTGACATGAAAATCATGGCTTTCCTTTAACCAGATTTTGACATAGACATTTTGAGAAATGGAAAATGACGTCCATTTTCTCTCTCCGGTTATTGGATGTAAGTCCTTTCATAACACGGAAATCATGGCTTCCCTCTAACCAAATTTTGACATTGACATTTTGAGAAATGGAAAATGACGTCCATTTTCTCTCTTCCGATATTGGATGTAAGTCATTTCCTGACACGGAAATCATGGTTTTCCTCTAACCAGATTTTGACATTGACATTTTGAGAAATGGAAAATGACGTCCATTTTCTCTCTCTGGTTATTAGATGTAAGTCCTTTCCTGACACGGAAATCATGGCTTTCCTCTAACTAGAATTTGACATAGACATTTTGAGAAATGGAAAATGACGTCCATTTTCTCTCTCCGGTTATTGGATGTATGTCCTTTCTTGATACGGAAATCATGGCTTTCCTCCAACCAGATTTTGACATTGACATTTTGAGAAATGGAAAATGACGTCCATTTTCTCTCTCCGGTTATTAGATGTAAGTCCTTTCCTGATACGGAAATCATGTCTTTCCTCTAAACGAATTTTGACATAGACATTTTGAGAAATGGAAAATAACGTCCATTTTCTCTTTACGGTTATTAAATGAAAGTCCTTTCCGACACGGAAATCATGGCTTTCCTCCAACGAATCTTGACATCGACGTTGACCTTTCTTTTTTTTAGAAATTGAAAATGACATTCATTTTCTCTCCCAGTAAATCCCTTTTCAGACACAAGAAGGAAATTCCTTCTCAGATCCGACATAGGAAACATCTGACACCCCTAGGAGCAGTATGGCAACCGCTCCTTTCCTAATTATTATGAGACATCTCTTCGGATCACTTCGGTCAACGCCAATATGTGCAGAATACTTATACAGTATTCCACACATACTAAGGGCCCTTTTGTTGACCTCATTTTTAATGAGTCAATACCTTTTGACCTAAAAAGTCAACTTTTATCAAAATGGTCAAACCAGACCCAATGATCAACCCTGTTGACCTAAGAGGTCACCCTTTTGACCTAAAAGTCAACTTTGGTTAAAATGGTCAAACCAAACCCAATGACCAACCCTTTTGACCCAATAGGTCACCCTTTTGACCTAAAAATTCAACTTGTGTCAAAATGGTCAAACCAGACCCAATAGGTCACCCTTTTGACCTAAAATATCAATTTTGGTCAAAATGGTCAATCCAGACCCAATGACCAATCCTGTTGACCCAATAGGTCAATCTTTTGACCTAAGAAATCAATGTTGGTCAGAATGGTCGATCCGGACCCGATGACCGATCTCGTTGAGCCGATAGGTCAATATTTTGACTTAAAAAGTCAATTTTGGTCAAATTGGTCAATCCAGACCCAATGACCAACACTATTGACCCCATAGGTCACCCTTTTGACCTAAAAAGTCAACTTTGGTCAAAATGGTCAAACCAGACCCAATGACAAACCCTGTTGACCCAATAGGTCACCCTTTTGACCTAAAAAGTTAACTTTGGTCAAAATGGTCGAACCGGACCCGATGACTGACCACTGTTGACCCCATAGGTCACCCTTTTGACATAAAAGTCAACTTTCGTCAAAATGGTCGAACCGGACCGATGACCGACTCTCGTTGACCCGATAAGTCACCCTTTTGACCTAAAAAGTCAATTTTGGTCAAAATAGTCAAACCGGACCGATGACCAACCTCGTTGACCCGATAAGTCACCCTTTTGACCTAAAAATCAACTTTGGTCGATATGGTCAAACCGGACTAATGACCGACCCTGTTGACCCGATAGGTCACCCTTTTAACCTAAAAAGTCAACTTTAGTCAAAATGGTCAAACCGGACCCGATGACCGACCTCGTTGACCCGATAAGTCACCCTTTTGACCTAAAAAGTCAACTTTGGTCAAAATGATCAAACCAGATCCAATGACCAACCCTGTTGACCAAATAGGTCACCCTTTTGACCTAAAAAATAAACTTTGGTCAAAATGGTCAAATCGGACCCAATGACCAACCCTATTGACCCAATAGGTCACCGCTTTGACTTAAAAATCGACTTTGTTCAAAATAATCAAACCGGACCCGATGACCGAACTCATTGACCCGATAGGTCACCCTTTTGACCTAAAAAGTCAACTTTTATCAAAATTGTCAAACCAGACCCAGTGACCAACCCTATTGACCCAATAGGTCACCTTTTTACCTTAAAAAATCAACTTTGTTTAAAATGATCAATCTAGACCCAATGATCAACCCTATTGACCCAATAAGTCATCCTTTTGACCTAGAAAAAATCAACTTTAGTCAACATGATCAATCTAGACCCAATGATCAACCCTGTTGACCCCACAGGTCAACGTTTTTGCCCAAAGGGCTAACTCTGGTTAATTTTTGACTAAATAATCAATTATTGACCTAATGACATAATTAATACCCCAAAATGTCAAGAATTAACGAAATAATTAACTTTAAAATTATTTTGAATAATTAAATTGACTAATGATTTAATTTTTAATTTTTTAATTAATGACATAATTAATTAAAATGAAAATTAAATTAAAAATCATAAAATAACAAAGTACACCAAAATGAAATAAAAATGACAAAATTAATCAAATAATTAATTTCAAAATTACTTTGATTAATTAAATGACTAATGATTTAATATTTTTTTTAAAAAATTTTAATTAATGACATAATTAATTAAAATAGAAATTAAATTAAAAGGACATCAAATAAAACAAAATTCAATTTCAAATTCAAAATGACATAAAAAGTTAATCAAATAAATAATTTAAAATTATTTTGATTAATTAATTTGTTAATAAAATAATTGCTTAACATTTTTAATTAATGACATAATTAATAAAAAATAAAATCATATTTAAAAGGACATAAAAATGGAAATTCTACCCATGACATCATACATGACATATTAAATGGATTTAATTTTTAAATCCATTAATGACATCATTAATAACATCATATGAAATATACATAACCCAAGTGATTCATTTAATATAATCAAATCCATTAATAAGCCAAACCATACCATTTAATCATGGTTAAAGGCCATCATGGTAAATGAAATGTGGTGTCATCTTCCCCTTCATTTCAAAGCATGAGTCACTCCTCTCTAAGATGAGGATTAGCCAATTTAAAAAATAATTTTTGCTCACTTCCCTAAGCATCCAATGAGAAAAGAAGTTAGCATGAATTAAACATCAACCATGGTAAAATTTGGAGATAATGAAATCATGCATGAAATGAGTCATGGGGCTTATGTGTCATGCTCCTATTAAATCCTAAGTGACACGGTGAATGAAGAAGAGCCTTCATACTTGAGTCATCACACACCTCCTCCATGACCAATGGGAGAGAAACAAAATATAAGCCCATGGTTAAATGCAATCATGGCAAAACCATGCATGAGGTGAGTAAGAGGGTTAAGTGTCACCTTTCCCCTAAATCTAAAGCATGACTTGGATGAAGAATATTCAGCCCAAATATAAAATTCCCTCCACCTCATGAAATAGCCAATGGAAGCAAGCCAAATGAAGGGTTAAGCTCTCACTATAGCCAAACCACATATGAGTTAACCTTGGGGAAGTGAATTTAACTTATCCCCAAGCTGAAATTCAATCATGACATCAGGTAACACCTCCCCAAAATGGATTTAAGTTTAGCCAAGCCTCCCCATGGCTATAAAAACCCCATACCCGAACCCACCTAGAAGAAGAAAAAAAATTGGTAGAGACCCATAGGCTGCTCAAACCACTTAGTCCCCAACACAAAAATTCTTCCTAAGAACCTTAGCAATCTATATCAACCAAACCCAAGCCATAGGGTTAGCCCAATCAGGCCAATTTGATCAAAATCCAAAATCAGCCCAAATTAGCCACTTTCTCAAAATTCTCCTCCAAGACTAAGTTTAAACCAAATTGAAGCAGCAAAAATATTCCTTGGGAGTCTTAGAAGCGAGTCATAAGGTCCGATCAAGCTTGATACACTTGTGGCGAACGTATGGAATTATGTTTCCCAAAATAATTCATGTTTTTGAAATATCATGGGTTATAATGGCCCAGAAATGTATCATCACTGTATGGATACATTCTACATGTTTAGATGATTCCATAGGTTCAAAAATCACTCAATTTCATTGAGAAATGAGTGAGATATTAATCTTTGAAGTTTAACGGTTCAAAAATTTTTTAAATTAATAAGGGATTTATCTCCGCCATCCATTCCCATGTTTTGGAACGGACGGCGCTGATCGCGCCATCTGGTGTCCGCTTTTCGAATCCACGCACGGGATCTTCCGGCTCTTCGACACGTACGAGGACACGCGTCGCTCCGTGGGATTTTCTTGAATTAATAAATTCCAGAAAATCTTAAAAACTTCAAAAATTAATATCTTTTGATCCAGAGGTCACAAAAATAAAATAAAAATACCTTTGGAAAGCTCTTAAAGAGAGGAAAATTATGAGACTAAATTCATAATTTTACTCTCAATATTTAATTTTTAAATAATTAATTACTCTTTGAGGTAATTTAATTATTAAAAATTAATTATAATTCCAAAAATTATGAAATTTTCACATAATTATCCTCCTGTTATGACACACATCTCCTAATTTTCCCAAAGAAAGAAAAAGTCTTTAGGATATTCTTATTTAATTTCTAAGCTACTTTGTAATTATTTATAAAAATAATTATAAAAATTAGAAATTAAGGAAAATAAATTTGAAAATGACTAGAAATTCTAGGCTAACAGAAAATAACCCTAGGAAAATAATTTTTAAGTCATTAAATAATTTTAAAAGATATTTCAAAAATTTAGGATTAAAATTCATTATTAATTAATAAATTTAATCCTAAAAATCATCTTTTTATAACTTATCCTATTTTCTTTAAAAGTCTAAGTTTAAAATGAGTCTAGTCCATACTAGACTTATGACAAACTTCAATTAAGTCTAAAATGACCAGTTAGACTTAATAAATTCTAATTAGGTTTAAGACACCATTTAAACCTACTTAATTAAAGTTAAACCTTAATCTCATTAAGCTTAACTAATTAAACCTTAAGTAAGTCTAAAATGACAAATTAGACTTAATAAAATCCTAATTAGGCCTAAGACACCAATTAGACCAAATTAAACCAAGTTAGAACTTAGTCACATTAGGTTTAACATAATAAACCCTAAAAAGGCCTAAGACACCAATTAGACCTAATTAAACAAAGTTAGACCTTAGTCACATTAGGTTTAACTTAATAAACCCTAATTAGGCCTAAGACACCACTTAGACCTAATTAAACCAAGTAGGCCCTAACCACATTAGGTTTAACTTAATAAACCCTAATTAGGCCTAAGACATCAATTAGATCTAATTAAACCAAGTTAGACCCTAACCACATTAGGTTTAACTTAATAAACCCTAATTAGGCCTAAGACATTAATTAGACCTAATTAAACCAAGTTAGACCTCAACCACATTAAGTTTAACTTAATAAACCCTAATTAGGCCTAAGACACTAATTAGACCTAATTAAACCAAGTTAGACCCTAACCACATTAGGTTTAACTTAATAAACCATAATTAGGCCTAAGACATCAATTAGACCTAATTAAACCAAGTTAGATCTTAGCCAGATTAAGTTTAACTTAATAAACCCCAATTAGGTCTAAGACACCAATTAGACCTAATTGAACCAAATTAAACCTTAATCATATTAAGTTTAACTTAATAAACCCCAATTATGTCTAAGACATCAATCAGACCCCATTAAACTTTGTTAAACCTTAATCACATTTGGTTTAACACCATAAACCTTAATTAAGTATAATCAAATTTGACTTGATTAACCCTTAAGCTTTACTTAAATTAAGCTTAAGTAACCTCTAAACCCTAATTAAGTCTAATCTAATTAGACTTGATTAAGCCCTAAGCTTCCCTTAAATTAGACTTAAGCAACCTTTAAACTCAAATTAAGTCTAATTTAATTAATCCTTAAGCACTATTTATAATAGGCTTAAGTAATCTATTAACCTTAATTAAACATAACTAAATTATGTTTAATTAATCCCTAAATTTTAGGTTCAACCCACATTGAACCTAACTTAACTTAAACTTAACCTAAGTTTAGTCCAACCTCACTTGAACTCAAGTTAACCTAAAACCTTAGGTTTAACCCACATTGAACCTAACTTAACTTAAACTTAACTGAACTTGAGTCCAACCTAACTTGAACTCAAGTTAACCTAAAACCTTAAGTTCAACCCACATTGATCATAACTTAACTTAAGCTTAACCAAACTTGAGTCCAACCTAACTTGAACTCATGTTAACCTAAAACCTTATATTCAATCCATATTAATTCTAACTTAAACTTAACCAAACTTCAGTCCAACCTAACTTGAACTCAAGTTAACCTAAAACCTTAGGTTCAACCCACATTGAACCTAACTTAACTCAAGCTTAACTAAACTTGAGTCCAACCTAACTTGAACTCAAGTGAACCTAAAACCTTAGGTTCAATCCATATTGAATCTAACTTAAATTTAACCAAACTTGAGTCCAACCTAACTTGAACTCGAGTTAACCTAAAACCTTAGGTTCAATCCATATTGAACCTAACCTAAATTTAACCAAACTTGAGTCCAACCTAACTTGAACTCAAGTTAACCTAAAACCTTAGGTTCAACCCACATTGAACCTAACTTAACTTAAACTTAACCAAACTTGAGTCCAACCTAACTTGAACTCAAGTTAAACTAAAACCTTAGGTTCAATCCATATTGAATCTAACTTAAATTTAACCAAACTTGGATCCAACTTAACTTGAACTCAAGTTAACCTAAACTTTAGGTTCAACCCATATTGAACCTAAATTAACTCAAGTTAACCTAAACTTAAGTTCAACCCACATTGAACTTAAGTCGATCTTAAGTCTAGATTCAACCTAACTTGAACTTAACTTGAACTCAAGTCAAACCTTAACATAAGTTTGACCCATGTTGAACCTAAGTCAACTTTAATTCTAGGTTCAATTTAACTTGAACCTAACTTAACCCAAGTCAAAACCTTAACTTAAGTGCAATCCTTATTGAACTTAAGTCAACTTTAAACCTTAGTTCAGCTTAACCTGGATCTAACTTAATCTAAAACTCAAACCTTAAATTAAGTTCAACCCGTATTGAACTTAAGTAGACCTTAAGTCAAGAATCAACTTAACTTGAACCTAACTTAACTTAAGTTAAATCTTAATTTGAGTTCAACTCATATTGAACTTAATTCAACTTTAATTCTAATTAAATCATTAAACCTTAATTAACTAAGGTTTAAATTAGTTAACCATGATTAAGTCTAATTCATTAGACTTAATATCTAAACAAACCTCAGATAAATCAAATTAGACTTAATTAAAACTTAAGCCTTACCTAAAAAGGACTTAAATGGTCTGCAATTCTAATTAAGTCTAATTTGTTAGACTTAATTAACCTTTAAGTCCTGTTTAAACAAGGCTTAAAACTTACTTAGGTCTATTCTAAACCAAACCTTCTAACTTAAGTTCAAACAGGCATGAACTCAAGTTCAGACAGACATGAACTCATGTTAATTAGATTTAATCAACATTGAATCTAACTTAGGTTCAACTAGACATGAACCCAAGTTAATTCAATTAATATTGAATCTAACTTTCAACCTTCTAACTTAAGTTCAGACAAACATAAACTCAAAATCAACATAAATTTGATATTTTAAACATCTCATCAAATAAAACCGACATAAATTTGACACTTCAAACATTTAATCAACAAAATCGACATAAATTTGACATTCTAAACACTTAATTGACAAAATTGACATAAATTTGATATTGCAAACACGAATTGACATAATCGACATAAATTTGACGTTTCAAATAAAATTTGACATAAAATTGACAAAATTTGATAAACATCGAAATCAATTGAATATTCCAAACGACATTTGACATTAATTGATATGATTTAAAATAAACTGACATTCAAAATCAAAACATCCTACAGAATTCTGAGATAATGAATGTGACACTATTTCTGACAATGTTTTCTTTGTAGGATGAAGACAAGTTTCGTTTAGGTTTCCTTTGCATGTTATAGGGTGTGCTAACTCTGTTTTACAGGACGACATAGAAAATAAAACCAAAACTTTTAGGATAGCCATCAAATATAACATTTTCAACAAAACAAAACAATGACATGGAAAACAAAACCAAAACTTTTAGGGTAGTCACCAAACATAATATTTTCAACAAAACAAAACAACGACATGGAAAACAAAAAAAAAGATAAATATGAGATAACATTTAGGAGTTATAGTGGGTACATCTCTCCTTAAAAATAAAATTTTAGAAAACAAATAATCAACATTAATCAGAAGTTTTCTTGTACAATTAAAAATTGTTTAAGATGTAATTAACTATAGAAGCTTGCTTCTATAGGAGATCTAAAAGAACCTACAATAGAAATCTCTGGTTTTTCATGATTTTCTTTGTTTGAAAATTCTAGGATATGTTATTCTAGAATATTTTCATATAAGGATTATCATAGACATAATTTTCTACTATTAGTCCTAAATTCTTCAAATCCTTCATTGGATTTATAGGGATAAAATTAGGCTAATGTTAGACAAAATGGCGACTCCTCAACATTGACTTCCACCCCTCTTTTCATCGTCACCGCTAACATAGATCACAATTTTAAATATATGCATTAACATCTTAAAAAATTGTCGGCCAATAAAATCCATATTGTAAAATTTTATAAGCAGTTCTATTAACTCCAAAATATCCCTCATGATCAGAATTATGACATTTTTGAATAATTTCATAAGTTTCTTCTATAGGCACACATCTTCAAATGATCAGACCCTTTCCTTGTTTATATAAAAATAGGTCATCCCAAAAAAAATTTTTAGCATCAGATAAAAACTTCTTTCTTTTGTGGTATGTCAAACCATATGGTACAATATCACTGACAATAAAGTTCACAATGTTGGCATACCACTTAATACTCCATTCATTAATAGTGAACATTTTTTCATCAGGAAAATCTTCATTAATTTCTTTAGTATCACTAAAAGATTTTTCAGTTTCAAGCTTTGATAGATAATAAGAAATTTAATTATTAGCACTTTTCCTATCAATCATCTCAAAATCAACTTCTTGCAAAAGAAGAATCCATCTAATCAATCTCAGTTTTGCATCTTTCTTCTTCATTAAATATTTGATAGCAGAATGATCAGTATGCACTACACATTTAGTTTCAATTAAATATGATCGAAAATTATCAAAAGCAAATACTATAGCTAATAACTCTTTCGCAGTAATGGTATAGTTATTTTGAGCATCATTAAGAGTTTTACTAGCATAGTAAATTACTTTGAAAATTTTATCATATTTTTTACCCAAACCCAAAACAGCACCAATAGCATAGGTCACTAGCATCACACATTAATTCATAAGATTTTTCCCAATTTGGTGAAATTATAATAGGTGCACTGATTAATTTTTCTTTTAATGTTTTAAAAGCTTTTAGGCATTCATCATCAAAATAAAAAATTACATGCTTTTCCAATAAACGACAAAAGGGTTTTGAAATTTTTGAAAAGTCTTTAATGTAACGCCTATAGAATCCAGCATGTCCCAGAAAACTTCTAATTCTCTTTAAATTCGTTTGACAAGGTAAATTAGAGATAACTTGAATTTTTGCAAGATCTACCTCTACACTTTTTTCTGATATTTTATGTCCTAATACAATTCCTCCTGCTTCCATAAATTTCAATTTTTCCCAATTAAGGAACGAATTAGTTTCTTCACAGCCTTTTAGAACTTTAGATAAATGTTCTAAACATGATTCAAATGAACTTCCAAACACTGAAAAGTTGTCAACAAAAACTTTAATTCCTTTTTCAATTAAATCACCGAAAATAGCCATCATACATCTTTGAAATGTAGTAGGGGCATTACATAAACCAAAAGGCATTCTTATAAAAGAAAATGAACCATAAGGACTGGTAAACATTGTTTTCTCTTCATCCTAAGAAGAAATTTTAATTTGGTGGTACCCTGTATATACATCCAGAAAATAAAAGTATTTATGCCCAGCCAGTCTATCCAACATCTGATCTAGAAATAGGAGTGGAAAATGATCTTTCCTTGTAGCAAGATTTAACTTTCTATAATCAATGCATATCCGCCACCTTGTAACTTGTCTTGTTGGTATAATCTCATTCTTCTCATTAACAGTCACAGTTACTCCTCCTTTCTTAGGAACACAATGAATAGGACTAACCCATGCACTATCTGAAATAGGGTAGATAATCCCAGCATCCAACCACTTTAAAATTTCTTTCTTAACAACATCTTTCATAGAAGGATTTAATCTCCTTTGAGGTTCAGCCCTAGGTTTAAAATTATCTTCCATAAGAATTCTATGCATACAAATTGAAGTACTAATTCCTTTAATATCAGCTATCATCCATCCGAAGGCTTTCTTATACTTCTTCAAAATTTCAAACAAACTCTCTTCTTGTAGGATATTTTATTCATTTTGAAATGTTGAATGTAAGAGTCTGATTATTAACTCTCATTATTAATTCCTCTTTTTTGCACATCTATCATTACTCTGCCTGTGGCTAGTAAAGGTCTTCCTAAAATTATGTGTATCTCTTTATCTTCCTCCATATCCAGCACAATGAAATCAACAGGAAAGATAAATTGATCCACTTTTACCAAAATATCTTCTATAACTCCTTTAGAATATATGATTGATGATCTGCTAATTGCAGAGTTACAGTAGTTGGAGTTCTTTCTCCTAACCCCAATCTTTTAATTATTGATAGAGGCATAAGGTTAATGCTTACACCCAAATCACATAAAACTTTTCCAAAACATCTATCTCTGATTGCACATGGAATTTTAAAACAACCAGGATCTTTAAGCTTTTTAGGAAGCTTCTTCAGAATTATTGCACTGCACTCCTCACTAGGTGCAACCGTCTCATTATCTTCAAACTTCCTTTTTATGTTGAGAATATCCTTCATAAATTTCACATAGCTTTGCATCTGTTCTAAGGCTTCAACAAATGGAATGTTGATTGTTAGTTTCTTAAATATCTCCAAGAATTTTGAAATTTGCTCATCCAACTTTTGCTGATGAAGTCTTTGAGGAAATGGAGTGGGTGGTTTTTCCAAATCTTCTTTAAGTGGAGAAATGAGCCTTTCCAAACCTTCGGAGCATCTCTTTTTGGCTCTTCAATCTCTTCTTTCTCTACTTCAATTTCTTTTTGCACTCTACCTTTAAACTCTCTTCAACTTCTCAGTTGAATTGCTTTTGCATGCTCTTTATTCTTATTATCACAGAAAAATTCATTAAGAAATTCTTATCTATTTTTTGATGAAATTGCACTTTAAAGAAAGGTATTTTCTTTATTTTACTGCAGGAATGAAAATTTTTAAGTGATTAAAGCAAAAAGCATGAAATGGAGCGAATTTGGATCAAAAAGGAATAAATTCATGCAAATTGAACTAAGTCGCCGACGGCGAGATCGAGGCCTCCGACGGTGAAATTATTAAGAAAATTTTGAAGGATTTATAACTACCTCGCCAACAGCGAGCTCGAGCCCACCGACAGCGAGATAACGCAGTTTGAAGACCTTCTAGAAGCCCCACTGACAGGGAGGTCGTTTCCCGCCGACGGCGAGACAGTTCAAAATACAAATACTTTGAACCTGAACACTTTTTGAAGAGGTGTTTAAGCACCCCTTGGACCTTTGCCTACCTCTATAAATAGAGGCCGAATTCTAGTGTCTAGGTGTGTCTATTTTAGAGAGTTTGAGTCTCTTTTTGGTGTCTTAAGTGTGTTTGTTGTTTATCATTAGTGAGTTTCTTTAGTTTATTTGAGTGTTATTTAGAAGTTTGCTATACTTAGAAGGAAAAGTCAAAGGAACTTCAAGGAGTCTGCTTGGGAGGAAATTAAGATAAGTATCTTTGTTTATTGTTGTTGTTAACTTTAAATGAAATCCATGCTTTGTTTTATTCACATGCATTCTGAGTAGTTTTCTTAGTCTTTCTCCTTGTTTATGAAAATTATGCGAATTGATGAAATTAAATAGAAGTCCCCAATATATTAAAATAAATTGTGATAATTTTTACTTAAAACTTAATTTACTTTCAATCTGGCCAATTGAGTTGTTAAAATATGTTGAATTATCAACTATAGTAAAAATTACATCCAATATTCAGGGAAGTCAAAAACCTTGGAAGGAGGGTGCAAATAAATAGGGAAATATTAATTATCGGACGTAGAATTGGATATTTTAGTGTGACAGACTAAAATATTGAATTTGGTCCTATTTTTTGAGAGCTGAAGTGTAGATTTTAGCCCTCAGCTGAGGGGAATGTGGGAGCTCTGAAGTGGCAGCCATTATCCTCCCAGCCTAGCCGCAGATTCAATAATCAAACATAGGATTAGTCAATGTTCTTTGCACCTGGACCAAAGGGTAAAGAATAGGAATGCTCCTATTTGTCACAATATAATTTAAGAATTCTATTTAGATTCATAATTTACTTAATTTTCTAAAAACAAGGAGAAGGATAATTTTTCTGAATTATTTAAATCAACTTTATTTCAAGCATTAGTTTACTTTAGTTTGCTTTAGTTACTTTAAATTTCCGTTTACTATATTAGTAAGTAATTCCTTTAAATTTAGCTGATAACAAATCTGTTAAAAACTTCCCTGTGGGATCGATAACCAGGACTCCACTGGAGCCTTGTATTACTTGATACGATACGTATACTTGCGTAGAATCCACATTAAACATTCAATCATTAATTATATATATATATATATATATATATATATATTAAAGCGAAATCAAGTTTTTGGTGCCTTTGCTATAAACATAAATTGCAAACATATTAAAAGTGGGCCATTTCTTGGATTTACTTCAGTATTACTAGGAAGAATAACTTGGGATCTATTACTTAATGTATTGGCAGTTTGTCCCAATTAATTTTCAATATTTATTATTATAGCTCCTTGACTTTGCAATTGATTTCTCATTTGTAACACTACTTCTTCAATAGAAAACTTCTTATCCTTAAATTGTGAAGCATTGTTAAAATCTGGAGGATAGGTTGGTCTATAATTATTATTCCCTTAGTTATTCCAGTTCCCCAATGGGTTTACTTGGTTGTTCCCACATTGTTGATTAATATCACCCTGATTATTGGTATTCCAATTAAAGTTTGGATGATTCTTCCAACCTGGGTTATATAAATTAGAATAAGGGTTATTAGGCTTTCTTATAGCATTCAAAGTTTCTGGTGAGGAATGAGAATCAACCATTTGACTTAATGAATTTTCTTCAATCATGGCAATTGGCTGAGAAAAATTCATTCCAAATTGGTCTATCTTCCTTGAAATTGTAGCAACTTGATTTGCTAACAATCCAAAAGCATCATTTTCATGGATTTTGGCTACTTTTTTAGGATTTAACCTTTTAGAAGGCCATTAAAAATTATTAGTAACCATTTCTTCTATCAAAGCATAAGCATTATTAAATTGTTTAGACATCAGTTATCCTCTTGCAGCAGCATCAATAATAGATCTAAGAGATCCAACTAATCCATTATAAAAATTATGAATTATTAACCAATCTAGTATCAAATGATGTGGACATTTTCTGAGGAGATCTTTAAATCGTTCCCATGCCTCATATATAGATTCACCTTCAAACTGATAAAAAGATGTGATATCATTTCTAAGCTTCGCAATATTTGATGGTGGAAAATATTTAGCAAAGAATTTTTGTGCTAAATCACCCCAAGTTCTGATAGATCCAGGTACTAACGAATTTAACAATATCTTAGCTTTATCCCTTAGTGAGAAAGTAAAAAGTCTAAGTCTAATAGCATCATCTGAAACACCATCATATTTAAAAGTAGCACACAACTCTAGAAAGTTGGCAAGATGTAAATTAGGATCTTCAGTTGGTGCTCCCCCAAACTGATTATTAGACACCATTTGGATAATAGCAGGTTTAAGCTCAAAGGAATTAGCAGCTACAGCAGGGTGTTGAATACTACCATGAAGTTCATCCACTGTAGGGTTAGCATATTCTCTTAAAGGTCTAAATTCTTGATGGATGTCAACATTTTGATTTTGATGATTTGTCATTTCTTGAATATTTTTATCTTTTTCAGAATTTTTAATTTTTTTATTTTTCTGATTGTTCTTTCTAATTCAGAATCGTAAGGCACAAGTCCCTCAGACCCTGAACTACGCATACAACGTTAAATAAAATAAAACAAAACACACTAACAAAAACAAAGAAAAGTAAAAAAATTAAATTTTTCTTAATTTTCTTTAAATAAAATTTTAATCAATATCCCCAGGAACAGCGCCAAAAACTTGATGCCCTAATATTTATGCTTACGATTTAGATAAGAATTTTATAAATTATAATATGGCATACTACACAAGTATATGCATTGTTTATCGAGTAATATAGGACTTTAAGTTCTTTTTTATATTTTTAATGACAAGTTAAGCAAGAAATAAAATTATCAATACTCTAAACACGATATAAAAGTTATAAGAATCAAATATCTTTTTCCTTCTTTAATGAATCAGTAATAATTATGGATATTTATGTTGTGGAAGTATTTAAATGTATTGTGCCAATATGAGCAATTATATTCTTTACCCTTACTTTGTTCTATAAAGAAAATTGGTTAATTTGCAATTTTGAAATTTTGTAGATGGGTTAGGCAGGGAAGATACCAGCCCTCACTCTAGAGTTCCCTCTATTCCCTCCACCTGAGGGCTAACATCTCATAACAAAATTTAACATGACAAACCAAATTAGGGGGCATTAGCATGTCACTCTAAATTACTCTAATTTTACTCCCCGATAAAGCATATCTCCATATATATTTACATTCAATCATATAGACTACAATTATCACCCATATAATTGCATGTGATTCTTTCCAATTATTGTTTGAGACAATACTGCATTGGATCTTACAAAATCTCACAACAGATTTTAACATCTTAATTGGCCAAATTAAGGAGTAAATTAAGTTAAAGGAATTGAATCATCAATATTTATTTCAACATTAAATTTTTATACTTTCCACAACATTACTTCCATAATTTAATTACTTTATCATCTAAGAAAGAAAAAGATAAAGTAAACTACTCAAAATTCATGAAGAAAACACAAATAAAACTTGATATGAAAGCATAAGCCATAATGAAAACACAACAATCTTACTTAAAAAAAGTGTATAAACAAAGATAAATACTTATCTGAAAATCCTCTTCACCAGACTCTGGAAGTTCCTTTGGAATTTTGCTTTCCACAATACAAATCTATAGAGGTTGGCACCCAACTCTGGTGACTCTATAAAAAACTTTAAACTTCAATAAAAACTAGATAAAAGGTTAAAAGAAAATTGGTGAGAAGAAGGCTTCACACCAACCCTTTTTCCTTTCTTACTCTCTACTCTCTACTATAGAAATGAAGAACTCTAAATTACTTACAACTACTCTCTTCAACTCACACTAATAATAAATTTAATACCACAATAATCACCCCCTTCATAAATTATGAGGCTTCATTTTTATAATTTTCCAAAAGGTGCTTTGGTATCTCTTCAAATCATGTTCAAATTCAATGTATCCACTAAAAGATACATCCCTTCAATCATAATTGCCGCCAAAAGGAAGTTAAGGAAGTCACCACAAAAAGTTGCTTCAAAAACCCCTTGAAAATGGTGCTAAAATTGATTTAAACTTGATTTTTAATTGTGCCGCTTAAGCATCGGCACTTTGGCGTTTAGGCGCTAGAAGCCAAATTTCTCAAACTTCATAATTTTGCTACAAATTTGGTACTTTTTCACTCCTTTCATCAAAATTAATTATTTTCATCATACATACAAGGAAATACAAAATACATTCCATTAAAGTGCAATATCATAAAAAATAGGTATAAAAATTTGCATAAAAACACTATATATTTTAGGTGCATCAAGATTCTAAAATTTTATTCTAGAAATGTGATATTCCAATTAAAAAAAAACTTTAGTAATGTGACCAATTTAAAGTTTAGAAAATCTCTAAAGTGAAAAAGTATAAAAATATGATCTCCTATCTAATTCAGAAATATTTGTAAATTTTCCAAATATAGAGTTTAGGCGTTTTATCTTCCTTACTTAAAAATTTTCATTAAAAATAATTATAATCACTATATTATATCCTTAAGCTCAGGTGTTTCTCAAATCTAATAAAGTTCAAATATTGAACTTATTTTTTATTAGGCATTAATCATCAAGCTTCTCCTCCCATTTTTTTTATATACTTTACTTTTTTTTCTAGCAAGGATTACTATGTCTGGCTAGGCCTCTAATGATTTTGAATTCCACTCTTCCTTTCCTAAAGCAAAGGTCTGATATAAATCCTTTACTTAAAAATATAATAATAGTTTTGAAAACTACTTTTAATAAAAGAAATTTAAGTATTGAAAATAAAACTCTAATTCTTCTATATTTTTTTAAAATTCAATATCTCTTACTAAAGATAGTTACACCTTATTTAACAACTCTTCACGAAGAAAATTTTTAACTTAAAATTTTTCTTCATTACTATAAAGTTTTAACCAAATTCTCTTGACTCGCTCCTATATTCAATATTTTATTACCCTAATATAACTTCATACACAATCATTTTTCAAATCAAAAATCAAATTTATTTGTAGTCTATTCGAGAACAAATAAATTTCAAGTTTTGAAAATTGATTTCTCATTCCCCCCTAAAATTAAATTTTCACTAAGATTAAACATTTTACCATATCACAATATATAGAAAGGAATGAAAAATTAAAACATTATGCTTACAGGGATTTTCATATCCTAAGTATACAAGTACCAAATAAACATGAAAACAGGAGTAAAAAAAATCAAATTTCATTTTGATTTTAACATATATGAGATTCAAAAGACTTCTATGCAGTGAAGGCTAACATAAAACTAAATACACAAACTAACATAGTATCACAACCACAATAGAAAGAAAATACATGTTAGTAAATTAAAACTTAAACATAAAATTTTAAATGAAAGTTATTTTTATTCTAAACTTCCTAAAGCAGTAGGAATAAATTCAACACAAACCAACAAAATGAGTTTAAAATAAAAGTATTCACATAATTACTACCACATCAACAAAACATAACTACACATCACAGTAACCACAACAATAATATCTATCACAACCAAAAATAACATCACAACAGTGCAAACTACAATACAAATAAAATTTCAAACATAACTCAACATAATCCAATCACTAATCATCTTTGTTACCATCATCAACCTCTTCATCATCATCATCCCAGAAACTAGTAGAATCATAATGAGGGTACTGTAGATATGAAGGAAATACTAAACTCTGATAATCTCTAATGAGTTTGTCCAAAGATGTGTTGTATTTCTCGTCATAATCACTATGCCTTCTCAAATAAGTATCAAAATAATCTACATAATTTTCTAAATTTGATACCTTAACAGTAGCATAGTCAATTTTTTTCATCATCCTTTGCAACAACTGAGATTGTTAATCAAGACTAGTATATCTGTCATGGGATGTTGATGCACAAGATGTAGAAGCACTAGAACTTCTAGAAAATTCTCCTCTCTAGCCAAAAATAAAATGATCAGAATAAGACTTCACATTCACAATAGTAATGGGCTTTAGAGGTTGTTGAATCTTGTTCCAACTATCAAATCTAACACCAGCTTGCTCACATAAAGAAAAGATTAAAGATGTGAATCTCAAACTTGGAGTAGTTGCAGCTCTAACAGAACTGGTGATAACCTGAAAAATTATAGATCCAATATTAATTGGCTTATACTGCTGAATCTAGTATTTCAGTGTAGCCCTCTCTCTGGTCACTTCGCTAAGATGGTTTATAGGGAGCAGATGAGCAGAAATAAAATAGTGCCATGCTTTCGTTGTGGCATCCACCATGGATGTAGGAAAATTCACTCTTCTACCACCGGTAATTTTCCATAATCTTATTTTAGCAGTTAACAAAGAAATGATCTCATCTAACTCCTCCTCGATAGGATTGTAATTAGCATAAAAATAAGTAGTATCTGAAGGCAATTGGTGGAACAAATTTATTATTTCAGGTGAAAACGCTATCAACTTTCCTCTTACTATTACCAGATAATCCTTTGATTCTGGGAGATTGGCATAAAACTCCCGAACTATGGAAATCACAGCAACAGTAGAAAAATAACAAAACTAATCCCACTGTCAGTGGACATTTAAGTCCTTAAAAAAACGCTCTGGAATTAATTTCCTAGATTGCATCGCATCTGAGAATCAATCCTGAGCTTTTGAACTCACGTTTCTCGAATCGAAAGTAGCCTTCCCTTTACCCCTCTTCATCCTTGGTGTCGTTTGTAAAAATTAGAAATAATTCACAATAAATGCCAAAATCAACCCTAACTCGCTAGATCTAACTTCTAAATGCATAAACTCACTTTTCCATGTAAAATCCATCAATTTTCATCAAATTTTCACCATTAATAGTAAATTTCAATCTTTTCATAATGCACTCCAAATCTATGGTGAAAATAAAAATTTTTTACATAAAGGAGGAACTCTAACCTTGAGAAGAAGAAATCTAGCAAATTTGGCTCAAATTCACCAAGTTCTCTTCACTTTTAGGGATTCCCTAAATCCAAAATCTTGATAACTTGAGGAAGAAGAAGAAGAAATGGAGAAAATGGTGGTTTTCGGCACTTAAAACCTCTCATGAACTGGATTTCGCAAACCAGCAATTAAGCACGACTACTTTGGCGCTTTGGCGTCTAGATCTCGAGTTTGGTCACACTTAAGCGCGGGTATTGGCGCTTAAGCGCCAGCGCAAAATTTTTTTATATTTCAAAATTTTTTTTTCTTCCTAATTTAACCACCATCAAATGGTCCTAATAAATAATAATAACAATTTTCCTCCCCTTCTGCTCTCTTCTTTTTAAAAAATTCTCAATTTTCCAAAACTTAAGATTCGATCACAATAACACGAAATCATCACACAAACAAAACAATTTCATTCACATATTCAACAAATACAAACACTCTTCACATAACTAACCTCTACTCTAAAAGGTTTTGGATGAGATAGCATCTAAATTCATCACAATACAAGACAAACTTACATTTAACACATAAAACAAACAAGCACAAACAACAAGCAAACAAATTAAACTTTCGAATTTAATTCTGTTCTCCATTAGGTGGAAAATATCCCTGGCCTTCATTTGTTCCTTCTGAACCATTTGACACATAGATTTAATATAATGGATGATGATGAAGAACTCTTTTTGAATCCTCTTAAATCCACTTGTTTTTCAGATATATCACCTTGTCTGCTTCTTTAATATAACTTATATGACTGAATTTTATCTCGAGTTTCCATCCAATATGTGATAAATTTTTATTAGTTTCATTTACCTTTGCCTAATTGAAGCCGCATCAGCCTCAACTTTTCCAATCTTCTCTGCTATTACTTCAACACTAACGACTAGGAATTCGTTATATAAATCTTGCGCACTTTGACTTACAAAATTTTTCTTGATTGCCTCTTTCTTCTTCTTTAAATCATTCTCCTAAGGGGACATCTTTGCTAACTTAACACATCTTACAACTCAAATCTCTCTTCACTTAGACTTTAGTTTGAAAATTTGGAGAGCGGCAAATATTCTCTCATTTTCATTCTATTTATAGACTTTAAAAGAGCCTACACCCACTTCTCACGTCTAAAAACAATCAAATAACATTCAAGACCACTTTACCATGTTTAATTCTTTTAGAATATCATTTAGGCACTTTTTTATAACTCTTGTTCTTAAGCGCCAAATTTGGACGCTTAAGCGCCGATGCTCATTTTAACACAAGTCAAATTAACGTCCAAATACTTATTCTGACACGTCTAAGACATCAATTCAAGTCTTAAAATTATCACAACATTTTCAAAATAATACCAAAATTCTCTAAAACAAACACAACAACATAACATTAAAAACAAAACACACTGATAACCATGGGTTGCCTCCCATACAGCGCTTGGATTTATGTCATCAGTCTAATGTACCCAGTGATTACTTTGGGTGACCCAACATCACAAACTCATTCAATTTAGTATGATCCCCTAAGAAATAGAGTTTCAGTCTATGACCATTCACTTTGCAAATCTTCAAGATTTTAGGATCTTTGATACCTACAGCTCCATAAGGATAAACTTTTATCACAATAAATGGGCCCATCCACCTGGACTTAAGTTTTCCTGAAAATAACCTCAATCTTGCATTATAAAGCAAAAATTGTTTCCCTGGCTCAAAATTTTTATTAAGAATCTTCCGATCATGCCACTTTTTCATCTTATCTTTATAAATCTTGGCATTCTCATAAGATTCATTTCTTATTTCTTCCAACTCATTTAAAGATAGTAGGCCAATTAAATTCATATTGTAAAATTTTGTATGTTGTTTTATCAACACTAAATTGTCCCCCAAAATCAGAATTATGACATTTTTTGATAATTTCAAAAGTTCCTTCTAAAGGAAAAAATCTTCAAATAATTGTATCCTTTCCCGATTATATAGAAATGGGTCATCCCAAAACAGCTCCAATGACATAATCACTTGCATCACACATTAATTCAAATGATTTTTTCCAATCTAGTAAAACAATAAATAATGCAGTGATTAATTTTTCTTTTAAAAGATTAAAAGCTTTTTGGAAATCCTTATCAAAATTAAAGATTACATCTTTTTCTAGCTAATGGCATAGTGGCTTAACAATTTTTTAGAAGTCTTTAATATATCACCTATAGAATGCAACATATTCTAAAAAACTCTTAATTTCTCTCACATTTGTTAGGTGAGGTAAATTAGCAATCACTTGAACTTTTGCAGGATCTACTTGATGCGTGGCTGCAACCTTGGAATAGATATTTAAAAAGTATTTTATTTTCAGTCATAAATTATAACAAATTTAATAAGAAAGCAGTCAATCTATACACAAGTATACATATCATTCAAGTAATACAGGACTCTTGCGGAGTCCTAGTTTTCAATCCGATGGGAAGGAAGCAAACTTTCAAGCGTAACACAGAAATCCAATATTCAAACTTACAATGCACTTAGAGTAATTACTAATGTTGATAAAGTTTAACGATGCTAGAGATTTTAAGATCACTAAAGTAATTTACATACTTCAAATCAAAGTTAAATACTACTACTATAAGTTTTGTAAAGAAACGTTCAAATTTAGAGAAAGTGTCATCCCCCTTACAATGATGTTATGGTGAGTGAATGATAAAAAATAGTAAGATTCTTGTATTGTACCAAATAGGATCATACCTATTCTTTACCCTCTTCTAAGTGCTATAAAGAACATTAACTAATCCTAGGTTTAGTCCCTAAATCTGTGGTTAGGTTGGGAGGATACTAGCTCTCACTCAAGAGCTCCCACTTCCCTTCGCCTGAAGGCTAACTCTCTGTTTAGTTTCCAAACACTAGGACAAAATTGAGGATTTTAGTCTGTCATCATAAAATCTCCAATTTCATATCCAGTAATCATATTTTCTTATTTATTTGCACCCAACCCCCATGAACTACATCACTCATTCATGAACATTGAATGTAATCTTCACTTTTGTTGTAGAAAGCATAGTCCTATCGGATCGTATGTTTCACAACATATTTTAATAATTAAATTGGCCAGATCGAAAAGTAAATGAAGTACGGAGTGAAAAATTATCACAATTTCATAACATTCATATGGCACATCCAATCTAAACTATCACTTCGCCATATATCATAGTAAGGAGAAAGACTAAAAAATCTACTCAGAAGATACAACAAAATAAATATTTTATATATAAAAGCAAAGTCATACAAACAATAAGATGTAAATACAACTTTTCTCAATTTCTTCTCGAAGAAAATCCTTTAAAGTTTCTTTGAATATCCTTCTCTCTACAAAATAACACACAATTCTCTCTTGGAATAGTAGAGAAGAAGTAATCTCTCACTTTCCCTCTCCTCCTACAACTCTTTTGATAAGTATCCCTCACAAAACAACACTTTACACCAAACCCTAGACTCTAAAACACTTTTCAAGCACTTACACTACTTCTTCTCTAGACTCATCTCTTTAATTATGGCTCCAAAATCAAGTTAAAATCATCTAGGGATGATTTCCCAAATATTCGTCCAAATACATTGAATTGGGTGCTGACGGTGCCCTATTACACTTAAATATCAGGGCTCTCTAGAAAAATGTGTCGTCGGCGCCAAAACTTTAAAATATGGTTTTTTGCCTTTTCGCTCCAAATTCATTTCTTTTTGTTTCTTTTTGCTCTAATTGCCTAAAATCATCATACCTATAGCAAAACATTAAAAATACCTTTCTTTAAAGTGTAATATCACAAAAAATGAGTACAAAATATATATGAAAAATCAAATATATTTTTGGTGCATCAAAATCCCCCAAATTTAACTATTATTTGTCCTTAAGTAATCATTTTAATACATTAAATTTAACTCTTAGTGGTGAACTTTACTTAAACAATACTATGATTTTTTATCTAAATGAATATAATAGCATGACTTTTTATAAAGATTTAACTTAGGTCAAAACTATAGGAGTAAAAATATTTAGTAATCAAGTCTAAGAGTTTTAGTCTCTCATTCATTTCAAGAATAACTATAATTTGCCACATTAAGGGTGCTTTGAAGGATCATATGAAAAAAAAAAACTCATGAGAACTTTATTAGTAAGGCTGCTAATACTTAAATATAAATTTAGAAATTTAACTAAGCTCTTCCCTTAAGTTGAGTCAAGTGAAGCCAATTCTTTATTAGGCATCTCCTCAAGCTTCTCATCACATATATTTTTTTCTTTTTCTTTGTTTTCTCTTTTCTTTTTAGGATTGCTTTTCAATCCTCTTTTTTTCCTTTTTCTTTTTCTCTTTTTCTTTTCTTGTGAGGATTACTATATCTGGATAACCTTTAATAATTTTGAACTTCACTCACCTCTCCCTAAAGTTGGAACTCTTTACTTTATGGATATATATTAGCTTTTAAATGATTCATGATAGACTCACAATCTTTTCTCCTCACATAAACCTATAAGACTCTTAACATTTTAAAAATATAGTTTTCTTTACTTTAAATAGTCAACTATAGTCTAATCCTCTTATACTAAATATCTTAGCCCTATAAAGTAAACCTTCATTATTAAAAACTTTCATTCAAATCTACTATGATATTTAAATGAAATAAAAAATTTAGTTATCTAAAGTTAAGCTCCACAACTTTAAGTCATGTAAAAATAATTTTGAAAATATATTTTAATTAAAAACAAATAAAAGTTAATTTTACTCCCCCAAAC
Source organism: Papilionanthe hookeriana x Papilionanthe teres (assembly GCA_022702705.1). Classification (NCBI taxonomy): domain Eukaryota; kingdom Viridiplantae; phylum Streptophyta; class Magnoliopsida; order Asparagales; family Orchidaceae; genus Papilionanthe; species Papilionanthe hookeriana x Papilionanthe teres. The sequence continues at coordinate 157,604,161 of CM040425.1, forward strand.
TTAAGTTTTTCAGCGCATATTAAATTATTAAAGAGAGAGAAAAACAAGAAGTAAACAAACCTTTTTGTTCTGGGCTTTTGATTCTTCTGAAGCATACAAGTATTAATTAAAAATTTAACTTCGAACATAAAACAATTAGAAGCATTGTTCACATATATATCAGAGATTTGCAAGGTAAATAAAATTTAAAAGACAACTTTAAACATTTAACACAACATCCATTACAGTTTTTACTACAACTGTAACAAACCAACAAAGTTTTAATACAACTTCTCTAAAATAAAAAAAAGTACAATTACTACACACATCAACTACACAAAAGCAAATAACAAACACAAAAATACACAACAATAACAAACAACAGAATACTAAACTACCAATCATCCTATCTTTCTTTTTATGCTCCTTCATCCTTCTCAGGTTGGTATGGAATATAACGGGGGCAAGTAGGAAATATCACACCTGCTTCTCCCCTCAAAATCTCATCTAAGAATCATGATAAGCTATATCATATTCCACTCTTCTCCTCTGATAATCATCTTTGATGCTATTTCTTGCTTCCAATCCATCAATCATGCTATGAAGCCTTGTAATATCTCCTTGTTATATCATCAGTCGCTCCATAACATCAGAAATAGTAGGTGTTCCAGAAGTGGAAGGTATGTCATTACTAGTAGAGGGAATCTCACTACTCTTACTTCCAGATCTCCATCCTACATGAGATTCATAAGTGAGAATGTTGGCATTACTAATAGACTATAAAGGATAAACCAACTCTTTGCTAATATCAACCTCTACTCCTGATTGTACACATAATGTGTAAATCGGGGCAGGATGTCCCAATCCTTCAGTAGTTTCCTCTTTAGCTATAGTCTGAATGCTATAATGAATAACTCTACCAATGTCTATTATTCTCATGTTTTGAATACAAAAATTCAGAATAGCTTTATCCCTTGAAACTTCACTATGATGATAAGTAGGTAGTAGTCTTATAGAAATAAAGTAATGCCAGGCTTTACATGCTACATTTAGAGTGGAAGCAGAAAAATTTATCTTTTCCTTTTGTTTGTTTTCCACTCCCCTTTCCATCAGTAAGAAAAGTACTTACCTCATTTAAGGCCGAATACACCGTACCAAAAGACTTGTACTCACAGAATGGATTATCTCTCAACCAGTTGAAAGTATTGATCCGTGCAGGAGTGAATTCTATCATTTGACCTCGAACCAACACATATTCTTCTTCAGTCCACTGCAAGTTAGCATAAAACTTACGAACTACATCAGCAACAGCATAGGCAAATAAATAAGAAAAAGTTTTCCAAATCTGATCAAAAATCACCTACTCCACAACTCGACCTGGATTTTTAAATCCACGATCCTTTATAGACTTTTTTCTTCAGCGTGTAGCAATGAAGTAATACTGTGCTTTAATATTCACATATTTCTTTTCATCAAAATCAACCTTTCTCTTTCCTTTAACAACCTTAGAGCCATTTCAAAATTTTCAAGAAAATTTGCAAATAAATTCCAATAAATTCTAAAATCACAATGTAAAGAATCTAAAGTCAAATCTAATATGTAAGAGCATTTCACCATAGAGTACCTCAAAGTTTTCTTCAAAAACCCCAAATTTTTGGATTTCTCCAATGTAGGTGATTTCCATGGTGAAAATAAGAAAAACTTTAGTTTAAAATAGAGCTCTTACCAAAAGAAGACAAGATCTAACCTCAAAAACCCCTCAAATCGTCTCAAACCAAAATGCAAGCAAGCCCTAGGAGTGTTATTCAGCCTTCGCTAGAGTTTGAAGATGATCAAATGCGATCAAAGGCTCAAAATCAAGAGTATAAAACATCTAGGATGCGTTTCAGGTTTTGGGTAGTGTCAACACCCATTTTGGCGCCGTCGGTGCCAGACTGATTTTCAGGATTCCATAAAATTTTACTATTTCGATCGTTTCAAAGTTACGACAACATCTAATTAGCCTTTTTAAGTCTCTATATTCATAGTTAAGTGATAAACTAATACAAATATTACAGAAACAATACAAAACATCTCTTTTATATATAAAATCCACATTTACAACCTTACATACTGATGCACCTAAATTATATAGCATTTTTATGCACATTTTTATACCTATTTTTAATGATATTGCACTTTAATGGAAGGTATTTTGTATTTTTCTTGTAATGATGAAAATAATTAATTATGATGAAAGGAGTGAAAAACGACCAAATTTGGAGCAAAATTATAAAGTTTGAGAAATTTGACCTTTGGTGCCTAAGCCCCAAAGTGCACAGTTAAAAATCGAATTTAAATCAATTTTGGTGCCATTTTCAAGGAGTGTTTGAAGCAACTTTTGGCGGCGACTTCCTTTTGGCGGCAAATATGATTGAAGGGATGCATCTTTTTGTAGATAAATTGAATCTGGACATGATTTGAAGAGACAACAAGGCACTTTTTGGAAAATTATATAAATGAAGCCTCATAATTTATAAAGGTGGTTATTATTGTGGTATTAGAGTTATTATTATTGTGAGTTGAAGAGAGTAGTTGTTAGTAAGTTAGAGTTCTTCTTTCTACGGTAGAGAGTAGAGTAAAAAAGGAAAAAGAGTTGGTGTGAAGCCTTCTTCTCACCATTTTTCTTTTATCCTTATATCTAGTTTTTATTGAAGTTTAAATTCTTTATTAGAGTCATCAAAGTTAGGGGCCAACCTCTGTAAAGTTGTATTGTGGAAAGAAAAATTCCAAAGGAACTTCCAGAGTCTGGTGGAGAGGATTTTCATATAAGTATTTATCTTTATTTTTAGACTTTGTTTTAAGTAAGATTGTTGTGTTTTCATTATGGTTTATGCTTTCATATCAAGTTTTGTTTATGTTTTCTTCATGAAATTTGAGTAGTTTACTTTATCTTTTTCTTTCTTAGATGAAGAAGTAACTAAATTATGGAAGTAATGTTGTGGAAAGTATAAGAGTTTAATGTTGGAATAAATTGTGATAATTCAATTCCTTGAACTTAATAAACTTCTTGAATTGATCAATTAAGATGTTAAAATCTGTTGTGAGATTATGTAAGATCCAATGCGGTATTGTCTAAAACAACAATTGGAAAGAATCACATGCAATTATATGGGTGAGAATTGTAGTCCATATGATTGAATGAAAATGTATAGGGAGATATGCTTTATTGGGGAGTAAAATTAAAGGATTTTAGAGTGACAGGCTAAAGCCCCCTAATTTAGTTTGTTATTTAAAAATTTGTAATGAGATGCTAGCCCCTAAGTGGAGGGAATAGTGGGAACTCTAGAGTGAGAGCTGGTATCTTCCCTGCCTAACCCATCTACAAAATTTGAAAATTTCAAATTAACCAATTTTCTTTATAGAAGCAAGTAAGGGTAAAAAATATAATTGCTCCTATTTGGCACAATACATTTAAATACTTCCACAACATAAATATCCATATTTATTACCGATTCATTGAAGAAGAAAAAATATATTTGATTCTTATAACTTTTATATCGTGTTTAGAGTATTGATAATTTTATTTCCTGCTTACCTTGTTATTAAAAATATCAAAAAACAACTTTTTGAAATTAAAATCTTAAAAAATACTTACAAAAATCAATTAAAAAGTAAAAAGTTATTTTTCTTATTTCTTTAAATTTTTAAACATTTCCCTGTGGGTTCAATATCTCGGGGCTTAATCAGAAAGTCTTATATTACTTAATAAACAATATGTATACTTGCATAATATGCCATATAATAAATCATAAAATTTATATCTAAATCGTAAGCAAAAATATTCGAGAATCAAGATTTTTAGCGTCGTTTCCAGGTATATTGATTAAAATTTCTTTTAAATAAAATTAAGAAAAAATAATTTTTTTTACTTTTCTTTGTTTTTGTTAGTGTGTTTTGTTTTATTTTATTTAACGTTGTATGTGTAGTTCAGGATCTGAGGGACTTGTGTTTTATGATTCTAAATTAGAAAGAACAAACAAAAAAATTAAAGAAATTTAAAATTCTGAAAAGGATAAAAACATTCAAGAAATGGCAAATCATCAAAATCAAAATGTTGACATCCATCAAGAATTTAAACCTTTAAGAGAATATGCTAACCCTACAATGGATGAACTTCACAGTAGTATTCAACACCCTGATGTAGCTGCTAATTCTTTTGAGCTTAAACCTGATATTATCCAAATGGTGGCTAATAATCAGTTCGTGGGAGCACCAACTGAAGATCCTAAATTACAACTTGCCAACTTTCTAGAGTTGTGTGCTACTTTTAAATATGTTGGTGTTTTGGATGACGCTATTAGACTTAGAGTTTTTCCTTTCTCACTAAGGGATAAAGCTAGGATTTGGTTAAATTCGTTAGCACCCGGATCTATCAAAACTTGGGGTGATTTAGCACAAAAATTTCTTGTTAAATATTTTCCACCATCAAAGACTGCGAAGCTTAAAAATGATATCACATTTTTTGTCAGTTTGAAGGTGAATCTATATATAAGGAATGGGAAAAATTTAAAGATCTCCTCAAAAAATGTCCACATAATTCAATACCATATTGGTTAATAATTCAAACTTTTTATAATGGATTAGTTGGATCTCTTAGATCTATTATCGATACTACTGCAGAAGGATCACTGATGTCTAAACAGCTTATTGATGCTTATGCTTTGATAGAAGAGATGGCTACCAATAATTTTCAATGGCCTTTTGAAAGGTTAAATCCTAAAAAGATAGTCAATATTCATGAAAATGATGCTTTTGCAATGTTAGCAAATCAAGTTGCTACAATTTCAAGGAAGATAGACCAATTTAGAATGAATTTTTCTCAACCAATTTCCATGATTGAAGAAAATTCATTAAGTCAAATGGTTGATTCTCATACTTCACCAGAAACTTTGAATGCTATTATTAAGCCTTATAACCCTTATTCTAATTATTATACTCAGGTTGGAAGAATCATCCAAACTTTAATTAGAATACCAATAATCAGGTTGGTATTGATCAACAATGGGGGAACAACCAAGTAAACCCATTGGGGAACTGGAACAGCCAAGGGAATAATAATTATTGATCAACCTATCCTCCAGGTTTTAACAATGCTTCACAATTTAAGGAGAAGAAGTTGCCTATTGAAGAATTTGTGGTGTTACAAATGGGAAATCAATTGCAAAGTTAAGAAGCTACAATAAGAATTATTGAAAATCAATTAGGACAGATTGTCAATACATTAAGTAATAGATCCCAAGGTATGGTTCCTAGTAATACTGAAGTAAATCCAAGAGATAAGAATAAAGAGCATGCAAATGCAATTCAACTGAGAAGTGGAAGAGGGTTGGAAGGTAGAGTACAAAAAGAAATTGATGTAGAGAAAGAAGTGATTAAAGAACCAAAAGAGGACGCTCCAAAAGGTTTGGAAAGACTTATTTCTCCACTTAAAGAAGATTTGGCAAAACCACCACCTCCATTTCCTCAAACACTTCGTCAGCAAAAGTTGGATAAGCAATTTTCAAAATTCTTGGAGATATTTAATAAGCTAACAATCAACATTCCATTTGTTTAAGCCTTAGAATAGATGCTAAGCTATGTGAAATTTATGAAGTATATTCTCAACAAAAAAAGGAAGTTTGAAGATAATGAGACAGTTGCACTTAGTGAGGAGTGCAGTGCAATAATTCAGAAGAAGCTTGCTCAAAAGCTTAAAGATCCTGGTAGTTTCACAATTCCATGTGCAATCGGAGATAGATTTTATGGAAAAGCTTTATGTGATTTGGGTGCAATCATTAACTCCAACTACTGTAACACTGCAATTAGTAGATCGTTCGATCACATATCCTAAAGGAGTTATAGAAGATGTTATGATAAAAGTGTATCAATTTAACTTTTCTGTTGATTTCAATGTGCTGGATATGGAGGAAGATAAAGAGATACCCATAATTTTAGGAAGACCTTTCCTAGCCAAAGGCAGAGAAATGATAGATGTGCAAAAAGGGGAATTAGCACAGAGAGTTAATGATCAGATTGTTACATTCAACATTTCAAAATCAATGAAATATCCTGCAAGAGGTAAAGATGATGAATGTCATAGGATGGATGTTATCAAGTATTTGAGTGAATGTCATTTCAAATCAACTTATAAAGAGAAATATGAAAGAGAAGAATTAGAACATGAGCAAGAAGAGAAGTTACATCATTATGAAGATTTTCATGAGGAAGATCTAAATTATGTTCATGAAAATTTTGAGTTGTTGGACATGACAGAAAAAGATGAATCTTTTGGTCCATCAAATTAAAAACTTCTTGAACTTGAGTTAAAGATGCTTCATGATCATTTGAAGTATATTTTTCTAGGTGATTCCTCAACTTTGTCAGTGATAATTTCCTCTCAACTAACTAAAACAGAAGAAGAAAGTTTGTTTAAAGTTTTAAAGAAGTATAAGAAAGCCTTCGGATGGACGATAGCTGATATTAAAGGAATCAGTCCTTCAATTTGTATGCATAGAATTCTTATGGAAGATAATTGCAAACCTAGGGCTGAACCTCAAAGGAGATTAAATCATATTATGAAATATGTTGTTCGGAAAGAAATTTTAAAGTGGTTGGATGTTGGCATTATCTACCCTATTTCAGATAGTGCATGGGTTAGTCCTATTTATTGTGTTCCTAAGAAAGGAGTAACTGTGACTGTTAATGAAAAGAATGAGATTATACCAACAAGACAAGTTACAAGTTGGTGGATATACATTGATTATAGAAAGTTAAATCTTTCTACAAGGAAAGATCATTTTCCACTCCCACTTCTAGATCAGATGTTGGATAGACTGGTTGAACATAAATACTTTTGTTTTCTGGATGGATATACTGGGTACCACCAAATTCAAATTTCTCCTGAGGATCAAGAGAAAACAATGCTTACCAGTCCTTATGGTACGTTTATTTTTAGAAGAGTCCCTTTTGGTTTATGTAATGCCCCTGCTACATTTCAGGGATGTATGATGGCTATTTTTTGTGATTTAATTGAAAAAGGAATTGAAGCTTTTATAGAAAAATTTTCAGTGTTTGGAAGTGCATTTGAATCATGTTTAGAACATTTGTTTAAAGTTCTAAAATGCTGTGAAGAAACTAATTTGGTCCTTAATTGGGAAAAAAGCTAATTTAGGGTAACATGAGGAATTGTATTAGCACATAGAATATCAGAAAAAGGTTTAGAGGTAGATCCTGAAAAAATTCAAGTTATCTCTAATTTACCTTGTCTAACAAATGTAAAGGGAATTAGAAGTTTTCTGAGACATGCTAGATTCTATAGGCATTACATTAAACTTTTCAAAAATTTTAAAACCCTTATGTCGTTTATTGGAAAAGGATGTAATTTTTTTATTTTAATGATGAATGCCTAAAAGCTTTTGAAAGATTATAAGAAAAATTAATCACTGCACCTATTATAATTTCACTAAATTGGGAAATACATTTTGAATTAATGTGTGATGCTAGTAATTATGATATTGGTGCTATTTTGGGTCAGAAATATGATACAATTTTCAAAGTAATTTACTATGCTAGTAAAACTTCTAATGAAGCTCAAATTAACTATACCACTACTGAGAAAGAGTTATTAGTTATAGTATTTGCTTTCGATAAATTTCGATCATATTTAATTGGAACTAAATGTGTAGTGCATATTGATCATTCTGCTATCAAATATTTAATGAAGAAGAAAGATGCAAAACTGAGATTGATTAGATGGATTCTTCTTTTGCAAGAATTTGATTTTGAGATAGTAGATAGGAAGGATGCTGATAATCAAATTATTGATCATCTATCCAGGCTTCAAACTGAAAAATCTCTTAGTGATATTAAAAAAATTAATGAACATTTTCCTGATGAAAAATTGTTCGCTATTAATGAATGGTGTATTTCGTGGTATGCCGACATTGTAAACTTTATTATCAGTGATATTATACCATATGGTTTGACATACCAGAAAAGGAAGAAGTTTTTATCTGATGTTAAAACTTATTTTTTGGATGACCCATTTTTATATAAACAAGAAAAGTATTTGATCATTCGAAGATATGTGCCGTTAGAAGAAATTTATGAAATTATTCAAAAATATCACAATTCTGATTATGGGGGACATTTTGGAATTCATAAAACTGCTTATAGAATTTTACAATCTGGGTTTTATTAGCCCACAATTTTTAAAGATGTTAATGCATATATTAAAAATTATGATCGATGTCAGCGTGTAGGCAATATTTTTAGAAGAAATGAGATGCCCCTCAATTATATGTTGGAAGTTGAAATATTTGATGTTTGGGGATTAGATTTCATGGGACCATTTACACTATCTTTGGGAAAGATCTATATTTAAATAGCAGTAGTCTATGTATCCAAATGGATTGAAGCTGTTGCTTTACCTCAATGTGATGCTCAATGTGTTGCAAAGTTTTTAAGAAAGAATATATGTTGCAGATTTGGAATACCAAGAGTAATCATAACATATGGGGGAAGTCATTTTAGAAATGCGATTATGGAGAGGTTAGTAAAGAAATATCTTATTAACCATCACATTACTACTGCTTATCATCCACAGACAAGTGGTTTGGTTGAATTATCCAATCGTGAATTAAAATAATATTGGAAAAGACTGTTAATCCAAACAGAAAGAACTAGTCAATCAAACTGGATTATGCATTGTGAGCTTATAGGACTGCTTACAGAACTCCTATAGGAACATCCCCGTATAGGCTAACTTTTGGAAAAACTTGTCATTTACCTGTTGAACTCAAGTATAAAGCATATTGGTTTATAAAAGAGTTCAATTATAATTTAAAGGATGTTGCTTTGAGAAGAGATTATTGTAATTAAATGAGCTTGAAGAGATAAGGAATGCATCTTATGAAAATGCTAAGATTTATAAAAACAAGATGAAGTTATGGCATGATCGGAAGATTCTTAATAAAAATCTTGAGTCGGGACAAAAAGTTATGTTGTATAATGCCAAGTTGAAATTTTTTGCAAGAAAACCTAAGTCCAAATGGATGGGTCCATTTATTATGATAAAAGTTTATTCTTATGGAGCTGTGGATATTCAAGATCCTAAGACTAAAAAAATATTCAAAGTTAATGGTAGTAGACTTATACCTAATTTTTCAGCCGATCAACTTAAACTTGATGAAAATCTGATGTTGGGTCACTCAGAATAAGTTTTGGGTATGTCAAACTGAAGACATTAAACTAAGCACTTTATGGGAGGCAACCCAAATTTATCGGTGTACTTTGCTTTATGTTTGTTTTGTTTGCTTTATTTGCTTTGTTTTTATGATTATGTGGTAGTATTTTGAGTAAATTGGTTATAGTGGTGTTTATTTGACGTTAAAGGATGACTTAAAAGAGTCAGAAGGAAAAATTTGGACATTTGGCAGACCTGTGCAAAAATGTGCATAGGCAGCTAAGCGCCGCCAGGTTGGCGCTTAAGCGCCGCAGTTAAGAAAAATGTGATAAATGAATTTCTAGAAGCCAAAATCATGGGGAAGAGGCTTTAGAAGTTATTTTGGAGTTTTAAAACGTCTAGGGTCGGTTTTAGCACTTCTCATGTCTATAAAAATGCCCTGAATTAAGAGAAACACTTGCCCCAATCCCAATTTTCATTCCTGAGTCTTCAGAAGAGTGTTTTGAGTACTAAAATATCTTCTTGGGAGAGTGAAATTAAGGAGGAAGCCAACAAGAAGAAATTTATTAGTGAAAGTGCGCAAGAGTTGTTCAACGGATTCCTAGCAGTTAGTATTCAAGGTATTGCAGAAACAACTGCGAAGATTGAAACCAATGTGAAGTTAATTGAAGCAAAGTTAAATGAAATTAACGCTCATTTAGTGCATATGGGATGGCAACTTAAAATGTAATTCAATCATACAATTCATGTGGAAGAAGCAGATAAGGCGATGTTTCTGAAAAATAAATAGTTAGAAGAAGAAGATATAAGAGTTTTCAACCATCACCCGTTTTATCAGCTATATTCTAGATTGTTCAAATGGAACTAATGGTGGTTCTGGATAATTCAACCTAATGGAGATTGGAATTAATTTGAGTATAGTCTAGTGTTGTGGTTTTATGTGTTAAGTGTTTTGTGCTAGTGTTAAATGTTTGTGTTTTACTGAACTTTTAAGTGTGCTTATTACATCTTAATGATGTAAATTTATCTTTATTTTAATGTGTTTGAATTATTTTGTATTAAGAAATTTCATCCAAAATGTTTAGATAGAAATTTTTAGTTTGTATTAAGTGTGATTGTTTTTAATTAAATGAAAGTTTGTGTTTGAGTTAAATTTGTTTGGAATTAATGGAAATTTAACTTTCTTTGGAGAATTAGAAAAGTTTAGAGGAGAGAAATGATTATTTGAAGTGATTTAGGGTGATTAACCAAGGGGTTTAGTACATTTTTAAATTAATTTTGAAAATCAGGGTATGCGGCGGCTAAGTGCAAGAACTTAGGCACTTAAGCGCCAAATTTCGCAGGTAAGCGCTGAAGCCTCGCGCTTAACTATCGATTCACGGAAACTGACTTTTTGTAGTTAAAAACTCAAAAATTGACATTTTTAACACCTCCCGTCACCCTCAACCCCTCGAAGTCGTGAAATAGGATTTAGGGCATCCTTAAGTTGGATCAATTAAGAGCCGATTTCAACGAAATTTGTCAGATTTGAATTCCTTGAGGTATGAGCACTACTCCTAAGTAAAAGTTTTTTATTTTCACCATATATTTTGAATACATTATTGAAAATCTTAAGATCATTATTTATGGTGAAATTTGATGAAAAGCATGAAAAATTGCTTGGATTTATTGGAAATTACCTTTGGAAGTTAAATTAGCAAGTTTAGTTTAATTTTGGAATTTATGGTGAATTTTTGCGATTTTTTTTAGAGATGGCTCCAAAGTTAAAGCACTCGAAAGATAAAGAAAAATTTGATTCCAACAAATTTGTTAGTGCGAGAGCAGAGGATTGATATGTCGATGCACTGTCGTCACATAAATTGATTCCTGAACGAGTATTTAGTAAGCTAGGAGAAGTTATTGAAGATATGATTACTAGAAGGAATTGGGAGAATTACTGTTAATTCTCCATTGTCACTATTGTTTCTGTGGTCAGAGAGTTTTATGCAAACTTGCCTGCAACACAAGAGAATTTGGTGACGGTTAGAGGTGAACAAGTGCATTTTTCACCTGCGGTAGTCAATGTCTTCTACCACTTCCAACCTGCATTGTTTTGTTTTTATATTAATTATCATCCTACTTATGGAGAATTATATGAGATCATATCATTTCTGACTGATGGAAGAGGTTTATGGAAGATAACAAATGAAAGAAGAGTAAATTTTCAAGCCTCTAAGTTGAATGTCATTTCAAAGGCATGGCATTATTTTATCTCATCTAAGTTGTTGCCTTGAAGTCATACTAGTGAAGTTACAAGATAGAGAGCGATTCGAACCATTGTATTCGGTTAGGAAAGCTCTATTGATGTAGGGGCTATTATTTTTGACTATGTGATGAAGCTGTACCAGATCCGCTACCACTTCGGGTATGGGATTTCCATCCTTAATTCATTTGATTTTTGAGCGATCTGGTGTGAAGTTTGAAACATGGGAGGAAGTTCTTCAACCATTAAGGTGCTTACACTGTACATTCAGAGTTTAGTTGGAGATGGGGATTTAAAACTTCCACTACTTCTACTTCTGATGCTTCTACTTCACGTGCTACTACTTCTAGAGCATCATCATCTAGTGATTCACAGACTAGACAATTAAAGAAGATTTTGAAGAAAGTGAGTCTTACCCAAGAGCATGTTAGAGATATGGATAGTAGGATTGAAAATATTGAAAGCTATATTGTTAAGCATAATGAATGTGAGGAGAATTATCAACAGTACATGGATAGAGTGATTAGAGGTGATCACAGTGTGCACTTATGTTTTTTATTTTAATGTTTTTAAATGTGATGTTATGTTTAATTGTTATGTGATGTTATGTTTAATTGTTATGTGATATATTTATGATATAAACTCTGATTTTGTAAAGAGCATAGTTGGACTATTTCTTTTTATGCACATTCAGATGTTTATGTAATAAATTAATGTTTTATGTTGTAGTTTCTGATATGTGTGTAGTAGTAAAAGTTTTAATGTGTATTTAGTGTTTGAATTTTTAATAGAGTATAAATTTATTCAAATCTGTTAGGAAATGTAGAACACTATTAAAAACCATTATTTGAAAATTGCATGTTTAAAACTTTTCAAAATCTACTACCAGTTATAATCAAGTATTGTTGTGATTTTAGATATGTTATGTTGGTGTGTATTTGCTTTAAAAACCTCCACTACTTGTAGAAGTCTTTTGAAATTTTGATTTTATAAAAAACTAAATTTAGTTTCTTTTTACTCCTGTTTTTCTTTAACTTCTGTTATACTTGCATATTTAGAATATTGAAATTCCTTCAAGCATGTTATTTTAGTTTATTTTAGTCTCATTCATGTATCATTTCTTATGCTTAAATGCTTTTATCCTAACTAAAATTTAAATTTTAGGGAGGAATTTAAAAAACTAAATTTTTTAAAAAACCTAAAATTTTATTTGTTCTCAAGAATAATTAAAAAAAATTGGTTTTTGATTGAAAATAATTATCTATATGAAGTTATATTAGGGAAACAAAATTTTGAATATAGAAATGAATAAAAAATTTAGTTAATATTTATAGTAATAATGAAAATTTTAAAGTTAAAATGTTCTTACTAAAGAAATGTTAAATAGATTTAAACTATCTTTAGTAAGAAATGTTATATTTTTGGATTAATAGAATATTTGACTTTTATTTTTCAAAGCTTAAATTTCTTTTATTGAGGGCTAATTTTCAACACTATTATTATGATTTTTAAGTGAAAGATATACATCAGACCTTTATTTTAATTGGAAGGGTGAAATTCAAAATCATTAAAGGCCTATCCATATATAGTAATTCCTGCCTTATAAAAAAGAAGAAAAAGAAAAGAAAAGAAAAAGAAAAGAAAAAAAAAGAAAAAGAGAAAAAAGTGAAAAATAGTATGTGAAAATGAAGGAAAAGCTTGAGGATTTAAAGGCCTAATCAAAAATTGGTTCCATACCTAAAGTTTAAATTATAAGTTTCGAGAAAATCTAAAACTTAAGGTCATAATATAGTAAGTAAAATTATTCTCAATTAAAATTTTTAAGTGAGAAAAATAAAATGTTTGAATCCTATATTTTGAAAAATCTATAAGTATTTCTGAATTAGATAGAAACTTATATTTTCATTATCCTTTAATTAAGAACTTTCTAAATTTTAAATTAGTCTTATTTACTAAATTTTTTTCTAAATTGTATTATTTCATTTCTAGAACAAAATTTTGAAACCTTCCTAAAGAAACTCATTTACATAATTTGCATGTTAATTTTTTTATGGTTAAGAGTCACTTGAGGAGTAGTAACATTTTAAGTTTGGGGGATCTTGATGCACTTAAAATATATAGTGTTTTTATGCACATTTTTGTACCTATTTTTGATGATATTGCACTTTAATGGAAGGTATTTTGTGTTTTTCTTGTAGGTATGATGAAACTAATTAATTGTGATGAAAGGAGCAAAAAAGGACCAAATTTGGAGCAAAATTATGAAGTTTGAGAAATTTGGCCTCTAGCGCCTAAGCGCCAAAGTGCAGGCGCTTAAGAGCCACAGTTAAAAATCGAATTAAAATCAATTTTGGCACCATTTTCAAGGGGTGTTTGAAGCAACTTTTAGTGGTGACTTCCTTAACTTTCTTTGGGCGGCAAATATGATTGAAGTGATGCATCTTTTGGTGGATACATTAAATCTGAACATGATTTGAAGGGACACTAAGGCACCTTTTGGAAAATTATAAAAATGAAGCCTCATAATTTATGAAGGGGGTTATTGTTATGGTATTAGAGCTATTATTAGTGTGAGTTGAAGAGAGTAATTGTTAGTAATTTAGAGTTCTTCTTTGCTATAGTAGAGATTAAAGAGTAAGAAAGAAAAAGGGTTGGTGTGAAGCCTTCTTCTCACCTATTTTCTTTTATCCTTATATCTAATTTTTATTGAAGTTTAAAGTCTTTATTAGAGTCATCAGAGTTGGGCGCCAACCTCTGTAGAGTTGTATTGTGGAAACCAAATTCTAAAGGAACTTTCAGAATTTGGTGGAAAGGATTTTCATATAAGTATTTATCTTTGTTTTTACACTTTGTTTTTAATTAAGATTGTTGTGTTTTCATTATGGTTTATGCTTTCATATCAAGTTTTGTTTGTGTTTTCTTCATGAAATATGAGTATTTTACTTTATCTTTTTCTTTCTTAGATGATGAAGTAATTAAATTATGGAAGTAATGTTGTGGAAAGTATAAGAGTTTAATTCTGGAATAAATTGTGATGATTCAATTCCTTGAACTTAATTTACTTCTTGATTTGGCCAATTAAGATGTTAAAATCTATTGTGACATTATGTAAGATCCAATGCGGTATTGCCTCAAACAATAATTTGAAAGAATCACATGCAATTATATGGGTGAGAATTGTAGTCCATATGATTGAATACAAATGTATAGGGAGATATGCTTTATTGAGGAGTAAAATTAGAGGACTTTAGAGTGACAGGCTAAAGCCCCCTAATTTGGTTTGTTATTTTAAATTTTATTATGAGATGTTAGCCCCTAGGTGGAGGGAATAGAGGGAACCTTAGAGTGAGAGCTGGTATCTTCCCTACCTAACCCATCTACAAAATTTTAAAATTTCAAATTAACCAATTTTCTTTATAGAACCAAGTAAGGGTAAAGAATATAATTGCTCCTATTTAGCACAATACATTTAAATACTTCCACAACATAAATATCCTTAATTATTACTGATTCATTAAAGAAGGAAAAAGATATTTGATTCTTATAACTTTTATATCGTGTTTAGAGTATTGATAATTTTATTTCCTACTTAACTTGTTATTAAAAATATCAAAAACAACTCTTTAAAATTAAAATCTTAAAAGATACTTATAAAAATCAATTAAAAAGTAAAAAAGTTATTTTTCTTATTTCTTTAAATTTTTACACATTTCCCTGTGGGTTGGATATCTCGGGGCATAATCAGAAAGTCCTATATTACTTGATAAACGATACGAACACTTGCGTAGTATGTCATATTATAAATCATAAAATTCCTATCTAAATTGTAAGCATATATATTCAGGCATCACATACATAAGTCATTCTATCACATCATTAATACAACCTTTTAATCAAACCACAACACTCTAACGTTAAAAACATAACATAAACTCAAATCTCAAGCATAATAAGTCTAAAATCACACCATAAGAAAGCCAAATACAAATCAAACCAAACCAAACAAAGTCCAAATACTAATTAAAGTAG
This sequence comes from Papilionanthe hookeriana x Papilionanthe teres, assembly GCA_022702705.1. Classification (NCBI taxonomy): domain Eukaryota; kingdom Viridiplantae; phylum Streptophyta; class Magnoliopsida; order Asparagales; family Orchidaceae; genus Papilionanthe; species Papilionanthe hookeriana x Papilionanthe teres. Next base: position 157,619,616 of record CM040425.1, read on the forward strand.
ATAAAACAGAGAATCACTACTCCTCATCAATGTCAGTGTTATCTTCTCTGATATCTCTCATGATTTGGTGGTCCACAAATAAATTTTAGAAGGGTCGGTACGAGAATTCATCAGTTGAATCCTCTTTAATCCAAGCATTTTTCTTCGTCAATCATATCAATTCTTCTTCCATAGGCCCAGTATGATCGAACTGTTCCTTCATCCTCCAATCCAAATGATCAAATAATTCAGAAATATTGTTAATTTCATCCATAAGATTTTCTACCTCTTTCTCCAGTTTCTTGATCTTCCTTAGAATCAACTATGCATTTTTACTAAAACAAGGTTGAACAGGTAGTAAACTCTGAGATGGTTGGTCTACAATTATGCTCAGATCATTTTCATCTATAGTTGTTGGACAGTGAAAAATATTAGTTGGGTCCATGGGCTTTTAAGGGAGAAGCACTTTTTCCTAACTTTTATATGGTACTAGTGACTGGCTGCAGAGAGGAAATATAGTGGAAGGATGTCCCAAACCATAGTTTGATCCATGCACAATACCCAAAATAGATTTCTTATGGTGCCATATCAATAGGCCTTCCAGTTTGAATGCAATAGTTCAATATTGCACTTTCCTTTGTCACTTTTCTAGTTTTCATGGTCAAGAATAATTTTGAAGATATAAAAAATGTCATTTCTTTGACACAAGATTCAAAAAGGTAGTAGAGAAATTCACATACACATCCTTTCTTATCTCCCAATCTTCGCTTTCATCCATCAAATATTGATAGATTTCATTCAAATTGTCTCTCGTAAGGAAAAAATTGGTGTAATGACATATTGAAACATTATCTATCATATAAAGTTCATTAATCTTGGAATTAGTGAATGATATACACCTACCTTGCACATAGACGACTCCTTGGTTCATTCCATAAGGATTTGCATAAAATTCCTTCACCACAGGAGTGACTATTAGGACAGTAGTATAAAAAAACACTTCCCAACTCCTCTGCATAATAATTTCTTCAACACGAGTACTAGGAACATTCATACCTTGATGGACAATGCCTCTTTCCTTGATAAGTCTTTTCTTTATCAGAACTTTGTCACAAAGTCACTGGGCTGCAAAATTGACGAACTTTCTCTTATTGAAAACTCTAAATCTTAGAGAATCAAAGAAGTTGGAAGCCACGGAATGTAAATTTTGAAACTACCCTTTCATTTTTTTGGAGCTAATGGCTTTTAAAATGAGTTTGGGGAGTTATAAGGGTTAAAATCCCGCTCAAAATTGCTAAATTTTGCCATTTGAAACTCCAAAAATTGCTACTTGACCGTCAGCACTGTCGACACAGGATAGGGCGCCGTCGGCGCCGATGGCACCACTGGCGCCAAAGCACAGTTTTGCTCCAACAAATTTTTCTTCCAAATAACCTCCAAATCTTCGATACAATTCAATAATTAACACCATTTAAGATATTTATGAGTGAGTAGGATTCAAATATAAGACTATCTAATAATAATAACAACTATAACCAAATCAAAACAAACTAAATAACACATATAACTATGGGTTGCTTCCCATAAAGTGCTTGGTTTAACATCGTCAGCCCGAAAAACATTAGTTTTATCTAGGATCGCTTAACATTAAAACCTCTTGAAAATTTGGTCGTGACCCTTCAAAATATGGATTTAATCAGTACCCATTAACTTTAAATATTCTTCCATTTTTAGGATCTTCAATATCAACAGCTCAAAACTGGTAAACTTTTATAACAGTGAAAGGTCCTATCCACCTAAACTTTAGTTTTCTAGGAAATAATTTCAATCATGTATTATACAACAAAACTTCATATACATGTTCAAATCTCTTTCTTATAATCTTTTGATCATGCCATATCTTCGTTTTCTCTTTGTAAATTCTATCATCATCATAAGATCCATTTCTAGTTTCTTCCAATTCATTAAGTTGTAATATTTTTTTTCTCACCAGCATCCTTTAAATTGAAATTGAACTCTATAATAGCCCGATATGCTTTATGTTCCAATTCAATTGGTAAATGACAAATTTTTGAAAATTATTCTATAAGAAAACATTCATATAGGAGTTTTATAAGCGGACCTATATGTCCATAATGCAGTATTTAATCTCATAGACCAATCAAATTTATGAGGATTTACATATTTTTCTAAAATTCATTTAATTTTGCAATTAGAAACTTTAGCTAAACCATTTGTTTGGGGATGATAAGCAGCTGAGATTCTATGCATAATATTATATTTTTCAGTTAATCTCCGAATCGGATTTTTTCAAAAATGAGATCCACTATCGATAATGATAACTCTCGGTATTTCATATCTTGTAAAAATATTTGTCATTAGAAATTTTGAAACACTTCGAGCGTTACATCTAGGTAAAGTTATGGCTTCAATCCGTTTTGATACATAATCCACTGTAATATATATATATATATATATATATATATATATATATATATATATATATATATATATATATATTCCCGAATGATGGAATAAATGGTCCTATAAATTATAATCTCCAAACATCAAAGATTTCAACTTCCATAGTAAAATTAGGGGCATTTATTTTTTCTAGAAATATTACCTACTAGCTGACATCAATCACAAGTTTTAATATGTCTATTAACATCCCTAAAAAGAGTAGGCCAATAGAATCCAGATTGTAAAATTTTATGTGCAGTTTTGTCAGTTATAAAATGTCCCTAAAATTCAGAATCATGGCATCTCAGAATAATTGTTTCATTTTATTCATAAGGCACACATCTCTTAATAACTAGATCCATATCCTAAAAATAAAATTTGGCATCATACATAATTTTTTTCTGCTGTTGCTTAGGTAATTCAGGTGGTAAAATATCACTTACAATATATTTCACAATATCAATATACCACTGTAATGTAAGTAAGGTTTAATTTGATTAATTAGGTCTAACTAGAGTTAGACCTAATTATAGTTCAAGATTAATTAAACCTAGTTTAAGGTTTAATTAGATTAATTACATCTAATTAGGGATAGACCTAATTATAGTTTATAGGTTAATTAAGTCTAATGTGAGTAAGCCTTAATTAGATTAATTAATTCTAATTAGGTTTAGACCTAATTATGATTTATGGGTTAATTAAACCTAATGTAAGAAATGTTTAATTATGTTAATTAGCTTTAATTAGGGTTAGACCTAATTATAGTTTATGGGTTAATAAAACCTACTGTAAGTTAGGTTTAATTAGATTAATTAATTTTGTTTGGAGTTAGACCTAATTATAGTTTAAGGTTAATAAAAGTTAATGTATGTAAGGTTTAATTATATTAATTAGTTCTAATTAGGGTTAGACCTTATTATTTTATAGGTTAATTAAGCCTAATGTGAGTAAGGCTTAATTTGATTAATTAGGTTTATATAGGGTTAGACCTAATTATAATTTTTAAGTTAATTAAGCCTAATGTAAGTAAGGCTTAATTAGATTAATTAGGTCTAATTAGAGTTAGACCTAATTATATTTTGGTTTTAGTTTGAGTTCATATGAGTTAAACTCAAAGATTTTAATTTATGTTTGGATTTACCAAAAGTTCAGGGTCTGACTTCAGCTCATGTGAGCTGAACCCAAGGAGTTTTTATTTTGTTTTTGGGTTTATATGGATTGAACTTAGGTATCCAAAATTTGATTTGAGTCCATTTGGGTTAGTCCATAGGATTTTTTTTATTTTGACTTAGATTCATGTTGACCTAAGTATTTAGAATATGATGTGGATTCATGTGGGTTGAACCCAAAGGTTAAGGGGTGTGACTAAGCCCAATTTTGGTTAAGGCTTAATTTTACCCTAAGTCTAATTGAGAATTAAACCTCGGGATTAGGATTAGGTCAACCCTAATGGTTATTGAAAGCAATTCCTCGACCACTAAGGATTTTTAGAGCTATATATGTAAATTTGAAATTTTACAATTTTACCATAACAAGTTAAAATACCATTTTAAATTTTCCAAGGGTTAGAAATTGTCATTTTAAGGTTTGAATTCATCACCCAAAGTTTTCTAACCAAATTTCAATTTAATTTCTAATTGTTTTATTTTTATAATTATTTTTGAAAATAATTACAAAGTTTGGTAAAAATTAGTGAATTTGACTTCTTAATCTTGGAAAAATCACAGAATGTTCTTGATCCCCTACGTACATATGTGCTTACGATTTAGATATGAAAATTATGATTTTATAATATGGGATACTACGCAAGTATATGTATCTTTTATCGAAGTAATATAGGACTTTACGATTAAGCCCCGAGATACCGAACCCACCAAAAAACTTTTTAAAGAAATAAGAAAATTCTATTTTTACTTTTTAAATGACTTTTGAAAGTATGTTTTGATTTGTAAAGTTTGAAAGTTGTTTCAGTATTTTTGATAAAAAGCTAAGAAGGAAATGAAAATTATTAGAACTTTAAAATACGATATAAAACACTAGGAAATAAAATATCTTTTTCTTTCTCTTATAAATCAATAATAATTATGAAAGTATTGTTGTGGAAGTATTTAAATGTGTTGTGACAAATAGGAGCAAATTTATTCTTTACCCTTACTTGGTTATATAAAGAACATTGGTTAATTTGAAATTTTAAAATTTTGAAAATGGTTAGGCAGGGAAGATACCAGCTCTCACTCTAGAGTTCCCTCAATTCCCTCCACCTGGGGGCTAACTTCTCATAACAAAATTTAAAATATCAAACCAAATTAGGGGGCTTTAGCTTGTCACTCTAATGTCCTCTAATTTTACTCCCCATTAAAAACATATCTCCTAATATATTTTCATTCAATTATATGGAATACAATTCTCACCCATATAAGCATTGGATCTCACATAATCTCACAATAAATTTTAGCATCTTAACTGTCCAAGTTAAGAAGTAAATTAAGTTCATGGAATTAAATCTTCACAACTTATTCCAACTTTAAAAACTTATACATTCCACAACAATCCTACATAATTTTATTACTTCTTCATTTAAGAAAGAAAAAAATAAAAAAAACTACCCAAAACTCATGGAGGAAACCCAAGTACACATTGATTTGAAAATAGAAATCATAATGAAAACACAACAAGTTTTAATTAAAAACTAAATATAAAAATAGAAGTAAACACTTATCTGAAAATCCTCTCCACAAGACTTTGAAAGTTCCTTTGAAACTTGACTTTCCACTAAAACACTCCTTAGAATGGGCGCCCAACTTTGATGACTCGGAAACAAACTTCAGACTTCAATAAAAACTAAATAAAAGGAAGGAAGAGAATTGGTGAGAAGAAGGCATCACTCCAACCCCTTTCTCCTTTCTTACTCTCTACTTCTACTCCTACTGATTTCTCTCCCTCACACACTCTCTCAAATCTGTAATAACTCTAAAAAAACTCTCCTTCTTCATGACTTTCCTTCTTAAAAAGACTCTCATGCAAATTACATGACATAATTTTAATAATAATCCAAAAGGTGCCCTGGTGTCTCTTCAAATTGTGTCCTGATTCAGTATATCCACCAAACCTTACATCCCTTGGATCACTTCTGCCGCCAAAAGGAAGTTAAGGAGGTTACCATCAAAAGTGACCTCAAACATCCCTTGGAAATGGCGCCAAATTTGATTAAATTTGATTTTTATAACTGTGGCGCCTATGCGCAGACCAGGCGGCGCTTAGCTGCCTGTGTCCAATTTTCATTTTTTCCATTTTTTTTGCTCCAAATTTGATCCAATTTTGCTCCTTTCATCATAATCACTCATTTTCATCATACCTACAAGAAAAACACAAAATACCTTCCATTAAAGTACAATATCATCAAAAATGGGTATTAAAATGTGCAAAAAAATACTATATATTTTGGGTGTATCAAAGTCCCACTAACTTAAAATTTTACTTGTCCTCAAGTTACTCTTAATCACATAGAATATTTTAGCATGCAAATTATGTAATGAGTTTCTTAGGAAGGTAACAAAATTTTGTTCTAGAAAAGGAATAGTCCAATTTTGAAATAAGTTTAGTAATTAAGACCAACTTAAAGTTTAGAAAGTTCTTAGGTAAAGGATAATATAAAATATAGGTTTCTATCCAATTCAGAAATACTTGTAGATTCTTCAAAATATAGGATTCACACACTTATTTTTCTCATTTAAAAATCTTTATTTGAAAATAATTTTACTTACTATACTATAACCTTAAGCTTTAGATTTTCTCAGAACTTATATCTTATACTTTAGGTATGGAACCAATTTTTGATTAGGCCCTTAAATCCTCAAGCTTCTTCTCATTTTTCACATACGTTTTTTTTTGTAAGGCTAGGATTACTGTATCTTGATATGCCATTAATAATTTTGAAATCCACCCTTTCATTTAAAATAAAAGTCTGATATACATCTTTCACTTAAAAATCATAATAATAGTATTTGAAAATTACTCCTCAATAAAAGAAATTTAAACTTTGAAGAATAAAAATCAAATCTTCTATTTATCCAAAAATACAATATTTCTTACTAAAGATAGTTAAACTACATTTAACACTTCTTTACTAAGAAAATTTTAACTTAAAATTTTTCATTATTACTATAAATTTTAACTAAATTCTCTTATTCATCTTTATATTCAAATTTTTGTTTCCCTAATATAACTTCATATACATAATTGTTTTCAATCAAAAATCAAATTAATTTTAAGTATTCTTGAGAAAAAATAAAATTTTAGGTTTTTGAAAAATATTCTATTTTAAATTCCCCCCCCCAAAACTTGAATTTTTAGTTAGGATTAAACATTTAAGCATAAGAAATGGTACATTGTTGAGAATTAAAAACTAACATAACATGCTTGCAGGAATCTTAATATCCTAAATATGCAAGTATAACAATTTAAAAACAGGTGTAAAAAGAAATCAAATTCAATTTTTTTTGATAAAAAGAAAAGTAAAAATTTCAAAAGACTTCTATTGTAGTGGAGGTTTTCAAAGAAAATACACACGAACTAAAAATAACTGAAATCACACCAATACTAGATAACAAATGGTAGTAGTAGATTTTGAAAAGATTTAAACATGCAGTTTTTAAATAATAGTTTTTAATAGTGTTCCATATTCTCCTAACAGTTTTTGAATTAAAGTACACCCTATAAAAAATTTGACACTACAGACACATTAAAAAATTTACTACTACACATATATCACACAAAGCAACATATAGAATATCAATCCAACAAAGATACATCTGAATATGTATAAAAAATAGTCCAACTACAATCAGCATACTACCAGAGTTCACACAAAAACACAACATTAAAATAAAACACAAGACACAACATATATCAGTACATCAACAAAAACTTAGTAACACATAAAAAAAACAAATCTACTAACCATCCTCATAATCATCATCATCTTGCTCGTTCCAATCTCTGGATGGCACATAAGGTATATAGAATGGATGAGGGGGCATCTCAGCACTCGGATCACCTCTAATCAATCTATCCAAAGAATGCTGATAATTCTTCTCATATTCAACATGTTTTACAATATATATTTCCATATTATCCATCTTACCATCCATGTCTAAAACATGCTCACGAGTAAGACTCACCTTCTTCAAAATCTTTCTTAACAAACCAGTCTGTGAATCACTAGATGATGAAGCTCGCGAAGTAGTAGCATGGGGAGTAGAAGCAGCAGAAGCAAAAGCAGAAGCAATAGAAGCCCTACCAAATCCTCCTCTCCGACCGAACTCTAGCTGTACAGTGTAAGCTCCAACGTTTACACTGGTAATTGGTTTCAAAGGTTGAATAACCTCTTCCCAAGTTTCAAATTTCACACTAGACTGCTCACATAATGAATGAATCAAGGAAGGAAATCCCATACCTGCAGTAGTGGTAGACCTGTCACAATTCAAAATAAAATCATAAATGATTGCTCCAATATCTATAGGCTTCTCTTGTTGAATGCAATAGTTCAACACAACTCTCTCCCTTGTAACTTCACTAGTATGACTTGAAGGTAATAACTCAGATGAGATAAAATAATATCATGATTTAGAAGTGGCATTTAACTTAGAGGCCTAAAAATTAACTCTTATATCATTAGTTATCTTCCATAATCCTCTTCCATCAGTCAGAAATGCCATTATCTCATTTAACTCTCCCTCGGTAGGGTGATAGTTAGAATAAAAACAAAACATGTTAGGAGGCAGTCAATAAAAAGTATTGATTACTGAAGGTGAAAAATCAACTTCTTGCCTCCTCACCATTACCAAGTTCTCTTCTGCTGCAGGTAAGTTCACATAAAACTCTCTGACCACAGAAACAATAGAAACAGCGGAGAAGCAACAGTAATTCTCCCAATTCCTTCTAGAAATCATCTCTTCAATAACTTCTCCTAGCTTACTGAACACACACTAAGGAATCAATTTACGTGACTGTAGTGCATCGACGTATCGTACCTCAGGCCTTGGACTAACAAACTTGTCACAATCAAATCTTATCTTTTCTCTCACGCACTTTGACTTTGGATCCATCTCAAAAAATTCACGAAAAAAATTCATCATAAATTTTAAAATCAAACAAAACTTGCTAGATTAACTTCCAAAAGTAATTTCCACTAAATCTAAGAAATTTCTTATCCTTTTTCTCAAATTTTCACGATGAATAGTGATTTTTAGATTTTACAAAATGTACTCAAAATACATAGTGAAAATAAAAAATTTTTACTTAGGAGTAGTGTTCTTACCTGAAGGAATCCAAATCTAATAATTTTTGTTGAGATCGGCTTTCAAATGATCTAATATATTGATGCCCTAGGCTCCTTTTTCACAAAAATCAGAGGTTGAAGATGATATGGGTAGTTAAAAAATGGCGATCTTTGGGTTTTTAACTGCTGAAAATCAATTTTCGCAAACCGGCGCCTAAGCATAAGGCCTTTAGTGCTTAGCTGCTATATCTGGCGCTTAAGCGCCGGCACTCTGGTACTTAGCCGCCAGTGCCCAGATTTTCACAATTAAGAAAATGCACTAAACCACTTAGTTAATCATCCTTAATCTTCTCAAAATAATTTTCTCTTCCCCATAAATCTCCCAACACTCCAATTTCAAATTTTAATATCCATAGATTCCAATCAACTTTCACACCAACACAAACTTATATTCATTAGAAACAAACCACACTTACTACAAACTAAAAATTTCTATCCAAACACTTTGGATGAAATTCCCTAGATACAAACGGACTCAATAATCATAAAGATAGGCTTACATCACTAAGATGTAACAATCACACATTAAAGTGCAACATAACACAAACATAAAACATTAAACACTTAAAACATCAAACACATAAAACATAAGATTCATAAAACAAACTACAAGATCAAACTAAAATTTAATTCCACTCTCTCGTAGTCAGAATATATCTAGAACCACTATTATTTCCATTTGACCCTATTGGAATATAAATCTGATGGAACGGGCAATGATTGAAAAATCTTACATCTTATTCTTCTAACCACTTGTTCTTCAGGAACATCACCTTATCTGCTTCTTCTACGTGACTTGTATTACTGAATTGCATCTTGAATTGCATCTCATATGCTCCAAATGTGTGTTAGTTTCATTAATCTTTGCTTCGATTGAAGTCACTCGGGCTTCGATCTTTGCAATCTTTTATGCAATTCCTTGAATACTAAATGTGAGAAATACATTGAATAACTCTTTAGCACCGTCACTAATAAACTTATTCTCGTCAGAATCCTCTTTTTTCTTGATCTCATTCTCCCAGGAAGACAAGATGCACTCAAAACACTCTTCTTAAGACTCAGGAATGAAAATAGGACTTGGGGCAAATGTTTCTCTTAATCTAGGGCCTTTCTATAGACTTTAGAAGTGCATAAACCATCCTTAAACATTTTAAAACTCGAAAATAGCTTCCAAAACCACTTCCTCGCGATCTAGGCTTCTAGAACCTCATTATCAAATGCTTTATAACTCCTGCACCTAAGCGCCAACTAAACGGCACTTAGCCACCAATGCTCAATTTAGCACAGGTCTGTCAAATGTCCAAAATTTCATTCCAACTCCTCTAAGTCATAAAATAAGGTCAAATAAACACTACTATAACATAAAAACTCCAAAATACTACCACCAAAATATAAAAAAATAAACAAAGCACATATAGCAAACATAAAGCAAAGTACACCGATAACTATGGGTTGCCTCCCACAAAGCACTTGGTTTGACGTCTTCAGCCTGACATACCTAGAACTCATTCTGAGTGACCCAACATCAGATTCTCATCAGATTTAAGTTGAACGACTGAAAAATAAGGTTTAAGTCTATGACCGTTAACTTTTAATATTTTTCCAGTCTTAGAATCTTGAATATCCACAGCTCCATAGGAATAAAATTTTATCACAATAAATGGACCCATCCACCTGGACTTAAGTTTTCTAGAACTCATCTAATCAATCTCGACTTCGCATCCTTCTTCTTCATTAAATATTTAATAGTAGAATGATCAGTATGCATCACACATTTAGTTCCAATTAAATATGATCGAATTTTATCAAAGGAAAATTCTATAGCTAATAGCTCTTTCTCAGTAGTGATATAATTAATTTGAGCATCATTAAGAGTTTTACTAGCATAATAAATAACTTTGAAAATTTTATCATATTTCTAATCCAAAACGGCACCAATAGCATAATTACTAGCATCACACATTAATTCAAAAAGGTTTTTCCTAATTTGATGAAATTATAACAGGTGTAGTGATTAATTTTTCTTTTAATGTTTCAAAAGCTTTTAGGCAATCATCATTAAAATCAAAAAATGCATCCTTTTCCAGTAACCAGCATAAAGGTTTTGTATTCTTTGAAAAGACTTTGATGTAACACCTGTAGAATCCATCATGTCCCAGAAAACTTCTAATTACATTGTTCAGGCAAGGTAAATTAGAGATAACTTGAATTTTTGCAGGATCTACCTCCAAACCTCTTTCTGAAATCTGATGTCCCAATACAATTCTTTCTGCTACCATAAATTGCATTTTTCTCAGTTAAGGACTAAATTAGTTTCTTCACAACATTTTAGAACTTTAGATAAATGTTCTAAACATGATTCAAATGAAATTATAAACTCTGAAAAGTCATCCATAAAAACTTCAATCCCTTCTTTAATTAAATCACATAAAATAGTTATCATACATCTCTGGAATATAGCAGGGGCATTACATAAACCAAAGGGCATTCTTCTAAAATCAAATATACCATAAGGACTAGTGAACATTGTTTTCTCTTGATCCTCAGAATAAATACAAATTTGGTGGTAACCAGTATATCCATCCAGAAAAATAAAGTAATTATGCCCAGCCAGTCTATGCAACATTTGATCCGGAAATGGGAGTGAAAAATGATCTTTCCTTGTGGAAAGATTTAATTTTCTATAATCAATGCGTATTCACCACCCTGTAACTTGTCTTGTTGGAATCATTTTATTCTTTTCATTAATAGTCACAGTTACTCCTCCTTCTTAGGAGCACAGTGAATAGGACTAACTCATGCACTATTTGAAACAAGGTAGATAGTTCCAGCATCCAACCACTTCAAAATTTCTTTCTTAACAACATCATTCATGATAGGATTTAATCTCCTTTGGGGATCAGCCCGAGGTTTGCAATTATCTTCCATAAGAATTCTGTGCATACAAATTAAAGGACTGATTACTTTAATATCCGTAATTGTCCATCCAAAGGCTTTCTTGTACTTCTTCAAAATTTCAAGAAAAACATCTTTTTCAGTCAGTTGAGATGAAATTATAACAAGCAAGGTTAAGGACTCACCCAGAAAAACATACTTCAATTGATCAAGAAGTATTTTAACTGAAGTTTAGGAGATTTTTTAATTGACGGACCATAAGATTCATCTTTTTCAGCCATATCTAACAATTAAAAATTTTCATAAACACAACTTAATTCTTCCTCTTGAAAATATTCAGAATGATGTAACTCCTCTTCTTGCTTATGTTCTAATTCTTCTCTTTTGGGTTTTTCTTCATATGTTGATTTGAAATGACCTTCACTCAAATATCTGATAACATCCATCCTATAACATTCATCGTCTTTACCTTTTGCAGGATATTTCATCAATTTTGAAATATTGAATGTAACAGTTTGATCATTAACCCTCATCATTAATTCCCCTTTTTGCACATCTACCATTGCTCTGCCTGTGGCTAGGAAAGGTCTTCCCAAAATGATGGGTATCTCTTTATCTTCCTTCATATCAACTACAATGAAATCAACAGGAAAGATAAATTGATCCACTTTAACCAAAACATCTTCTATAACTCCTTTTGGATATGTGATCAAACGATCTGTTAAATGCAAAGTTACAGTAGTTGGGGTTATTTCTCATAATCTCGGTCTTTTAAATATTGATAGAGGCATAAGATTAATGCTTGCACCCAATCACATAAAGCTTTTCCATAGAATCGTCTCGATTGCACATGGAATTGTGAAACTACCAAGATCTTTAAGCTTTTCAAGAAGCTTCTTCGAATTATTGCACTTGCACTCCTCACTAATTACAAGCTGTCTCATTATCTTCGAACTTCCTGTTTCTATTGAGAATATCCTTCATAAATTTCACATAGCTTGACATTTGTTTTAAGGCTTCGACTAATGTAATATTAATGGTAAGCTTCTTAAATATCTCCAAGAATTTTGAAAATTTCTTATCGAACTTTTTTTGATGAAGTCTCTAAGGAAATGGAGGTGGTGGCTTTTCCAAATCAACCTTAGGTGGAGAAATTGTTCTTTCGAAACCTTTTGGAGCGTCCTCTTTTGGTTATTGCACACAACTCTAGAAAATCCTAATTTGCACACAACTCTAGAAAATCCTAATTTGCACACAACTCTAGAACTTTTAGAGTGTCCTCTAAGAGATCCAACTAATCCATTGTAAAATGTTTAAATTATTAGCCAATCTGGTATCGAATGATGTGGGCATTTCCTGAGGAGATCTTTAAATATTTCTCATACTTCATATATTGATTCACCTTCAAACTGACAAAAAGATGTAATATCATTTCTAAACTTCACAGTCTTCAATGGTATAAAATATTTAGCATGAAATTTTTGTGCTAAATCACCCCAAGTTTTGATAGATCCAGGTGCTAATGAATTTAACCATATCTTAGCTTTATCCCTTAGTGAGAAAGAAAAAAATCTGAGTCTAATAAGAAATTAGCAAGAAGCAAATTAGGATCTTCAGTGGTTGCTCCCCCAAACTGATTATTAGACACCATTTGGATAATAGCAGGTTTAAGATCAAATAGCAGCTACAACAGTGTGTTGAATACTACCATTAAGTTCATCCACTGTAGGGTTAGCATAATCTCTTAAAGGTCTGAATTCTTGATGGATGCCAACATTTTGATTTTGTTGATTTGTCATTTCTTGAATATTTTTATCTTTTTCTATATTTTTAATTCTTTTAATTTTTCTGATAGTTCTTTCTAATTTAGAATCATAAGGCACAAGTCTCTCAAAACCTGAACTACCCATACAATAATAAAATAAAACACAACACAACACACTAATAAAAATAAAGAAAAGTTAAAATTTTAAATTTTTCTTAATTTTCTTTAAAAAGGCAATATTAATTAATTTCCCTCGTAATGGCACCAAAAACTTGATCCCCGACAAATATATGTGCTTACAATTTTGATATGAAAATTATAATTTTATAATATTGGATACTACGCAAGTATACGTATCGTTTATCAAGTAAAATAAAAATTTATAATTAAGCCCCGAGATATCGAACCCACAGGGAAATGTAAAAACTTTTTAAAGAAATAAGAAAATTAAATTTTTACCTTTTAAATGACTTTTGAAAGTAAGTTTTAATTTGTAAAGTTTGAAAGTTGTTTTTAGTATTTTTGAAAAAAATCTAAGCAGGAAATGAAAATTATCAGAACTTTAAAACATGATATAAAATAATAAGAAATAAAATATCTTTTTCTTTCTCTTATAAAGCAGTAATAATTATGCAAATATTGTTGTGGAAGTATTTAAATGTGTTGTCACAAATAGGAGCAAATTTATTCTTTACCCTTACTTGGTTCTATAAAGATCATTAGTTAATTTGAAATTTTAAAATTTTGAAAATGGGTAAACAGGGAAGATACCAGCTCTCACTCTAGATTTCCCTCGATTCCCTCCACCTGAGGGCTAACTTCTCATAATAAAATTTAAAATATCAAATCAAATTAGGGGGCTTTAACCTGTCACTCTAAAGTCCTCTAATTTTACTCCCCATTAAAAACATATCTCCTAATATATTTGCATTTAATTATATGGACTAGAATTCTCACCCATATAATTGCATGTGATTTTTAGCAATTGTTGTTTGAGACAATACCGCTTTGGATCTTACATAATCTCACAACAAATTTAACATCTTTACTGGCCAAATTAAGAAGTAAATTAAGTTCATGGAATTAAATCTTCACAACTTAATCCAACTTTAAACACTTATACATTCCACAACAATCCTACATAATTAATTACTTCTTCATTAAAGAAAGAAAAAGATAAAGAAAACTACTCAGAACTCATGGGGAAAACCCAAGTACACATTGATTTGAAAATAGAAATCATAATGAAAGCACAACAAGTTTTAATTAAAAACTAAATATAAAAACAGAAGTAAAAACTTATCTGAAAATCCTATCCACAAGACTCCGAAAGTTTCTTTGAAACTTGATTTTCTACTAAAACACTCCTCAGAGTGGGTAGCCCAACTCTGATGACTCAGAACAGACTTCAAACTTCAATAAAAACTAAATAAAACGAAGGAAGAGATTTGGTGAGAATAAGGCTTCACTCCAACCCCTTTCTCCTTTCTTACTCTCTACTCCTACCCCTATTGATTTCTCTCCCTCACACACTCTCTCAACTATGTAATAACTCTAAAAAAACTTTCCTTCTTCAAGACTCTCTTTCTTAAAAAGACTCTCATACAAATTACATGACATAATTTTAATAATGATCCAAAAGGTGCCTTGGTGTCTCTTCAAATTGTGTCTCGATTCAATGTATCCACCAAACCTTACATCCCTTGGATCACTTCTGCCGCCAAAAGGAAGTTAAGGAGGTTACCATCAAAAGTTGCCTCAAACACCCCTTGAAAATGGTGCCAAATTTGATGAATTTTGATTTTTATAACAGTGGCGCTTATGCGTCGACCAGGCAGCGCTTAGCCGCCAGTCTCCAATTTTTCATTTTTTTTCATTGTTTTTGCTCCAAATTTGATCTAATTTTGTTCCTTTCATCATAATCACTCCTTTTTATCTTACCTATAAGAAAAACACAAAATTTCTTCCATTAAAGTGCAATATCATTAAAAATTGGTATAAAAATGTGCATAAAAATAATATATATTTTAGGTGTATCAGTTCCCAAGGGTAAAAAGATCAATTTTTGAAAATTTCATCATTTTGGGGTTTATAATTAATTTTTAATAATTAACTTACTCTAGAGAGTAATTAATTAATTACAATCTTCATTTTCATAATTTTCTCCTTGTTCTCCTGAATTTAGAGGTATTTTTTGTTCATTGT
The DNA here is from genome assembly GCA_022702705.1 of Papilionanthe hookeriana x Papilionanthe teres. Taxonomy (NCBI): domain Eukaryota; kingdom Viridiplantae; phylum Streptophyta; class Magnoliopsida; order Asparagales; family Orchidaceae; genus Papilionanthe; species Papilionanthe hookeriana x Papilionanthe teres. Next base: position 157,635,263 of record CM040425.1, read on the forward strand.
TTATGATTTTTTCTATGCAAACATATTTATTTTTGAAGTTTTTAGGTATTTTATGTATTTATTTAAATCCTATGTAAAGAATTATCCATGCGGAAATGACTGGATCCTAGGATTCGTCAAAGCAACACGCGGCATCATTTGCTTGGTGGGGTTTTACACGGAGGCAGCCACGTGGCTTATGGTTTCGTCTGTTTCATATGGACGATTACGCAATCCGGCTAGTTCACGAGCCGTCCATTTTGAATACATGAAAATGGATGACATCAAGCCATCGTCCTCAATGGTTGTTAATAGGTAAACCTGTTCATGTTTAAACTTTAAGATCTTACTCAAATCTCAATAGATTTTGATGAAATTTGTTCCTAAAGCTTCATCTTAAAGAGACGAACACATATATGCAGTTATGTGGATATTTTATGATGATTTTGCTCACAAATGTCCAAACCCGATCTTATTTCAAGGTTTAAAACACATACCTGGTTTCAAGTGGTGAAGCCTCAATTGAACTTGATGGAAACCTTCACTTGATCCTTGCGAAGCTCCTCCTTAGCTCAATTTTAAACGAAGTTGGGTCAGGGTATGTTGTCACTGAAATGGGGTCACAGTTTGAACTTGGAATAGGTTAGACCTTTTGGGAAGAGCCAATTTTGATTGGGAACTTCCTCGTAAGGTTCGATGATGGTATTGGGAAAGTTTAATTGAAGTTTTGAGGAGCTTTATGCTAACTCTAAAAAGTTATCATGTTTTTCGGATGAGAAATTAGAGCTCCGTAATGAATTACAAAAGCTGAAAAGGTGGGGAATTAGTTGCTCAGGGGATGGGGAACAACTTTTTTGTTGAAGGTTTTAGGGTTTGAGGTCTGTCACTATAGTCCTATCTTTGAGGGGAGCTCTCGGGTTAGCATATTTATAGCCATGGAGAGCCATGGATAAGCATGGGATTTTTTTGGGATGAAGGTGAGAAAATCATGATGACTGGAGATAAGTTTTTGGATAAGGATAGCCATGGTTAAGCTTTTGATCCCTTTCTAATATTTATACTTGTGGTGATATGATTATAATTATATTTATGATATAATATTTTAAACTTATTTTTATAAAATTTCCTTCTTTACAACGGCGCCAAAAACTTGATTCTGATTTAAATAAGAATTCAAGATTTATATTTAAATTTAGCGATTCTACGCGAGTATACGTATCGTTATCAAGTAATATATGCATTTTTGATAAAACCCCTAAATATCTATCCCACGGAGAAAATTCTTTAGATATTTAAAAGTATTAATAAGGAATTAGATCATAAAATCTATTTAGAAAAAAGACACTGACTTAAACACTTTCAGATAAAATAAAACTTGAAAAAACAATTATTTTTAGTATTTTCTTAAATTATGAAATAAAGTAAATAATTAACTAACTATAATGAGATTTTTGTAAAGTTAAAGAACTATAGATGAAAATATATTTTTCCTTATCATGAATAAGAAATAAGTGCAGGAGTTTTATTGTGGAAGTATTCAAAATGTGTTGTGTCAAATAGGAGCAATATTATTCTTTACACTTGCAAGATATGCTATAAAGAACATTGACTAGTTTAAATTTTGAATAGTTTTGAAGACGGCTTAGGTAGGGAAGATACTAGCTCTCAATCTAGAGTTCACTCATTTCCCTCCACCTGGGGACTAACATCTCTCATCAAAACTTAAAACAATAAACCAAATTTAGGCTTTTGTTTGTCAAGCTAAAGTCCTCTAACTCTACACCCATCAAAGTATATTTTCCTATTTATATGCACAAAATTATATGAATTACTTTCTCATTCATAAAATCTCCTGTGATTTCTACTAATAAATGATTGAGACAAACAAGGATATTACATGTTCTCACAACAAATGTTAACATCTTAATTGGCTAAATCAATAAGTAAATGAAGTGCAAGGATTAAATCAACACAACTTATTCCAACATTAAAGATCAATACTTACACAAATTCCATCCATCACTTAATTACTTTTAATTTTAAGGAAAAAGATAAAGAAAACTACTCATAATCCATGGAGAATACATAATAACAAGTAATTTTAGAAGTAGAAATCATGCAGAAAGCACAAGAAGTCTCAATTAAAACTAAAAGATGTATAAGGATAAAAAGTTCTCTCAAGTTCCTCTCCACCAAAATCTTGAAGTTTCTTTGAATCTCTTCCTTTCTCCTACAAGACTCCCTATGACTGGTCGCCCAACCCTAGAGGGTTAAAAGCTCTCTAAAACAATCAATTTTAACTTAGAAATCTCTACATTCATTCCCTTTCACTAGGAATGAGATAAATTTGAAGAAACCTTAAGTAATAATCTTACAACTTCTTACTATAACTACTCTCTATTTCAACTTACTAACTCTCGTACTACTCATCTTTTTCTTCTTCTTCAAGTATTTTCTTTTATACTTTATCAAAAGGTGCCTTGGTGTCTCTTCAAAATGTGTCTATATTCAATGAATCTTCCAAAAAGATACATCCTTTTCAACTGAAATTTGAATGTATTTTGGTGCCTTGATCAGTTACCTACATTTGTATAAAGGGTTGCCTCAAACATCCCATAATAATTCTCCACAAATTCCTTGAAATTGCAAAGTAACTACCCTGTGCTTAAGTGCAAGGCCTCTGGTCTTAGGCACGACCTTCTGTGTCTGTTGGCGCTTAGGCGCCAGATCTGGGCGCTTAGGCGCCCACTTCAATTTAACACCTTCATTTTTGCTCTAAATTTGATCTTTCTTCACTCATTTTGACATCTTTCGTCCATTTAACTATACCTGAAAGAAAAACACATAAATATCTTCTATTAAAGTACAATATCATCAAAAATAGGTATAAAAATGTATTCAAAATTTTATATATTATAGGTATATCAAATTCCCCCAAACTTAAAATTTTACTCGTCCTCAAGTGACACTACAATTTCTCAAAAGAAATACAAGCAAATTATGTGAATGAATTTCTCTAGGAGATTTGATGCCCTAATATTTATGCTTATGATTTAGATAGGAATTTTTTTATTTATAATTTGGCATACTACGCAAGTATATGTATTGTTTATCAAGTAATATAGGACTTTCTGATTAAGCCCGGAGATATCAAACCCACACGGAAATGTGTAAAAATTTAAAAAAATACAAAAAAAACTTTTTACTTTTTAAATTGATTTTTGTAAGTATGTTTTAAGATTTTAATTTCGAAAAGTTGTTTTTGATATTTTTAATAACAAGTTAAGCAGGAAATAAAATTTTTAATACTCTAAACACAATATAAAAGTTCTAAGAATCAAATATATTTTTCCTTCTTCAGCGAATCAGTAATAATTATGGATATTTATTTTGTGGAAGTATTTAAATGTATTGTGCCAAATATAAGAAATTATATTCTTTACCCTTACTTGGTTCTATAAAGAAAATTGGTTAATTTGAAATTTTGAAATTTTGTAGATGGGTTAGGCGGGGAAGATACCAGCTCTCACTCTAAAGTTCCATCTATTCCCTCCACCTGGGGGCTAACATCTCATAACAAAATTTAACATAACAAACCAAATTAGGGAGCTTTAGCTTGTCACGCTAAAGTCCTCTTGTTTTACTCCCAATAAAGCATATCTCCCTATATATTTACATTCAATCATATGGACTACAATTCTTACCCATATAATTGCATGTGATTCTTTCCAATTGTTGTTTGAGACAATACTGGATTGGATCTTACATAATCTCACAATAAATTTTAACATCTTAATTGGCAAAATTAAGAAGTAAATTAAGTTCAAGGAGTTGAATCATCACAATTTATTCCAGCATTAAACTCTTACACTTTCCACAACATTACTTCCATAATTTAATTACTTCATCATCTAAGAAAGAAAAAAATAAAGTAAAATACTCATATTTCATGAATAAAACACAAACAAAACTTTATATGAAAGCATAAACCATAATGAAAACACATAATCTTACTAAAAATAAAGTGTAAAAACAAAGATAAGTACTTATTTGAAAAATCCTCTCCACCAGACTCTGGAAGTTCCTTTGGAATTTTGCTTTCCATAATACAACTCTACAGAGGTTGGCGCCCAACTCTGATGACTCTAATAAAGACTTTAAACTTCAATAAAAACTAGATATAAGTATAAATGAAAATTGGTGAGAAGAAGGCATCACACCCATTTTTCCTTTCTTACTCTCTACTCTCTACTATAGAAAAGAAGAACTCTAAATTATTAACAACTACTCTCTTCAACTCACACTAAAAATAACTCTAATACCACAATAATCACCCCCTTATTAAATTATGAGGCTTCATTTTCATAATTTTCCAAAAGGTGCCTTGGTGTCTCTTTAAACCATGTTCAGATTAAATGTATCCACCAAAAGATGCATCCCTTCAATCATATTTGCTGCCCAAAGGAAGTTAAGGAAGTCATCACCAAAATTTACTTCAAACACCCTTTGAAAATGGAGCCAAAATTGATTTAAATTCAATTTTTAACTGTGACGCTTAAGCGTCGGCACTTTAGAGCTTAGGCGTCAGAGGCTAAATTTCTCAAACTTCATAATTTTGCTCTAAATTTGGTCCTTTTTCGCTCTTTTCACCATAATTAATTAGTTTCATCATACCTGTAAAAAAAACACAAAATATTTTTAATTAAAGTAAATATTATCAAAAATAGGTATAAAAATGTGCATAAAAACACTATATTTTAGGTGCATCAAAATCCCCCAAACTTAAAATGTTACTTATCCTCAAGTGAATCTTAACCATAAAAATTTTAACATGCAAATTATGTAAATGAGTTTCTTTAGGAAGGTTTCAAAATTTTGTTCTAGAAATAAAATAATCCAATTTAAGAAAAAAAATTTAGTATATAAGACCAATTTAAAGTTTAGAAAGTTCTTAATTAAAGGATAAAGAAAATATAAGTTTCTATCTAATTCATAAATACTTGTAGATATTTCAAAATATAGGATTCAAACATTTTATTTTTCTCACTTAAAAATTTTAATTTAGAATAATTTTTCTTACTGTATTATAACCTTAAGTTTTAGATTTTCTCAAAACTTATATTTTTAACTTTAGGTACGGAACCAATTTTTGATTAGGCCTTTAAATCCTCAAGCTTCTCCTTCCTTTTCACGTACTATTTTTCAATTTTAATTGAGAATAATTTTTCTTACTATATAATAACCTTAAGTTTTAGATTTTCTCAAAACTTATATTTTAAACTTTAGGTATGGAACCAATTTTTTATTAGGCCTTTAAATCCTCAAGCTTATCCTTCCTTTTCACGTACTATTTTTCACTTTTTTCTATTTACTTTTTCTTTTTCTTTTCTTTTTCTTTCCTTTTCTTTTCTTTTTCTTCTTCTTTTTTTTATAAGAGAAGGATTACTATATCTGGATAGGCCTTTAATAATTTTGAATTCCACCCTTCCATTTAAAATAAAGGTCTGATATGTATCTTTCACTTAAAAATCATAATAATAGTGTTGAAAATTATTCCTATATAAAATAAATTTAAGCTTTGAAAAGTAAAAGTCAAATCTTCTACTAATCGAAAAATACAACATTTTTAACTCTATTTAACATTTCTTTATTAAGAACATTTTAACTTTAAATTCTTCATTATTACTATAAATTTTAACTAAATTCTTTTATTCATTTCTACACTCAAAATTTTGTTTCCCTAATATAACTTCATATACATAATTATTTTCAATCAAAAACCAAATTTATTTTAAGTATTCTTGAGAACAAATAAAATTTTAGGTTTTTTGAAAAATTTAGTTTTTTTAAATATCCCCCCAAACTTTAATTTTTAGTTAGGATAAAAAAAAATTTAAGCATAAGAAATGATACATGACTGAGAATAAAATAAATTAAAATAATATGCTTGCAAGAATTTCAATATCCTAAATATGTAAGTAGAACATTTTTAAAGAAAAACATGAGTAAAAAGAAACTAAATTCAGTTTTTCATAAAAAATAAAAATTTTGAAAGTCTTTTATAGTAGTGGAGGTTTTTAAAGTAAATACACATCAACTTAACATATCTAAAATCAAACAATACTAGATAATAACTGGTAGTAGATTTTGAAAAGTTTTAAACATACAATTTTTAAATAGTAGTTTTTAATAGTGTTCTACATGTCCTAACAGATTTGAATTAATTTATACTCTATTAAAAATTCAAACATTAAATACACATTTAAACTTTTCTACTACACCCATCTCACAAACTACAACATAAAACATTAATTTATCACTTAATCATCTGAATGTGCATAAAAAGAAATAGTCCAACTATGCTCTTTACAAAATCAGAGTTCATATCATAAATACATCACATAACAATTAAACATAACATCACATATAAAAACATCAAAATAAAAAACATAACTACACATAAGAAATTACATAACAAAACAAACTATACACAACAACCCTAATCGCCATCCTCATCATCATCTTCTTCAACCCAGTCTCTGGATGGCACATAAGGTATATAAAACGGATGAGGGGGCATCTCAGCACTGTGATCACCTCTAATCACTCTATCCATGTACTGCTGATAATTCTCCTCATATTCATCATGCTTAATAGTACACCTTTCAATATTTTCAATATTACCATCCATATCTCAAACATGCTCTCGGGTAAGACTCACTTTCTTCAAAATCTTCTTCAATAGTCCAGTCTGTAAATCACTAGATGATGATGTTCTAGAAGAAGTAGCACGTGAAGTAGAAGCAGTAGAAGCACAAGCTGAAGCAGTGGAAGTTTAAATCCTCCTCTCCAACCAAACTCTGAATGTACTGTGTTAAATTTCTCTCCTATAAACTTTTCTAATTCTACAAAGAAAGTTAAATTTCCATCAATTCCAAACAAATTTCACTCAAACACAAACTTTCATTTAATTAAAAACAATCACACTTATTACAAACTAAAAATTTCTATCCAAGCATTTTGGATGAAATTTCCCAATACACAATAATTTAAATACATCAAAACGATGATAAATTTACATCATTAAGATGTAATAAGCACACTCAAAAGTTCAATAAAACACAAAAATTTAACACTAAACACAAAACACTTAACACATAAAACCATGACACTAGACTATACTCAAATTAATTCAAATCTCTATTAGGTTGAATGTATCCAAAACCACCATTAGTTCCATTTGAACCATCTGGAATATAGATCTGATAAAATGGGTGATGGTTGAAAACTCTTACATCTTATTCTTCTAACCATTTGCATTTTATGTTGACATCCTATATGTGCTAAATGAGTGTTAGTTTCATTTACCTTTGCTTTAATTGACTCAACGTTGGTTTCAATCTTCATAATCCTTTCTGCAATGCCTTAAATACTAACTGTTAGGAATCCGTTGTATAACTCTTGCGCACTTCCACTAATAAATTTCTTCTTGTTGGCTTCCTCCTTCTTCTTAATTTCACTCTCCCAAGAAGACATTTTTGCACTCAAAACACTCTTCTTAAGACTCATGAATGAAAATAGGGACTGGAGCAAGTGTTTCTCTTTATTTAGGGCCTTTTTATAGACATGGGAAATGCTAAAACCGACCCTATACGTTTTAAAACTCCAAAATAACTTCTAATACCACTTCCCCATGATTTGGCTTCTAGAAATTCATTTATCACATTTTTCTTAACTGCGGCGCTTAAGCGCCAATCAAGCGGCACTTAGCCACTAGTGCACATTTTTGGACAGGTCTGCCAAATGTCAAAATTTTTCATTCTGACTCTTTTAAGTCATCCTTTAATGTCAAATAAACACCACTATAACCAATTTCTTCAAAATACTACCACATAATCATAAAAACAAACCAAATAAAGCAAACAAAACAAACATAAAGCAAAGCACACCGATAACTATGGGTTGCCTCCCACAAAGCACTTGGTTTAATGTCTTCAGCCTAACATACCCATAGCTTATTCTAAGTGACCCAAAATCAGATTTTCATCAGGTTTAAGTTGATCGACTGAAATATAAGATTTAAGTCTATGACCGTAACTTTGAATATTTTTCCAGTCTTAGGATCTTGAATATCCACAGCTTCATAAGAATAAACTTTATTACAATAAATGGACCCATCCATTTGAACTTAAGTTTTCCAGCAAAAATTTTCAACTTGGCATTATATAACAAAACTTTTTATCCTGGCTCAAGATTTTTAGTAAAATCTTCTGATCATGCCATAAGTTCATCTTCTCTTTATAAATCTTAGCATTTTCAAAAGATTCATTCATTAGCTTTTCAAGCTCATTTAATTGTAATAATCTCTTCTCAGCAACATCCTTCAAATTATAATTGAACTCGTTTATATCCCAATATGCTTTACGCTCAAGTTCAACAGGTAAATGACAAGCTTTTCCAAAAATTAGCCTATATGGGGACATTCCTATAGGAGTTTTGTAAGCAGTCCTATAAGCCCATAAAGAATAATCAAGTTTGATTGACCAATCCTTTTTGTTTGGATTAACAGTATTTTTGAATATTCTTTTAATTTCATGATTGGATAATTCAACCAAATCACTTGTCTGTGGATGATAAACAGTAGCAATGCGATGGTTAATAAGATATTTCTTTACTAACTTCTCCATAATCGCATTTCTAAAATGACTTCCCCCATCTGTTATGATTACTCTTGGTATTCCAAATCTGCAAAATATATTCTTTCTTAAAAACTTTGCAACACTTTGAGCATCACATTGAGGTAAAGCAACAGCTTCAATCCATTTGGATACATAGTCTACTGTTATTAAAATATAAATCTTTCTAAAAGATGGTATAAATGGTTCCATGAAATCTAATCCCCAAACATCAAATTTTCAACTTCCAATATATAATTGAGGGGCATCTCGTTTCTTTTAGAAATATTGCCTACATGCTAACTGTTGACCTCATTTGTAATGAGTCAATACCTTTTAACCTAAAAAGTCAACTTTGGTCAAAATGGTCAAACTAGACCCAATGACCAACCCTGTTGATCCAATAGGTCACCCTTTTGACCTAAAAAGTCAACTTTGGTTAAAATGGTCAAACCAGACCCAATGACCAACCCTGTTGACCCAATAGGTCACCCTTTTGACATAAAAAGTCAATTTTGGTCAAAATGGTCAATCCAAACCCAATGACCAATTATGTTGACCCAATAGGTCAACCTTTTGACCTAAAAAGTCAACGTTGGTAAAAATGCTCAATCCATACCCAATGAACAATCCTGTTGACCCAATAGGTCAACCTTTTGACTTAAAAAGTCAATTTTGGTCAAAATGGACAATCTAGACCCAATGACCAACACTGTTGACCCCATAGGTCACCCTTTTGACCTATAAAGTCAACTTTGGTCAAAATAGTCAAACCTGACCCAATGACTAATCCTAAAAAGTCAACTTTGGTCAAAATGGTCAAACTAGACCCAATGACCAACCCAGTTGACCCAATAGGTCACCCTTTTGACCTAAAAAGTCAACTTTGGTCAAAATGGTCAAACCAGACCCAATGACCAACCCTGTTGACCCAATAGGTCACCCTTTTGACCTAAAAAGTCAACTTTGGTCCAAATGGTCAAACCAGATCCAATGACCAACCCTGTTGACCCAATATGTCACTTTTTTGACCTAAAAAGTCAACTTTGGTCAAAATGATCAAACCAGACCCAATGAGCAACCCTGTTGACCCAATAGGTCACCCTTTTGACCTAAAAAGTCAACTTTGGTCAAAATGATCAAGCCAGACCCAATGTCCAACCCTTTGACCCAATAGTTCACCCTTTTGACCTAAAAAATTAACTTTGGTCAAAATTGTCAAACCAGACCCAATGAACAACCCTGTTGACCCCATAGGTCACCCTTTTAACCTAAAAAGTCAACTTTGGTCAAAATGGTCAAACCATACCCAATGAACAACCCTGTTGACCCAATAGGTCACCCTTTTGACCTAAAAGTCAACTTTGGTCAAAATGGTCAAACCAGGCCCAATGAACAACCCTGTTGACCCAATAGGTCACCCTTTTGACCTAAAAGTCAACTTTGGTCAAAATGGTCAAACCAGACCCAATGACCAACCCCTGTTGACCCAATAGTCACCCATTTGACCTAAAAAAATCCTTTTTGGTCAAATTGATCAATCTAGACCCAATGATCAACCCTGTTGACCCAATAAGTCAACCTTTTGACCTAAAAAAATCAACTTTGGTCAAAATGATCAATCTAGACCCAATGATCAACCCTGTTGACCCCACAGGTCAACCTTTTTGCCCAAAGGGTCAACTCTGGTTAATTTTTGACTAAATAATCAATTATTGACCTAATGACATAATTAATACCCCAAAATGTCAAGAATTAATCAAATAATTAACTTTAAAATTATTTTGATTAATTAAATTGACTAATGATTTAATTTTTAATATTTTAATTAATGACATAATTAATTAAAATGAAAATTAAATTAAAAATCATAAAATAACAAAATACACCAAAATGAAATAAAAATGATAAAATTAATCAAATAATTAATTTCAAAATTATTTTGATTAATTAAATGACTAATGATTTAATTTTTTAAAATTTTTTTTAGTTAACGACATAATTAATTAAAATAGAAATTAAATTAAAAGGACATCAAATAAAACAAAATTCAATTTCAAATCCAAAATGACATAAAAATTAATCAAATAATAAATTTAAAATTATTTTGATTAATTAATTGGTTAATAAAATAAATTCTAACATTTTTAATTAATGACATAATTAATTAAAAATAAAATCATGTTTAAAAGGACATAAAAATGGAAATTCTACCCATGACATCATACATGACATATTAAATGGATTTAATTTTTAAATTTATTAATTAAATCCAATAATGACATCATTAATAACATCATATGAATTATACATAACCCATGTGATTCATTTAATATAATCAAATCCATTAATAAGCCAAACCAAACCATTTAATCATGGTTAAAGGCCATCATGGTAAATGAAATGAGGTGTCATCTTCCCCTTCATTTCAAAGCATGAGTCGCTCCTCTCTAAGATGAGGATTAGCCACTTTAAAAAATAATTTTTGCTCACTACCCTAAGCATCCAATGACAAAAGAAGTTAGCATGAATTAAACATCAACCATGGTAAAATTAGGAGATAATGAAATCATGCAAGAAATGAGTCATGGGACTTATGTGTCATGCTCCTATTAAATCCTAAGTGACATGGTGAATGAAGAAGAGCCTTCATACTTGAGTCATAACACACCTCCTCCATGACCAATGGGAGAGAAAAAAAATCTAAACCCATGGTTAAATGCAATCATGGCAAAACCATGCATGAGGTGAGTAAGAAGGTTAAGTGTCACCTTTCCACTAAATCTAAAGCATGACTTGAATGAAGATTATTCAGCCCAAATATAAAATCCCCTCCACCTCATGGATGAGCCAATGGAAGCAAGACAAATGAAGGGTTAAGCTCTCACCATAGCCAAACCCAATATGAGTTAACCTTGGGGAAGTGAATTTAACTTATCCCCCAGCTGAAATTCAATCATGACATCAGGTAACACCTCCTCGAACCCACATAGAAGAAGAAAAAAATTGGTAGAGACCCAAAGGCTGCTCAAACCACTTGGTCCCCAACACAAAAATTCTTCCCGAGAACCTTATCAATCTATCCCAACCAAACCCAAGCCATAGGGTTAGCCCAATCAGGCCAATTTGATCAAAATCTAAAATCAACCCAAATTAGCCACTTTCTCAAAATTCTCCTCCAAGGCTAAGTTTAAAACCAATTTGGAGTAGCAAAGATCTTCCTTGGGAGTCCTAGAAGCCAACCATAAGGTTCGATCAATCTTGATACACTTGTGGCCAAGGTATGGAATTATTTTTCCCAAAATAATTCATGTTCTTGAAATATCATGGGTTATACTAGCCTAGAAATGTATCATCACCGTATGGATACATTCTACATGTTAAGATGATTCCATAGATTCAAAAATCACTCAATTTTGTTGAGAAATGAGTGAGATATTAATCTTTGAAGTTTAACGGTTCCGAATTTTTTTGAATTAAAAAGGGATTTATCTCCGCCGTCCATTCCCATGTTTTGGAACGGACGGCGCTGATCGTGTCATCTAGTGTCCGCTGTTCCGATCCGCGCATGGGATCTTCCCGCTCTTCGATGCGTACGAGGACACGCATCGCTTCGTGGGATTTTCTGGAATTAATAAATTCCAAAAATAATTCCAGAAATAATTCCAGAAAATCTTAAAAACTTCAAAAATTAATATCTTTTGATCGAGAGGTCAAAAAAATAAAATAAAAATACTTCTGGAAAACTCTTGAGGAGAGGAAAATTATGAGACCAAAATCATAATTTTACTCTCAATATTTAATTTTTAAATAATTAATTACTCTCTGAGGTAATTTAATTATTAAAATTAATTATAATTCCAAGAATTATGAAATTTTCACAGAATTATCCTCCTGTTATGACACACATCTCCTAATTTTCCCAAGGACAGAAAAAGTCTTTAGGATATTTTTCTTTAATTTCTAAGCTACTTTGTAATTATTTATAAAAATAATTATAAAAATTAGAAATTAAGGAAAATAAATTTAAAAATGACTAGAAATTTTATGGTAACAGAAAATAACCCTAGGAAAATAATTTTTAAGTCATTAAATAATTTTAAATGATATTTCAAAATTTGAGGATTAAAATTCATTATTAATTAATAAATTTAATCCTAAAAATCATCTTTTTATAACTTAGCCTATTTTCTTTAATAGTCTAAGTTTAAAATGAGCCTAGTTCATACTAGACTTATGACAAACTTCAATTAAGTCTAAAATGACAAGTTAGACTTAATAAATTCTAATTAGGTTTAAGACACCATTTAAACCTACTTAATTAAAGTTAAACCTTAATCTCATTAAGCTTAACTAATTAAACCATGAGTAAGTCTAAAATGACAAATTAGACTTAATAAAACCCTAATTAGGCCTAAGACACCAATTAGACCTAATTAAACCAAGTTAGACCTTAGTCACATTAGTTTTGACTTAATAAACCCTAATTAGGCCTAAGACACCAATTAGACCTAGTTAAACCAAGTTAGACCTTAGTCACATTAGGTTTAACTTAATAAACCCTAATTAGGCCTAAGACACCAATTAGACCTAATTATACCAAGTTAGACCCTAACAACATTAGGTTTAACTTAATAAATCCTAATTAGGCCTAAGACATCAATTAGACCTAATTAAACCAAATTAGACCCTAACCACATTAGGTTTAACTTAATAAACCCTAATTAGGCCTAAGACATTAATTAGACCTAATTAAACCAAGTTAGACCTCAACCACATTAAGTTTAACTTAATAAACCCTAATTAGGCCTAAGACACCAATTAGACCTAATTAAACCAAGTTAGACCCTAACCACATAAGGTTTAACTTAATAAACCCTAATTAGGCCTAAGACATCAATTAGACCTAATTAAACCAAGTTAGATCTTAACCACATTATGTTTAACTTAATAAACCCCAATTAGGTCTAAGACACCAATTAGACCTAATTGAACCAAATTAAACCTTGATCTTATTAAGTTTAACTTAATAAACCCCAATTATGTCTATGACATCAATCAGACCCCATTAAACTTTGTTAAACCTTAATCACATTAGGTTTAAAACCATAAACCTTAATTAAGTCTAATCTAATTTGACTATTAACCCTTAAGCTTTACTTAAATTAGGCTTAAGTAACCTCTAAACACTAATTAAGTCTAATCTAATTAGACTTTATTAACCCCAAAGCTTCACTTAAAATAGACTTAAGCAACCTCTAAACTCAAATTAAGTCTAATCTAATTAATCCTTAAGCACTATTTATAATAGGCTTAAGTAATCTATTAACCTTAATTAAACATAACTAAATTATGTTTAATTAATCCCTAAATTTTACGTTCAACCCACATTGAACCTAACTTAAACTTAACCTAACTTAAGTCCAACCTCACTTGAACTCAAGTTAACCTAAAACCTTAGGTTCAACCCACATTGAACCTAACTTAACTTAAACTTAACCGAACTTGAGTCCAACCTTACTTGAACTCAAGTTAACCTAAAACCTTAAGTTCAACCCACATTGAACCTAACTTAACTTAAGCTTAACCAAACTTGAGTCCAACTTAACTTGAACTCAAGTTAACCTAAAACCTTAGGTTTAATCCATATTGAGTCTAACTTAAACTTAACCAAACTTGAGTCCAACCTAACTTGAACTCAAGTTAACCTAAAACCTTAGGTTCAACCCACATTGAACCTAACTTAACTTAAGCTTAACCAAACTTGAGTCCAACCTAACTTGAACTCAAGTTAACCTAAAACCTTAGGTTCAATCCATATTGAATCTAACTTAAACTTAACCAAACTTGAGTCCAACCTAACTTGAACTCAATTTAACCTAAAACCTTCGGTTCAATCCATATTGAACCTAACCTAAATTTAACCAAACTTGGGTCCAACTTAACTTGAACTCAAGTTAACCTAAACTTTAGGTCCAACCCATATTGAACCTAACTTGAACTCAAGTTAACCTAAAACCTTAGGTTCAACCCATATTGAACCTAACTTAACTTAAATTTAACCAAACTTGAGTCCAACCTAACTTGAACTCGAGTTAACCTAAAACCTTAGGTTCAATCCATATTGAACCTAACCTAAATTTAACCAAACTTGAGTCCAACCTAACTTGAACTCAAGTTAACCTAAAACCTTAAGTTCAACCCACATTGAACCTAACTTAACTTAAACTTAACCAAACTTGAGTCCAACCTAACTTGAACTCAAGTTAACCTAAAACCTTACGTTCAATCCATATTGAATCTAAACTAAAATTAACCAAACTTTAATCCAACTTAACTTGAACTCAAGTTAACCTAAACTTTAGGTTCAACCCATAATGAACCTAACTTAACTCAAGTTAACCTAAACTTAAGTTCAACCCACATTGAACTTAAGTCGATCTTAAGTCTAGGTTCAACCTAACTTGAACTTAACTTGAACTCAAGTCAAACCTTAACATAAGTTCGACCCATGTTGAACCTAAGTCAACTTTAAGTCTAGGTTCAATTTAACTTGAACCTAACTTAACCCAAGTCAAAACCTTAACTTAAGTGCAATCCATATTGAACTTAAGTCAACTTTAAACCTAAGTTCAGCCTAACCTGGATCTAACTTAATCTAAAACTCAAACCTTAATTTAAGTTCAACCCGTATTGAACTTAAGTAGACCTTAAGTCAAGAATCAACTTAACTTGAACCTAACTTAACTTAAGTTAAATCCTAATTTGAGTTCAACTCATATTGAACTTAATTCAACTTTAATTCTAATTAAATCATTAAACCTTAATTAACTAAGGTTTAAATTAGCAAACCATGATTAAGTCTAATTCATTAGACTTAATATCTAAACAAACCTCAGCTAAATCAAATTAGACTTAATTAAAACTTAAGCCTTACCTAAAAAGGACTTAAATGGTCTGCAATTCTAATTAAGTCTAATTTATTAGACTTAATTAACCTTTAAGTCCTGTTTAAACAAGGCTTAAAACTTAATTAGGTCTATTCTAAACCAAACCTTCTAACTTAAGTTCAAACAGACATGAACTCAAGTTAATTAGATTCAATCAACATTGAATTTAACTTAGGTTCAACCAGACATGAACTCAAGTTCAGACAGACATGAACTCAAGTTAATTAGATTTAATCAACATTGAATCTAACTTAGGTTCAACTAGACATGAACCCAAGTTAATTCAATTAATATTGAATCTAACTTTCAACCTTCTAACTTAAGTTCAGACAAACATAAACTCAAAATCAACATAAATTTGATATTTTAAACATCTCATCAAATAAAACCAACGTAAATTTGACACTTCAAACATTTAATCAACCAAATATACTTAAATTTGACATTCCAAACACTTAATTGACAAAATCGACATAAATTTGATATTGCAAACTCGAATTGACATAATGGACATAAATTTGACATTTCAAATAAAATTTTACATTAAATTGACAAAATTTGACAAACATCGAAATCAATCGAATATTCCAAAAGACATTTGACATTAATTAATATGATTTAAAATAAATCGACATTCAGAATCAAAACATCCTACAGAATTTTGAAATAATGAATGTGACCCTATTTCTGACAATATTTTCTTTGCAAGATGAAGATAAGTTTCGTTTAGGTTTCCTTTGCATGCTATAGGGTGTGCTAACTCTGTTTTGCAGGACGACATGGAAAACAAAACCAAAACTTTTAGGATAGCCATCAAACATAACATTTTCAACAAAACAAAACAATGACATGTAAACAAAACCAAAACTTTTAGGATAGCCATCAAAAATAACATTTTCAACAAAACAAAACAATGACATGGAAAACAAAACCAAAACTTTTAGGATAGTCACCAAACATAATATTTTCAACAAAACAAAACAACGACATGGAAAACAAAACAAAAAAAAATGATAAATATGACATAACATTTAGGAGTGATAGTGGGTACATCTCTCCTTAAAAATAAAATTTTAGAAAACAAATGATCGACATTAATCAGAAGTTTTCTTGAACAATTAAAAATTATTTAAGATGTAATTAACTATAGAAGCTTGCTTCTATAGGAGATCTAAAAGAACCTATGATAGAAATCTCTTGTTTTTCATGATTTTCTTTGTATGAAAATTCTAGGATATGTTATTCTAGAATATTCTCATATAAGGATTATCATAAACATCCTTTTCTACTATTAGTCCTAAATTCTTCAAATCCTTCATAAGATTTATAGGGATAAAATTAGGCTAATGTTAGACAAAATGGCAACTCCTCAACATTGACATCCACCCCTCTCTTTTCATCGTCACCAAGAGATTTTTGGCGACTCCGCTGGGGATGAATCTTTCTTCTCATCTTTTGTCATCATTTGTTTTCATTTCAAATTTTAAAATAAATTCCCAGTTTATAAAAGAGTCAATAATATTCGTTTTTCCTGAAATTTCAGGAAAAAAAATTTTCAATGGATTCTCCAAATTCAATTTTTTCTTATTTTCAAGACTTCAACATACCAATAGAGGAAGATCCTTCCTTTTATCAAAATGATTATGGATTATTTAGTGAAACAGAATTTACATTAGATAATCCATACCAGACTGATATACAATCTTTTGATGAATTTGACCTGCAACCTTATCAAGGGTTTCTAAATTTTACAGAAGATCCACTTGAGTATATACTTGAAGAACCTTATACCTTCGAGGAAATGAAAAGACAAGCTGATAAGAAAAGAAAACAAATTTATAAGGAAGATGATGTTCCAACAACGTCTATGTATGAAGTTGGATCATGTTCAAAGAACATTCATAAAACTCCTTCATTCAAAAGAAAGAAAAGGTGAGACGAAAATGATAATTTTGAAACACCTGAATTTCAACATAACATTTTTGGAAACCATTCCCTTTTAGAAGAGAATCAATATATTCCAATTCTTGTTGAATACACTGATAATTCCTTTCAACCTAAAAACTCTCCTTCAATTTGTGCTATATATTTAGTGTTTAAAAGATTAGCACAAAAAGATAGATGTTCACTATCTAAATTATTAAAAAAAATGGGTTGTACAGTCTCCAACACCATGAAAATGAGAATTTTAGCAATGGAGAATCCTGACTATCAAGAAATTGGCTATCAATCCCCAACTGATAAACATTGTAATGTTGGAGGAAGTGATGCTCTCTTATTTCGATAATTTGTTAACAGTCTAACATAAGTTGCCTTCGATTGGTATGCAGAACTCCCCAATGGTTCTGTCAAAACTTTTGTGGAACTTGAAAGCATCTTTATTCAACGTTTTGCAGGAGCACAACATCACACCACAGTTAGTGACTTGGTGGTAGAAAAACAAAAACCAGGAGAAAGTTTAGTGGATTATATTTTACGCTGGAGAAATCTCAGCATGAAATGTGAGCCACAACTACAAGAGCAACATGCTGTTGGAATATTGCTTAAAAATATTCATGGTCCTATAGCATTTATGCTCAAAGGATTCACAATAAAGACATTTGAAAAATTACTCAATGAAAGCTGCTAATCTCCAAGAAGAAGCAAAACAAATGAGTATAACAGAGAAAACTGAAAAGACAAAAACTGTCAAAACATTTGAAAAGAAACCTGGAAATGTTATAGAAAAAGGTGAACATGTGATGCAGATTCAACCAGAATAAAAGAAACAACAACGACAGAATCCGTCAACATCACAAACATCACCTCAACTACAACTCCAACGACCGATTCCAGTACCAATAGAAAAGAAAACAATGGCTGAAAGAATGAATAAAGAATATCCATTCAAAATTGAAGCCGTCAGCAAAATATTTTGTAGTCCGCTTAAAATACCCGAGTTTAAGCTACCATAAGCTAAAAGGCCAGTAGAAATTGACATGAAAGACAACCCTAATTATTGCCCTTATCACAGAATGCTTGGACATAAAATTGAAGAATGTTTTGTCTTCAAAGACTGGTTGGAGCGTAATTTTAAGGATGGAAATATAGTAATTCCGAAAGAATATTTGAAAGAACCTGATAAAGGTTCAGTCAATATGATTTCAGCAGAAGAATTTAATTCCAAAAGCAAGAACAAAAACAGCATTGTTCGAAGTAAATCTTCTAAAGAAATCTTTGTTAAATATCCAATCACAAAGTCTCCCAAGAAAGAAAAGAAAAAGAAAAACAAGGAACCAAAAAAGACCAGAGGTCTTCCAAGTATAGGGGTTGTAACTCTTTTTGTACCTTCTTGTTCATTTTCCTCTTGTACTAGGATAGTTATGTCGGTGAAGGACAAAAAATCCTCGAACTGATAACTTTGTATGACTTCCTTTTTACTATCATGAATAATAACAATCCTAGTTTTGCTTATATTTTGTCTATTTTGGGTGATGCTTCTGAAAATAATCATTTGAATTATAACCCTATAGACAATACTCAAATCATATATGATCAGGCCAAAAACAACCAAAATAATGAAAATACAAATGAAAAATTGGACAATGATGAAAATGAAAATGACATCTCTATACTTCAACTACAAGGAACTCCGATTTCCATAGAATTGGAATCCTCAGATTCATAGACAAAAGAGTCGGATAATCAACTTGAAGAAATAGTTGAAATCAATTTGAGAAGTGGAAAAATCTTACCTCCTAGGCTGACTCCACAAGAAAAAGAAAAAAAACAAATAATTACATCGGACAAGATCATTCCTCCAACACATCCCTAACTTCCTGAAAGAAATAAGGATGATCTTCATAACAAGGTGGATAATAACGTACTAGCTCATTTGAGAAAATTACCTGTGAAGTTAAGCATCTATGACGCTCTCATACTTTCCAAAGAAATGAGAGAATCATTAATAAAGGCTCTTTCAGATCCAGATATCTGCTTAACTCAACTTGCTAGTATTACCCAAAATGAAGCTTACCCATTAGAGGAATCAATGAAGATTACCTTCTCTAACAATGACTTGTTGCTCGGAACAACTGAACTTACAGCGAACATAAACGATACAATACTTTCAAGAGTTCTTATTGACCCAGTGCTTCAATCAACATTATGAATTTGAGAACTATTGCATACTTAGACATTGAAGCCTCTTAACTATCAAGGGATACGATGATGTTACGAGGATTCAATTAGCAAGGAGAACGAGCTCTTGGATCAATAACATTACTCTTAAAAATAGCCGACTTGGCAACAACAGCAAAATTTCATATTATTGATTCGTATACCTCTTTTAATGCCTTACTTGGCAGACCATTGCTACATGAGTATAAAATGGTTCCTTCTTCACTACATCAATGTATAAAATATCTACGAAAAGGACAATAATGTCGTATTATAGGAGATTTGCAACCGTTTTCAATCCATGAAATTGGTATACATGAAGATGCAGCATATTATGTTCCTATAAATAAAACAATGTCTTCCAAAGAAACAATAGTGAATGTGGAAGAAGAGAACAAAGAAAAGAAAATAAATGAAAATGATCATTCTTCTTCAATAAATACAAGAAGAACAAATTCCCGTCAAACTCAAACTCGAGGTCAAGGACAAGGATGAGGACAAGGGAAGGAAGATCCAACTGTCACAGTGAAGAAACCACTGAAGTTCAAAATCCACTTGGATTCTGAAGAAGAAACAACATCTATGGTTTTGAAGGAACCTCAGTTCAAAATATCTCTAGAAGAAGAAGTCAAAGAAAAACAATTTGAATCTATATATGAAAAAATCAATCATTATATACATTCTATGACACTGACTCCAATCTCCACTGCTAAGATTGAGAATCTAATAGTCAAAGAAGTATGTAATGATGACAAAAAGCCAATTAAGTTTAGACTTGGCTCTACTTCTTCTTGTACTAAAAATGATGTAAAAATAGAAGATGAAAATCTTCCACAATCAATGAAATTTCCTTTGAGTTGTATTCTCCTTGGGCACAAAAATTTATTCAAAATAGTTTAATTCTCAAACAATGGTCTTTAAAATAACCACATTTCATTGAACAAATGTGGAATAATATTAAACGGAATTCTAACTCCAAAGAAGGTATTGTATTTGGCACTCTAGGACCATTAGATGACATAGAATTCCGTACAGTCGTCATTGGAGAATATAATTCGAATTACTATCCGATCTTCCAATTGAAGATGCTCTTCCGAATTGGAAGAAGAAATTAAATCGACAATTGATGAACTAAAAGAAATAAATTTAGGAACTGATGAAAATCCAAAACCAACTTTTATTAGTTCATTCCTTAATGATGAGGAAGCAAAAGACATAACTCAATTATTGATAGAATATAAAGACTGTTTTGCTTGGACTTATGACGAGAAGCCTGGTTTATCTCGAGAAGTCGCAGTCCATAAACTTGGGATAAATCAAATCACAATCCCTGTTAAACAAGCTCCGAGAAGGATGCGTGTTGAAATAGTGCAACAAATCATTGCAGAAGTCAAGAAATTGATAGAACCTGACTTCATACGAGAAGAGAATTATCCGTCATGGTTAGCCAATGTGGTGCGAGTTAAAAAGAAAAATGGACAGATAAGAGTCTGTATAGATTTCAGGGACTTGAACAAAGCATGTCTAAAAGATGAATTTCCTTTACCAATTCCAGATTTAATGGTTGATATAGCATCAAAACATGCAATATTCCCCTTTATGGATGGATCATCAGTATATAACCAAATAAAAATGTTTTCGGAGGATGAAGCAAATACAGCTTTCCGAACACCCATGGGGATATATTGTTACAAGGTTATGCCATTTGGACTAAAAAATGCCGGTGCAACCTATCAAAGAGCCATGACACGGATCTTCGTTGAATTAATACATAATCAAGTTGAATGTTATGTGGATGATCTGGTTGTCAACAGTAAACAAAAAGATGATCATATATACGATTTGAGAATTGTCTTTGAACGATCGCGACAAGTACAATCTTAAAATGAATCCCTTAAAGTGTGCCTTCGGTGTCACTTCAGGAAAATTTTTAGGATTTGTAGTTCGACATCGTGGGATAGAAATTGATCCTCTCAAAATTGAAGCTATCCTAAATATGCCTCCTCCTAAAAATCTAACCCAATTGAGATCCTTTCAAGGAAAATTAGCATATATACGACGTTTCATTTCCAATCTATCGGGTAGATGTCAACCTCTGACCGCCCTTACTAGAAAGGATACCAAATTTGTGTGGGATGAAAAATACCAGCACGCCTTTGAAAACATCAAACTATATCTGACAACCCCTTCTGTCTTAGCAGCCCCTGTATTAGGAAGACCTCTAACCCTTTACACCGCAGCGTTGGACAATTCCCTTGGAGCTCTATTAGCACAAGTAAATGACGAGGGAAAAAAAATGCATTCTACTATTTAAGCCGCTATTTAGTTCCGACGGAAATAAAATATCCGACAATTGAGAAGCATTATTTAGCCTTGATCTTCGCAATTCAAAAACTAAGGCATTATATGCTTTCTCATTAGGTAACTCTTATTTGAAGAGTTAACCCATTACAATATTTAATAACACGACCGACACGTTCTGGGAGATTAGCAAGATGGGCAATGATTTTACTTCAATTTGACATAACATTTGTACCGTTACATGTTGTCAAAAGACAAATACTGGCAGATTTCTTAGCAGCACTTCCAATTCCAACTGGATCACCTCTTAATGATGATTTACCTGATGAACAAATATCAGAAATAAAAAATTCCAACGTGCAAAGATGGGAACTCTATTTTGACGGAGCATCATCTGCATGTAAAGACAAAGACAAACAAACAATCATACCAGGCAAAGCTGGAGTAGGATTAATTTTCATTACTCCAGACAAAATGATGATGCCTTTTTCCTATCATCTGACTGAACCATGCACAAATAATGAAGCTGAATATGAAGCGCTCATAACCGGTGTAGAATTAACGATATTAATGGAAATTAAAAACATCGATATCTACAGAGACTCCCAGCTGATTATCAATCAAATCGCTGGCAAATATAAGACTTTGAAACCTAGACTTTAATAGTATTCTCGTTACACTCTGAAATTACTTCAGCAAATTCCTGACGTGACATTTTTTTTAATCCCAAGACGCAGCATTTCTCTAGCGGACGCTTTGGCAAAACTTGCAAAGGAGTTTGCATGTCTAAAAGAAGACGACATATTGATTTCTATAAAAGGACGACAAGTTCTTTCTCAAATTGATATGGATAATCTGCATAAAATCTGTGAAAATATGACAATGACAAGAAATAACGAAAAGGATGATTAGCAACAACCAATCATTCAATATTTACAAACTGGAAAACTACCTGAAAACACTTCTATTGCGAACCAAATCAAACAGAGAGCATTATCATGTGCTCTAATTAATGATGTTCTCTATAAACGATCTTTTGACCAAATGTGGTTAAAATGTTTAAACCAAGTCGAAGCTCAAAAGATCGTTAAGGAGGTCCATTCAGGTTTATGTGGTGCACATCAATCTGAACCCAAAATGAAAATGAAAACAAAAAGAATGGGTTATTATTGGCCGACAATGATGGCCGATTGTCTTAACATTGCAAAGAAATTTCATCAATGTCAGATACATGGGATAGTTTTACACCAGCCTCCAAATGTCCTACATCCAACTATTGCATCTTGGCCATTTGAATGTTGGGGTACCGATATAGTGGGCCCATCATCTAAAGGACATCAGTTTATTCTAGAAGCTAATGATTATTTTTTCAAGTGGGTAGAAGAGATACCACTTAGAGAAGTCAAGGCAGAACAAGTCCTTCATTTCTTTAAGACGCATATCATTTATAGATTTGGAATTCCTCGAAGGGTCTTATCAGACAATGGATTGACCTTCAAAAACACAAAAATGAATAACTTTATCCAAAGACACGGGATTGACTGGAGATATTCCACAATATATTATCCTAAGGCCAATGGATTAGCCGAAGCTTTCAATAAAACATTGGTTCAAATCTTGAAAAAGACATTGAACAACAGCCCAAGATAATGGCATGAGCGATTAATAGAAGCTTTATGGGCTTATAGAACTACATACCAAACTCCAACTTTGTCTACACCATTTACTTTGGTATATGGTTCTGAAGCTATTTTACCATTGGAAGTCCAAATTCCTTCTCTCAGGGTTGCGATAACAAATAAAATAACTCAAGAAGAAAATACCAGATTACGACTTGAAGAACTTGAAAGTTTAGAAGGCAAGCGTCTACAAGCTCAACGAAATCTTGAACTATATCAAGCAAAAATGATACGAGCCCACGACAAATTAGTTCGTCCTAGAACCTTTCAAATCGGTGAATTAGTCTTAGTTCTTCGAAGACCTATACTTGCTCACCGAAAGGTAGGCGGTAAATTTGAACCAATATGGGAGGGCCCTTATATAATTGAAAAGTCATATTCTGGAGGATCCTACCAACTGGTGGATTGTCAAGAAGAAAGAATTCTGCCTCCAATCAATGGTCGTTTCCTGAAGAAATATTACGCAACATAAAAAAATAAAAATGAATGACGACTTATTTATAAACTGGGACAATAAATTCTTCTTTTAAAAACCATCTTTGACCTTTTTTTTATCTTATAACATCAGTTTCATTCAATGAACAAATGTTTAAAAGGCTAAAATGTTATTTTGTCTTATTATTTTCAGGAAAATGCCTGAGGATAGATTGTTTTTCTTGTTCCAAAATAACATAACTTTTGCCTTGGACCGCCGACATATAGACGAAGGAACTAGGATTCACTTCAACTTTGACCTATTAAAAGTTGAGTCTATATATCACGGATCACTACTCTACCTGGTCAATCATAATGAAATTAAAATGCAGACACCTTTGATAGAGTTTAAACTTCGACAACCTGAAGAGTATGATTTTGAGGTCAGTGATAGCTCAGACGAGCATGAGTTCATGACCACTTCAGTACGAGGGGCATCTACATCTGGCGTAAATAATGTGGCGACAGGACTTACTCGAACACAGAGACGAAACCGTAATAAATGGTTAAAACATCAAAAACAATTGCATGAGAAACAAAATATGGAGGATATTAGTCAATTGAAAACTCAGACTATTGACACTCCATTTAAGGAGATACGCTCCGCATTAGAAATGACAAACTTGGACCTTGCAAAGAAAAACCAAGATGAAAAAATGGTTATCACTTCACTCTCACTTACATCTATTCAAAAGATGTCAAATAAGAAAGATGATAAAAAGGAACATTTCGAAGAAGAAGTACGACGGATTCGTGCTATTGAACGGAGAACTTTTGAACAATACAAACACATGAATAAAAGAACGGTGAAAACTCTGGATGGCCTCAAATTGTTCACCAGAATATTTGATGAAGATGAACGAGCCGCCATTATCGATCATATAATAAAAGCCCGAAACCAGGGCAGAGCTGGGCGTCTCAAAAGAAAAACTTATTCTGAGCCTAGTAAATGGATTTGAGGCAAAGGAAGGCAGACCATTCAATACGGGTGTTGTTATAATTATACGAAGGACAGAGATGGGAATCTTCCCGGAATCCTGTGATATGAATAAGTCGATCCTCTGCCCACTATAATAATTCAAATTATCATACGTCTTGTCACTTGGGGGATCATACCCGCAGACTGTATTCCTGATAGTTGCATTATCAACATATATGATGAAGGAGACTGTATCCCTCCCCACATTGACAGTCACGATTTCGAGAGACCATCTTGCACCGTGTCATTAAAGAATTGTTGTCCTGTTGTATTTGGAAAGGAGATACAAATCTTGGGGCCCAGAGAATTTTGACGGTACATGTCATATCCTTTTAACTCGAGGATCAGTTCTCCTATTCCAAGGAAATGGTGCGGATTTCGTGAAACATTGTATACCCAGTGTTAATAAGCCATGCATTTCGATCACTCTGCGGCGGATGAAGCCAGATAAATGACCAGTTGGATATCAAATCATCCCAGAGCTTGAAGGGCTGAAACCTTTAGAACTACCATGACCTTATGAATGTTTAAACACCTAAGACATGTCTGACAAATAATGTCTTGGAGTGTAAAATGTTTATAGATGGTCTGACAGCATCCAAGGTTATGCTATGATATGGAAGCTTTTGATATATGATATGTCAGTGTTTTGTAGCATGCGTGCTATATGATATGTACATATATCTACTGTTAGCTTTTTTTCTGCAATGGTGTGTACTAGTGATCCTTTTGTACATTATCAATGGAAATAAAATAAAATGTTGGAAAAATGTTCCCCATTGTCTGAGATATGTCGGCAGGTCCTAAAAACAATAAAATAAATTTTTAATGGTAAAATGAATAACTTGTGATAGCTAAACATGAGAATTATCATTCGACCTATATAGGTCAAACCCCAGCGGATATCCCCACCAAAGGCGTTAGTGAGTTCCCCACTCCCTCTAGTTATTGGATGTAAGTCCTTTCCTGATACGGAAATCATGGCTTTCCTTTAACTAAATTTTGACATTGACATTTTGAGAAATGGAAAATGACGTCCATTTTCTCTCTCTGGTTATTGGATGTAAGTCCTTTCCTGACACGGAAATCATGGCTTTCCTCTAACTAAATTTTGACATTGACATTTTGAGAAAAGGAAAATGACGTCCATTTTCTCTCTCCGGTTATTGGATGTAAGTCCTTTCCTGACCCGGAAATCATGGCTTTCCTCTAACCAAATTTTGACATTGACATTTTGAGAAATAGAAAATGACGTACATTTTCACTCTCCGGTTATTGGATGTAAGTCCTTTCTTGACACGGAAATCATGGCTTTCCTCTAACCAAATTTTGACATAGACATTTTGAGAAATGGAAAATGACGTCCATTTTCTCTCTCCGGTTATTGGATGTAAGTCCTTTCCTGACATGAAAATCATGGCTTTCCTTTAACCAAATTTTGACATAGACATTTTGAGAAATGGAAAATGACGTCCATTTTCTCTCTCCGGTTATTGGATGTAAGTCCTTTCCTAACACGGAAATCATGGCTTTCCTCTAACCAAATTTTGACATTGACATTTTGAGAAATGGAAAATGACGTCCATTTTCTCTCTCCGATTATTGGATGTAAGTCATTTCCTGACACGAAAATCATGGCTTTCCTCTAACCAGATTTTGACATTGACATTTTGAGAAATGGAAAATGACGTCCATTTTCTCTCTCCGGTTATTAGATGTAAGTCCTTTCCTGACACGGAAATCATGGCTTTCCTCTAACTAGAATTTGACATAGACATTTTGAGAAATGGAAAATGACGTCCATTTTCTCTCTCCGCTTATTGGATGTAAGTCCTTTCCTGATACGGAAATCATGGCTTTCCTTCAACCAGATTTTGACATTGACATTTTGAGAAATGGAAAATGACGTCCATTTTCTCTCTCCGGTTATTAGATGTAAGTCCTTTCCTGATACGGAAATCATGTCTTTCCTCTAACCAAATTTTGACATAGACATTTTGAGAAATGGAAAATAACGTCCATTTTCTCTTTCTGGTTATTAAATGAAAGTCCTTTCCTGACACGGAAATCATGGCTTTCCTCTAACCAAATCTTGACATCGACGTTGACCTTTCTTTTTTTTAGAAATGGAAAATGACATTCATTTTCTCTCCCAGTAAATCCCTTTTCAGACACAAGAAGGAAATTCCTTCTCAGAACCAACATAGGAAACATCTGACACCCCTAGGAGCAGTATGGCAACCGCTCCTTTCCTAATTATTATGAGACATCTCTTCAGATCACTTCGGTCAATGCCAATATGTGCAGAATACTTATACACTATTCCACACATACTAAGGGCCCTTTTGTTGACCTCATTTTTAATGAGCCAATACCTTTTGACCTAAAAAGTCAACTTTTGTCAAAATGGTCAAACCAGACCCAATCATCAACCCTGTTGACCTAAGAGGTCACCCTTTTGACCTAAAAGTCAACTTTGGTTAAAATGGTCAAACCAAACCCAATGACCAACCCTTTTGACCCAATAGGTCACCCTTTTGACCTAAAAATTCAACTTTGGTCAAAATGGTCAAACCAGACCCAATGACCAACCCTGTTGACCCAATAGGTCACAATTTTTGACCTAAAATGTCAATTTTGGTCAAAATGGTCAATCCAGATCCAATGACTAATCCTGTTGACCCAATAGGTCAACCTTTTGACCTAAGAAATCAATGTTGGTCAGAATGGTCAATCCAGACCCAATGACCAATCCTGTTGAGCCAATAGGTCAATATTTTGACTTAAAAAGTCAATTTTGGTCAAAATGGTCAATCCAGACCCAATGACCAACACTGTTGACCTCATAGGTCACCCTTTTGACCTAAAAAGTCAACTTTGGTCAAAATGGTCAAACCAGACCCAATGACAAACCATGTTGACCCAATAGGTCACCCTTTTAACCTAAAAAGTCAACTTTGGTCAAAATGGTCAACCAGACCCAATGACCAACCCTGTTGACCCCATAGGTCACCCTTTTGACCTAAAAGTTAACTTTCGTCAAAATGGTCAAACCAGACCCAATGACCAACTCTGTTGACCCAATAGGTCACCCTTTTGACCTAAAAAGTCAACTTTGGTCAAAATAGTTAAACCAGACTCAATGACCAACCCTGTTGACCCAATAGGTCACCCTTTTGACCTAAAAAGTCAACTTTGGTCAATATGGTCAAACCAGACCCAATAACCAACCCTGTTGACCCAATAGGTCACCCTTTTAACCTAAAAAGTCAACTTTAGTCAAAATGGTCAAACCAGACCCAATGACCAACCCTGTTTACCCAATAAGTCACCCTTTTGACCTAAAAAGTCAACTTTGGTCAAAATGATCAAACCAGACCCAATGACCAACCCTGTTGACCAAATAGGTCACCCTTTTGACCTAAAAAATCAACTTTGGTCAAAATGGTCAAACCGGACCCAATGACCAACCCTATTGACCCAATAGGTCACCCTTTTGACCTAAAAAGTCAACTTTGTTCAAAATAATCAAACCAAACCCAATGACCAAACCTGTTGACCCAATAGGTCACCCTTTTGACCTAAAAAGTCAACTTTTATCAAAATGGTTAAACCAGACCCAGTGACCAACCCTATTGACCCAATAGGTCACCTTTTTACCTTAAAAAATCAACTTTGGTTAAAATGATAAATCTAGACCCAATGATCAACCCTGTTGACCCAATAAGTCATCCTTTTGACCTAGAAAAAATCAACTTTAGTCAAAATGATCAATCTAGACCCAATGATCAACCCTGTTGACCCCACAGGTCAACCTTTTTGCCCAAAGGGCCAACTCTGGATAATTTTTGACTAAATAATCAATTATTGACCTAATGACATAATTAATACCCCAAAATGTCAAGAATTAATGAAATAATTAACTTTAAAATTATTTTGAATAATTAAATTGACTAATGATTTAATTTTTAATATTTTAATTAATGACATAATTAATTAAAATGAAAATTAAATTAAAAATCATAAAATAACAAAGTACACCAAAATGAAATAAAAATGACAAAATTAATCAAATAATTAATTTCAAAATTATTTTGATTAATTAAATGACTAATGATTTAATATTTTTTTAAAAAAATTTAATTAATGACATAATTAATTAAAATAGAAATTAAATTAAAAGGACATCAAATAAAATAAAATTCAATTTCAAATTCAAAATGACATAAAAAGATAATCAAATAAATAATTTAAAATTATTTTGATTAATTAATTGGTTAATAAAATAATTGCTAACATTTTTAATTAATGACATAATTAATAAAAAATAAAATCATATTTAAAAGGACATAAAAATGGAAATTCTACCCATGACATCATACATGACATATTAAATGGATTTAATTTTTAAATCCATTAATGACATCATTAATAACATCATATGAAATATACATAACCCAAGTGATTCATTTAATATAATCAAATCCATTAATAAGCCAAACCATACCATTTAATCATGGTTAAAGGCCATCATGGTAAATGAAATGTGGTGTCATCTTCCCCTTCATTTCAAAGCATGAGTCACTCCTCTCTAAGATGAGGATTAGCCAATTTAAAAAATAATTTTTGCTCACTACCCTAAGCATCCAATGAGAAAAGAAGTTAGCATGAATTAAACATCAACCATGGTAAAATTTGGAGATAATGAAATCATGCATGAAATGAGTCATGGGGCTTATGTGTCATGCTCCTATTAAATCCTAAGTGACACGGTGAATGAACAAGAGCCTTCATACTTGAGTCATCACACACCTCCTCCATGACCAATGGGAGAGAAACAAAATATAAACCCATGGTTAAATGCAATCATGGCAAAACCATGCATGAGGTGAGTAAGATGGTTAAGTGTCACCTTTCCCCTAAATCTAAAGCATGACTTGGATGAAGAATATTCAGCCCAAATATAAAATTCCCTCCACCTCATGAATTAGCCAATGGGAGCAAGCCAAATGAAGGGTTAAGCTCTCACCATAGCCAAACCACATATGAGTTAACCTTGGGGAAGTGAATTTAACTTATCCCCAAGCTGAAATTCAATCATGACATCAGGTAACACCTCCCCAAAATGGATTTAAGTTTAGCCAAGCCTCCTCATGGCTATAAAAACCCCATACCCGAACCCACATAGAAGAAGAAAAAAAATTGGTAGAGACCCATAGGCTGCTCAAACCACTTAGTCCCCAACACAAAAATTCTTCCTAAGAACCTTAGCAATCTATATCAACCAAACCCAAGCCATAGGGTTAGCCCAATCAGGCCAATTTGATCAAAATCCAAAATCAACCCAAATTAGCCACTTTCTCAAAATTCTCCTCCAAGGCTAAGTTTAAACCAAATTGAAGCAGCAAAGATCTTCCTTGGGAGTCCTAGAAGCCAGCCATAAGGTCCGATCAAGCTTGATACACTTGTGGCGATGGTATGGAATTATTTTTCCCAAAATAATTCATGTTTTTGAAATATCATGGGTTATAATGGCCCAGAAATGTATCATCACTGTATGGATACATTCTTCATATTTAGATGATTCCATAGGTTCAAAAATCACTCAATTTCCTTGAGAAATGAGTAAGATATTAATCTTTGAAGTTTAACGGTTCGGAATTTTTTTAAATTAATAAGGGATTTATCTCCGCCATCCATTCCCGTGTTTTGGAACGGACGACGCTGATCGCGCCATCCGGTGTCCGCTGTTCGAATCCACGCACGGGATCTTCCCGCTCTTCGACACGTACGAGGACACGCATCGCTCCGTGGGATTTTCTGGAATTAATAAATTCCGTAAAAATCTTAAAAACTTCAAAAATTAATATCTTTTGATCCAGAGGTCACAAAAATAAAATAAAAATATCTTTGGAAAGCTCTTAAAGAGAGGAAAATTATGAGACTAAAGTCATAATTTTACTCTCAATATTAAATTTTTAAATAATTAATTACTCTTAGAGGTAATTTAATTATTAAAAATTAATTATAATTCCAAAAATTATGAAATTTTCACATAATTATCCTCCTGTTATGACACACATCTCCTAATTTTCCCAAAGACAGAAAAAGTCTTTAGGATATTCTTATTTAATTTCTAAGCTACTTTGTAATTATTTATAAAAATAATTATAAAAATTAGAAATTAAGGAAAATAAATTTGAAAATGACTAGAAATTTTAGGGTAACAGAAAATAACCCTAGGAAAATAATTTTTAAGTCATTAAATAATTTTAAAAGATACTTCAAAAATTTAGGATTAAAATTCATTATTAATTAATAAATTTAATCCTAAAAATCATCTTTTTATAACTTATCCTATTTTCTTTAAAAGTCTAAGTTTAAAATGAGTCTAGCCATACTAGACTTATGACAAACTTCAATTAAGTGTAAAATGACAAGTTAGACTTAATAAATTCTAATTAGGTTTAAGACACCATTTAAACCTACTTAATTAAAGTTAAACCTTAATCTCCTTAAGCTTAACTAATTAAACCTTGAGTAAGTCTAAAATGACAAATTAGACTTAATAAAATCCTAATTAGGCCTAAGACACCAATTAGACCAAATTAAACCAAGTTAGACCTTAGTCACATTAGGTTTAACATAATAAATCCTAAAAAGACCTAAGACACCAATTAGACCTAATTAAACCAAGTTAGACCTTAGTCACATTAGGTTTAACTTAATAAACCCTAATTAGGCCTAAGACACCACTTAGACCTAACTAAACCAAGTAGGCCCTAACCACATTAGGTTTAACTTAATAAACCCTAATTAGGCCTAAGACATCAATTAGACCTAATTAAACCAAGTTAGACCCTAACCACATTAGGTTTAACTTAATAAACCCTAATTAGGCTTAAGACATTAATTAGACCTAATTAAACCAAGTTAGACCTCAACCACATTCAGTTTAACTTAATAAACCCTAATTAGGCCTAAGACACTAATTAGACCTAATTAAACCAAGTTAGACCCTAACCACATTAGGTTTAACTTAATAAACCCTAATTAGGCCTAAGACATCAATTAGACCTAATTAAACCAAGTTAGATCTTAGCCAGATTAAGTTTAACTTAATAAACCCCAATTAGGTCTAAGACACCAATTAGACCTAATTGAACTAAATTAAACCTTAATCATATTAAGTTTAACTTAATAAACCCCAATTATGTCTAAAACATCAATCAGACCTCATTAAACTTTATTAAACCTTAACCACATTTGGTTTAACACCATAAACCTTAATTAAGTATAATCAAATTTGACTTAATTAACCCTTAAGCTTTACTTAAATTAGGCTTAAGTAACCTCTAAACCCTAATTAAGTCTAATCTAATTAGACTTGATTAACCCCTAAGCTTCACTTAAATTAGACTTAAGCAACCTTTAAACTCAAATTAAGTCTAATTTAATTAATCCTTAAGCACTATTTATAATAGGCTTAAGTAATCTATTAACCTTAATTAAACATAACTAAATTATGTTTAATTAATCCCTAAATTTTAGGTTCAACCCTGTTGACCTCATTTTTAATGAGGTCTTCTTTTCTCTCTTTAGTACTTAGGATCTAGCCTTAGGCTTTTCCTTTGACTATCTTAGAGGACTAGAAGTGTAACCCACCACCTAGAATTTCAAACCACTTCTTAACTCCCTACAAACTCCACAAATTTGATTGTAGACCCCTAATCACCTAGAGGGTTGAAATCAAATGTGGAAGTTTAAAGGATGAGTTCCTATAGGACTCTTTGGCCTTAGGACTGCCCTGGGTGGCCTGGTCTGGTGAAGGGGCTGACTTACACATACACTACATTCATACACTACACTTTCACACACATCTTAGAAAACACACCTATACCCAACTTGATCTCCTGACTCATGAAAGTGATTCACATGGATGATCCTTAACCCCTAAGCCCTTGGCTAAGAGGGTTAATAACAACATAGTGAATGCCTCAAATGAGTCCTCTCATGGCTCATATAGGCTTAATATGGCTTCATGGCTCAACCAAAATGATTTCATTTCACTTATATTCACCTAATCTTCGATTTTCCAAATTTTCAATTTTTGACCCCCGGGACCCTACACCCGCCTAGCCTACCCGAAGCCCTTGAAATTACCCAAATTTTTCAAAATTTTCAAATCACCCAAAATTCCTCAAAACCAATCCCAAACATTTCCACGTCACTCAAATTGATCACTCATAGCCAAAAATACCAAAAATTCCAAAAATACCTCCCAATACCCTCCAAATACCCAAAATACCCCTCTTGACCCAAAAATCCAAAAATTCAGAAAATTCCCAGAAAATTCCAAAAAATCCCAAATATTCCCAATTTCATGTTGTTCAACTACACCATGGGCCAATTTTGTCAATTTACCCTACTTTTGTCAAAACCCCCAATTTGACCCATTTTAACCCAAACGTCAAACCAAACCTACCCAATTGACCTAAATTCTGGTCCAATTCAATTCTAAACTTCAATTCAACATTCCCAACACCAATCTAGACCAAATCCATGTTCAATTTGATTGACATTTGGATCCAATTCCACTTTTGGCCTTAAGGCCCAATTTGGACCCATGACCCAAACCTAACCCAAACTCACCCAATTCAACTCCAATTAACCCCAAATCTTTTCCAAACCTCCCTTAACATCCCTACAAACAAAACACTAACATGATTTGCCCAACATTTAGACCCAAACCCCACTTAAAATCAACCCAAAACCAATAGGCCCAATTTTGACCTAAAACCAAACGTAACCCAAATAAGCCCAAACCCCAAAATCAAAGCCCAACCAAAGCTAAAACCTCTTTGAAACATTCCCATAAACATTTCCCAACATTTATTTTACACCAATTTCAACATTAGCTCAACATTGGCCCAAATTAGCCCAATTTGACCTACATTGGCCACTTTACCAAAAAGCCCAAATTCAACCCAATTCAAACCCAAATCACTCCAAACTTGTTTCAAATTACTCATGGCACATTCCTAAACCAAACCCAACAATTATTTGGTCCAAACTTTTACAAATTTCCCATCCACCAATTTATTTTCAAGCCTAAAGCCCACTTCCCTTAAACCTTCCTAAAAGCCCATCCAAGGCAAATTCAAAAGCCCAAAGTTCATGACAAAGCCCACATGACACTTTCCCTCATCACACATTCAATTTAAAATCATTCCTAAAGTCCTAAATTAAATAATTCCAAATCAAGCCTCATAACAATTCCCATCAAAATGCCAAAATTCACAAAATCCTTTTTTCATGAAATTGACCAAATCTTTTCTCAAGCCATATGAAGCCTTGAAGCCACATGTAAGCCATTGGCAAGCCATGAGAATTTCTAATTTGTCAACCCTTCTTAAATGGAAAAAGGAGGAGGTCCTTTAAGCACCTTCTAAAAGTCATTAACCTTAAACATGTTTCACCTTAACCCAAATTTAATCCAAATATATTTGGATAGGGACTTCTCCATGCCAAACCAGCTAATTCCTTTGACTCCCCACAACACCTAAAGCCACCTTGGAGGGTGAACCAAGCCCAAAAGGATGGGTTGACCCATTTAGAGCCAAAATAGCCACACCCCCCATGCCACTTTGATCCAACTCCTTTACACATGTCTAAACCCAATTGACTTCACCATTTCCAAGCCCTGACCTCCCTGGTCAAGATGGTGACTCATGCCTGCCGGCCAGCCGTCTGGGTCGCCGGAAAACACCACACCCGAGAGCTCACATGTGAGCCAACTTTGGAATTCCACCTTGCCGAGCCGCTCCATGCCCAATGGCCACCATGGCCGTTCTTCCCATGACCGGAGCAGCTCGATCCCGCCCCTCGGCCATCCCCGTGAGGCTCTCCAGCCCACCTCTATTTAAACCCGACCCCCTCACGGCCATGAGAGGAGAGTTGCACAAAGCTTGCCGAAACTCTGCCAAAATTGTTCCAAACCCTTCTCCATCCTTAGAGCAGTTGATCCCCGGTGTCAATTTGCCCTAATCCCCACTAACAGAATAGAATTTCTCAACTGAAATTTCGCCCAAAACCAGGACACCTTGCCACGATGAGCCAATCCTCAAATCTGACTGGTCCTACACCTTCACCGGACCAAGAGGAGAAGTTTCCCACCGAAAGCCCCATCTCCGAGCCACCCGATTGCTCCAACATCCAAGCTTTGTGATCGACCGTGGTCACTTTCATAGCTAAGCAATTCACTGCGACCGAGAGACTTCATCCGGAGCTTGTCGGGATCCAATCGAAGGTGAAACAACCCTCAGATCGAAGCCACACTTCTCTGAGCAAAGGTATGGCCTCACTCTTTTTCCCGAGCTTCTGAACATTCTCCATTTTCATTAAGTCAATTTCATGCCACATAAACCGTATGGATGTGTTCTTCTTCTCGAGACGAATCCATAAAGCATAAGAACGTTAGATTTGGTCAAGTATCGAGTGAGATCTTAGGCCTAGAAGACGGACGGCTCTCGGGTAAGGACGCCTGGGGACGATGAACGGATGCCGTTCATTTAATATACGCGCGGACGGACGGTCAGGATCGCGCCAGATCAGGAGATGGAACGACACAGCGGGCCCCCGGAGCGCTGAGTCAGATGGCGGCGTCAAATAGGAGAGCACCACGCGGCGTTTCGGAGCTGCCGAGGTTGACGCGGCGCCGCATGGATAAATAGAAAATTAGGGTATTTTCTGATTTATTTAATTCCCTAAACTTCAAAAATCCATAACTTTGTGTAGGAAAATAGAAAAATAAAATAAAAATACCCTCTTGCTCAGTGAACAGAGGAGAATAATATGGAAAAGAAATCATTTAATTTCATCAAGTATTTTATTTTTAATGATTTATTTCCCTTCTGCATTATTTTAATTCTTCATGCATATAGGAAATTCACCATGGCATGAGACCATAGGGCTTTTGAAGCCTCTGAATTTTGGAACATTTCCTGAATTTTCCAAAGTCAGAGGCCATCCCTATGAGAAGTTATTGATTTTTCAAATTCATGTTATTGTTTTGAGTAATTTAAATCTAATAATTAGCATGTTGTGAAATAAATTCTAGGAAAATTTGGTGATGTCTCTTATGACCAGAGGACCCTAGAAAAAATAGGTTTTGAATTAGTTCATTTAAAATAACCCTAATTGGCTTAAACACCCAAAATGGCTCCTTAATTAGTTAGAGCTAACCATACATCAAATTGACTTGAAATCAACTCTCCACTGATCTTTAGGATCAGAGGAACCCACCATAAAAATTTGAAGTCAATTGGACTTGGTTAGCCCTACTAAATGGGTTGATTAAACCATTTAGTCAATTTGAACTTTAAAAATTCATAACTTTCAAAATACCTTTCAAAAATTCACCAAATTGGTTTTGAGGCCTCTCTGATATCAGGGAAATTTAAGGAAATTAAAATTTCAATTTTCTAAAAAATTTAATTTTTTGCATTATTTTAATATTTTAATAATTAAAAAATAATAAAAATCATAAAAATAATAAAATTCACCAAAATGTCAAATTTTGAATTTTAATCACTTAGGAACAAATCCCATATTTTTCTTAGGTCTATTTGATGAGATATTAAATTTTAAAGCCCTAGGGTAATTTTAAAATTAAAAAAAATGTATTTTCTAGCATTTTCTCTAAAATAATTATAATAAATCAAAGATAAATTAAAAAATTGGAAAAATTGATTCTCTGATTTCCTTGATATCAGAGAGATTTTTGAAAAATATAAATTTCATTTTTCAACCTTTATTTTATTTTTAAATTAATTAATACTCCAAAATTTAAAATAATTATAATAAAAATAATATAATTTAAAAAATCACCAAAATTGGTCCAAGTAGTCCTCTGGTCGTTAGGAATGTTCCATAATTTTCTTAAGGACAGAAACTTTCCCTTGGTCATATTATTAAATTTTCCTTGAAAATTCCTATTTTCCACCAAAAATAATTACATAAATAAATTAAATACAGAAAATCACATTTTCTCCTCTCATGTCTTTATTGGCATATGAGTGAAGTCACATAAAAATTTTAAGTTCATTTAAGCTCAATTTAGTGAGTTATGAAATTATTAAGCTTGAAGGGCAAAAATGGTAATTAAAAATTTTTAACCTTTAATTAAAACTTTAGGTTTAATAAAATTAACATGTAAAATATTTGATCTTAATCTGACTTGGATGATTGAAATTTAAATAATTAAAGGGTAGAAACCTACTAAACAATTTAAAATAATTGAAATAAACTTTAATTAAATAATTGATTAAATTTGGAAGAATAATAAAATTGGAATTATTAAAATAGGGATGTTATTAGGAAGAAATTTATTCTTTAATTTAAAAAATCCTTAAATTAATCATCTCAATAATATTTAATTCCTAATTAAAATGATAATTCAAATTTAAGTTTTAAAATGTTAAAGGACTTAATCATTAAATTAAATTAAAACTAAATTATTAAACTCTTTTTAAATTTTCAATTAAACTAAAATTAAAAATAAAATTAAATTAAAGATTAAATTAAATTTAATCAAACAAATTAAATAAATTAAATTAAATTAAATTAAATTAAATTAAATTAAATTAAAAAAATAAATAAATAATTAAATTAAATTAAATTAAATTAAAACATATTAAATTAAATCAAATTAAATCAAATTAAATTAAATTAAATTAAAGTAAATCATATTAAATTAAATTAAATCAAATTAAATTAAATTAAATTAAATTAAAAAAAATAAAATCAAGTTAAAATTAAAATTAAATTAAATTAAATAAATCAAATTAAAATTAAACTAAATTAAATCAAATTAAACTAAAGTTAAATTAAAATGAATTAAAAATTACATCACCTAAGACATGAAGAAATTAAATATAAAACAACTTGAACACTATTCCAAATTTAAACCCGTTAATTGAAATTAAATTAAATCACAAACCATTTGAACATCAATTTGCCCTCGAAAGCTTTGGTTATCATAACTCCTAAAT
Organism: Papilionanthe hookeriana x Papilionanthe teres; assembly: GCA_022702705.1. Lineage (NCBI taxonomy): Eukaryota > Viridiplantae > Streptophyta > Magnoliopsida > Asparagales > Orchidaceae > Papilionanthe > Papilionanthe hookeriana x Papilionanthe teres. Next base: position 157,673,510 of record CM040425.1, read on the forward strand.
AGAACATTAATTGAAATGTTACTCCACTTATAGGATATTCAAATGTCCTAGTTCACTGAGCAAGATAACAAAACTTGAATTCTCGGAAGATTACTTCACTTGATTAATTAAATTCATTTGGACTTAAAAAAATCCTAGCAGTATTGAAAAGATGTTTAAGATTCTTCTTAAGCACTTTCTCAATATGATAGGATACTTATAAGAACAATTGAACTTAATTATTCTTTGATGAAGAAAATCGTCCTCAAACCAAAACACAAGAACCTAGACGTCATAGGAAATGACTAGCTATAGGATTAGGAATTTGGTAGAAAACCATAACCCTTCCCTTAGCTTTACCTAGGAACTTGCTTAAATATTCTAATTGTGTTTTAAGTGCAGCTTGGGATGACGGGAAGACCCTCCGTGTACGCTTTTATTTTATTGCAATTTACATTATTGCAATTTCTTTAATCGCATCACACTTACTTTTTCTTGCATGATAAACAACTGTTGCATGAAAACCCACACCTTTAGGATAGTCCCTAAAACTGAAACCAAAACTAAATTAAAAGTCATTACATGATAAAATCCACCGCCACAATATTTCAAAATATAAAACAACTCAAAATTTAATCACAAACAGAACACAAAACTGTAATTACAACTAAATTAAAACGTTCTGTTGGATGATCGGGAATACCTCGGATGATGTAACCTACGTGTTGCTAACAGGATTTCCCACGGTCTAAATGAAAGTGTGGAACTCATTTAGTTGAGTTTAGCAAATTCATCTGGACTAAGTGAATCCGATAAAAATAACGATGTCGGAAGGATGGAACCGTGGGATCTTAACCGGTGTCGTTATAATCAACTTTAAAATTTTTTTTAATTAAGATATTAAAAACACTTGGATTTTAAGACTTCTCTAAACCAGAACACTTTTCTCATCTCTTGATTTTCATCTTCTATAACTAAATCTTACGCAACAACAAGGAGCTCGGAGCATGGTGGGCAAGCACGGCTATCGTCATCGCGCAAAACCCGAGTCTACTCGAAGAAACTTTCTTAGAATTAAATAACCAAGCCATAGGATTTCGAGGTAGTTTTCCTAGTGCAACATAAATCCTCAACTCTTCGTTAGGCATTTGCATAACAAATTAAGCCCTAACCGGTCTTAGGACTCCGAGGTAGTCATCCGATATGATATAAACCCTCACATCTTCAAGGCTATTTGTATGATTATGTCATACGAATATAAGTCCTAATTAATTAAAATTGGCAAGATCAAAACATTAAATAAACATTAGGACTTTCCTAAATCAGAGCCAAACAATAGGATAGTCGGGGAATTACCGAAGTTCACTTCGAATCTGTGATTTCTCCTACCTTTCTTCCTGTGAATTCCCAAAACAAAATGTTCCAAATTTGATCCATTCCCTATTGAAATTCCAAAATTCAATCCATTGAAAACCTTAAACTTTGAAATTCTTGAGAGCATAATTACTGATTATTATCGAGAGTTTTCTTAGGTGATTCCCGTCACTTAAGATGTAATTAACTATAGGGGCTTGCCCTTATAGGGAATTTTTAAGAACCTGAGTAATATAAACCCCGTTTAATGCTTTCATATTAAGCGGGGAATTTGTCGGCTTATAAAATTGGTTCGCAGACCAAACGGATGTCACAAATCTTATAGTTTATTTAATCGAGCCCCATCACCAAACAGTGTGTATATTCTTCGAGATAGATACACAGTTTGTGATGTGGTGCTCGTTTATATAAACTATTCGGGATGTGAGATCAGTTTGATTTTATATCTTAAAATTTTCAAACTTAAAATTACTTTCCAAATCAAATACTACTTTTCAAATTATTTATTTAAATTAAATTAAAAATTCGCCGATAATTTCTGTTAGGCGACCCCCTTTTCAAAATAAAACACACAACCTAAAAATATGCCGACAATTTCTGGCGACTCCGCTGGGGAAATAGTTCCTCTCTCCATTTTAATCGGATAATTCTTCTTTCAAAATCGGTAGTGTATCCATGTCCTCGTGGATCAAGCTACCCTTCTTTCCGTTGGAATACTATGTTCATTTCTACCTTGAACAAGTATAGCCAACATTCTCTCGGATTTAGGAGCCACTATTTAGACACCCCTAAACAGAGAGGTTCTGAGATCCTTTTACCTCATTTCTGAGGTGGGGTGGACCCCCAATAGCTGTTAGTTTAGGAGTGATCCTCCGAATCGAGAAGTCTTGCATGAGACTTTCTTTTCCTTTCCAACTCTGAATCGGATTCATTACCTTCTCTACACCTTTGAACATTCCGTTCTAAATAAACAAACCCTCTAATGAATGACTCTTTTAACAAATAACTTCTCCTTATAAATATATGAACAAGAATGTGTTCGGACTCTTTTCGATTCCTTTCTTTTCGTCCCGATGAGAAGAAGCATAACTTCGGACCGACAATCGAATCTACCTCCGCAGAAATGGAAGCCCCAAAGCTGATTTTCTCCTTCACCAATGGACTCGACTTTGCTGTTTACATGGATGAGCTGCCCGACAATGGGATAATCCGGTTTGGACAAGGATTTGAGAACACAAATGTGAAGATCACTGATGTTTCCCTTTTCGCGCTGACAAACAAAGTATCTGAAGCTAAGAAGCCGCTGATCGAGTTCAACCTTAGGTCAACTCAAGAGTTTCCTCCCCTGCAAAAGATTCCAACTGAGAGGCGTACTGCTGTCCGCAGGAGGACTGTTGTTGCTACCCCCGCTGGTCTGGTTGTCTTTGCACATACCCCGGCTTCTGCCAAATTAAAGGGGAAGGAAATCCAGAACTATGGTGAACCTGATACCGTGGAGGGTACAGACATTCCTGTGAGACCTTCTGTTTTTGAAATCGGGTCCAGCTCAAGAATTCCATCACTAACACGGACCCAAAGAAGGAACATAAGTAGGAAGATTGCCGAGAAGGCAGTAGCCGCCTGAAGTTGCTTTCCGGAGGAAATCTCGTAAATCCCCGAGTACACACCACTACCCGAATACGTACCATTGCCTGAAGATAAACCCTTTTTAGAAGGAAGTAGATTCCACCCCCTTTCCGCCGCAGCTGACGAGGAAAATGTCCGCAGGATTGTTTCTACATTACCTCGACCAGCATACTACAATGACAGCAGAAAGAAAAGGGCTAGGATCACACCATTTGCCCGACTACAGACTGTGATCTAGAAGCTAGCGAAGAAAGAGAAATGCCCCGTATAGGAGATTCTAAGAAGGATAGGGCGGGTGCCAGTCAAATCCCGTCTTGGGCCCCGATTAGAACCTGCCATCGTTATAGAAAAGCCAAATAAAAGGATAAAGGCTAGTCCGCCTGTCGTTGTTTCAGGGTTACAGATTAGGGAGGATACCACCTTCCAAGCATTTGGTCGACGGCACCATCCGGTCCTAGCACCTTCCGCTGCTAGAAGGATGGTATGGCGTCCCACTATCTGGACGATTAAGATTGAAACAACAGACTGAAAAGGAAAGTCTCGTCGGGAGACTTGAATCCGAAGAAAGTGCTACCGCAAGTAAAGGGGACTCGTGAGAAGGGAACCCGACAGCCTATCACACGACAACTGTGAGGATGCACAGAAAAGGCTGCTAGAGGATGCTATGGAAAAGTTGAGGACTGATATTCGACGATTAGCAAAAGAAAGAGAAGAGAAATTCGGAGACGAGATTGATTCATCGGAATTCATGGACGATGAGTATGCAGAAATCAACGTGGTCAAAACACGAGCTTCGTCAGCTTCGCAAGGTGCTCCTGCAGCCGCAGAAAGAGAGGAGCCGGAAGTAATGAGGAGGCAGCTTCAAGAGAAAGACGATACGATCGCCCAAATGGCGAAGAGGATGGAAGAAATGGTCAGTAGCCCTAGCCACTCTCCAAAGTCGAGTGCAACCCCAAAGAGAGACACCCCCAGAGGTCATTCACATTGTAGACGGAGGAAAGGAGATTACATCCGTCAACGGGGATGATCAGCTAAAGAAAGATACAACACAAAGTATGATTCCAGAAAAAGATATCAAGAGCTTGGTGTCGGCATATTTTTTAGGTTTGTGTGTTTTATTTTGAAGAGGGGTCGCCTACAGAAATTGTCGGTGAATTCTTAATTTAGTTTAAATAAATAATTTAGAAAAGTAGTATTTGATTTTGAAAAATAATTTTAAATTTGAAGGTTTTAAGATATGAGATTAAACCAATCTCACATCCCAAATAGTTTATATAAACGAGCACCGCACCACAAACCGTGTATCTATCCCTAAGGATAGACACACCGCTTGACTGGTGGGGCTCGATTAAATAAACTAGAAGATTTGTGACATCCGTTTGGTCCGCAAACCAATTTTATAAGCCGACCAAATTCCCCGCTTAATAGGAAAACATTAAACGGGGTTTATATTACTCAGGTTCTTTAAAATTCCCTATAAGGGCAAGCCCCTATAGTTAATTACATCTTAAGTGACGGGAATCACCTAAGAAAACTCTCGATAATAATCAATAATTCTGCTCTCAAGAATTTCAAAGTTTAAGGTTTTCAAGGGATTGAAGTTTTGAATTTCAATAGGGAATGGATCAAATTTGGAACATTTTGTTTTGGGAATCCAAATGAAGAAAAGTAGGAGAAATCACAGATTCGAAGCGAACTTTGGTAATTTCCCGACTATCCTATTGTTTGGCTTGGATTTAGGAAAATCCTAATATTTATTTAAATGTTTTGATCTTGCCAATTTTAATTAGTTAGGGCTTATATTTGTGTGATAAAATCAAACAAATAACCTCGAAGATGTGAGGGTTTATGTCGTATCGGACGACTACCTCAGAATCCTAAAACCGGTTAGGGCTTAATTTACATGACCCGATCATGCAAATGCCTAACAAAGATTGAAGGTTTATGTTGCACTAGGCAAACTACCCCGAAGTCCTATGGCTTGGTTATTTTAATTCTAGGAAAGTTTTGTTGATGTAGATTCAGGTTTTGCTGATGACGATGGCCGTGCTGCCCACCATGCTCCGAGCTCCTTGTTGTTGCAGAGGTTTAGTTTTAGAAATCATAAATCAGGGGATGAGAAAAGTGTTTTGGTTTTGAGCAAATCTTAATTTTCAAGTATTTTTTATGTTTTAATTAAAACAAATCTTAAAGTTAATTATAACGACACCGGTTAAGATCCCATGGTTCCATCCTTCCGGCATCATTATTTTTATCGGATTCACTTAGTCCGGATGAATTTGCTAAACTCAACTCGAATGAGTTCCACACTTTCATTTAGACCGTGGGAAATCCCGTTAGCAACACGTAGGTTACATCATCCGAGGTATTCCCGATCATCCAACGAGACGTTTTAATTTAGTTGTAATTGTAGTTTTGTGTTCCGTTTGTGATTAAATTTTGAGTTGTTTTATATTTTGAAATGTTGTGGCGGTGAATTTTATCTTGCAATGACTTTTAACTTAGTTTTGGTTTCAGTTTTAGGGTCTATCCTAAAAGTATGGGTTTTCATGCAACAGTTGTTTATCATGCAAGAAAAATAAGTGCAATGCAGTTAAGTAAATTGCAATAATGTAAATTGCAAGAAAGTAAATTGCAATAAAATAAAAGCGTACCTGGAGGGTCTTCCCGTCATCCTAAGCTGCACTTAAAACACAATTAGAATAATTAAGCAAGTTCCTAGGTAAATCTAAGGTAAGGGTTATGGTTTTCTACCAAGTTCCTAATCCTATAGCTAGTCATCTCCTATGACGTCTAGGTTCTTTGTGTTTTGGTTTAAGGACGATTTTCCTCATCAAAGAACAATTAAATTCAATTGTTCTTATAAACATCCTATCATATTGAGAAAGTGTTTAAGAAGAATCTTAAACATCTTTTCAATACTTCTAGGATTGTTTTAAGTCCAAATGGGTTTAATTATACAAATGAATTAATCGTCTGAGAATTCAAGTTTTGTTAATTTGCTCAGTGAACTAGGACATTTGAATATCCTATGAGTGAAGTAACATTTCATTTAATGTTCTGTTTAGGAGTTATGATAACTAAAGCTTTCGAGGGTAAATTGGTATTCAAATGATTTGATTTGAGTTAATGGGTTTAAATTTGGAATAGTGTTCAAGTTGCTTTATATTTAATTTCTTTCTGTTTTTAGGTGATGTTATATTTAATTTAATTTAATTTAATTTAATTGAGTTTTAATTTAATTTAATTCAATTTAATTCAATTTAATTTGATTTGATTGATTTTTTTTTAAATTAATTTAATTTAATTTAATTTAATTTAATTTAATTTAATTTCGTTTTATTTATTTAATTTAATTTAATTTAATTCATTTAATTTAATTTAATTTGTTTATTTAATTTAATTTAGTTTAATTTAATTTAATTCAACTTTTAATTCTAATTTAATTTAATTTAATTTAATTTACTTAATTTAATTTAATTTTTTAATTTAATTTAATTTTTTTTAATTTTAATTTAATTTTTTAAAAGAGTTTAATAATTTAATTTTAGTTTAATGATTAAGCCTTTTAATATATTTTAAATTTGAGTTATCATTTTAATTAAGAATTGAATATTAATGAGATAATTAATTTAGGGATTTTTAAATTAAAGAATAAATCTCTTCCTAATAATATCCCTATTTTAATAATTCCAATTTTATTATTCTTCCAAATTTAATCAATCATTTAATTAAAGTTTAATCATTTTAAATTGCTTAATGGGTTTCTACCCTTTAATTATTTAAATTTCAATCATCCAAATCAGATTAGGATCAAATATTTTACTTATTAATTTTTTATTAAACCTAAAGTTTTAATTAAGGATTAAAAAATTTAATTACCACTTTACCCTTTAAGCTTAATAATTTCATAACTCACTAAATTGAACTCAAATGAACTTGAAATTTTTATGTAACTTCACTCATATGTCAATAAAGACATGAGAGGAGAAAATGTGATTTTTCTGTATTTAATTTATTTATATAATTATTTTTGGTAGAAAATAAAGATTTCCAAGGAAAATTTAATAACATGACCAAGGGAAAGTTTCTGTCCTTAAGAAAATTAGGGGACATTCCTAATGACCAGAGGACCACTTGGACCAATTTTGGTGATTTTTTGAATTATATTATTTTTATTATAATTATTTTAAGTTTTGGAGTGTTAATTAATTTAAAAATAAAATAAATGTTGAAAAATGAATTTTATATTTTTCAAAAATCTCTCTGATATCAAAGAAATTAGAGAATCAAATTTTACAATTTTCTGATTTTTCTATGATTTATTATAATAATTTAGTGAAAATGCTATAAAATACATTTTTTTAATTTTAAAATTACCCTAGAGCTTTAAAATTTAATATCTTACTAAATAGACCTAAGAAAAATATGGGGTTTGTTCCTAAGTGATTAAAATTCAAAATGTGACATTTTGGTGAATTTTATTATTTTTGTGATTTTTATTATTTTTTAATTATTAAAAATATTAAAATATTATTAAAAATCAACTTTTTTTAGAAAATTGAAATTTTAATTTTATTAGATTCCTCTGATATTAGAGAGGCTCCAAAACCAATTTGGTGAATTTTTGAAAGGTATTTTAAAAGTTATGAATTTTTAAAGTTTAAAATGACTAAGTGGCTTAATCAACCCAATTAGTGGGGCTAACCAAGTCCAATTGACCTCAAACTTTTATGGTGGATTCCTCTGATCCTAAAGGTTAGTGGAGAATTAATTTCAAGTCAATTTGATGCATGGTTAACTCTAATTAATTAGAGACCTATTTTGGGTGTTTAAGCCGATTAGGGTTGTTTTAAATGAACTAACTCAAAACCTATTTTTCCTAGGGTTCTCTCGGTCATAAGGAACATCACCAAATTTTCCTAGAATTTATTTCACAACATGCTATTTATTGGAATTAAAATACTCAAAACAGTAACATGAACTTGAAAAATCAATAACTCTTCATAGGGATGGCCTCTAACTTTGGAAAATTCAGGGAATGTTCCCAAATTCAGAGGCTTCAAAAGCCCTATGGTCTCATGCCATGGTGAATTGTATACATGCATGGAGAATTAAAAGTATGCAGAGAGTAAATAAATTATAAAAAATAAAATACTTGATGAAATTAAATGATTTCTTTTCCACATTATTCTCCTCTCGTTCACTCGAGCAAGAGGGTATTTTTATTTTATTTTTCTGATTTTTCTACATAGAGTTATGAATTTTTGAAGTTTAGGGAATTAAATAAATAAGAAAATACCCTAATTTTCTATTTATCCACGCGGCGCCAACTCATCCTCGGCATCTCCGAAACGCCGTGTGTCGCGCTCACATTCGACGCCGCCATCTGACTCAGCACTCCAGGCCCCGCAGTTCTCGTACCGTCTCCTGGTCCGACGCCATCTGAGCCGTCCGTCCGCGCGTGTAATGAATGGACGGCATCCGTTCATCGTCCCCGAGCGTCCTCACCCGAGAGCCGTCCACACTAAATCCCTAAGATCTCACTCGATACTCAATGGATTTTCATGTTCTTATGCTCTATGGATTCATCTTGAAGAGACGAATACATCTATACGGTTATCATGCATTGAAATTAAGGCATTTGAAATGGAGAATCTCTAGAAGCTCGGGATGAAGAATTAGCTCATACCTTTGCTCAGAGAAGTGTGGCTTCGATCTGAGAGTTGTTGCACCTTCGATTGGATCCCAGCGAAGCTCCGGATGAAGTCTCCCGGTCGCAGTGAATTGTCTAGATGTGATTTCGACCAAGCCCGATCACAAAGCTTGGAGGCTGGAGCAACCGGGTGGCCTCGGAGATGGGGCTTTTGCTTGGTGGACACCTTCCCTCGGTCTGGTGAAGGTGTAGAACCAATCAATTTGGGAATTGGCTCACTGTGGAGAAGTGTCCTGGTTTTGGGTGGAATTTCAACTCTGAAATTGAGCTCACAGAGAAGAAATGGCAGGGGGATCTCACTGGGGATCAAGTGCTCTATGTATGGGGAGGAGTCTGGAACAATTTTGGCAGAGTTTCCTTAAGGTTTTGTTTTCAGCACCTCTCATGGCCGAGAGGGGTGGTGTTTAAATAGGAGAGGGTGGAGGGCCTCCCGGGGAGAGTTAGTGGCTTGGGATCGAGCTCGCTCTTGGCAAGAGAAGAACAGCTCCAATGGCCACCGGGGATGAGGCGGCTCAGCAGGTGAGAATTTCAAGTTGGGCTCACATGTGAGCTCTCGGCCATGGTGTTTTCCGGCGGCCTGGTGGCTGGCCGGCCGTGCATTGGTCACCATCCCGTTCGGGTGGGTCGTGGCTGGGGTTTGGTGCATTCAATCGAGGTTTGACATGTGTAAAGTGGCTGAATCAAAGTAGAAAGGGGAAGGGGTCATTTTGGCTCATTTTGGTCAACCCATGCAAATGGGTTGGGTGCACCTTCCCATGGCTAGCTTGGGCTGAAGATAAAGTGGTTTACGTCAGCTTAATTAGTGGGGAAGGGTCACCATCCAAGTACAATTAAGCTTAAGCATGGTTTAGTGGAGTCATGGAAGTGGCTAAATCACCCTTAAGGGAATCATTAAAGGACTCCCTCCTTTTGCCAAAAGTGACATGGTGATGTGTAAAGTGGCTGCCATGGCTTGCATATGGCTTGTGCATGGCTTCATGGCTCCATTTGGCTTGGGAAAAGGTTGGGTCAATTTCATGAAAATGGATTTTAAGAATTTTGGATATTTTGGTGAAAATTTGCATGAAGCTTGATTTGGAATGGTTTAATTGATGATTTTGAAACTTAGGGGTGATTTTGATTAAATGGATGATGAGGTAAAGTGCCATGTGGGCTTTGGATGGATTTGGACTTTTGAATGTGGTGAAGTGGGTTTTTAGGAAAGTTTAAGGGGAATGGGCTTTTTGATTTTAGGATGGGAATTTGGGTGAAGATTTTGTGAAGGACTTTGTCAAATAAATGTCATAATTGGTTTAGGGATGTTCTATGAAGGGCTTGGAGTCAATTTGGTGTGATTTGGAGTTGAATTGGTTTGAATTTGGGTTTATTTGGCAAGTGGGCCTATATGGGTCTAAGTGGGCCAAGTTGGGCTAATGTTGGGCTAGGATTGAAATTGATGTAAAATAAATGTTGAGAAATGTTTATGGGAGTGTTTCAAAGAGGTTTTGACTTTGGTTGGGCTTTGATTTTGGGGTTTGGGCTCATTTGGGTTAGGTTTGGGTTTAGGTCAAAAATGGGCCCTTTAGCCTTGGGTTGAATTTGAGTGGGGTTTGGGTCTAAATTTTGGGCAAATCATGTTAGTGTTTTGCTTGTGGGGAGGCTAAGGAGGATTTAGAAAAGGTTTGGGGTTAATTGGAGTTGAATTGGGTGAGTTTGGGTTAGGTTTGGGTCATGGGTCCAAATTGGGCTTTAAGGCCAAAAGTGAGATTGGATCCAAATGTCAATCAAATTGGACTTGGATTTGGTCTAGATTGGTGTTGGGAATGTTGAATTGAAGTTTAGAATTGAATTTGACCAGAATTTGGGTCAATTGGATAGGTTTGGTTTGACATTGGGTTCACTTTGGGTTAAAATGGGTCAAATTGGGGGTTTTGACAAAAGTAGGGTAAATTGACAAAATTGGCCCATGGTGTAGTTGGACAAAATGAAATTGGGAATATTTGGGATTTTCTGGAATTTTCTGGGAATTTTCTGAATTTTTGGATTTTTTGGGTCAAGAGGGGTATTTTGGGTATTTGGAGGGTATAGGGAGGTATTTTTGGATTTTTGGTATTTTTGGGTATGGATGATCAATTTAAGTGATGTGGAAATGTTTGGGATTGATTTTGGAGAATTTTGGGTAATTTGGAAATTTTTGAGAAATTTGGGTAATTTCATGGGTTTTGGGTAGGCTAAGCGGGTGTAGGGTCCCGGGGGTCAAAAATTGAAAATTTGGGAAATTGAAGATTGGGTGGATGTAAGTGGAATGAAATCATTTTGGTTGAGCCATGAAGCCATATCAAGCCCATATGAGCCATGAAGGGACCCATTTGAGGCATTCACTATGTTGTTCCTAACCCTCTTAGCCAAGGGCTTAAGGGTTAAGGACCATCCATGTGAATCACCTACATGAGTCAGGAGGTCAAGTTAGGTATGGGTGTGGTTTTAGGAGGTATGTGGAAGTGTAGTGTGTAGGTGTAGTGTATAAGTGTAGTGTGTGTGTAAGTCGACCCCTTCACTGGACCGAGGCCACCTGTGGGCGATCCTAAGGCCAAAGAGTCCTATAGGAACTCATCCTTTAAACTTCCATATTTGATTTCAACCCTCTAGGTGATTAGGGGTCCACGGTCGAGTTTGTGGAGTTTGCGGGGAGTTAAGAAGTGGTTTGAATTTCTAAAAGGTGGGTCCCAATTCTAGTCCTCTAAGATAGTCGAAAGGAAAAGCCTAAGGCTAGATCCTGAAGTACTAAAGAGAAGAAGAGAAGACCTCATCGAAAATAAGGTCGACACTTGGTGGAACGAGCGGGTGCGAGAAGCCTTAGCACGATCAAAGAGCGGGACATCCATTCGGACGGGTAGACCTTACCGGAAGAATTCGACGCCGTCCAATACCCAAGGCTTCGTACCACCTCTGTTCGAGACCATTGATGGAGCCGGGAACCCCGACGGCATGTTGCACACTTTCATGCTAGTTGTTGCAATGCCTGCGGGAGCGATGCATTACTCTTCCGAAAATTCGTCAGCAGCCTGTCAGGGATCGCCTTTGATTGGTATGCAGAATAACCGAATAGTTCAGTGAAGACATTCTCAGAACTAGAAAACCTCTTCATCAAGCGAGTCGCCGGAGCTCAGCATCACATCACTATAGGTGATTTAGTGGTATAGAAGCAGAAGCCAAATGAAACTTTTGTGGATTACATACTTCGATGGAGGAATCTAAGTATGAAGTGTGAACCACAATTACAAGAACAAGCATGCGGTCGGCATCTTACTTAAAAGCATTCATGGCCCGATAGCACTTCTCCTCGAGGGATTTACCATTAAGACTTTCGAGAAGTTGTTAAGCGAGGCCGGAAGCTTGCAAGAGGAGGCGAAGCAATTAAGTTTCGCCGACAAGACAGACAAGCAAAAGCTCGTGAAGACTTTTGAAAAGAAATTCGAGATTGTTGCGGCGAGTCGACGAAGGCAAACAACCGATACAAATATCGTCCGAACGGCCGCGGCAACCTCAACAGAATTACCGACAACCCCGACCTAGCTATCGGTCATCTCCACGAGTATGAATAACCGCCTCGTCCGCAACATACATTAAGAGAGCTTCGAGCGGGGAATATCCATTCAAGAATGAGGCGAGTGCCGAAAATGTTCCGTAGTCCGATGAAGACTCCGGATTTCCAGTGCCGAGCCTAAGAGACCAGAAGAAGTAAACAAGAAAGGTGATCCCAACTTTTGCCCTTATCACCGGATGCTTGGGCACAAGATAGAAGATTGTATTACCTTCAAAAGTTGGCTCAACGACAATCTTTGAAAAGGGAATATAACGATCCCGAAGGAGTACATGAAGGAACCCCAGAAAGAAGGTTCCGTCAATGTTGTCTCGACTGATCTCATCGTTCCGATAGATCCCTATACAGCCGATGATGGGTGGACTACCGCTTGGACGAGGTCTTCGAAAAGATTTTAGACGACATCCAAGCCGCTTCGGTGCGTGCTTCGATTCGGAGTTCGAAACTCGTCAAGTCGGCACTTATCACTTGCGATAGAAGAACCACCTCAACAGGAGACGATTGAAGAGAAGAAGAAAATCGACGAAGAAGAGAAGACTGAGGCTCCTAAGGCTAGACTAGGGGCTGCTTATCCTAGGATAGTTGTTTCGGATTCGGGAGAGAAATCCCTCGAACCTCTGACTCTGTATGATTATTTGCTCACTTCAGTGGGATCTTATAATAATAAGGGTTATGACGTTGGCTACGTTTTGACTGTTTCTAACGATTACGTAACTAGCGACAATCCAGACATCGATTTCGATACCAACGACAATTCTCAAATCATACACAATCTCGACGATCACAATGACGAAGAAGACATCCATCAAGGAGGCTATGAGAGTTCAACAAGCAATAAATCTATTTGCGAGTTTCGAGGAGCTCCAGTCATAGTAGAGTTAGAGCCTTCAGACTCTGAAGCTAATGCAGAAGAACCTGTCATTCCGATTCAGGAAGAAACACCAGCAAGCTCAACATTAGAGTCAGAAGAAATTACAGAAGTTAACTTAAGAAGTGGAAGAGTTCTACCTCTAAGAATGGGTCCAAAGGACAAAGGAAAGCAGGTGGTTGTTTAAGAAGAACCAACCCCGGCAGATGAAATACCCATTCGAGAAGAAGCCGAGACACATGAAAATAAAGTGGACTACAACGTGCTAGCTCATCTTAGGAAACTACCGGCCAGACCGAGCATCTACGACGCTCTCATCTTATCGAAAGGAGATGAGAGAAGCTTTGATCGAGGCTTTACTTAATCCGGAAATTTGCTTGGCTCAAATGGCCGGAGATTCCTTAGATGAGGTTTGCTCGTTAAAGGAACGACGAGGTGTTACCTTCACGGACAATGATCTACTACTTGGAACGACGGACCACAACCGACCGTTGTACATTTCAGTTACAATTAGGAAGTTTACACTCTCTAGAGTATTGGTGGATCCATGAGCATCAATCAATATAATGAGTCTTCGAACACTAGCATATTTGGAAATTGATGCTGGCGAGCTCGAAGCCGACAAAATGTTATTAAGAGGATTCAACCAGAAAGGAGAAAGAGCCCTCGGATCAATAATGCTACTAATGAAGACCGGTGACTTAGCAAAGACAACCGCAAAATTTCACATAATTGATTCAGAAACGTCGTTCAACGCTCTACTGGGCCGACCATGGATACATGAAAACAGGATGGTACCATCATCTCTACATCAGTGCATCAAAATACTAAGATGGAGAGGAACGAGTGCATCAAAGGTGACTTACAACCATTCTCCAGTACACGAAATTGGAATCCATGAAGATGCGGCTTATTATGCACCTCCGAAGAAAACAATCTTCTCCGAAGATACCATAACAAATGAAGCAAAGAAAGTTCGGGACAACGAAGAACACTGAAGTTCTAGTCCAACGAGTCACTCACCACTCCCTTACGGCGAGATGGTGAAGGTTTCTCCACGACTCGCATCCGAGGTCGAGGCGGGGACGAGGTCGTGGTAGAGACGTTAGGACGAGTTGGACGAGAGGAAGCCGGCCATCAATGTTGATTGGGAAGACAGTTCTGAAGAAGAAAAAGAAATCAAGCAAGAAGCAGCGATAATAAGTAGGAAGAAGCCGCAATTTAAGATCTCTCTCGAAGATGAGAAGAATGAAGAATATAAATCAATGTACGAGAAGATTAACCACTATGTACATACTATGACCCTAACCCCGATCCATTCTAATAAGGTCGAGGGTATGGTGGTCAAAGAGGTACATAGCGGCGGTGCAAAGCCAATCAAATTCTACCGTGGTGCTCCTTCCTCCAAAGCTGAAAATAATGTACAATTTGAAGATGTCACTTCATCGAAATTAATGGAATAACCTTTTGAGTGGTACTCTCCTCGTGTTCGAAATTTAATTCAGCGTGGTTTCTTACCTCGAAAATGGACAAAAGGTCAATCACAACATTTTGAAAAATTATGGAATAACTCCGGTCGTCCACCCGATTCAAAGCATGGTCTCGGATTCGGCACGGTAGGATCGGTTGACGATGCCGAATTTTGCTTGGTTGTCACTTGCGAGTCTAATGAAAGCTACATGGAAACTACGAGACGAACTCGAAGATTTACAAATTGGAGATGCTCCACCAGAATTCGAAGAAGAGATTAAATCTACGATAGATGAGTTAACGGAAGTTAACTTAGGTACTAGCGAAGAGCTTAGACCTACCTTTGTTAGCTCCTTACTCGATAAAGAAGACTCCGAAGAAATAATCAAGTTATTAATGGAATTTAAAGACTGTTTTGCTTGGAGCTACGATGAGATGCCGGGATTAGCTCCGAGAGGTCGCGGTCCATAAGCTAGGAGTGGATCCTACTTCGTCCCGGTCAGACGAGGTCCCGAGAAGAATGCGTCTAGAAATCGAACAACAAGTCATAGCCGAAGTTAAAAAGCTAATAGACGCTAAATTTGTCCGTGAAGAACAATACCCGACTTGGCTAGCCGATGTAGTGCCGGTCGAAAGAAGAATGGTCGGATCGGAATTTATGTGGATTTCAGAGATTTAAACAAGGCATGTCCAAAAGATGAATTCCTCTGCAGATCCCGGAACTAATGATCGACATTGCTTCGACACATGAAATATTTTCATTCATGGATGGATCTTCGGGATACAACCAGATAAAAATGGCTCCGAAAAGATGAAAAACTTACGAGCATTCGGAACGCCGATTGGATTATATTGCTACCACGGTGATGTCATTCGGATCGAAGAACGCGGGAGCGACATACCGGAGAGCGATGACAAGAATTTTTGATGATCTCATCCACAATCAAGTCGAATGCTACGTGGACGATGTGGTCATCAAAAGCAAAGTAAAGGACAACCACTTGTATGATTTGAGAATTGTTTTCGAACGATTAAGGCAATTTAACCTTAAGATGAATCCCTTAAAATGCACCTTCGGCGTCACCTCCGGGAAATTCTTAGGATTTTTTGTCCGACATCGTGGAATTGAAATCGATCCGGAAAAGATTAAAGCTATCTTAGAAATGTCGCCTCCTAAAACCTTAAAACAACTACGATCATTTCGAGGAAAGCGGCATATCTTCGACGCTTTATCTCGAACTTGTCGGGTAGGTGTCGGCCTTTCTCGGCACTAGTTAAAAAGGACGCCAAATTTATTTGGGAAGAGAAATGTCGAGAAGGCCTTCGAGGACATTAAACAATATTTAATGACACCTCCTGTCTTAGCGACCCCGGTCTTAGGTAGGCCGCTGATACTTTATACCGCGGCTTTAGACGACTCTCTCGGAGCCTGTTAGCCGAGTCGATGATGAGGGTAAAGAAAATGCTCTTTACTACCTAAGCCATCGTTTACTTCCGACGGAAATAAGGTATCCCACAATTGAAAAGCATTGTTTGTCCATGATCTTCGCCGCTCAAAAGCTCAGGCACTACATGCTTTCTCATAAGGTCAACCTGTTCTCGAAATTTAATCCATTGCAATACTTGATGACTCGTCCAACTCTTTCCGAGCGGACTTGCCGGATGGTCGATGATATTATTGCAATTCGATATAACTTTCGTGCCTCTTCGTGCCGTAAAGGGACAAGTCCTAGCGGACTTCCTCGCGAGCACACCCTTTGCGGCAGAATCTCCTCTCGATGACGACTTGCCGGACGAACAAATAATGAGCCTAGAAGACCACGATGATCGACGTTGGGAATTATATTTCGACGGAGCATCTTCGGCACATAAAGACGAAGAATCGCAAGTGATAGTGCCCGGTAAGGCGGGGATCGGATTAATCTTTATAACACCGGAGCGGGGGATGTTAAGATACTCCTACCACTTGACGAACCGTGTACGAACAACGAAGCGGAATACGAAGCCCTCATAACGGGACTGGAATTAACTATTCGAATGGGGATAACGGACATCGATATCTACGGGGATTCGCGAGTTAATCATTCAACGGATCGTACGGACGAGTACAGAATTTTAAAACCAAGACTCGAGCAATACTTCCAGTATGTCATACAGTTGTTGGAACAAATTCTGAATGTGACAATCTATAAAATTCCCAAAAAAGAAAGTGCTTTAGCAGATGCGTTAGCTCGTCTAGCAAAAGAATTTGCCTGCTTGCAGGATGAATCAGTGGAAGTGTCAGTTCACGGACGTCAGGTCCTATCACAGCTCGACGTAGACACAATACACAAGTCAGAAAAAGAAGAAGAATCGATTGCAGCGAGTGACGAGAAAACACAGAAGATTGGCGACAGCCATTAATAGACTACCTACAAACAGGAAAACTATCAGATGATAAGTCGCTAGCCCATCAGATCAAGAAAAGAACTCTGTCTTACACATTAATAAATAACATGTTATACAGAAGGTCTTTTGATCAAATGTGGCTAAGGTGCCTAAGCGGGTCCGAGCCCGTGAAATTGTTAAAGAGGTGCATTCGGGACTCGTGGTGCTCACCGATCGGGTCCGAAGATGAAAATGAAAATTAAAATACTAGGGTACTACCGGCCCTCGATGATGACCGATCGCATGAAAATCGCCAAGAGCCGTCACCGATGCCAAGTGCACGGAGTGGTTCTACACCAACCTCCGAATGTGTTACATCCGACAATTGCGTCGTGGCCATTTGAATGTTGGGGCACGGATATAGTGGGTCCAATAGAACCACCATCTTCAAAAGGACATCGCTTCATTCTTGCGGCTACGGATTACTTTTCCAAGTGGGCAGAGGCGGTTCCACTCGGAGAAGTGAAAGCACACCACGTGCTACGGTTTTCAAGAACCAAGTTGTCTACCGTTTCGGAGTGCCGCGCGAGATTATCTCGGATAATGGGTCGGCATTCGAAGCACACAAATCAACAACTTTGTCGGGAGACACGAAATCGGTCGGCGATATTCAACAATTTACTACCGAAGAGCAAATGGCCTCGGCGAGGCTTTTAATAAAACTCTTGTTCAAATCTTAAAGAAAACTTTGGACGATAATAAGAGAAATTGGCACGAGAAGTTATTGGAAGCCTTATGGGCCTACCGGACAACCTTCGAACTCCTACTCGAAGCTACACCTTACGCTGCGGTGTATGGGTCCGAGGTAGTGTTACCTTTAGAGGTTCGGCTTCCTTCACTCGAATGCGAGTTGTAAACAAAATCACGATAGAAGAGAATGCCAAGTTACGACTAGAGGAATTAGAAAGCACTGGAAGGAAAAGACTTGCAGGCGCGGCGAATTTAGAACTATACCAAGCTAAGATGGTTCAAGCCCATGACGGTCGGGTCCGCCCAAGAACCTTGAAAGTTGGTGACCTAGTTCTTGTTCTCAAGAGACCTATCCTTGCACACCGCAAGATAGGAGGAAAATTTGAACCCACTTGGGAAGGACCGTTTGTGGTTGAAGTAGTATACTAAGGAGGCTCCTACCAACTAATGAATTGCTAAGGAGAACGACATATGCTTCCGATCAACAGACGATACTTGAAAAAGTATTACGCTACCTGATGTTTCGAAAGAATGAATTCTTCATCCTTAGAACCACGGGCGAAGTAATTACTTATGACTGGGTCCGAACCCAAAATAATAAAAAAATGTGCTAAAATAATAAAATCATGATAATAAAGCTTTCCTTGTTTTCTCTTCCACATCAAAATCTCTTTCCTGATCTTATCCCACTTCATTCCTATTAAATTTAAAAATACAAAAAGTAATAAAAAAATGTCTTTAATAAACATTTTCTTAATGTTCTTGTTCTTAGTACGACCCACGATCCTTTTCCTTGTCTTTTCGCAGGGAAATGTCGAATGGGCGGTTGGTCCTGAACTTTAGAAATGGCGTAAGCCTTGCACTCGACGAAAAGAGGGTGAAAGATGGAGCGATAATAGAGATTGACTCAGATTTCGCACCAGCAGGCCTACAATATGAGGAAAGTGACTGGGTCCCAGTTGACCGAAAGGAACTGCCCAGTCAGACAGTAATGAAAGTGAGTGACCCAAGCCACCAATCCAGCAGCAAGAGAAGAAAAACAAACACCGAAGAAGATAAGAAAATCAAGTACGCAGTCGCTACGGCGGAGGGCGGGCTTGTCAGCGCCGTGCCCACAGAGATTCAGGAAGTACGAAGAGCTACTCTCACAGCAACCCAGCGAAGAAATAAGAATCGCCGTATCCGTAAGATGTTAACCAAACTAGCAGCGGACCAGCACGACGAGGCAGTTGCTACTGCCAGTACATACATTTAAAGGATGCTAGTTCACCAGGTACCGGAAGAAAAGAGGCCAGCTCCTAGGATAACAGAAGGGACCAGGGAAATCTCACAAAGATCAGAAGAAAGAAGGCTACCACGCCACCAGATAGAACCACCAGTAATGCATAACCTTGTTGCAGAAGAAACCCCGGAGGATGTCCGGACGGACATCATCCCCGAGGAGCCGAGGTATGCAGAAGAACGTGAAGGGATTGAGCCGTATATCCCACAATACGTCATCAGGCCCTGCCATTTGCAGATTATTCCAGAGTACGAGCTGGAAAGAATGCAAAATATCGAAAAGAAAACTTTTGAATACTTTGAGAGAATCAGAGGCAGAAAGATCAATATACTAGAAGGCCTCGAGCTACATACTGACGTATTCTCAGAATATGAACAACAACAAATCATAGATTGCATCCGGGATTTGAAAAGAATGGGCCGAGCGGGCCTCCTAAGAGAAAACACCTACTCAGAACCCCGGAGATGGATGCCAGGGAAAGGAAGAATTACAATACAATGTGGATGCTGCTACAATTTCGCTTAAGACAGGAAGGGAAACCCACCAGAGATACTCCGTCATGGCCAAGTGGATCCAATGCCATTGGTCATCAAAAGAATTGTAAAAAGATTGATAACATGGAGGGTACTGCCGGCAGATTGCATACCCAACAGTTGCATCATTAATGTTTACAAACGGGGTGATCGCATACCCCCGCACATAGATCACCACGACTTTGTCGGACCTTTCGCACTTGTTTCTTTCCCGAACGAGTGTAACATCATGTTCGGATCGACCTCCGGATAGCGAGGCCCAGGTGAGTTCCGAGGGCCGGTGAAGATACCATTACCGGTAGGTTCCGTCATTATGCCGAAGGGCAACGGAGTAGATGTCGCTAAACATTGCATACTGGGAGTACCGGTGAAGCGGATCTCGGTTACTTTCGAAAGGATGGACGACGGGAAGACACCTTACCACTTCCGGCCAGGACCCGGAGCTAGAGAGCCTCCGGCCTTACGAGTCGTGAGTTGCATGGAAAATATCACACCTCCAACGTACATCCATACGGCATCCTTGCCAAGGATGGCTTGGAAGGTGATGTTATTGACCATGTACCTCACTATTCGGACATGGATTTTTGACGAGATACCTTTTTGGATGGATCGACAAAGATCATACATAGTCCGTTTTGAGTCTACATGGATTGTATGAGATGTATTCCAGATCGAGTTGTATGATGTATCTTCAACATGATTGGAATGAAAGTGACCATGTCACATTTTTGGCCTTCACCTCTTTTGTGCAAATTGACTAGGAAACGCCATTAAAGTTAAATGAACTTCGAACAAAGAACAAAAAAGAAATAAAAAAAAAGATAATAAAAGAAAACTTTCCTTAAAAATCTAAAAATGATAACCACCAAACTCACATGGACATTAAATAAATAAAATAAATTTGGATCGTTAAAGGACAGACAAAATGAACATAAATTTCAAATCAAATCTAAATCAAATTCAAATTCAATCTTTCCAGATCCCAAATCTCAATCAAATCTCAAATTTGATCTTCCAGATCTCAAATCAAATCTCAATCGAAAATTCAAATTCAATCTCCCAAATCTGAAATCCAATCCGTTCTACTCTTTCCCTTGTCTGGGATGGAAGCGGTTGATTCCATTGACACGGATCGAATCTAATGACGAGGAATTATATCCAATCCAAATCAGTGACTTCCGATCAACTCTTTTGAATGGGATATGTAACATCTACATATTCCCTCCCAATATGTTTCTTTCCACAAAAATCTTTTACAACTTTCATGAAATTCTCGAAACACCAAAATTCCACACTTTTCAAATCAACACTACAAATCTTTGCAAAGTCAATGACTATTCAAAACCAAATTCTTGGGGTTGAGGATTTTACATCCGAGATTGCATTGCTTTAGGATCATTTCCCTATCTCAATGAAATACATCAAATTCAAACTTTTGAGGTTGAGGATTTTACATCTGAAACTGCATTGCTTTAGGAATCCTTTCCTTATCGCAATGAAATACATCAAATTCAAACTTTTGAGGTTGAGGATTTTACATCTGAAACTGCATTGCTTTAGGAATCCTTTCCTTATCGCAATGAAATACATCAAATTCAAACTTTTGGGTTGAGGATTTTACATCCGAGACTGCATTGCTTTAGGATTTTTTCCCTATCGCAATGAAATACATCAAATTCAAACTTTGGGGTTGAGGATTTTACATCCGAGACTGCATTGCTTTAGGATTCTTTCCCTATCGTAATGAAATACATCAAATTCAAACTTTTGAGGTTGAGGATTTTACATCCGAAACTGCATTGCTTTAGGAATTCTTTCCTTATCGCAATGAAATACATCAAATTCAAACTTTTGAGGTTGAGGATTTTACATCCGAAACTGCATTGCTTTAGGAATCCTTTCCTTATCGCAATGAAATACATCAAATTCAAACTTTTGGGTTGAGGATTTTACATCCGAGACTGCATTGCTTTAGGATTCTTTCCCTATCACAAGGAAATACATCAAATTCAAATTTTTGGGGTTGAGGATTTTACATCCGAGACTGCATTGCTTTAGGATTCCTTTCCTTATTGCAATGAAATACATCAAATTCAAACTTTTGGAGTTGAGGATTTTACATCCGAAACTACATTGCTTTAGGATTCTTTCCCTATCGCAATGAAATACATCAAAATCAAATTCCTGGAGTTGAGGATTTTACATCCGAAACTGCATTGCTTTAGGATTCTTTCCCTATCGCAATGAAATACATCAAAATCAAATTCTTGAGGTTGAGGTTTTTACATCCAATACCACATTGCTCTGAGATCTCTCCTCATTGTAATGATTCAATCCAATCAATTCAATTTTCTTTTGGGGTTGAAGATGTTACGTCTAAAACCACAAAATTTTAATTTTCATTTCAAGTTCAAATCACTTCAAATTAATTTTAACAAAACCTCAATCTAAATTGAAACTCAAACTAAAATCTGAGCTCACACATCAAAACTTAAACTGAAACAAAATGAAATCTAAATCGAAATTCCCCCAGATCATGTGATTTGGGATTCACCTCTTTCCCTTTCCCCGGCCGAGAGCTCGAGAATCTCCGGCCTCGGAGATATACTTGACACTCCCCAGCGGAAACTCTTCTACTCTGTCCTAAGTTTGTCAATTGGAAATTTGTGTTGGTTTTGTTGATCTCTTCGGTCAACGCCAATACGCGCGGTGTTCTTGGTTAGCACACCACACCTATTGGGGTCCATTTGTTGACCTAATTTTTAATGAGGTCTTCTTTTCTCTCTTTAGTACTTAGGATCTAGCCTTAGGCTTTTCCTTTGACTATCTTAGAGGACTAGAAGTGTAACCCACCACCTAGAATTTCAAACCACTTCTTAACTCCCTGCAAACTCCATAAATTTGATTGTAGACCCCTAATCACCTAGCAGGGTCGAAATCAAATGTGGAAGTTTAAAGGATGAGTTCCTATAGGACTCTTCGGCCTTAGGATCGCCCGCAGGTAACTCGGTCCAGTGAAGGGCCGACTTACACATACACTACATTCATACACTACACTTTCACACACATCTTAGAAAACACACCTATACCCAACTTGATCTCCGACTCATGAAAGTGATTCACATGGATGATCCTTAACCCCTAAGCCCTCGCTAAGAGGGTTAAGAACAACATAGTGAATGCCTCAAATGAGTCCTCTCATGGCTCATATAGGCTTAATATGGCTTCATGGCTCAACCAAAATGATTTCATTTCACTTATATTAACCTAATCTTCGATTTTCCAAATTTTCAATTTTTGACCCCCGGGACCCTACACCCGCCTAGCCTACCCGAAGCCCTTGAAATTACCCAAATTTCTCAAAATTTCTAAATCACCCAAAATTCCTCAAAACCAATCCCAAACATTTCCACATCACTCAAATTGATCACTCATAGCCAAAAATACCAAATATTCCAAAAATACCTCTCAATACCCTCCAAATACCCAAAATACCCCTCTTGACCCAAAAATCCAAAAATTCAAAAAATTCCCAGAAAATTCCAGAAAAACCCAACTATTCCCAATTTCATGTTGTTCAACTACACCATGGGCCAATTTTGTCAATTTACCCTACTTTTGTCAAAACTCCCAATATGACCCATTTTAACCCAAAGTGAACCCAATGTCAAACCAAACCTACCCAATTGACCCAAATTCTGGTCCAATTCAATTCTAAACTTCAATTCAACATTCCCAACACCAATCTAGACCAAATCCAAGTTCAATTTGATTGACATTTGGATCCAATTCCACTTTTGGCCTTAAGGCCCAATTTGGACCCATGACCCAAACCTAACCCAAACTCACCCAATTCAACTCCAATTAACCCCAAATCTTTTCCAAACCTCCCTTAACATCCCTACAAACAAAACACTAACATGATTTGCCCAACATTTAGACCCAAACCCCACTTAAAATCAACCCAAAACCAATAGGCCCAATTTTGACCTAAAACCAAACCTAACCCAAATAAGCCCAAACCCCAAAATCAAAGCCCAACCAAAGCCAAAACCTCTTTGAAACATTCCCATAAACATTTCCCAACATTTATTTTACACCAATTTCAACATTAGCTCAACATTGGCCCAAATTAGCCCAATTTGACCTACATCGCCACTTTACCAAAAAGCCCAAATTCAACCCAATTCAAACCCAAATCACTCCAAACTTGTTTCAAATTTTTCATGGCACATTCCTAAACCAAACCCAACAATTATTTGGTCCAAACTTTTACAAATTTCCCATCCACCAATTTATTTTCAAGCCTAAAGCCCACTTCCCTTAAACCTTCCTAAAAGCCCATCCAAGGCAAATTTAAAAGCCCAAAGTTCATGGCAAAGCCCACATGACACTTTCCCTCATCACACATTCAATTTAAAATCATTCCTAAAGTCCTAAATTAAATAATTCCAAATCAAGCCTCATAACAATTCCCATCAGATTGCCAAAATTCACAAAATCATTTTTTCATGAAATTGACCAAATCTTTTCCCAAGCCATATGAAGCCATGAAGCCACATGTAAGCCATTGGCAAGCCATGAGAATTTCTAATTTGTCAACCCTTCTTAAATGGCAAAAGGAGGAGGTCCTTTAAGCACCTCCTAAAAGTCATTAACCTTAAACATGTTTCACCTTAACCCAAATTTAATCCAAATATATTTGGATAGTGGACTTCTCCATGCCAAACCAAATCGATTCCTTTGACTCCCACAACACCTAAAGCCACCTTGGAGGAGTGAACCAAGCCCAAAAGGATGGGTTGACCCATTTAGAGCCAAAATAGCCACACCCCCCATGCCACTTCGATCCAACTCCTTTACACATGTCCAAACCCAATTTACTTCACCATTGCCAAGCCCTGACCTCCCTGGTCAAGATGGTGACTCATGCCTGCCGGCCGCCGCCCTGGGTCGCCGGAAAACACCACACCCGAGAGCTCACATGTGAGCCAACTTTGGAATTCCACCTCGTCGAGCCGCTCCATGCCAAATGGCCACCATGGTCGTTCTTCCCATGACCGGAGCAGACTGATCCCAACCCTTGGTCATCCCCGTGAGGCTCTCCAGCCACCTCTATTTAAACCCGACCCCCTCACGGCCATGAGAGGAGAGTTGCACAAACCTTGCCGAAACTGCGCCAAAATTGTTCCAAACCCTTCTCCATCCTTAGAGCAAGCTTGATCCACGGTGTCAATTTGCCCTAATCCCCACCAACGAAATCCAATTTCTCAACCGAAATTTCACCCTAAACCAGGACACCTTGCCACAGGTGAGCCAATCCTCAAATCGACCGGTCCTACACCTTCACTCGGACCAAGAGGAGAAGTTTCCCACCGAAAGCCCCATCTCCAGGCCACCCGGCTTGCTCCAGCCTCCAAGCTTTGTGATCGGCTGTGGTCACTTTCATAGCTAGAGCAATTCACTGGACCAGGAGACTTCATCTGGAGCTTGCTGCGATCCAATCGAAGGTGAAACAACCCTCAGATCGAAGCCACACTTCTCTGAGCAAAGGTATGGCCTCACTCTTCTTCCCGAACTTCTGAACATTCTCCATTTTCATTGAGTCAATTTCATGCCACATAAATCGTATGGATGTGTTCGTCTTCTCGAGACGAATCCATAGAGCATAAGAACGTTAGATTCGGTCGAGTATCGAGTGAGATCTTAGGCCTGAAGACGGACGGCTCTCGGGTAAGGACGCTCTGGGACGATGAACGGATGCCGTTCATTTAATACACGCGCGGACGGATGGCCAGAATCGCTCCGGATCAGGCGATGGAACGACACAGCGGGCCCCCGAAGCGCTGAGTCAGATGGCGGTGTCGAATCGGAGAGTGCCACGCGGCGTTTCGGAGCTGCCGAGGTTGACGCGGCGCCGCGTGGATAAATAGAAAATTAGGGTATTTTCTGATTTATTTAATTCCCTAAACTTCAAAAATCCATAACTTTGTGTAGGAAAATCAGAAAAATAAAATAAAAATACCCTCTTGCTCAGTGAACAGAGGAGAATAATGTGGAAAAGAAATCATTTAATTTCATCAAGTATTTTATTTTTAATGATTTATTTCCCTTCTGCATTATTTTAATTCTTCATGCATATAGGAAATTCACCATGGCATGAGACCATAGGGCTTTTGAAGCCTCTGAATTTGGGAACATTCCCTGAATTTTCCAAAGTTAGAGGCCATCCCTATGAGAAGTTATTGATTTTTCAAATTCATGTTATTGTTTCGAGTATTTTAAATCTAATAATTAGCATGTTGTGAAATAAATTCTAGAAAAATTTGGTGATGTCTCTTATGACCAGAGGACCCTAGGAAAAATAGGTTTTGAATTAGTTCATTTAAAATAACACTAATTGGCTTAAACACCCAAAATGGCTCCTTAATTAATTAGAGCTAACCATACATCAAATTGACTTGAAATCAATTCTCTAATGACCTTTAGGATCAGAGGAACCCACCATAAAAATTTGATGTCAATTGGACTTGGTTAGCCCTACTAAATGGGTTGATTAAGCCATTTAGTCAATTTGAACTTTAAAAATTCATAACTTTCAAAATACCTTTCAAAAATTCACCAAATTGGTTTTGGGGCCTCTCTGATATCAGGGAAATTTAAGGAAATTAAAATTTCAATTTTCTAAAAAATTTAATTTTTTGCATTATTTTAATATTTTAATAATTAAAAAATAATAAAAATCATAAAAATAATAAAATTCACTAAAATGTCAAATTTTGAATTTTAATCACTTAGGAACAAATCCCATATTTTTCTTAGGTCTATTTGATGAGATATTAAATTTTAAAGCCCTAGGGTAATTTTAAAATTAAAAAAAATGTATTTTCTAGCATTTTCACTAAAATAATTATAATAAATCAAAGAAAAATTAGAAAATTGCAAAAATTGATTCTCTGATTTCCTTGATATCAGAGAGATTTTTAAAAAATATAAATTTTGATTTTTCAACCTTTATTTTATTTTTAAATTAATTAATACTCCAAAACTTAAAATAATTATAATAAAAATAATATAATTTAAAAAATAACCAAAATTGGTCCAAGTAGTCCTCTGGTCATTAGGAATGTCCCATAATTTTCTTAAGGACAGAAACTTTTCCTTGGTCATATTATTAAATTTTCCTTGGAAATTCCTATTTTCCACCAAAAATAATTACATAAATAAATTAAATACAAAAAAAATCATATTTTCTCCTCTCATGTCTTTATTGGCATATGAGTGAAGTCACATAAAAATTTCAAGTTCATTTAAGCTCAATTTAGTGAGTTATGAAATTATTAAGCTTGAAGGGCAAAAATGGTAATTAAAAATTTTTAACCTTTAATTAAAACTTTAGGTTTAATAAAATTAACATGTAAAATATTTGATCTTAATCTGACTTGGATGATTGAAATTTAAATAATTAAAGGGTAGAAGACTACTAAAAAATTTAAAATAATTGAAATAAACTTTAATTAAATAATTGATTAAATTTGGAAGAATAATAAAATTGGAATTATTAAAATTGAGATGTTATTAGGAAGACATTTATTCTTTAATTTAAAAAATCCCTAAATTAATCATCTCAATAATATTTAATTCCTAATTAAAATGATAATTCAAATTTAAGTTTTAAAATGTTAAAGGACTTAATCATTAAATTAAATTAAAATTAAATTATTAAACTCTTTTTAAATTTTCAATTAAACTAAAATTAAAAATAAAATTAAATTAAAGATTAAATTAAATTAAATCAAACAAATTAAATAAATTAAATTAAATTAAATAAATTAAATTTAAAAAAAAATAAATAAATAATTAAATTAAATTAAATTAAATTAAAACATATTAAATTAAATCAAATTAAATCAAATTAAATTAAATTAAATTAAAGTAAATCATATTAAATTAAATTAAATCAAATTAAATTAAATTAAATTAAATTAAAAAATATAAAATCAAGTTAAAATTAAAATTAAATTAAATTAAATAATTAAAATTAAAATTAAACCAAATTAAATCAAATTAAACTAAAGTTAAATTAAATTGAATTAAAAATAACATCACCTAAGACATGAAGAAATTAAATATAAAACAACTTGAACACTATTCCAAATTTAAACCCGTTAATCGAAATTAAATTAAATCACAAACCATTTCAACATCAATTTGCCCTCGAAAGCTTTCGTTATCATAACTCCTAAATGAACATTAAATGAAATGTTACTCCACTTATAGGATATTCAAATGTCCTAGTTCACCGAGCAAGATAACAAAACTCGAATTCTCGAAGATTACTTCACCCGATTAATTAAATTCATTTGGACTTAAAATAATCCTAAGCAGTATTGAAAAGATGTTTAAGATTCTTCTTAAGCACTTTCTCAATATGATAGGATACGTATAAGAACAATCGAACTTAATTATTCTTTGATGAAGAAAATCGTCCTCAAACCAAAACACAAGAACCTAGACGTCATAGAAATGACTAGCTATAGGATTAGGAATTTGGTAGAAAACCATAACCCTTCCCTTAGCTTTACCTAGGAACTTGCTAAAATATTCTAATTGTGTTTTAAGTGCAGCTTGGGATGACGGGAAGACCCTCCGGGTACGCTTTTATTTTATTGCAATTTACATTATTGCAATTTCTTTAATCGCATCGCACTTACTTTTTCTTGCATGATAAACAACTGTTGCATGAAAACCCACACCTTTAGGATAGTCCCTAAAACTGAAACCAAAACTAAATTAAAAGTCATTACAAGATAAAATCCACCGCCACAATATTTCAAAATATAAAATAACTCAAAATTTAATCACAAACAGAACACAAAACTGCAATTACAACTAAATTAAAACGTTCTGTTGGATGATCGGGAATACCTCGGATGATGTAACCTACTTGTTGCTAACGGGATTTCCCACGGTCTAAATGAAAGTGTGGAACTCATTTAGTTGAGTTTAGCAAATTCATCTGGACTAAGTGAATCCGATAAAAATAACGATGCCGGAAGGATGGAACCTTGGGATCTTAACCGGTGTCGTTATAATCAACTTTAAAATTTGTTTTAATTAAAATATTAAAAACACTTGGATTTTAAGATTTCTCTAAACCAGAACACTTTTATCATCTCTTAATTTTCATCTTCTATAACTAAATCTTCTGCAACAACAAGGAGCTCAGAGCATGGTGGACAGCACGGCCATTGTCATCAGCAAAACTCGAGTCTACTTCAACCAAAACTTTCTTAGAATTAAATAACCAAGCCATAGGATTTCGAGGTAGTTTGCCTAGTGCAACATAAATCCTCAACTCTTCGTTAGGCATTTGCATTGCAAATTAAGCCCTAACCGGACTTAGGATTCCGAGGTAGTCATCTGATACGACATAAACCCTCATATCTTCCAGGCTATTTGTATGATTCTATCATAAAAATATAAGTCCTAATTGATTAAAATTGGCAAGATCAAAACATTAAACAAACATTAGGACTTTCCTAAATCCCAGCGAAACAATAGGATAGTCGGGGAATTACCGTAGTTCGCTTCGAATCTGTGATTTCTCCTACCTTCCTTCCTTTGAATTCCCAAAACGAAACGTTCCAAATTTGATCCATTCCCTATTGAAATTCCAAAATCCAATCCCTTGAAAACCTTAAACTTTGAAATTCTTGAGAGCAGAGTTACTGATTATTATCGAGAGTTTTCTTAGGTGATTCCCGTCACTTAAGATGTAATTAACTATAGTGGGCTTGCCCTTATAGGGAATTTTCAAGAACCCGGGTAATATAAACCCCTGTTTAATGCTTTCATATTAAGCGGGGAATTTGTTCGGCTTATAAAATTGGTTCGCAGACCAAATGGATGTCACAAATCTTCTAGTTTATTTAATCGAGCCCCATCACCAAACAGTGTGTATATTCTTCGAGATAGATACACAGTTTGTGATGCGGAGCTCGTTTATATAAACTATTCGGGATGTGAGATCAGTTTGATTTCATATCTTAAAATTTTCAAACTTAAAATTACTTTCCAAATCAATACTACTTTTCAAATTATTTATTTAAATTAAATTAAAAATTCGCCGACAATTTCTGTTAGGCGACCCCCTTTTCAAAATAAAACACACAACCTAAAAATATGCCGACAAACCCACATTGAACCTAACTTAACTTAAACTTAACCTAAGTTTAGTCCAACCTCACTTGAACTCAAGTTAACCTAAAACCTTAGGTTCAACCCACATTGAACCTAACTTAACTTAAACTTAACCGAACTTGAGTCCAACCTAACTCGAACTCAAGTTAACCTAAAACCTTAAGTTCAACCCACATTGATCATAACTTAACTTAAGCTTAACCAAACTCTGAGTCCAACCTAACTTGAACTCATGTTAACCTAAAACCTTATATTCAATCCATATTGAATCTAACTTAAACTTAACCAAACTTCAGTCCAACCTAACTTGAACTCAAGTTAACCTAAAACCTTAGGTTCAACCCACATTGAACCTAACTTAACTTAAGCTTAACCAAACTTGAGTCCAACCTAACTTGAACTCAAGTGAACTTAAAACCTTAGGTTCAATCCATATTGAATCTAACTTAAATTTAACCAAAATAGAGTCCAACCTAACTTGAACTCGAGTTAACCTAAAACCTTAGGTTCAATCCATATTGAACCTAACCTAAATTTAACCAAACTTGAGTCCAACCTAACTTGAACTCAAGTTAACCTAAAACCTTAGGTTCAACCCACATTGAACCTAACTTAACTTAAACTTAACCAAACTCGAGTCCAACCTAACTTGAACTCAAGTTAAACTAAAACCTCAGGTTCAATCCATATTGAATCTAACTTAAATTTAACCAAACTTGGATCCAACTTAACTTGAACTCAAGTTAACCTAAACTTTAGGTTCAACCCATATTGAACCTAAATTTACTCAAGTTAACCTAAACTTAAGTTCAACCCACATTGAACTTAAGTCGATCTTAAGTCTAGATTCAACCTAACTTGAACTTAACTTGAACTCAAGTCAAACCTTAACATAAGTTTGACCCTTGTTGAACCTAAGTCAACTTTAAGTCTAGGTTCAATTTAACTTGAACCTAACTTAACCCAAGTCAAAACCTTAACTTAAGTGCAATCCTTACTGAACTTAAGTCAACTTTAAACCTTAGTTCAGCTTAACCTGGATCTAACTTAATCTAAAACACAAACCTTAAATTAAGTTCAACCTGTATTGAACTTAAGAAGACCTTAAGTCAAGAATCAACTTAACTTGAACCTAACTTAACTTAAGTTAAATCCTAATTTGAGTTCGACTCATATTGAACTTAATTCAACTTTAATTCTAATTAAATCATTAAACCTTAATTAACTAAGGTTTAAATTAGCAAACCATGATTAAGTCTAATTCATTAGACTTAATATCTAAACAAACCTCAGCTAAATCAAATTAGACTTAATTAAAACTTAAGCCTTACCTAAAAAGGACTTAAATGGTCTGTAATTCTTATTAAGTCTAATTTATTAAACTTAATTAACCTTTAAGTCCTGTTTAAACAAGGCTTAAAACTTATTTAGGTCTATTCTAAACCAAACCTTCTAACTTAAGTTCAAACAAGCATGAACTCAAGTTCAGACAAACATGAACTCAAGTTAATTAGATTTAATCAACATTGAATCTAACTTAGGTTCAACTAGACATGAACCCAAGTTAATTCAATTAATATTGAATCTAACTTTCAACCTTCTAACTTAAGTTCAGACAAACATAAACTCAAAATCAACATAAATTTGATATTTTAAACATCTCATCAAATAAAACCGACATAAATTTGACACTTCAAACATTTAATCAACAAAATTGACATAAATTTGACATTCTAAACACTTAATTGACAAAACCGACATAAATTTGATATTGCAAACATGAATTGACATAATCGACATAAATTTGACATTTCAAATAAAATTTGACATAAAATTGACCAAATTTGACAAACATCAAAATCAA
This sequence comes from Papilionanthe hookeriana x Papilionanthe teres, assembly GCA_022702705.1. Taxonomy (NCBI): domain Eukaryota; kingdom Viridiplantae; phylum Streptophyta; class Magnoliopsida; order Asparagales; family Orchidaceae; genus Papilionanthe; species Papilionanthe hookeriana x Papilionanthe teres. The sequence goes on from CM040425.1 coordinate 157,705,125, forward strand.
TTGAATATTCCAAAATCAAAATCAAAACATCCTACAGAATTCTGAGATAATGAATGTGACACTATTTCTTGCAATGTTTTCTTTGTAGGATGAAGACAAGTTTCGTTTAGGTTTCCTTTGCATGTTATAGGGTGTGTTAACTCTGTTTTACAGGACGACATAGAAAATAAAACCAAAACTTTTAGGATAGCCATCAAATATAACATTTTCAACAAAACAAAACAATGACATGGAAAACAAAACCAAAACTTTTAGGGTAGTCACCAAACATAATATTTTCAACAAAACAAAACAACGACATGGAAAACAAAAAAAAAGATAAATATGAGATAACATTTAGGAGTTATAGTGGGTGCATCTCTCCTTAAAAATAAAATTTTAGAAAACAAATAATCGACATTAATCAGAAGTTTTCTTGTACAATTAAAAATTGTTTAAGATGTAATTAACTATAGAAGCTTGCTTCTATAGGAGATCTAAAAGAACCTACAATAGAAATCTCTGGTTTTTCATGATTTTCTTTGTATGAAAATTCTAGGATATGTTATTCTAGAATATTTTCATATAAGGATTATCATAGACATAATTTTCTACTATTAGTCCTAAATTCTTCAAATCCTTCATTGGATTTATAGGGATAAAATTAGGCTAATGTTAGACAAAATGGCGACTCCTCAACATTGACTTCCACCCCTCTCTTTTCATCGTCACCACTAACATAGATCACAATTTTAAATATATGCATTAACATCTTTAAAAGTTGTCGGCCAATAAAATCCATATTGTAAAATTTTATAAGCAGTTCTATTAACTCCAAAATATCCCTCATGATCAGAATTATGACATTTTTGAATAATTTCATAAGTTTCTTCTATAGGCACACATCTTTAAATGATCAGACCCTTTCCTTGTTTATATAAAAATGGTTCATCCCAAAAATAATTTTTAGCATCAGATAAAAACTTCTTTCTTTTGTGGTATGTCAAACCATATGGTACAATATCACTGACAATAAAGTTCACAATGTTGGCATACCACGTAATATGCCATTCATTAATAGTGAACAATTTTTCATCAGAAAAATCTTCATTAATTTCTTTAGTATCACTAAAAGATTTTTCAGTTTCAAGCTTGGATAGATAATAAGAAATTTAATTATCAGCACTTTTCCTATCAACTATCTCAAAATCAACTTCTTGCAAAAGAAGAATCCATCTAATCAATCTCAGTTTTGCATCTTTCTTCTTCATTAAATATTTGATAGCAGAATGATCAGTATGCACTACACATTTAGTTTCAATTAAATATGATCGAAAATTATCAAAAGCAAATACTATAGCTAATAACTCTTTCGCAGTAATGGTATAGTTAATTTGAGCATCATTAAGAGTTTTACTAGCATAGTAAATTACTTTGAAAATTTTATCATATTTTTGACCCAAACCCAAAACAGCACCAATAGCATAGGTCACTAGCATCACACATTAATTCATAAGATTTTTCCCAATTTGGTGAAATTATAATAGGTGCACTAATTAATTTTTCTTTTAATGTTTTAAAAGCTTTTAGGCATTCATCATCAAAATAAAAAATTACATGCTTTTCCAATAAACGACAAAAGGGTTTTGAAATTTTTGAAAAGTCTTTAATGTAACGCCTATAGAATCCAGCAAGTCCCAGAAAACTTCTAAGTCTCTTTAAATTTGTTAGACAAGGTAAATTAGAGATAACTTGAATTTTTGCAGGATCTACCTCTAAACTTTTTTCTGATATTCTATGTCCTAATACAATTCCTCCTGCTACCATAAATTGGCATTTTTCCCAATTAAGGAACGAATTAGTTTCTTCACAGCATTTTAGAACTTTAGATAAATGTTCTAAACATGATTCAAATGAACTTCCAAACACTGAAAAATTGTCAACAAAAACTTTAATTCCTTTTTCAATTAAATCACAGAAAATAGTCATCATACATCTTTGAAATGTAGTAGGGGCATTACATAAACCAAAAGGTATTCTTCTAAAAGCAAATGAACCATAAGGACTGGTAAACATTATTTTCTCTTCATCCTGAGGAGAAATTTTAATTTGGTGGTACCCTGTATATACATCCAGAAAATAAAAGTATTTATGCCCAGCCAGTCTATCCAACATTTGATCTAGAAATAGGAGTGGAAAATGATCTTTCCTTGTAGCAAGATTTAACTTTCTATAATCAATGCATATCCGCCACCCTGTAACTTGTCTTGTTGGTATAATCTCATTCTTCTCATTAACAATCACAATTACTCCTCCTTTCTTAGGAACACAATGAATAGGACTAACCCATGCACTATCTGAAATAGGGTAGATAATCCCAGCATCCAACCACTTTAAAATTTCTTTCTTAACAACATCTTTCATAAAAGGATTTAATCTCCTTTGAGGTTCAGCCCTAGGTTTAAAATTATCTTCCATAAGAATTCTATGCATACAAATTGAAGTACTAATTCCTTTAATATTAGCTATCATCCATCCGAAGGCTTTCTTGTACTTCTTCAAAATTTCAAACAAACTCTCTTCTTCTGTTTTAGTTAATTGAGAGGAAATTATCACTGGCAAAGTTGAGGACTCACCAAGAAAATATACTTCAAATGATTAGGAAGAATCTTTAACTCAAGTTCAGGAGGTTTTTCAAATGATGGACCAAAAGATTCATCTTTTTCAGTCATGTCCAACAGTACAAAATTTTCATGAACATAATTTAGATCTTCCTCATGAAAATCTTCAAAACGATGTAACTCCTCTTCTTGCTCACGTTCTAATTCTTCTCTTTTAGATTTCTCTTCATAAGTTGATTTGAAATGACATTCACTCAAACACTTGATAAAATCTATCCTATAATATTCATCATCTTTACCTCTTGTAGGATATTTTATTCATTTTGAAATGTTGAATGTAAGAGTCTGATTATTAACTCTCATTATTAATTCCTCTTTTTTACACATCTATCATTACTCTGCCTGTGGCTAGTAAAGGTCTTCCTAAAATTATGTGTATCTCTTTATCTTCCTCCATATCCAGCACAATGAAATCAACAGGAAAGATAAATTGATCCACTTTTACCAAAATATCTTCTATAACTCCTTTAGAATATATGATTGATGATCTGCTAATTGCAGAGTTACAGTAGTTGGAGTTCTTTCTCCTAACCCCAATCTTTTAATTATTGATAGATGCATAAGGTTAATGCTTACACCCAAATCACATAAAACTTTTCAAAAAAATCTATCTCTGATTGCACATGGAATTTTAAAACAACCAGGATCTTTAAGCTTTTCAGGAAGCTTCTTCAGAATTATTGCACTGCACTCCTCACTAGGTGCAACCGTCTCATTATCTTCAAACTTCCTTTTTATGTTGAGAATATCCTTCATAAATTTCACATAGCTTTGCATCTGTTCTAAGGCTTCAGCAAATGGAATGTTGATTGTTAGTTTCTTAAATATCTCCAAGAATTTTGAAATTTGCTCATTCAACTTTTGCTGATGAAGTCTTTGAGGAAATGGAGTGGGTGGTTTTTCCAAATCTTCTTTAAGTGGAGAAATGAGCCTTTCCAAACCTTCGGAGCATCCCCTTTTGGCTCTTCAATCTCTTCTTTCTCTACTTTAATTTCTTTTTGCACTCTACCTTTAAACTCTCTTTAACTTCTCAGTTGAATTGCTTTTGCATGCTCTTTATTCTTATTATCACAGAAAAATTCATTAAGAAATTCTTATCTATTTTTTGATGAAATTGCACTTTAAAGAAAGGTATTTTCTTTATTTTACTGCAGGAATGAAAATTTATAAGTGATTAAAGCAAAAAGCATGAAATGGAGCGAATTTGGATCAAAAAGGAAGAAATTCATGCAAATTGAACTAAGTCGCCGACGGCGAGATCGAGGCCGCCGACGGTGAGATTATTAAGAAAATTTCTGAAGGATTTATAACTACCTCGCCAACAGCAAGCTCGAGCCCGCCGACAGCGAGATAACGCAGTTTGAAGACCTTCTAGAAGCCCCACAGACGGGGAGGTCGTTTCCCGCTGACGGCGAGACAGTTCAAAATACAAATACTTTGAACCTGAACACTTTTTGAAGAGGTGTTTAAGCACCCCTTGGACCTTTTCCTACCTCTATAAATAGAGGCCGAATTCTAGTGTCTAGGTGTGTCTATTTTAGAGAGTTTGAGTCTCTTTTTGCTGTCTTAAGTGTGTTTGTTGTTTATCATTAGTGAGTTTCTTTAGTTTATTTGAGTGTTATTTAGAAGTTTGCTATACTAGAAGGAAAAGTCAAAGGAACTTCAAGGAGTCTGCTTGGGGAGGAAATTAAGATAAGTATCTTTGTTTATTGTTGTTGTTAACTTTAAATGAAATCCATGCATTGTTTTATTCCCATGCATTCTGAGTAGTTTTCTTAGTCTTCATCCTTGTTTATGAAAATTATGCTAATTGATGAAATTAAATAGAAGTCCCCAATATATTAAAATAAATTGTGATAATTTTTACTTAAAACTTAATTTACTTTCAATCTGGCCAATTGAGTTGTTAAAATATGTTGAATTATCAACTATATTAAAAATTATATCCAATATTCAGGGAAGTCAAAAACCTTGGAAGGAGGGTGCAAATAAATAGGGAATTATTAATTATCGGACGTAGAATTGGACATTTTAGTGTGACGGACTAAAATATTCAATTTGGTCCTATTTTTGAAGTCGAAGTGTAGATGTTAGCCCTCGGGTGAGGGGAATGTGGGAGCTACGAAGTGGCGGCCATTATCCTCCCAGCCTAGCCGCGGATTCGGTAATCAAACATAGGATTAGTCGATGTTCTTTGCACTGGACCAAAGGGTAATGAATAGGAATGCTCCTATTTGTCACAATATAATTTAAGAATTCTATTTAGATTCATAATTCACTTAATTTTCTAAAAACAAGGAGAAGGATACTTTTTCTAAATTATTTAAATCAACTTATTTCAAGCATTAGTTTACTTTAGTTTGCTTTAGTTACTTTAAATTTCTGTTTACTATATTAGTAAGTAATTCCTTTAAATTTAGCTGATAACAAATCTGTTAAAAACTTCCCTGTGAGATCGATAACCAGGACTCCACTAGAGCCCTGTATTACTTGATATGATACGTATACTTGCGTAGAATCCACATTAAACATTCAATCATATAATTATATATATATATATATATATATATATATATATATATATATATATATATATATATATATATATATAGGATGGCGAGCTGTAGGAGGAAGTGCTCGCTAGGGTTCCGACCATGACCACCGTCGGCGGCGGTCTCCCTGGTTTCTTCTCTGGTGGGTGGTAAGGAGGGGGGTTTCTCTCCTTTGGCTTTGGTTTCTTGTTTTGGTGGTCCTGCTGCTACTTTGGCCTTTCCCGGGCTGACTCTTTTTCAAAATTGCTACTGTTCCATTGCCTCCTCTCAAGCTGCTTCATCAGTTGCTTCTGGTTTTGACTTCAAACTGATCTTTCTGTCTCCTCCTTTGAGTATTTTTTCTGGTGTGCTACCCTCTGGGGGTCAGCCTCCCTTTCCTTCTTCATGGCCTACCCCATTGATTTAGATACTAATATCTCTTGGGCCAAGTTTACTTATGCTGGTGTGGTGGGGAATGCCCCATCTATTTCTGACCCCTCTAAGCTCTTCTTCCCTCAATTGCTCCATGATGCTGCTGCTGGTAAAGCTTCCTGCCCCTTCATCAGACCCCTTGAAGTCAAGGATGGTTGCCCAGCTGTCATATTTTCTGACAAGGAATTGGAAGCTCTGGATGAGGAAGTCAAACTCACCCTCATTGGGAAGTTTGTGTTGGGTCACCCTAAAATGGAGTTAGTGAGGAAATATTTTGAATCTCTTAACTTTAAAGGCGAGTCGGAAGATTGGTCTTCTAGATGGCGGACATTTGCTCATTAACTTCTCCAATGAGGAAGACTATGCTTTGTTATTTGCAAAACAAGTTGTCGGAATTGTTGGAGTTGAAATGAAGATAATTAAGTGGACCCCGCATTTTGATCCTAGCAAAGATCCTCCCATAGTGCCTATTTGGTTCAAACTCCCCAACCTTCCATATAGATACTTTAACCAAACAGCTTTATTTCAAATTGGGAGATCCCTAGGTACACCTCTAAGATTGGATGCCGAAACCATCAACAAGGCAAAGCCAGAATCTGCTAGAATTCAAGTAGAAAGGGATATCTCTCTACCAGAAATTAAAAGAATTTGGATTGGATCTGTTAGTGAAGGGCACCTGCGAGGATATTATCATGCGAGCAAAAGCCTCATTTCTCGCTCTCATCGCAAAATGTTTGGTCACACAAATGAAAAATGCTATAGGCTTCATCCCCTCTCGGAAGAACAGCTAACTTGCACTAGTAGAACTCCCCTCCTCCAAGTAGATACGACGAAATGTTAACACTCAATCTGTGGCACCTCCAGAAGAGCAGGTTATGGGAGTCTCTCTGGCTGTTCCTTTGGCTATGGGAGAGAACATTGTCCCTCCAGCTGTTTGCCCACCTTATCAATCAGCCCACCCACAGTTGCTGGATCAGTCACTTGGCAGCTCCCCTGGGTCCCCTGGTGACTGGTGTAGAAGTGAAGTAGAGGAAATCAGGCTTGTGACACCTATTCAACCATCTAATCCCTCTCCTGTACCCCCCCCAATGTTATTAAAAATATGCAGATTGCTATGGAAGGCAAATGGGAAACCCAAATTTCAAAGAAGAAAAAGAAGATAAGTACTGAAGTACAGAAATTGGGATCCTCTTTATCAGAGGGAGAAATGGCAGGCTCTACAAAGAGAAGATCTAGATCCAGAACTAGATCTCAGACATCCAACTCCCTCCCCCCACCTCAATGATTAACATGCTTTGCTGGAACATTAGGGGCATGGGTAATCCTTTGTCCCTAAAAAGAATTTTACACCTTATTAAGAAACATAATTTATGGTGCTTTGCCATCTTTGAGCCTATGGTGCATAAACACCCTTGCAAACTCCTCACTAAATTCCATGGTTTTAACCATTTTAGCAACTCACAAAGAACAAAATTTGGGTCTTCCGTAGAAAGGAAATTACTTGGTCTAATCTCCTCGATCACCAACAATTCCTCCACTCCTCCTTCCAAATTAATGGCCATCATGGTTATATCACTTTTGTCTATGCAGAGTTGCGTAAATAGTGACAGAATCGCTTTGTGGGACCAGCTCACTAACATTGGCTCTAATCTTAACCTCCCCGGCTAGTGGGGGAGACTTTAACGACGATTGGCTCTCCAGGGGAAAAACTAGGTGGTAGGGCCCCAAATGTGACAAAGATGTCTAACTTCCTTGAAAATATACAAGATGCCAATCTTTTTGACATTGGCTATAGTGGTCCTAAGTACACTTGGAGAAGAGGAACTATATGGGAGAGATTAGATAGAATTCTTGTGAATCACCTTTGGTTATCCACCTGGCTCCTTACCTATGTCACCCACCTAAGTTTTGCCGAATCTGATCATAGACCCCTTTTGATCACCATTACCTCTCCAAACCAAACCAGCTCCCCTCCCCCTTTCAGATTCCTGAATGTTTGGTCATCCCAAGCTGATTTTAATAGCATTGTCCAGACACATTGGTGTAATATTACTCACTCTAATCCTCTCATCAAGCTCAGCCATCTCCAGATTAAACTCAGCAAGGCCCTTAGACACTGGAATTGGAACTTCTTAGGTGACTTTCACCAGGCTGTTTATTATGCAGAAACTGCTCTTATTCATTTGGAAACCCAATTTCAGGCTGGTCTTGCAACTGAGAACCAACTGTTTGATGCCCAAGCTAAACTTATGGTTGCCATTGCCAATCAGGAAGCTATGCTGAAACAAAAAGCTGCTCTTGCCCATTTTGTTGATGGAGACAGAAACTCTAAATTTTATCATGCACAAATTAATTACAGAAGGAAATGCAATAACATCCACAGTATTAAAACTGAAGAGGGTCGTCTGATATCTAATCTCCCTGATATTGCTGCTAATGCTGTTCTTTACTTTAAGCAGCTCCTTACCCATAAGCCTGATCTCAGGTCTGCCATTGATAAATCCCTCTTCCTTGCTGAGTTTGATTTCACTTCCAACTCGGATCCAGCTAGCACTCCATCGACCAAAGAAATCGGAATGCTATTAACTCGTGGATAGCTCTAAGACACTGGGCTCGATGGCTACACTGCTCGACTTTTACAAGAAATCCTGGGTCCGGATTCGGAATGATGTGGTGGCCGCCATTCAAAGTTTCTTCATGGGTCATCCCCTCCCCAGCCTACTTTAGTGCTTCAAATTATGTGCTTGTACCTAAATCCTCCACTACTCGGAACCGGAACCACTACGAGCCTATCCGTTTGACAACGGTGATTAGTAAGACCATTAGTAAGATAATTGTGGGCGATTACAACCCCACTCGGATAAGTTAATCAGAGCCAAACCGGCTCGCCTTTGTCAAGGGGAGATCTATTAGTGACAATGTCCTTTTGGCACGAGAACTTCTCCTTGATCTCGACAAGAGCCAAAGGGGGGTAATCTCATCTACAAACTTGACATCCAAAAGGCTTATGATACCATTAGTTGGGATTTTATCATGGATGTCCTTGCCGCAAGGGGTTTCAATAACCATTTCTGCAATCTAATAAGGAGATGGTTGGAAACTAATGAGCACTCCATCCTAATTAATGGTCAAGCTTGGGGGAGTTTCAAAGCTACTAGGGGCCTTCAACAGGGAGACCCTCTATCCCCCACCATCTTCATACTGTCTTTAGACTATTTTTCTAGATTGGTGGATAGAGAACTCCTCTCTCACAACTTCTCCAGGTACCTTCATAGATCTAACATTGCTGTCTCTCATTTAATGTATGCAGATGATATCATGCTTCTATCAACTGCCCATAAAAATGCTATCAAAAAGATTACGTGGTGCTTGGAGACTTTTCAACAGCAAGCTGGTTTGGTATTCAACAAGGAGAAATGTCAACTTATATTCTCTAAACATACTCCTGCCCACATCAGACATTGGATCACTGAGCTCACTGGTTTCTCTAGCTTAACTCCCCCAATTAAATACCTGGGTGCTTATCTTACTGTGGGTAGGACAAAACAAATCCAATTTGATGAATGTCTGGGCAAGATTAAAACCCAACTTAATTGCTGGTCTAATTCCTTCCTGTCTAATGGTGGCAGAATCACCCTACTGAAAAGCATTCTAACCTCTTTCCCATCTTACCTACTTCAACTGACTCCTTTGAAGAAGAGTACTTAATTACTTCTGGAAAGAACATTCAATAGATTTCTTTGGTCTGGACAAAGACACCAGCTTCATTGGACTTCCTGGATTAATACTGCTAAACCCCATTCTGCTGGGGGGCTTGGCTTTAGGGGTCTTCTCCACCTGCAGCATGTCAACTTCCTCAAGCTTTGGATCCATTTTAGAGCCCGTACCTCCTTGTGGGCTAAATTTCCGAAAGGCAAGTATTGCAAACACACCCACCCTTCCCTTGTTGTTAGAGATTGGGGGATTCCAAGATCTGGGTCAAAATGCTGAAAACTAGACAGGAAGCTGAAACTAAATTCCTATGGGATCTGGGGAAGGGGGAGATCAATTTCTGGCTGGACAACTGGTGTCCAAAAGATTGGTTAATCCCTAGAGGTAACACTGACCCCTCCCTAACTGTTGCTGATTGTTGGGATGGAGCTACCCGGTCCATCCCACACCTCGCAGCTATCTTGCAAGATCATTCAACGACGACAAGTTGCAACTATTCCTATACATCCGGGAAACTCGACAACGATCTCTCCGGGGGTCTCCAAATATCAAAGCTTAACTAAATACCTATACAGCTCCTCCTATCAGTGGCCTACTGTCAAATGGGGGAAGGCAGCATGGAGTAAACACCTCTCCCCCTCCATGTCTTTCTTTTGCTGGCGTGCTCTTCACAACATTATTCCCACTGATGATATCCTTAAGTTAAAAGGCTTGAGAGGTCCTTCTATATGTGTTCTTTGCCATCAACATGAAGAATCTATTCCCCACTTGTTCTTCTAGTGTAATTTCTCCCAAGCAGTCTGGCAAGAATTACAATCCCAGATATCTCTTAATTGCAGTCACCTTCATTGGGAGATTTTCCATCATCATTGGTGTGAGGGGGAAACCCCAAAGGCTAATACCATTCACTTCATTGCCATCTGGTTCATTTGGATGTCCAGGAACCAAGCCAAATTTGAAGACCTTTCTACGTCTGCCCCTTCTGTTGTCAGGAATTGCAAGTCCTACATTAGCAAACTCATTATCCATAAGGGGTTTCCACAAATTCTTCAAGCAGTCCTCCCCACTTATTCCCTCCTCGCCCCTGCTCGTCTCTATTCGAGTGAAAGTCGTCACCGGAAGGCTCCCCTTCCAATTACATCAAGATTAACACCGATGGAAGTTTCTCCAGATGATGGAGCCGGGGTGGGGGCATCTTCGAGAACCATCCGGGTAACCGTCCGCTTTTTTCCTTGCCCCGCTCTCGCCAATGATGCATTTGAGTCCGAATCGATTGCAGTGCTTTGGGCTCTTCAACTTGCTCGTATTGCCGGTCGGGAAAATACCTGGATTGAGGTGGACTCTCAAGACCTGATTAAGAACATCGAATTTTCCCATCAACTTCAGTGGCACCATAAATATTGGATGGAACTTATTCTTGCTTTCAGGACCCCTCACACCCAGTTTTCTTCCAATTTCAGAGAGGGTAATAAACCTGCCCATTGGCTTGCCCGGGCAGGTGCTATTTCCCCCAAAGCTGAGGTTTCCAACCTCCCTACCAGGAGCTAAAGTTCTTAATTGCCGGAGATAAGCTGAGTTCCCCCCATTTCAAAATTGATCATTGCTCTCCCATTTGACTTTGGATGTCCCCTGGCATTTTGCTCTTGGTCCCATCTTGTCGTCTATCTGTTCTCTGGGGTGGCCTCTTTACTGCAACCTTAGTTTATTGTCTTTGCTTAAAATATATAAATATATATTCACTCAAGTCTTGTAATTTTAGTTAGGATCTTTGAGGACTTTTGTTGTGGGTTAGGTGGTGTTTTCTCCTTAGTATTTGGAGATCCCCCCTTACCTAGTTTTGTATCTCCTATTTAGTATTAACAAAGTTGGAGCTTATTGAAGCTCCTTTTCTAATATATATATATATATATATATATATATATATATATATATATATATATATATATATATATATATATATATATATATATATATATATATATATATTAAAGTGGAATCAAGTTTTTGGTGCCGTTGCTATAAACATAAATTGCAAACATATTAAAAGTGGGTCATTTCTTGGATTTACTTCAGTATTACTAGGAAGAATAACTTGGGATCTATTACTTAATGTATTGGCAGTTTGTCCCAATTAATTTTCAATATTTCTTATTATAGCTCCTTGACTTTGCAATTGATTTCTCATTTGTAACACTACTTCTTCAATAGAAAACTTCTTCTTCTTAAATTGTGAAGCATTGTTAAAACCTGGAGGATAGGTTGGTCTATAATTATTATTCCCTTAATTATTCTAGCTTCCCCAATGGGTTTACTTGGTTGTTCCCCCATTGTTGATTAATACCACCCTGATTATTAGTATTCCAATTAAAGTTTGGATGATTCTTCCAACCTAGGTTATATAAATTAGAATAAGGGTTATTAGGCTTTCTTATAGCATTCAAAGTTTCTGGTGAAGAATGAGAATCAACCATTTGACTTAATGAATTTTCTTCAATCATGGAAATTGGCTGAGAAAAATTCATTCCAAATTGGTCTATCTTCCTTGAAATTGTAGCAACTTGATTTGCTAACAAATCAAAAGAATCATTTTCATGAATTTTGGCTACCTTTTTAGGATTTAACCTTTTAGAAGGCCATTAAAAATTATTAGTAACCATTTCTTCTATCAAAGCATAAGCATTATTAAATTGTTTAAACATCAGTTATCCTCTTGCAACAGTATCAATAATAGATCTAAGAGATCCAACTAATCCATTATGAAAATTATGAATTATTAACCAATCTAGTATCAAATGATGTGGACATTTTCTGAGGAGATCTTTAAATCGTTCTTATGCCTCATATATAGATTCACCTTCAAACTGATAAAAAGATGTGATATCATTTCTAAGCTTCGCAATCTTTGATGGTGGAAAATATTTAGCAAGGAATTTTTGTGCTAAATCACCCCAAGATCTGATAGATCCAGGTACTAACAAATTTAACAATATCTTAGCTTTATCCCTTAGTGAGAAAGGAAAAAGGCTAAGTCTAATACCATCATCTGAAACACCATCATATTTAAAAGTAGCACACAACTCTAGAAAGTTGGCAAGATGTAAATTAGGATCTTCAGTTGGTGCTCCACCAAACTGATTATTAGACACCATTTGGATAATAGCATGTTTAAGCTCAAAGGAATTAGCAACTACAAACAGTAGTAGTTGAATACTACCATGAATTTCATCCATGGTAGGTTTAGCATTTTCTCTTAAAGGTCTAAATTCTTGATGGATGTCAACATTTTGATTTTGATGATTTGTCATTTCTTGAATATTTTTATCTTTTTCGGAATTTTTAATTTTTTTATTTTTCTGATTGTTCTTTCTAATTCAGAATAGTAAGGCACAAGTCCCTCAAACCTTGAACTACGCATACAACGTTAAATAAAATAAAACAAAACACACTAACAAAAACAAAGAAAAGTAAAAAAATTAAATTTTTCTTAATTTTCTTTAAATAAAATTTTAATCAATATCCTCAAAGAACGGCGCCAAAAACTTGATGCCCTAATATTTATGCTTACGATTTAGATAAGAATTTTATAAATTATAATATGGCATACTACACAAGTATATGCATTGTTTATCGAGTAATATAGGACTTTAAGTTCTTTTTGATATTTTTAATGACAAGTTAAGCAAGAAATAAAATTATCAATACTCTAAACATGATATAAAAGTTATAAGAATCAAATATCTTTTTCCTTCTTTAATGAATCAGTAATAATTATGGATATTTATGTTGTGGAAGTATTTAAATGTATTGTGCCACTATGAGCAATTATATTCTTTACCCTTACTTTGTTCTATAAAGAAAATTGGTTAATTTGCAATTTTGAAATTTTGTAGATGGGTTAGGCAGGGAAGATACCAGCCCTCACTCTAGAGTTCCCTCTATTCCCTCCACCTGAGGGCTAACATCTCATAACAAAATTTAACATGACAAACCAAATTAGGGGGCATTAGCCTGTCACTCTAAAGTACTCTAATTTTAATCCCCGATAAAGCATATCTCCATATATATTTACATTCAATCATATGGACTACAATTATCACCCATATAATTGCATGTGATTCTTTCCAATTATTGTTTGAGACAATACTGCATTGGATCTTACAAAATCTCACAACACATTTTAACATCTTAATTGGCCAAATTAAGGAGTAAATTAAGTTAAAGGAATTGAATCATCAATATTTATTCCAACATTAAATTCTTATACTTTCCACAACATTACTTCCATAATTTAATTACTTTATCATCTAAGAAAGAAAAAGATAAAGTAAACTACTCAAATTTCATGAAGAAAACACAAATAAAACTTGATATGAAAGCATAAGCCATAATGAAAACACAACAATCTTACTTAAAAAAAGTGTATAAACAAAGATAAATACTTATCTGAAAATCCTCTTCACCAGACTCTGGAAGTTCCTTTAGAATTTTGCTTTCCACAATACAAATCTATAGAGGTTGGCACCCAACTCTGGTGACTCTATAAAAAACTTTAAACTTCAATAAAAACTAGATAAAAGGTTAAAAGAAAATTGGTGAGAAGAAGGCTTCACACCAACCCTTTTTCCTTTCTTACTCTCTACTCTCTACTATAGAAATGAAGAACTCTAAATTACTAACAACTACTCTCTTCAACTCACACTAATAATAAATTTAATACCACAATAATCACCCCCTTCATAAATTATTAGGCTTCATTTTTATAATTTTCCAAAAGGTGCTTTGGTATCTCTTCAAATCATGTCCAAATTCAATGTATCCACTAAAAGATACATCCCTTCAATCATAATTGCCGCCAAAAGGAAGTTAAGGAAGTCACCACCAAAAGTTGCTTCAAAAACCCCTTGAAAATGGTGCCAAAATTGATTTAAACTTGATTTTTAATTGTGGCGCTTAAGCGTCGGCACTTTGGCGTTTAGGCGCTAGAGGCCAAATTTCTCAAAATTCATAATTTTGCTACAAATTTGGTACTTTTTCACTACTTTCATCAAAATTAATTATTTTCATCATACATACAAGGAAATACAAAATACATTCCATTAAAGTGCAATATCATAAAAAATAGGTATAAAAATTTGCATAAAAACACTATATATTTTAGGTGCATCAAGATTCTAAAATTTTATTCTATAAATGTGATATTCCAATTAAAAAAAAAACTTTAGTAATGTGATCAATTTAAAGTTTAGAAAATCTCTAAAGTGAAAAATTATAAAAATATGATCTCCTATCTAATTCAGAAATATTTGTAAATTTTCCAAATATAGAGTTTAGGCATTTTATCTTCCTTACTTAAAAATTTTCATTAAAAATAATTATAATCACTATATTATATCCTTAAGCTCAGGTGTTTCTCAAATCTAATGCATTAAAAAGTTCAGATATTGAACTAATTTTTTATTAGGCATTAATCATCAAGCTTCTCATCACATATATTTTTTTCTTTTTCTTTGTTTTCTCTTTTCTTTTTGGGATTGCTTTTCAATCCTCTTTTTTTCCTTTTTCTTTTTCTCTTTTTCTTTTCTTGTGAGGATTACTATATCTGGATAACCTTTAATAATTTTGAACTTCACTCACCTCTCCCTAAAGTTGGAACTCTTTACTTTATGGATATATATTAGCTTTTAAATGATTCATGATAGACTCACAATCTTTTCTCCTCACATAAACCTATAAGACTCTTAACATTTTAAAAATATAGTTTTCTTTACTTTAAATAGTCAACTATAGTCTAATCCTCTTATACTAAATATCTTAGCCCTATAAAGTAAACCTTCATTATTAAAAAGTTTCATTCAAATCTACTATGATATTTAAATGAAATAAAAAATTTAGTTATCTAAAGTTAAGCTCAACAACTTTAAGTCATGTAAAAATAATTTTGAAAATATATTTTAATTAAAAACAAATAAAAGTTAATTTTACTCCCCCAAACTTAAGTTTTTCAGCTCATATTAAATTATAAAAGAGAGAGAAAAACAAGAAGTAAACAAACCTTTTTGTTCTGGGCTTTTGATTCTTCTGAAGCATACAAGTATTAATTAAAAATTTAACTTCGAACATAAAACAGTTAGAAGCATTGTTCACATATATATCAGAGATTTGCAAGGTAAATAAAATTTAAAAGACAACTTTAAACAATTAACACAACATCCATTACAGTTTTTACTACAACTGTAACAAACCAACAAAGTTTTAATACAACTTCTCTAAAATAAAAAAAAGTACAATTACTACACACATCAACTACACAAAAGCAAATAACAAACACAAAAATACACAACAATAACAAACAACAGAATACTAAACTACCAGTCATCCAATCTTTCTTTTTATGCTCCTTCTTCCTTCTCAGGTTGGTATGGAATATAACGGGGGCAAGTAGGAAATATCACACCAGCTTCTCCCCTCAAAATCTCATCTAAGAATCATGATAAGCTATATCATATTCCACTCTTCTCCTCTGATAATCATCTTTGATGCTATTTCTTGCTTCCAATCCATCAATCATGCTATGAAGCTTTGTAATATCTCCTTATTGTATCATCAGTTGCTCCATAACATCAGAAATAGTAGGAGTTCCGGAGGTAGAAGGTATGACATGACTAGTAGAGGGAATCACTACTCTTACTTCCGGATCTTCATCCTACATGAGATTCATAAGTGAGAATGTTGGCATTACTAATAGACTATAAAGGATAAACCAACTCTTTGCTAATATCAACCTCTACTCCTGATTGTACACATAATGTGTAAATCGGGGCAGGATGTCCCAATCCTCAAGTAGTTTCCTCTTTAGCTATAGTCTGAATGCTATAATGAATAACTCTACCAATGTCTATTATTCTCATGTTTTGAATATAAAAATTCAGAATAGCTCTATCCCTTGAAACTTCACTATGATGATAAGTAGGTAGTAGTCTTATAGAAATAAAGTAATGTCAGGCTTTACGTGCTACATTTAGAGTGGAAGCAGAAAAATTTATCTTTTTCTTTTGTTTGTTTTCCACTCCCCTTTCCATCAGTAAGAAAATTACTTACCTCATTTAAGGCCGAATGCACCGTACCAAAAAACTTGTACTCACAGAATGGATTATCTCTCAACCAGTTGAAAGTATTAATCCGTGCAGGAGTGAATTCTATCATTTGTCCTCGAACCAACACATATTCTTCTTCAGTCCACTACAAGTTAGCATAAAACTTACGAACTACATCAGCAACAGCATAGGCAAATAAATAACAAAAAGTTTTCCAAATCTGATCAAAAATCACCTACTCCACAACTCGACCTGGATTTTAAAATCCACGATCCTTTATAGACTTTTTTCTTCAGCATGTAGCAATGAAGTAATACTGTGCTTTAATATTCACATATTTCTTTTCATCAAAATCAACCTTTCTCTTTCCTTTAACAACCTTAGAGCCATTTCAAAATTTTCAAGAAAATTTGCAAATAAATTCCAAAATCACAATGTAAAGAATCTAAAGTCAAATCTAATATGTAAGAGCATTTCACCATAGAGTACCTCAAAGTTTTCTTCAAAAACCCCAAATTTTTGGATTTCTCCAATGTAGGTGATTTCCATGGTGAAAATAAAAAAAACTTTAGTTTAAAATAGAGCTCTTACCAAAATAAGACAAGATCTAACCTCAAAAACCCCTCAAATCGTCTCAAACCAAAATGCAAGCAAGCCCTAGGAGTGTTATTCAGCCTTCGCTAGAGTTTGAAGATGATCAAATGCGATCAAAGGCTCAAAATCATGAGTATAAAACATCTAGGATGCGTTTCACGTTTTGGGTAGTGTCTGTCGGCATATTTTTAGGTTGTGTTTTATTTTGAAAAGAGGTCGCCTACAGAAATTGTGCGGCGAATTTTTTTATTTAATTTAAATAAATAATTTGAAAAGTAGTATTTAATTTTTGAAAATAATTTTTAAATTTGAAGATTTTAAGATATGAAATCAAACCGATCTCACATCCCAAATAGTTTATATAAACGAGCACCGTACCACAAACCGTGTATCTATCCCGAAGAATAGGCACACTCGCTCGACGATGAGGCTCGATTAAATAAACTAGAAGATCTCTCGACATCCGTTTGGTCCGCGAACCAATTTTATAAGCCGACAAATTCCCCCGCTTAATATGAAAGCACTAAACGAGGTTTATATTACCTGGGTTCTTTAAAATTCCCTATAAGGGTAAGCCCCTATAGTTAATTACATCTTAAGTGACGGGAATCACCTAAGAAAACTCTCGATAATAATCAATAATTCTGCTCACAAGAATTTCAAAGTTTAAGTTTTCAAAAGGATTGGATTTTAGAATTTCAATAGGGAATGGATCAAATTTAGAAGATTTTATTTTGGGATTTCAAAGGAGGAAAGGTAGGAGAAATTACAGATTCGAAACAAACTTCGGTAATTTCCCGACTATCCTATTGTTTGGCTTGAATTTAGGAAAGTCCTAATATTTATTTAATTTTTTGATCTTGCCTATTTTAATTAATTAGGACTTATATTTATATGATAGAATCATACAAATAGCCTTGAAGATGTGAGGGTTTATGTCGTACCCAAACGACTACCTCGGAATCCTAAGTCCGGTTAGGGATTAATTTACAATGCAAATGCCTAACGAAGAGGTTGAGGATTTATGTTGCACTAGGCAAACTACCTCGAAATCCTATGGCTTTGTTGTTTAATTCTAGGAAAGTTTTGCTGATGTAGATTCAAGTTTTGCTGACGACGATGACCGTGCTGCCCACCATGCTCCAAACTACTTGTTGTTGCAGGGGTTTAGTTTTAGAAGTCATAAATCAGGGGATGAGAAAAGTTTTTTGGTTTAGAGAAAATCTTAATTTCCAAGTGTTTTTGTGTTTTAATTAAAACAAATCTTAGAGTTGATTATAACGACACCGGTTAAGATCCCACGGTTCCATCCTTCCGGCATCATCATTTTTATCGGATTCACTTAGTCCGTATGAATTTGCTAAACTCAACCGAATGAGTTCCACACTTTCATTTAGACCATGGGAAATCCCGTTAGCAACACGTAGGTTACATCATCCGAGGTATTCCCGATCATCCAACGAACGTTTTAATTTAGTTGTAATTGTAGTTTTGTGTTCCGTTTGTGATTAAATTTCGAGTTGTTTTATATTTTGAAATGTTGTGGCGGTGAATTTTATCTTGCAATGACTTTTAATTTAGTTCTAGTTTCAGCTTTTAGGGACTATCCTAAAGGTGTGGGTTTTCATGCAACAGCTTGTTTATCATGCAAGAAAAAGTAAGTGCGATGCAATCGAAGAAATTGCAATAATGTAAACTCGCAATAAAATAAAAGCGTACCTGGAGGGTCTTCCCGTTATCCCAAGATGCACTTAAAACACAATTAGAATATTTAAGCAAGTTCCAAGGTAAGGCTAAGGGAAGGGTTATGGTTTTCTACCAAATTCCTAATCCTATAGCTAGTCATTTCCTATGACGTCTAGGTTCTTGTGTTTTGGTTTGAGGACGATTTTCTTCATCAAAGAATAATTAAGTTCAGTTGTTCTTATAAACATCCTATCATATCGAGGAAGTGCTTGAGAAGAATCTTAAACATCTTTTCGATATTTCTAGGATTGTTTTAAGTCCAAATGAATTTAATTATACAAACGAATCAATCGTCCGAGAATTCAAGTTTTGTTGTTATCTTGCTCAGTGAACTAGAACATTTGAATATCCTATAAGTGGAGTAACATTTCATTTAATGTTCTGTTTAGGAGTTATGATAACCAAAGCTTTCGAGGGCAAATTGGTGTTCAAATGATTTACGATTTAGTTTAACTTCAGTTAAAGGGTTTAAATTTGGAATAGTGTTCAAGTTGCTTTATATTTAATTTCTTTGTGTCTTAGGTAATGTTTTTTTAATTCAATTTCATTTAACTTTAATTTATTTTAATTTTAATTTTAATTTAATTTAATTCAATTTGATTTGATTTGATGTTAAATTAATTTATTTTAATTTGATTTAATTTCCCTTAATTTAATTTAATTTGATTTAATTTTAATTTAATTTAATTTAATTTAATTTAATTTAATTTAATATGTTTTAATTTAATTTAGTTTAATTTAATTTAATTTGTTTTAATTTAATTTAGTTTAATTTAATTTAACTTAATTTATTTATTTAATTTGATTTAATTTAATTTAATTTTTTAATTTTATTTATTTAATTTAATTTAATTTAATTTATTTGTTTGATTTAATTTTATTTAATTTTTAATTTAATTTTATTTTTAATTTTAATTTAATTGAAAATTTAAAAAGAGTTTAATAATTTAACTTTTTAATTTAATTTAATGATTAAGTCCTTTAACATTTTAAAACTTAAATTTGAATTATCATTTTTAATTAGGAATTAAATATTATTGAAATGATTAATTTAGGGATTTTTAAATTAAAGAATAAATCTCTTCCTAATAATATCCCTATTTTAATAATTCCAATTTTATTATTCTTCCAAATTTAATCAATTATTTAATTAAGGTTTATTTCAATTATTTTAAATTGTTTAATGGGTTTCTACCCTTTAATTATTTAAATTTCAATCATCCAAATCAGATTAAGATCAAATATTTTACTTGTTAATTTTATTAAACCTAAAGTTTTAATTAAGGGTTAAAATTTTTTTAATTACCATTTTGCCCTTCAAGCTTAATAATTCCATAACTCAATAATTGAGCTCAAATGAATTTGAAATTTTTATGTGATTTCACTCATATGTCAATAAAGACATGAGAGGAGAAAATGTGATTTTTCTGTATTTAATTTATTTATATAATTATTTTTAGTGAAAAATAGGAATTTCCAAGGAAAATTTAATAATATGACCAAGGGAAAGTTTCTGACCTTAAGAAAATTATGGGACATTCCTAATGACCAGAGGACCACTTGGACCAATTTTGGTGATTTTTTAAATTATATTATTTTTATTATAATTATTTTAAGTTTTGGAGTATTAATTAATTTAAAAAAATAAAGGTTGAAAAATGAAATTTATATTTTTCAAAACTCTCTCTGATATCAAGCAAATCAGAGAATCAATTTTTGCAATTTTCTGATTTTTCTATGATTTATTATAATTATTTTAGTGAAAATGCCAAAAAATGTATTTTTAAATTTTTTAAATTACCTTAGGGCTTTAAAATTTAATATCTCATTAAATACACTTAAGTAAAATATGGGGTTTGTTCCTAAGTGATTAAAATTCAAAATGTGACATTTTGGTGAATTTTATTATTTTTGTGATTTTTATTATTTTTTAATTATTAAAATATTAAAATAATGCAAAAAATTTAATTTTTTAGAAAATTGAAATTTTAATTTTCTTAAATTCCCCTAATATCAGAGAGGCTCCAAAACCAATTTGGTGAATTTTTTAAAAGTATTTTGAGAGTTATGAATTTTTAAAGTTTAAAATGACTAAATGGCTTAATCAACCCATTTAGTAGGGATAACCAAGTCCAATTGACTTCAAATTTTTATGGTGGGTTCCTCTGATCCTAAAGGTCAGTGGAGAATTGATTTCAAGTCAATTTGATGTATGGTTAACTCTAATGAATTAGGGACCTATTTTGGGTGTTTAAGCCAATTAGGGCTATTTTAAATGAGTTAACTCAAAACCTATTTTTCCTAGGGTCCTCTGGTCATAAGAGACATCACCAAATTTTTCTAGAATTTATTTCACAACATGCTAATTATTGGAATTAAAATACTCAAAACAAGTAATAAGAATTTGAAAAATCAATAACTTCTCATAGGGATGGCCTCGACTTTGGAAAATTCGAGGAATGTTCCCAAATTTAGAGGCTTCAAAAGCCCTATGGTCTCATGCCATGGTGAATTTCCTATATGCATGGAGAATTAAAATAATGCAGAGGGTAAATAAATTACTAAAAATAAAATACTTGATGAAATTAAATGATTTCTTTTCCACATTATTCTCCTCTATTCACTGAGCAAGAGGGTATTTTTATTTTATTTTTCTGAGTTTTCTACACAAAGTTATGGATTTTTGAAGTTTAGGGGAATTAAATAAATCAAAAATACCCTAATTTTCTATTTATCCGAGTCGGCACCGCGTCAACCTTAGCATCTCCGAAGTGCCGCGTGGCGCGCTCCCATTCGACGCCGCCGCTTGAGTCAGCAGCCCGGGTCCCGCCTTCCGCATATCGTCTGCCGATCCGACCTAATCTGAGCCGTCCGTTCGCGCGTGTATTAAATGGACGGCATCGGTTCATCGTTCCCAAGCGTCCTCACCCGAGAGCCGTCTACACTAAATCCCTAATATCTCACTCGATACTCAATGGATTTTCGTGTTCTTATGCTCTATGGATTCGTCTTGAAGAGACGAATACATCTATATGGTGATCATGCATTGAAATTAAAGCATTTGAAATGGAGAATCTCCGAAGCTCCGGATGAAGAATTAGCTCATACCTTTGCTCGGAGAAGTGTGGCTTCAATCCGAGGGTTGTGTCACCTTCGATTGCGTCCCAAGCAAGCTCCGCATGAAGTCTCCCGGTCCGGTGAATTGCCTAGGTAGGATTTCGACCACAGCGGATCACAAAGCTTGGAGGCCGGAGCAACCGGGTGGCCTCGGAGATGGGGCTTTTGTCGTGGACACCTTCTCTGGTCTAGTGAAGGTGTAGAACCAATCAATTTGGGGATTGATCCACCGTGGAGAAGTGTCCCGGTTTTGGGTGGAATTTCGGCTGAGAAATTGGATTTTGTCGATGGGGATTAGGGCAAATCGACACCTGGGATCAACCGCTCTAAGGGTGGAGAAGGGTTTGGAATAATTTTGGCGCAGTTTCGGCAAGGTTTGTCCAACTCTCTTCTCATGGCCGCGAGGGGGTGGTGTTTAAATAGGAGAGGGTGGAGGGCCTCCCGTGGAGAGTTAGGGCTTAGGATCAGCCGCTCTCGGCATGGGAAGAACAGCCATGGTGGCCATTGGGCATGGGGCGACTCAAGCAAGGGAGAATTCCAAAGTCGGCTCACATGCGAGCTCTCGGCCATGGTGTTTTCCGGCGACCCGGTGGCTGGTCGGCCGTGCATTGGTCACCATCTTGTTCGTGTGGGTCGTGGCTGGGGTTTAGTGTAGTGCAATCGGCAAATGCCATGTGTAAAAGGCTTGGATTAGAATGGAATGGGAGAGGGCTCATTTTGGCTCAAATTGGTCAACCCCTCCATTTGGGCTAGGTGCACCACCCAAGGCCTGGTTTAGGCCGAATAGAAAGTGATTTAGGTCAGCTTAATCAGTGGGGAATGGTTACCATCCAAGTACAATTAAGCTTAAGCAAGGTTTAGTGGAATCATGGGAGTGGTTAATCACCTTTAGGAATTAAGGAAAGGGTCTCCTCCTTTTGCCCAAAATGGCATGGTGACATGTAAAGAGGCTCTCATGGCTTCCATGTGGCTCATGCATGGCTTCATGGCTCACCTTCGTTCGGGAAAAGTCAAGTCAATTTCATGGAAATGGATTTAAGAAAAATTTTGGTATTTAGGGGTGATTTGGCATGAGGCTTGATTTGGAATTATTTGATGATGGGATTATAACTTAGAGAATGGCTTTGATTAAATGGATGGCAAATGGAAATGTCATGTGGGTTTTAGGGCCACTTTTGGGCTTTTGTATTTGGTGGAAATGGGCTTTTAAAATGGTTTAGGGAAGTGGGCTTTTGGATTTTAAAATGGATTTTAGGATGGAATTTTGGCAAAGGCTTGGGCCAAATAATTGTTGGGTTTAGCTCATAGATGTGTCATGAGTGACTTGAAGCAAATTGGGAGTGATTTGGGTTTGAATTGGTTGAATTTGGGCTTCTTTGGTGAATGGGCCAATATAGGTCAAAGTGGGCTAACTTGGGCCAATGTTGGGCTAGGGTTAAAATTGATGTAAAATTAATGTTGGGAAATGTCTATGGATGTGTTTCAAAGAGGTTTTGACTTTGGTTGGGCTTTGATTTTGGGGTTTGGGCTCATTTGGGTTAGGTTTGGGTTTAGGTCAAAATTGGGCCTTTTGGTTTTCGGGTTGAATTTAAGTGGGGTTTGGGTCAAACTTTTGGGCAAATCATGTTAGGGGTTTTGTTTGTAGGAATGTTAAGGAAGATTTAGAAAAGATTTGGGGTTAATTGGAGTTGAATTGGGTGAGTTTGGGTTAGGTTTGGGTCATGGGTCCAAATTGGTCTTTTAAGGCCAAAGGTGAAATTAGATCCAAATGCCAATCAAATTGGACTTGGATTTGGTCTATATTGGTGTTGGGAATGTTGAATTGAAGTTTATAATTGAATTGGACCAGAATTTGGGTCAATTGGGTAAGTTTGGTTTGACATTGGGTTCACTTAGGGTTAAAATGGGTCAAATTGGGGGTTTTAACAAAAGTGGGGTAAATTGACAAAATGGGCCAATGATGTAGTTGAACAAAATGAAATTGGGAATATTTGGGATTTTTTGGAATTTTTTGGGAATTTTCTGAATTTTTGGATTTTTGGGTCAAGAGGGGTATTTTGGGTATTTGGAGGGTATTGGGAGGTATTTTTGGAATTTTTGGTATTTTTAGCTATGGATGGTCAATTTGAGTGGAGAGAAATGTTTAGGAATGATTTTGGAGAATTTTGGGTGATTTGGAAATTTTTGAGAAATTTGGGTAGTTTCAAGGGTTTTGGGTAGGCTAAGCGGGTGTAGGGTCCCGAGGGTCAAAAAATTGAAAATTTGGGAAACTAAAGATTGGGTGAATGTAAGTGGAATGAAATCATCTTGGTTGAGCCATGAAGCCATATCAAGCCCACATGAGCCATGAAGGGACTCATTTGAAGCATCCACTATGTTGTTCCTAACCCTCTTAGCCAAGGGCTTAGGGGTTAAGGACCATCCATGTGAATCACCTACATGAGTCAGGAGGTCAATTTGGGCATGGGTGTGTGAAAGTGTAATGTATGAGTGTAGTGTGTGTGTAAGTCAGCCCCTTCACCGCACCAGTGCCACCAGTGGCAGTCCTAAGGCCAAAGAGTCCTATAGGAACTCATCCTTTAAACTTCCACATTTGATTTCAACCCTCTAGGTGATTAGGGGTCTACAGTCAAGTTTGTGGAATTTACAGGGAGTTGAGAAGTGGTTTGAATTTCTAAGTGGTGGGTCCCAATTCTAGTCCTCTAGGATAGTCAAAGAAAAAGCCTAAGGCTAGATTCTAAGTACTAAAAAGAAGAAGAGAAGACCTCATCAAAAATGAGGTCAACAAATGGACCCCCAATAGGTGTGGTGAGCTGCCGGAGCACACCGCGCGTATTGGTGTTGACCGAAGCGATCAAAAAACCAACACAGATGTCCAAGTGACAAACTTAGGACGAAGTAGAAGAGTTTCCGCTGGGGAGTGTCAAGTATATCTCTGAAACTGGAGATTCCTGAACTCTCGCTGGGGAAAGGAAAAGAAGGTGAACTCCAAATCGCATGATCTGGGGGAATTTTGATTTAGATTTCATTTTTTTCAGTTTAAGTTTTGATGTGTGAGCTTAGATTTTAGTTTGGAGTTTTAATTTAGATTGAAGTTTTGTTAAGATTAATTTGAAGAGATTTTGATTCGAAATGAGAATTGGAACTTTCGTGGTTTTAGATGTAACATCTTCAACCTCAAAAGAAAATTGAATTGATTGGATCGAATCATTACAATGAGGAGAGATCTCAGAGCAATGTGGTATTGGATGTAAAATCCTTAACCTCAAGAGTTTGATTTTGATGTATTTCATTGTAATAAGGAAATAACCTAAAGCAATGCAGTATCGGATGTAAAATCCTCAACCCCAAGAAATTTAAATTTGATGTATTTCATTGCGATAGGGAAATGATCCTAAAGCAATGCAGTCTCGGGTGTAAAATCCTCAACCTCAAAAGTTTGAATTTTGATGTATTTCATTGCAATAGGGGAAAGAATCCTAAAGCAATGCAGTTTCGGATGTAAAATCCTTAACTCCAAAAGTTTGAATTTGATGTATTTCATTGCAATAGGGGAAAGAATCCTAAAGCAATGCAGTTTCGGATGTAAAATCCTCAACCCCAAAAGTTTAAATTTGATGTATTTCATTGCGATAGGGAAAGAATCCTAAAACAATGCAGTCTCGGATGTAAAATCCTCAACCCAAAAGTTTGAATTTGATGTATTTCATTGCAATAGGGGAAAGAATCCTAAAGCAATGTAGTTTCGGATGTAAAATCCTCAACCCCAAAAGTTTGAATTTTGATGTATTTCATTGCAATAGGGGAAAGAATCCTAAAGCAATGCAGTTTCGGATGTAAAATCCTCAACTCCAAAAGTTTGAATTTTGATGTATTTCATTGCAATAGGGAAAGAATCCTAAAGCAATGCAGTTTCGGATGTAAAATCCTCAACTCCAAAAGTTTGAATTTTGATGTATTTCATTGCAATAGGGGAAAGAATCCTAAAGCAATGCAGTTTCGGATGTAAAATCCTCAACTCCAAAAGTTTGAATTTGATGTATTTCATTGCAATAGGGAAAGAATCCTAAAGCAATGTAGTTTCAGATGTAAAATCCTCAACTCCAAAAGTTTGATTTTGATGTATTTCATTGCGATAGGGAAAGAATCCTAAAGCAATGCAGTCTCGGACGTAGAATCCTCAACTCCAAAAGTTTGATTTTGAATAGTCATTGACTTTCGCAAAGATTTGTAGTGTTGATTTGAAAAGTGTGGAATTTTGGTAGCTTGAGAATTTCATGAAAGTTGTAAAAGACTTTCATGGAAGGAAATAGATTAGAGGGAATATGTAGATGTCACATATCCCGTTCAAAAGAGTTGATCGGAAGTCACTGGTTAGGATTGGATACAATTCCTTGCCATCAGATTCGATCCGTGTCAATGGAATCAATCGCTTCCATCCCAGACAAGGGAGAGAGTAGAACGGATTGGATTTCAGATTTGGGAGATTGAATTTGAGATTTGATTGAGATTTGGAATCTGGAAAGATTGAATTTGAATTTGATTTAGATTCGATTTGAAATCGGAAGATCAAATTTGAAATTTGATCGAGATTGGATTTGGAATTTTATTGAAATTTGATTTGAAATTTGGAAAGATTGAATTTGAATTTGATTGAGATTTGATTTGACATTTGGAAGATTGAATTTGAAATTTGATTTAAAATTTATGCTCATTTTGTTTGTCCTTTAACGATTCAAATTTATTTTATCGTTTATTTAGTGTCCATGTAAATTTGGTGTTTGTCATTTTTAGATTTTTTTTTTAAGGAAAGTTTTCTTTTATTCCATTTTTTTATTCCTTTTCTGTTCTTTGTTCGAAGTTCATTTAACTTTAATGGCGTTTCCCAGTCAATTTGCACAAAAGAGGTGAAGGCCAAAAATGTGACAAGGTCACTTTCATTCCAATCATGTCGAAGATACATCATACAACTTAATCTGGAATACATCTCATACAATCCATGTAGACTCAAAATGGACTATGTATGATCTTTGTCGATCCATCCAAAGAAGCATCTGTCAAAAATCCATGTCTGAATAGTGGGGTACATGGTCAATAACATCACCTTCCAAGCCATCCTCGGCAAGGATGCCGTATGGTTGTACATCGGAGGTGTGATATTTTCCATGTAGCTCACACCGTAAGGCCGGAGGCTCTCTAGCTCCGGTCCGGCCGGAAATGGTAAGGTGTCTTCCTAGCGTCCATCCTTCCGAAAGTAACCGAGATCCGCTTCACCGGTACTCCCGGTATGCAATGCTTAGCGATATCTCGCTCCGTTGCCCTTCGCATCATGACGGAACCTACCGGTAAAGGTATCTTCACCGGCCCTCGAACTCACTCCGGGCCTCGCTATCCGGAGGTCGATCCAAACATGATGTTACACTCGTTCAGAAAGAGACCGTGCGTAAAGGTCCGACAAAGTCGTGGTGATCTATGTGCGGGGGTATACAATCACCCCGCTCGTAGATGTTAATAATGCAACGTATCGGTATGCAATCCGCCGGCGTATCCTCCATGTTATCAATCTCTTTACCATTCTCTCGATGACTAATGGCATCGGATCCACTCGCCCATGACGGAGTATTCCCGTGGGTTTCCTTCCCGTCCTCCGCAAAGTTGTAACAAGCATCCACATCGTATTGTAATTCTTCCTTTCCCCGGCATCCATCTCCGGGTTCTCGAGTAGTGTTTTCCTCAGCGGCCCGCTCGGCCCATTCTTTTCAAATCCCGGATGCAATCCACAATTTGCTGTTATTCATACTCTGAGAATACGTCTGTATGTAGCTCGAGGCCCTCTAGTATATTGATCCTTCTGCCTCTAATTCTCTTGAAGTATTCGAAGGTTTTCTTTTCAACATTCTGCATTCTTTCCAGTTCGTACTCTGGAATAATTTGCAAATGGCGAGGCCTGGTGACGTATTGTGGGATATATGACTCAATACCTTCACGTTCTCCTGCATACCTCGGCTCCTCGGGGATGATGTCCGTCGGACATCCCCGGGTTGCTTCGCAACAAGGTCATGCATTACCGGTGGTTCTATCCGGTGGCGTGGTAGCCTCCTTTCTTCCGATCTTTGTGAGATTTCCCTTGTCCTTTCGTTATCCTAGGAGTCGGCCTCCTTTCTTCGGTGTTCCCGGTGAACCGGTGTCCTCGAAGTGTATGTGCCGGCGCAGCAACCGCCTCGTCGCGCCGGTCCGCAGCCTAGTTTGGTTAACATCTTCGCGGATACGGCGATTTTTATTTCTTCGTTGTGTTGCTGTGAGAGTAGCTCTTCGAACTTCTGAATCTCTGCGGGCACGGCGCCGACATGCTCGCCCTCCGCCGTAGCGACTACGTACTTCATTTTCTTATCTTCTTCAGTGTTTGTTTTTCTTTTCTTCGTCGTCGGATCGGTGGCTCGGGCCACCCACTTTCATTACTATCCGCCCGGCAGCTCTTCTCGTCAACCGGGACCCGACCACTTTCCTCATACTCGTAGGCTCCGCCGGTGCGAAGTCCGAGTCAATCTCGATTATCACTCCATCTTTCACCCTCTTTTCATCGAGTGCAAGGCTTACGCCATTTCGAAGTTCAGACCAACCGCCCATTCGACATTTCCCTACGAAAAGACAAGGAAAAGGATCGTGGGCCGTACTAAGAACAAGAACATTAAGAAAATGTTTATTAAAGACATTTTTTTATTATATTATTATTTATTTTTTTTTAACAGGAATGAAATGGGATAAGATCAGGAAAGAGATTTTGATTTGGAAAAGGAAACAAGGAAAACTTTATTATCATGATTTTATTTATTTTAGCACATTTTATTATTTTTGGGTTCGGACCCAATCACAAGTAATTACATCGCCCGTGTTTCTTAGGGATGAAGAATTCATTCCTTCGAAACATCAGGTAGCGTAATACTTTTTCAAGTATCGTCCATCGATCGAAGCATATGTCGTTCTCCCCGGCAATTCACTAACCGGTAGGAACCTCCCGAGTATACTCGCTTCAACCACGAACGGTCCTTCCCAAGTGGGTTAAAATTTTCCTCCTATCTCGCGGTGTGCAAGAATAGGTCTCTCGAGAACGAGAACTAAGTCTCCAACTTTAAAGGTTCTCGGCGGACCGATCCGTCATGGGCTCGAACCATCTTAGCTCGGTATAATTCTAAATTCCCGTCGCGCCGCAAGTCTTTTACCTTCCGTGCTTTCTAATTCCTCTAGTCGTAATTTGGCATTCTCTTATGTCGTGATTTTGTTTGCAACTCGTAATTCCGAGTGAAGGAAGCCGAACCTCTAAAGGTAACACTCGCCTCGGACCCATACACCGCGAGCGTAAGGTGTAGCTTCGAGTAGGAGTTCGAAGGTTGTCCGGTAGGCCCATAAGGCTTCTAATAACTTCTCGTGCCAATTTCTCTTATTATCGTCCAAGGTTTTCTTTAAGATTTGAACAAGAGTTTTATTAAAAGCCTCGACTGTGCCGTTTGCTCTCGAGTAGTAAATTGTTGAATATCGCCGGCCGATTCCGTGTCTCCCGACAAAATTGTTGATTTGTGTGCTTCGAATGCCGACCCATTATTCGAGATAATCTCGCGCGGCACTCCGAAACGGTAGACAACTTGGTTCTTGAAAACTCAGTAGCACGTGGTGTGCTTTCACTTCTCCGAGTGGAACCGCCCGCCCACTTGGAAAAGTAATCCGTAGCCGCAAGAATGAAGCCATGTCCTTTTCAAGATGGTGGTTCTATCGGACCCACTATATCCGTGCCCCAACATTCAAATGGTCACGACGCAATTGTCTGATGTAACACATTTGGAGGTTGGTGTAGAACCACTCCGCGCACTCGGCATTGATGACAGCCTCGGCGATTTTCATGCAATCGGTCATCATCGAGGGCCGTAGTACCCTAATCTTTTAATTTTCATTTTCATCTTCGGACCCGATCGGTGAGCGCCACAAAGTCCCGAATGCACCTCTTTAACAATTTCACGGCCTCGGACCCGCTTAGGCACCTTAGCCACATTTGATCAAAAGACCTTCCGTACAATGTGTTGTTTATTAATGCGTAGGACGCAGTTCTTTTCGATCTCGATGGCTAACGACCTATCGTCCGGTAGCTTTCCCGTTTGCGTGTAGTCTATTAATGGTTGTCGCCAATCTTCTGTGTTTTCTGTCATTGTTGCAACTGATTTTTCTTCTTTGCCTGATATGTGTGTCGTGTCTAAGTCGAGCTGTGATAGGACCTGACGTCCGTGAACTGACACTTCCACTGACTCATCTTGCAAACAGGAAAATTCTTTTGCGAGGCGAGCTAACGCATCTGCTAAAGCATTTTCTTTTCTGGGAATTTTGTAGATTGTCACATTCGGAATTTGTTCTAACAACTGCATGGCATACTGAAAGTATTGCTCGAGTCTTGGCTTTAAAATTCTGTACTGTCCGGCGATCTGTTGGATGATTAATTGCGAATCCCCATAGATGTCGATGTCCGTTATCCCCATTCGAATAGCTAATTCCAACTCCGTTATGAGGGCTTCGTATTCTCGCTTTGTTGTTCGTACACGGTCTCGTTAAGTGGTAGGAGTATCTTAACATCCCCCGCTCCGTGTTATAAAGATTAGCCCGATTCCTCGCCTTACCGGCACTATCACTTGCGATTCTTCGTCTTTGTGTGCTAAAGATGCTCCGTCGAAATATAATTCCCAACGTCGATCATCGTGGTCTTCTAGGCTCATTATTTGTTCCTCCGGCAAGTCATCATCGAGAGGAGATTCCGCCGCAAAGGGTGTGCTCGCGAGGAAGTCCGCTAAGACTTGTCCCTTTATCGCATGAAGAGGCACAAAAGTTATATCAAATTGCAATAATATCATCGACCATCCGGCAAGTCTCGCCGAAAGTGTTGGACGAGTCATCAAGTATCAGCAATGGATTAAATTTCGAGATCGAGTCGACCTTATGAGAAAGCATGTAGTGCCCGAGCTTTGAGCGGCGAAGATCGTGGCCAAACAATGCTTTTCAATTGCGGGATACCTTATTTTCGTCTGAAGTAAACGAAGGCTTAAATAAGTAAAGAGCATTTTCTTTACCCTCATCATCGACTCTCGCCAACATGGCTCCGAGAGAGTCGTCTAAAGCCGCGGTATAAAGTATCGCCGGTCTACTCCGAGACCGGGGTCGCTAATACAGGAGGTGTCATTAAATATCGCTTAATGTCCTCGAAGGCCTTCCGGCATTTCTCTTCCCAAATGAATTTGGCGTCCTTTTTAACTAGTGCCGAGAAAGGCCGACACCTACTCGACAAGTTCGAGATAAAGCGTCGAAGATATGCCGCCTTCCTCGAAAGGATCGTAGTTGTTTTAAGGTTTTGTGAGGCGGCATTTCTAAGATGGCTTTAATCTTTTCCGGTCGATTTCAATTCCACGATGTCGGACAACGAATCCTAAGAATTTCCCGGAGGTGACGCCGAAGGCGCATTTTAAGGGATTCATCTTAAGGTTAAATTGTCTTAATCGTTCGAAAACAATTCTCAAATCATACAAATTGGTTTTCCTTTACTTTGCTTTCGATGACCACATCGTCCACGTAGCATTCGACTCGATTGTGGATGAGATCATCAAAAATTCTCGTCATCGCTCTCCGGTATGTTGCTCCCGCGTTCTTCAGTCCGAATGGCATCACTGTGTAGCAATATACTCCGATCGGCGTTCTGAATGCTGTAAGCTTTTCATCTTCTGGAGCCATTTTTATCTGGTTGTATCCTAAAGATCCATCCATGAATGAGAATATTTCATGCGTCGAAGCAATGTCGATCATTAATTCTGGGATCGGTAGAGGGAATTCATCTTTTGGACATGCCTTGTTTAAATCTCTCGAAGTCTACACAAATTCCGATCCGACCATTCTTCTTTCGATCGGCACTACATTGGCTAGCCAAGCTCGGGTATTGTTCTTCACGGACAAATTCGGCGTCTATTAGCTTTTTAACTTCGGCTATGACTTGTTGTTCGATTTCTGGATGCATTCTTCTCGGGACCTCGTCCGACCGGGACGTAAGTAGGATCCACTCCTAGCTTATGGATCGCGACCTCCGGAGCTAATCCCCGGCATCTCATCGTAGTTCCAAGCAAAACAAGTCTTTAAATTCCATTAATAACTTGATTATTTCTTCGAGTCTTCTTTATCGAGTAAGGAGCTAACAAAGGTAGGTCTAGGCTCTTCGCTAGTACCTAAGTTAACTTCCGTTAACTCATCTATCGTAGATTTAATCTCTTCTTCGAATTCGGTGGAGCGTCTCCAATTTGTAAATCTTCAAATTCTTCCGTAGTTTCCATGCAGCTTTCATTAGGCTCGCAAGTGACAACCAAGCAAAATTCAGCATCGTCAACCGATCCTACCGTGCCGAATCCGAGACCATGCTTTGAATCGGGTGGACGACCGGAGTTATTCCATAATTTTTCAAAATGTTGTGATCGACCTTTGTCCATTGTCGAGGTAAGAAACCACGCCGAATTAAATTTTGAACACAGGGAGAGTACCACTCAAAAGGTAATTCCATTAATTTCGATGAAGTGACATCTTCAAATTGTACATTATTTTCGCTTTGGAGGAAGTAGCACCACGATAGAATTTGATCGTTTCGCACCGCCGCTACGTACCTCTTCGACCACCATACCCTCGATCTTATTAGAATGGATCGGGGTTAGGGTCATAGTATGTACATAGTGGTTAATCTTCTCGTACATTGATTTGTATTCTTCATTCTTCTCATCTTCGAGAGAGATCTTGAATTACGGCTTCTTCCGACTTATTGTCGCTGCTTCTTGTTTGATTTCTTTTTCTTCTTCGTAACTATCTTCCCAATCAACATTGATGGCCGATTTCCTCCGTCCAACCGTCCTAACGTCTCCGCCACGACCTCGTCCCCGCCTCGACCTCGATGCGAGTCGTGGAGAAACCTTCACCATCTCGTCGTAAGGGAGTGGTGAGTGACTCGTTGGACTAGGACTCGTGTTCTTCGTTGTCCCGAACTTTCTTTGCTTCATTTGTTATGGTATCTCCGGAGAAGATTGTTTTCTTCGTGGTGAATAATAAGTCGCATCTTCATGGATTCCAATTTCATGTACGGAGAATGGTTGTAAGTCACCTTTGATGCACTGTTCCCCTCCATCGTAGTTTTTGATGCACTGATGTAGAGATGATGGTACCATCCTGTTTTCATGTATCCATGGTCGGCCCAGTAGAGAGTTGAATGACGTTTCTGAATTAATTATGTGAAATTTTGCGGTTGTCTTTGCTAAGTCGCCGGTCTTCATTAGTAGTGTTATCGATCCAAGGGCTCTTTCTTCTTTCTGGTTGAATCCCCTTAATAACATTTTGTCGGCTTCGAGCTCACGAGCATCAATTTCCAAATATGCTAGTGTTCGAAGACTCATTATATTGATTGATGCTCCCGGATCCACCAACACTCCGGAGAGTGTAAACTTCCCAATTGTAATCGAAATGTACAACTGTCGGTCAGTGGTCTCGTCGTCCCAAGCGCAGGTCATTGTCCGTGAAGGTAACACCTCGTCGTTCCTTTAACGAACAAACCTCATCTAAGGAATCTCCGGTCATTCGAGCTAAGCAAATTTCCGGATCAAGTAAGGCCTCGATCGAGCTTCTCTCATCTCCTTTCGATAAGATGAGAGCGTCGTAGATGCTCGCTCGGCTCGGTAGTTTCCTAAGACGGGCTAGCACGTTGTAGTCCACTTTATTTTCATGTGTCTCGATTTCTTCCCGAATGGGTATTTCTTCCGTCGGGGTCGGTTCTTCTTGAATAACCACTCGCTTTCCTTTGTCCTTCGGACCCATTCTCGGAGGTAGAACTCTTCCACTTCTTAAGTTAACTTCGTAATTTCTTCCGAATCTAGTGTCGAGTTTGTCGGTGTTTCTTCCTCGAATAGGAATGACAGTTCTTCTCGATTAGCTTCGCAGTCCGAAGGCTCTAACTCTATTGTGATCGGAGCTCCACGAAACTCGCAGATAGATTCGTTGCTTCGTCGAACTCTCGTAGCCTCCTTGATGGATGTCTTCTTCGTCATCGTGATCGTCGAGATTGTGTATGATTTGAGAATTATCATTGGTATCGCAATCGATGTTCGGATTGTCGCTAGTTACGTAATCGTTAGAAACAGTCAAAACGTAGCCAACTCCATCACCCTTATCATTATAAGATCCCAACGAAGTGAGCAGATAATCATACAGAATCAGAGGTTCAAGGGATTTCTCCCCCGAATCCAAAACAACTATCCTAGGATAAGCAGCCCCTAGTCTAGCCTTAGGAGCCTCGGTCTTCTCTTCTTCGTCGATTTTCTTCTTCTCTTCAATCGTCTCCTGTTGAGGTGGTTCTTCTATCGCAAGTGATAAGTGCCGACTTGACAGTGTTTCGAACTCCGAATCGAAGCTCGCACCGAAGCGGCTCGGATGCCGTCTAAAATCTTTCTCGAAGACCTCGTCCAAGCGGTAGTCCTTCCATCGTCGGCTGTATAGGGATCTATCGGAATGATGGGATCAGCTGAGACAACATCGACTGAACCTCCTTTCGGGGTTCCTTCATGTACTCCTTCGGGATTGTTATATTCCCTTTCCGAAGGTTGTCGTCGAGCCAACTCTCGAAGGTAATGTAATCTTCATCTTGTGTCCAAGCATCCGGTGATAAGGGCAAAAGTTGGGATCACCTTTCCCGTTGACTTCCTCCGGTCTCTGTGCTCCGGCACTCGAAAATCCGGAGTCTTCATCGACTACGGAACATTTTTGGCACTCGCCTCATTCTTGAATGGATATTCCCCGCTCGAAGCTCCCTTAATGTACGTTGCGGACGAGGCGGTTGTTCATACCGTGGAGATGACCGATAGCCGGGCCGGAGTTGCCGGTACTCCGTCGAGGTTGTCGCGGCCGTTCGATGATATTTCAGTATCGGCTTGCTCGCCTTTGTCGACCGCCGCAACGATCCCGGATTTCTTTTCAAAAGTCTTCGCAGTGCTTTTGCTTGTCCGTGTTGTCGGCGAAACTTAATTGCTTCGCCTCCTCTTGCAAGCTTCCGCCTTGCTTAACAACTTCTCGAAAGTCTTAATAATGAATCCTTTCGAGGAGAAGTGCTATCGTGCCGTGAATGCTTTTAAGTAAGATGCCGACCGCATGTTGTTCTTGTAATCGTGGTTCACACTTCATGCTTAAGTTCCTCCATCGAAGTATGTAATCCACCAAAGTTTTGTTCGCTTTTGCTTCTCTACCACTAAATCACCTATAGTGGATGTGGTGCCGAGCTCCGCAAATCGCTCGATGAAGAGGTTTTCTAGTTCCGAGAACGTCTTTACCGAACCATTCGGTAATTCCGCATACCAATCAAAGGCGATCCCCGACGAGCCGCCGACGAACTCGTCGGAAGAGTAATGCATCGCTCCCGCCGGCATTGCAACAACCGGCATGAAAGTGCGCAACATGCCGTCTGGGGTTCCCGGTTCCATCAAAGGTTTCGAACAGCAGGTGGTACGAAGCCTTTCGGGTATCGGACAGTCGTCGAATTCTTTCGGTAAGGTCTACCCGTCCGAATGGATGTCCTGCTCTTTGATTGTGCTAAGGCTTCTCGCACCTGCTGTTCCACCAAGCTTTTGATATCCTTTTCTGGAATCATACTTTGTGTTGTATCTTTCTTCAGCTGATCATCCTCGTTGACGGATGTAATCTTCTTTCCTCCATCCACAATGTGAATGACCTCTGGGGCTGTTTCTCTTCGGGGTCGCACTCGACTTCGGAGAGTGGCTAGAGCTATAGCCATCTCTTCCATCCTCTTCGCCATTCGGGCGATCGTATCGTCTTTCTCTGAAGTCGTCTTTTCATCACTTCTGGCTCCTCTCTTTCTGCGGCTGCAAGAGCACCTTGTGAAGCTGATGAAGCTCGTGTTTCGACCATATTGATTTCTGCATACTCATCGTCCATGAATTCCGATGAATCAATCTCGTCTCCAAATTTATCTTCCCTTTCTTTTGCTAGTCGTCGAATATCAGTCCTCAACTTTTCCATAGCGTCCTCTAGCGGTCTTTTCTGTGCATCCTCGCAGTTGTTGTGTGATAGCTGTCGGGTTCCCTTCTCACGAGTCCCCTTTATCGCAAGTGGCACTTTCTTCGCATTCAAGTCTCCCGACGAGACTTTCCTTCTCGGGCTGCTGTTTCAACCTTAACTGTCCAGAAGTGGGACGCCATACCATCCTTCTAGCAGCAGAAGGTCTAGGACCGCATGGTCTGTCAGCCAAATGCTGGAAGGTGGTATCCTCCCTAATCTGCAACCCTGAAACAACGATAGGCGGACTAGCCTTCATCCTTTTATTTAGCTTTTCTGTAATGATGGCGGGTTCTACTCGTGGCCCAAGACAGGATTTGACTGGCACCCGCCCTATGCTTCGTAGAATCTCCGATACGGGGCATTTCTCTTTCCTTGCTAGCTTCTCGATCACAGTCTGTAGTCGGGCAAATGGCGTGATCCTAGCCCTTTTCTTTCGTCGTCATCGTAGTATGCCGGTCGAGGTAATGTAGAAACAATCTCGCGGACATTTTCCTCTTCAATTGCGGCGGAAAGGGGATGGAATCTACTTCCTTCCAAAAAGGGTGTATCTTCAGCAATGGTATGTATTCGGTAGTGGTGTGTACTCGTGGATTTCGGGATTTCCTCCGGAAAGCAACTTCGAGCAGCTCCGGCCTTCCCGGCAATCTTCCTACTTCGTTCCATCTTCGGGTCCATGTTAGTGATGGAATTCTTGAGCTGGACCCGATTTCAAAAACAGAGGGTCTCACAGGAAAGTCTGTACCCTCCACGGTAGCAGGTTCACCATAGTTCTGGATTTCTTTCCCCTTTAATCCGGC
The DNA here is from genome assembly GCA_022702705.1 of Papilionanthe hookeriana x Papilionanthe teres. Classification (NCBI taxonomy): domain Eukaryota; kingdom Viridiplantae; phylum Streptophyta; class Magnoliopsida; order Asparagales; family Orchidaceae; genus Papilionanthe; species Papilionanthe hookeriana x Papilionanthe teres. The sequence continues at coordinate 157,741,928 of CM040425.1, forward strand.
AGAAGCCGAGGTAGGTGCAGAGACAACTAGACCAGTGGGGGTAGCAAGAACAGTCCTCATGCGGACAGCAGTACTCCTCTCAGTCGGGATCTTTTGCAGGGGAGGAAACTCTTGGGTCGACCTAAGGTTGAACTCGATCAGCGGCTTCTTAGCTTCAGATATTTTGTTTGTCAGTGCGAAAAGGGAAACGTCGGTGATCTTGACATTTGTGTTCTCGAATCCTTGTCCAAACCGGATGATCCCATTGTCGGGCAGCTCATCCTTGTAAACAGCGAAGTCGAGTCCATCGGTGAAGGAGAAAATCAGCTTTGGGGCCTCCATTTCAGCAGGTAGATCCCGATCGCCGCTCCCAAGTTATGCTTCTTCTCATTAGGACGAAAAGAAAGGAATTGAAAAGAGTCTGAACTCATTCTTGTTCATGTATTTATAA